>OW052184.1:55185149-55783701 GCA_932526625.1 Rhingia campestris | reverse complement strand
TAAAAATTTTTTCAACACTTTTTCCATAGAAATTCTGAAATTTTTTTTTTTCAAATCCTTATAATTCGTAAACCGCTTAATAGATTAGAATGAAATTTGGCAAATTGATAGATTGGAAACCGTTCTTTAAAATGACATGGTGCATTTGTCAGCGGGGGTGGTCTAAGGGGTATTAAATCAATTTTTCATTCGGAACCTAATAACGTAAAAAGTACTATCACGAATTGAATGAAATTTGGTTAAAAACGTGTATTAGGCGTTACTCTTTAAAATGGTATACAAAAAATTTCCATAAACTTTGAAAAAACCAAAAAAAATCGTAAAAATGTGACAAAATTGGTACTAAAATAAAATTTTTTCAACACTTTTTCCATAGAAATTCTGAAATTTTTTTTTTCAAATCCTTATAATTCGTAAACCGCTTAATAGATTAGAATGAAATTCGGCAAATTGATAGATTGGAAACCGTTCTTTAAAATGACATGGTGCATTTGTCAGCGGGGGGTGGTCTAAGGGGTATTAAATCAATTTTTCATTCGGAACCTAATAACGTAAAAAGTACTATCACGAATTGAATGAAATTTGGTTAAAACGTGTATTAGGCGTTACTCTTTAAAATGGTATACAAAAAATTTCCATAAACTTTGAAAAAACCAAAAAAATTCGTAAAAATGTGACAAAATTGGTACTAAAATAAAAATTTTTTCAACACTTTTTCCATAGAAATTCTGAAATTTTTTTTTTTCAAATCCTTATAATTCGTAAACCGCTTAATAGATTAGAATGAAATTTGGCAAATTGATAGATTGGAAACCGTTCTTTAAAATGACATGGTGCATTTGTCAGCGGGGGGTGGTCTAAGGGGTATTAAATCAATTTTTCATTCGGAACCTAATAACGTAAAAAGTACTATCACGAATTGAATGAAATTTGGTTAAAACGTGTATTAGGCGTTACTCTTTAAAATGCTATACAAAAAATTTCCATAAACTTTGAAAAAACCAAAAAAAATCGTAAAAATGTGACAAAATTGGTACTAAAATAAATTTTTTTTCAACACTTTTTCCATAGAAATTCTGAAATTTTTTTTTTTCAAATCCTTATAATTCGTAAACCGCTTAATAGATTAGAATGAATTTGGCAGATTGGAAACCGTTCTTTAAAATGACATCGTGCATTTGTCAGCGGGGGGTGGTCTAAGGGGTATTAAATCAATTTTTCATTCGGAACCTAATAAAGTAAAAAGTACTATCACGAATTGAATGAAATTTGGTTAAAACGTGTATTAGGCGTTACTCTTTAAAATGGTATACAAAAAATTTCCATAAACTTTGGAAAAACCAAAAAAAATCGTAAAATGTGACAAAATTGGTACTAAAATAAAATTTTTTTCAACATTTTTTCCATAGAAATTCTGAAATTTTTTTTTCAAATCCTTATAATTCGTAAACCGCTTAATAGATTAGAATGAAATTTGGCAAATTGATAGATTGGAAACCGTTCTTTAAAATGACATGGTGCATTTGTCAGCGGGGGGTGGTCTAAGGGGTATTAAATCAATTTTTCATTCGGAACCTAATAACGTAAAAAGTACTATCACGAATTGAATGAAATTTGGTTAAAACGTGTATTAGGCGTTACTCTTTAAAATGGTATACAAAAAATTTCCATAAACTTTGAAAAAACCAAAAAAAATCGTAAAAATGTGACAAAATTGGTACTAAAATAAAATTTTTTTCAACACTTTTTCCATAGAAATTCTGAAATTTTTTTTTTTCAAATCCTTATAATTCGTAAACCGCTTAATAGATTAGAATGAAATTTGGCAAATTGATAGATTGGAAACCGTTCTTTAAAATGACATGGTGCATTTGTCAGCGGGGGGTGGTCTAAGGGGTAATAAATCAATTTTTCATTCGGAACCTAATAACGTAAAAAGTACTATCACGAATTGAATGAAATTTGGTTAAAACGTGTATTAGGCGTTACTCTTTAAAATGCTATACAAAAAATTTCCATAAACTTTGAAAAAACCAAAAAAATTCGTAAAAATGTGACAAAATTGGTACTAAAATAAAAATTTTTTCAACACTTTTTCCATAGAAATTCTGAAATTTTTTTTTTTCAAATCCTTATAATTCGTAAACCGCTTAATAGATTAGAATGAAATTTGGCAAATTGATAGATTGGAAACCGTTCTTTAAAATGACATGGTGCATTTGTCAGCGGGGGGTGGTCTAAGGGGTATTAAATCAATTTTTCATTCGGAACCTAATAACGTAAAAAGTACTATCACGAATTGAATGAAATTTGGTTAAAACGTGTATTAGGCGTTACTCTTTAAAATGGTATACAAAAAATTTCCATAAACTTTGAAAAAACCAAAAAAAATCGTAAAAATGTGACAAAATTGGTACTAAAATAAAATTTTTTTCAACACTTTTTCCATAGAAATTCTGAAATTTTTTTTTTTCAAATCCTTATAATTCGTAAACCGCTTAATAGATTAGAATGAAATTTGGCAAATTGATAGATTGGAAACCGTTCTTTAAAATGACATGGTGCATTTGTCAGCGGGGGGTGGTCTAAGGGGTATTAAATCAATTTTTCATTCGGAACCTAATAACGTAAAAAGTACTATCACGAATTGAATGAAATTTGGTTAAAACGTGTATTAGGCGTTACTCTTTAAAATGCTATACAAAAAATTTCCATAAACTTTGAAAAAACCAAAAAAATTCGTAAAAATGTGACAAAATTGGTACTAAAATAAAAATTTTTTCAACACTTTTTCCATAGAAATTCTGAAATTTTTTTTTTCAAATCCTTATAATTCGTAAACCGCTTAATAGATTAGAATGAAATTTGGCAAATTGATAGATTGGAAACCGTTCTTTAAAATGACATGGTGCATTTGTCAGCGGGGGGTGGTCTAAGGGGTATTAAATCAATTTTTCATTCGGAACCTAATAACGTAAAAAGTACTATCACGAATTGAATGAAATTTGGTTAAAACGTGTATTAGGCGTTACTCTTTAAAATGGTATACAAAAAATTTCCATAAACTTTGAAAAAACCAAAAAAAATCGTAAAAATGTGACAAAATTGGTAATAAAATAAAAATTTTTTCAACACTTTTTCCATAGAAATTCTGAAATTTTTTTTTTTTCAAATCCTTATAATTCGTAAACCGCTTAATAGATTAGAATGAAATTTGGCAAATTGATAGATTGGAAACCGTTCTTTAAAATGACATGGTGCATTTGTCAGCGGGGGGTGGTCTAAGGGGTATTAAATCAATTTTTCATTCGGAACCTAATAACGTAAAAAGTACTATCACGAATTGAATGAAATTTGGTTAAAACGTGTATTAGGCGTTACTCTTTAAAATGCTATACAAAAAATTTCCATAAACTTTGAAAAAACCAAAAAAATTCGTAAAAATGTGACAAAATTGGTACTAAAATAAAAATTTTTTCAACACTTTTTCCATAGAAATTCTGAAATTTTTTTTTTCAAATCCTTATAATTCGTAAACCGCTTAATAGATTAGAATGAAATTTGGCAAATTGATAGATTGGAAACCGTTCTTTAAAATGACATGGTGCATTTGTCAGCGGGGGGTGGTCTAAGGGGTATTAAATCAATTTTTCATTCGGAACCTAATAACGTAAAAAGTACTATCACGAATTGAATGAAATTTGGTTAAAACGTGTATTAGGCGTTACTCTTTAAAATGGTATACAAAAAATTTCCATAAACTTTGAAAAAACCAAAAAAAATCGTAAAAATGTGACAAAATTGGTAATAAAATAAAAATTTTTTCAACACTTTTTCCATAGAAATTCTGAAATTTTTTTTTTTTCAAATCCTTATAATTCGTAAACCGCTTAATAGATTAGAATGAAATTTGGCAAATTGATAGATTGGAAACCGTTCTTTAAAATGACATGGTGCATTTGTCAGCGGGGGGTGGTCTAAGGGGTATTAAATCAATTTTTCATTCGGAACCTAATAACGTAAAAAGTACTATCACGAATTGAATGAAATTTGGTTAAAACGTGTATTAGGCGTTACTCTTTAAAATGCTATACAAAAAATTTCCATAAACTTTGAAAAAACCAAAAAAATTCGTAAAAATGTGACAAAATTGGTACTAAAATAAAAATTTTTTCAACACTTTTTCCATAGAAATTCTGAAATTTTTTTTTTTTCAAATCCTTATAATTCGTAAACCGCTTAATAGATTAGAATGAAATTTGGCAAATTGATAGATTGGAAACCGTTCTTTAAAATGACATCGTGCATTTGTCAGCGGGGGGTGGTCTAAGGGGTATTAAATCAATTTTTCATTCGGAACCTAATAACGTAAAAAGTACTATCACGAATTGAATGAAATTTGGTTAAAACGTGTATTAGGCGTTACTCTTTAAAATGGTATACAAAAAATTTCCATAAACTTTGAAAAAACCAAAAAAAATCGTAAAAATGTGACAAAATTGGTACTAAAATAAAATTTTTTTCAACACTTTTTCCATAGAAATTCTGAAATTTTTTTTTTTTTCAAATCCTTATAATTCGTAAACCGCTTAATAGATTAGAATGAAATTTGGCAAATTGATAGATTGGAAACCGTTCTTTCAAATGACATGGTGCATTTGTCAGCGGGGGGTGGTCTAAGGGGTATTAAATCAATTTTTCATTCGGAACCTAATAACGTAAAAAGTACTATCACGAATTGAATGATATTTGGTTAAAACGTGTATTAGGCGTTACTCTTTAAAATGGTATACAAAAAATTTCCATAAACTTTGAAAAAACCAAAAAAAATCGTAAAAATGTGACAAAATTGGTACTAAAATAAAATTTTTTTCAACACTTTTTCCATAGAAATTCTGAAATTTTTTTTTTTTTTCAAATCCTTATAATTCGTAAACCGCTTAATAGATTAGAATGAAATTTGGCAAATTGATAGATTGGAAACCGTTCTTTAAAATGACATGGTGCATTTGTCAGCGGGGGGTGGTCTAAGGGGTATTAAATCAATTTTTCATTCGGAACCTAATAACGTAAAAAGTACTATCACGAATTGAATGAAATTTGGTTAAAACGTGTATTAGGCGTTACTCTTTCAAATGCTATACAAAAAATTTCCATAAACTTTGAAAAAACCAAAAAAATTCGTAAAAATGTGACAAAATTGGTACTAAAATAAAAATTTTTTCAACACTTTTTCCATAGAAATTCTGAAATTTTTTTTTTTCAAATCCTTATAATTCGTAAACCGCTTAATAGATTAGAATGAAATTTGGCAAATTGATAGATTGGAAACCGTTCTTTAAAATGACATGGTGCATTTGTCAGCGGGGGGTGGTCTAAGGGGTATTAAATCAATTTTTCATTCGGAACCTAATAACGTAAAAAGTACTATCACGAATTGAATAAAATTTGGTTAAAACGTGTATTAGGCGTTACTCTTTAAAATGGTATACAAAAAATTTCCATAAACTTAGAAAAAACCAAAAAAAAATCGTAAAAATGTGACAAAATTGGTACTAAAATAAAATTTTTTTCAACACTTTTTCCATAGAAATTCTGAAATTTTTTTTTTTTCAAATCCTTATAATTCGTAAACCGCTTAATAGATTAGAATGAAATTTGGCAAATTGATAGATTGGAAACCGTTCTTTCAAATGACATGGTGCATTTGTCAGCGGGGGGTGGTCTAAGGGGTATTAAATCAATTTTTCATTCGGAACCTAATAACGTAAAAAGTACTATCACGAATTGAATGATATTTGGTTAAAACGTGTATTAGGCGTTACTCTTTAAAATGGTATACAAAAAATTTCCATAAACTTTGAAAAAACCAAAAAAAAATCGTAAAAATGTGACAAAATTGGTACTAAAATAAAATTTTTTTCAACACTTTTTCCATAGAAATTCTGAAATTTTTTTTTTTTTCAAATCCTTATAATTCGTAAACCGCTTAATAGATTAGAATGAAATTTGGCAAATTGATAGATTGGAAACCGTTCTTTAAAATGACATGGTGCATTTGTCAGCGGGGGGTGGTCTAAGGGGTATTAAATCAATTTTTCATTCGGAACCTAATAACGTAAAAAGTACTATCACGAATTGAATGAAATTTGGTTAAAACGTGTATTAGGCGTAACTCTTTCAAATGCTATACAAAAAATTTCCATAAACTTTGAAAAAACCAAAAAAATTCGTAAAAATGTGACAAAATTGGTACTAAAATAAAAATTGTTTCAACACTTTTTCCATAGAAATTCTGAAATTTTTTTTTTTTCAAATCCTTATAATTCGTAAACCGCTTAATAGATTAGAATGAAATTTGGCAAATTGATAGATTGGAAACCGTTCTTTAAAATGACATGGTGCATTTGTCAGCGGGGGGTGGTCTAAGGGGTATTAAATCAATTTTTCATTCGGAACCTAATAACGTAAAAAGTACTATCACGAATTGAATGAAATTTGGTTAAAACGTGTATTAGGCGTTACTCTTTAAAATGCTATACAAAAAATTTCCATAAACTTTGAAAAAACCAAAAAAATTCGTAAAAAATGTGACAAAATTGGTACTAAAATAAATATTTTTTCAACACTTTTTCCACAGAAATTCTGAAATTTTTTTTTTTTTCAAATCCTTATAATTCGTAAACCGCTTAATAGATTAGAATGAAATTTGGTAAATTGATAGATTGGAAACCGTTCTTTAAAATGACATGATGCATTTGTCAGCGGGGGGTGGTCTAAGGGGTATTAAATCAATTTTTCATTCGGAACCTAATAACGTAAAAAGTACTATCACGAATTGAATGAAATTTGGTTAAAACGTGTATTAGGCGTTACTCTTTAAAATGGTATACAAAAAATTTCCATAAACTTTGAAAAAACCAAAAAAAATCGTAAAAATGTGACAAAATTGGTACTAAAATAAAATTTTTTTCAACACTTTTTCCATAGAAATTCTGAAATTTTTTTTTTTCAAATCCTTATAATTCGTAAACCGCTTAATAGATTAGAATGAAATTTGGCAAATTGATAGATTGGAAACCGTTCTTTCAAATGACATGGTGCATTTGTCAGCGGGGGGTGGTCTAAGGGGTATTAAATCAATTTTTCATTCGGAACCTAATAACGTAAAAAGTACTATCACGAATTGAATGAAATTTGGTTAAAACGTGTATTAGGCGTTACTCTTTAAAATGCTATACAAAAAATTTCCATAAACTTTGAAAAAACCAAAAAAAATCGTAAAAATGTGACAAAATTGGTACTAAAATAAAAATTTTTTCAACACTTTTTCCATAGAAATTCTGAAATTTTTTTTTTTTTTCAAATCCTTATAATTCGTAAACCGCTTAATAGATTAGAATGAAATTTGGCAAATTGATAGATTGGAAACCGTTCTTTAAAATGACATGGTGCATTTGTCAGCGGGGGGTGGTCTAAGGGGTATTAAATCAATTTTTCATTCGGAACCTAATAACGTAAAAAGTACTATCACGAATTGAATGAAATTTGGTTAAAACGTGTATTAGGCGTTACTCTTTAAAATGGTATACAAAAAATTTCCATAAACTTTGAAAAAACCAAAAAAAATTCGTAAAAATGTGACAAAATTGGTACTAAAATAAAAATTTTTTCAACACTTTTTCCATAGAAATTCTGAAATTTTTTTTTTTCAAATCCTTATAATTCGTAAACCGCTTAATAGATTAGAATGAAATTTGGCAAATTGATAGATTGGAAACCGTTCTTTAAAATGACATGGTGCATTTGTCAGCGGGGGGTGGTCTAAGGGGTATTAAATCAATTTTTCATTCGGAACCTAATAACGTAAAAAGTACTATCACGAATTGAATGAAATTTGGTTAAAACGTGTATTAGGCGTTACTCTTTAAAATGGTATACAAAAAAATTCGTAAAAATGTGACAAAATTGGTACTAAAATAAAATTTTTTCAACACTTTTTCCACAGAAATTCTGAAATTTTTTTTTTTTTCAAATCCTTATAATTCGTAAACCGCTTAATAGATTAGAATGAAATTTGGTAAATTGATAGATTGGAAACCGTTCTTTAAAATGACATGATGCATTTGTCAGCGGGGGGTGGTCTAAGGGGTATTAAATCAATTTTTCATTCGGAACCTAATAACGTAAAAAGTACTATCACGAATTGAATGAAATTTGGTTAAAACGTGTATTAGGCGTTACTCTTTAAAATGGTATACAAAAAATTTTCATAAACTTTGAAAAAACCAAAAAAAATCGTAAAAATGTGACAAAATTGGTACTAAAATAAAATTTTTTTCAACACTTTTTCCATAGAAATTCTGAAATTTTTTTTTTCAAATCCTTATAATTCGTAAACCGCTTAATAGATTAGAATGAAATTTGGCAAATTGATAGATTGGAAACCGTTCTTTAAAATGACATGGTGCATTTGTCAGCGGGGGGTGGTCTAAGGGGTATTAAATCAATTTTTCATTCGGAACCTAATAACGTAAAAAGTACTATCACGAATTGAATGAAATTTGGTTAAAACGTGTATTAGGCGTTACTCTTTAAAATGGTATACAAAAAATTTCCATAAACTTTGAAAAAACCAAAAAAATTCGTAAAAATGTGACAAAATTGGTACTAAAATAAAAATTTTTTCAACACTTTTTCCATAGAAATTCTGAAATTTTTTTTTTTTCAAATCCTTATAATTCGTAAACCGCTTAATAGATTAGAATGAAATTTGGCAAATTGATAGATTGGAAACCGTTCTTTAAAATGACATGGTGCATTTGTCAGCGGGGGGTGGTCTAAGGGGTATTAAATCAATTTTTCATTCGGAACCTAATAACGTAAAAAGTACTATCACGAATTGAATGAAATTTGGTTAAAACGTGTATTAGGCGTTACTCTT
Source organism: Rhingia campestris (assembly GCA_932526625.1). Taxonomy (NCBI): domain Eukaryota; kingdom Metazoa; phylum Arthropoda; class Insecta; order Diptera; family Syrphidae; genus Rhingia; species Rhingia campestris. The sequence continues at coordinate 55,774,757 of OW052184.1, read as the reverse complement.
TAAAATGGTATACAAAAAATTTTCATAAACTTTGAAAAAACCAAAAAAAATCGTAAAAATGTGACAAAATTGGTACTAAAATAAAATTTTTTTCAACACTTTTTCCATAGAAATTCTGAAATTTTTTTTTTCAAATCCTTATAATTCGTAAACCGCTTAATAGATTAGAATGAAATTTGGCAAATTGATAGATTGGAAACCGTTCTTTAAAATGACATGGTGCATTTGTCAGCGGGGGGTGGTCTAAGGGGTATTAAATCAATTTTTCATTCGGAACCTAATAACGTAAAAAGTACTATCACGAATTGAATGAAATTTGGTTAAAACGTGTATTAGGCGTTACTCTTTAAAATGGTATACAAAAAATTTCCATAAACTTTGAAAAAACCAAAAAAATTCGTAAAAATGTGACAAAATTGGTACTAAAATAAAAATTTTTTCAACACTTTTTCCATAGAAATTCTGAAATTTTTTTTTTTCAAATCCTTATAATTCGTAAACCGCTTAATAGATTAGAATGAAATTTGGCAAATTGATAGATTGGAAACCGTTCTTTAAAATGACATGGTGCATTTGTCAGCGGGGGGTGGTCTAAGGGGTATTAAATCAATTTTTCATTCGGAACCTAATAACGTAAAAAGTACTATCACGAATTGAATGAAATTTGGTTAAAACGTGTATTAGGCGTTACTCTTTAAAATGCTATACAAAAAATTTCCATAAACTTTGAAAAAACCAAAAAAATTCGTAAAAATGTGACAAAATTGGTACTAAAATAAAAATTGTTTCAACACTTTTTCCATAGAAATTCTGAAATTTTTTTTTTTTCAAATCCTTATAATTCGTAAACCGCTTAATAGATTAGAATGAAATTTGGCAAATTGATAGATTGGAAACCGTTCTTTAAAATGACATGGTGCATTTGTCAGCGGGGGGTGGTCTAAGGGGTATTAAATCAATTTTTCATTCGGAACCTAATAACGTAAAAAGTACTATCACGAATTGAATGAAATTTGGTTAAAACGTGTATTAGGCGTTACTCTTTAAAATGCTATACAAAAAATTTCCATAAACTTTGAAAAAACCAAAAAAATTCGTAAAAAATGTGACAAAATTGGTACTAAAATAAATATTTTTTCAACACTTTTTCCACAGAAATTCTGAAATTTTTTTTTTTTCAAATCCTTATAATTCGTAAACCGCTTAATAGATTAGAATGAAATTTGGTAAATTGATAGATTGGAAACCGTTCTTTAAAATGACATGATGCATTTGTCAGCGGGGGGTGGTCTAAGGGGTATTAAATCAATTTTTCATTCGGAACCTAATAACGTAAAAAGTACTATCACGAATTGAATGAAATTTGGTTAAAACGTGTATTAGGCGTTACTCTTTAAAATGGTATACAAAAAATTTCCATAAACTTTGAAAAAACCAAAAAAAATCGTAAAAATGTGACAAAATTGGTACTAAAATAAAATTTTTTTCAACACTTTTTCCATAGAAATTCTGAAATTTTTTTTTTTCAAATCCTTATAATTCGTAAACCGCTTAATAGATTAGAATGAAATTTGGCAAATTGATAGATTGGAAACCGTTCTTTAAAATGACATGGTGCATTTGTCAGCGGGGGGTGGTCTAAGGGGTATTAAATCAATTTTTCATTCGGAACCTAATAACGTAAAAAGTACTATCACGAATTGAATGAAATTTGGTTAAAACGTGTATTAGGCGTTACTCTTTAAAATGCTATACAAAAAATTTCCATAAACTTTGAAAAAACCAAAAAAAAATCGTAAAAATGTGACAAAATTGGTACTAAAATAAAAATTTTTTCAACACTTTTTCCATAGAAATTCTGAAATTTTTTTTTTTTTTCAAATCCTTATAATTCGTAAACCGCTTAATAGATTAGAATGAAATTTGGCAAATTGATAGATTGGAAACCGTTCTTTAAAATGACATGGTGCATTTGTCAGCGGGGGGTGGTCTAAGGGGTATTAAATCAATTTTTCATTCGGAACCTAATAACGTAAAAAGTACTATCACGAATTGAATGAAATTTGGTTAAAACGTGTATTAGGCGTTACTCTTTAAAATGGTATACAAAAAATTTCCATAAACTTTGAAAAAACCAAAAAAAATTCGTAAAAATGTGACAAAATTGGTACTAAAATAAAAATTTTTTCAACACTTTTTCCATAGAAATTCTGAAATTTTTTTTTTTCAAATCCTTATAATTCGTAAACCGCTTAATAGATTAGAATGAAATTTGGCAAATTGATAGATTGGAAACCGTTCTTTAAAATGACATGGTGCATTTGTCAGCGGGGGGTGGTCTAAGGGGTATTAAATCAATTTTTCATTCGGAACCTAATAACGTAAAAAGTACTATCACGAATTGAATGAAATTTGGTTAAAACGTGTATTAGGCGTTACTCTTTAAAATGGTATACAAAAAAAATCGTAAAAATGTGACAAAATTGGTACTAAAATAAAATTTTTTTCAACACTTTTTCCACAGAAATTCTGAAATTTTTTTTTTTTTTCAAATCCTTATAATTCGTAAACCGCTTAATAGATTAGAATGAAATTTGGTAAATTGATAGATTGGAAACCGTTCTTTAAAATGACATGATGCATTTGTCAGCGGGGGGTGGTCTAAGGGGTATTAAATCAATTTTTCATTCGGAACCTAATAACGTAAAAAGTACTATCACGAATTGAATGAAATTTGGTTAAAACGTGTATTAGGCGTTACTCTTTAAAATGGTATACAAAAAATTTTCATAAACTTTGAAAAAACCAAAAAAAATCGTAAAAATGTGACAAAATTGGTACTAAAATAAAATTTTTTTCAACACTTTTTCCATAGAAATTCTGAAATTTTTTTTTTCAAATCCTTATAATTCGTAAACCGCTTAATAGATTAGAATGAAATTTGGCAAATTGATAGATTGGAAACCGTTCTTTAAAATGACATGGTGCATTTGTCAGCGGGGGGTGGTCTAAGGGGTATTAAATCAATTTTTCATTCGGAACCTAATAACGTAAAAAGTACTATCACGAATTGAATGAAATTTGGTTAAAACGTGTATTAGGCGTTACTCTTTAAAATGGTATACAAAAAATTTCCATAAACTTTGAAAAAAACCAAAAAAAATCGTAAAAATGTGACAAAATTGGTACTAAAATAAAATTTTTTTCAACACTTTTTCCATAGAAATTCTGAATTTTTTTTTTCAAATCCTTATAATTCGTAAACCGCTTAATAGATTAGAATGAAATTTGGCAAATTGATAGATTGGAAACCGTTCTTTAAAATGACATGGTGCATTTGTCAGCAGGGGGTGGTCTAAGGGGTATTAAATCAATTTTTCATTCGGAACCTAATAACGTAAAAAGTACTATCACGAATTGAATGAAATTTGGTTAAAACGTGTATTAGGCGTTACTCTTTAAAATGGTATACAAAAAATTTCCATAAACTTTGAAAAAACCAAAAAAAATCGTAAAAATGTGACAAAATTGGTACTAAAATAAAATTTTTTTCAACACTTTTTCCATAGAAATTCTGAAAATTTTTTTTTTCAAATCCTTATAATTCGTAAACCGCTTAATAGATTAGAATGAAATTTGGCAAATTGATAGATTGGAAACCGTTCTTTAAAATGACATAGTGCATTTGTCAGCGGGGGGTGGTCTAAGGGGTATTAAATCAATTTTTCATTCGGAACCTAATAACGTAAAAAGTACTATCACGAATTGAATGAAATTTGGTTAAAACGTGTATTAGGCGTTACTCTTTAAAATGGTATACAAAAAATTTCCATAAACTTTGAAAAAACCAAAAAAAATCGTAAAAATGTGACAAAATTGGTACTAAAATAAAATTTTGTTCAACACTTTTTCCATAGAAATTCTGAAAATTTTTTTTTTTTCAAATCCTTATAATTCGTAAACCGCTTAATAGATTAGAATGAAATTTGGCAAATTGATAGATTGGAAACCGTTCTTTAAAATGACATGGTGCATTTGTCAGCGGGGGGTGGTCTAAGGGGTATTAAATCAATTTTTCATTCGGAACCTAATAACGTAAAAAGTACTATCACGAATTGAATGAAATTTGGTTAAAACGTGTATTAGGCGTTACTCTTTAAAATGGTATACAAAAAATTTCCATAAACTTTGAAAAAACCAAAAAAAATCGTAAAAATGTGACAAAATTGGTACTAAAATAAAAATTTTTTCAACACTTTTTCCATAGAAATTCTGAAATTTTTTTTTTTCAAATCCTTATAATTCGTAAACCGCTTAATAGATTAGAATGAAATTTGGCAAATTGATAGATTGGAAACCGTTCTTTAAAATGACATGGTGCATATGTCAGCGGGGGGTGGTCTAAGGGGTATTAAATCAATTTTTCATTTGGAACCTAATAACGTAAAAAGTACTATCACGAATTGAATGAAATTTGGTTAAAACGTGTATTAGGCGTTACTCTTTAAAATGCTATACAAAAAATTTCCATAAACTTTGAAAAAACCAAAAAAATTCGTTAAAATGTGACAAAATTGGTACTAAAATAAAAATTTTTTCAACACTTTTTCCATAGAAATTCTGAAATTTTTTTTTTTCAAATCCTTATAATTCGTAAACCGCTTAATAGATTAGAATGAAATTTGGCAAATTGATAGATTGGAAACCGTTCTTTAAAATGACATGGTGCATTTGTCAGCGGGGGGTGGTCTAAGGGGTATTAAATCAATTTTTCATTCGGAACCTAATAACGTAAAAAGTACTATCACGAATTGAATGAAATTTGGTTAAAACGTGTATTAGGCGTTACTCTTTAAAATGCTATACAAAAAATTTCCATAAACTTTGAAAAAACCAAAAAAAATCGTAAAAATGTGACAAAATTGGTACTAAAATAAAATTTTTTTCAACACTTTTTCCATAGAAATTCTGAAATTTTTTTTTTTTTCAAATCCTTATAATTCGTAAACCGCTTAATAGATTAGAATGAAATTTGGCAAATTGATAGATTGGAAACCGTTCTTTAAAATGACATGGTGCATTTGTCAGCGGGGGGTGGTCTAAGGGGTATTAAATCAATTTTTCATTCGGAACCTAATAACGTAAAAAGTACTATCACGAATTGAATGAAATTTGGTTAAAACGTGTATTAGGCGTTACTCTTTAAAATGGTATACAAAAAATTTCCATAAACTTTGAAAAAACCAAAAAAAATCGTAAAAATGTGACAAAATTGGTACTAAAATAAAATTTTGTTCAACACTTTTTCCATAGAAATTCTGAAAATTTTTTTTTTTTCAAATCCTTATAATTCGTAAACCGCTTAATAGATTAGAATGAAATTTGGCAAATTGATAGATTGGAAACCGTTCTTTAAAATGACATGGTGCATTTGTCAGCGGGGGGTGGTCTAAGGGGTATTAAATCAATTTTTCATTCGGAACCTAATAACGTAAAAAGTACTATCACGAATTGAATGAAATTTGGTTAAAACGTGTATTAGGCGTTACTCTTTAAAATGGTATACAAAAAATTTCCATAAACTTTGAAAAAACCAAAAAAAATCGTAAAAATGTGACAAAATTGGTACTAAAATAAAATTTTTTTCAACACTTTTTCCATAGAAATTCTGAAATTTTTTTTTTTCAAATCCTTATAATTCGTAAACCGCTTAATAGATTAGAATGAAATTTGGCAAATTGATAGATTGGAAACCGTTCTTTAAAATGACGTGGTGCATTTGTCAGCGGGGGGTGGTCTAAGGGGTATTAAATCAATTTTTCATTCCGAACCTAATAACGTAAAAAGTACTATCACGAATTGAATGAAATTTGGTTAAAACGTGTATTAGGCGTTACTCTTTAAAATGGTATACAAAAAATTTCCATAAACTTTGAAAAAACCACAAAAAATCGTAAAAATGTGACAAAATTGGTACTAAAATAAAATTTTTTTCAACACTTTTTCCATAGAAATTCTGAAATTTTTTTTTTCAAATCCTTATAATTCGTAAACCGCTTAATAGATTAGAATGAAATTTGGCAAATTGATAGATTGGAAACCGTTCTTTAAAATGACATGGTGCATTTGTCAGCGGGGGGTGGTCTAAGGGGTATTAAATCAATTTTTCATTCGGAACCTAATAACGTAAAAAGTACTATCACGAATTGAATGAAATTTGGTTAAAACGTGTATTAGGCGTTACTCTTTAAAATGGTATACAACAAATTTCCATAAACTTTGAAAAAACCAAAAAAATTCGTAAAAATGTGACAAAATTGGTACTAAAATAAAAATTTTTTCAACACTTTTTCCATAGAAATTCTGAAATTTTTTTTTTTTCAAATCCTTATAATTCGTAAACCGCTTAATAGATTAGAATGAAATTTGGCAAATTGATAGATTGGAAACCGTTCTTTAAAATGATATGGTGCATTTGTCAGCGGGGGGTGGACATGGTGCATTTGTCAGCGGGGGGTGGTCTAAGGGGTATTAAATCAATTTTTCATTCGGAACCTAATAACGTAAAAAGTACTATCACGAATTGAATGAAATTTGGTTAAAACGTGTATAAGGCGTTACTCTTTAAAATGGTATACAAAAAAATTCCATAAACTTTGAAAAAACCAAAAAAATTCGTAAAAATGTGACAAAATTGGTACTAAAATAAAATTTTTTTCAACACTTTTTCCATAGAAATTCTGAAATTTTTTTTTTCAAATCCTTATAATTCGTAAACCGCTTAATAGATTAGAATGAAATTTGGCAAATTGATAGATTGGAAACCGTTCTTTAAAATGACATGGTGCATTTGTAAGCGGGGGGTGGTCTAAAGGGTATTAAATCAATTTTTCATTCGGAACCTAATAACGTAAAAAGTACTATCACGAATTGAATGAAATTTGGTTAAAACGTGTATTAGGCGTTACTCTTTAAAATGGTATACAAAAAATTTCCATAAACTTTGAAAAAAACCAAAAAAAATCGTAAAAATGTGACAAAATTGGTACTAAAATAAAATTTTTTTCAACACTTTTTCCATAGAAATTCTGAAATTTTTTTTTTTCAAATCCTTATAATTCGTAAACCGCTTAATAGATTAGAATGAAATTTGGCAAATTGATAGATTGGAAACCGTTCTTTAAAATGACATGGTGCATTTGTCAGCGGGGGGTGGTCTAAGGGGTATTAAATCAATTTTTCATTCGGAACCTAATAACGTAAAAAGTACTATCACGAATTGAATGAAATTTGGTTAAAACGTGTATTAGGCGTTACTCTTTAAAATGGTATACAAAAAATTTCCATAAACTTTGAAAAAACCAAAAAAATTCGTAAAAATGTGACAAAATTGGTACTAAAATAAAAAATTTTTCAACACTTTTTCCATAGAAATTCTGAAATTTTTTTTTTTTCAAATCCTTATAATTCGTAAACCGCTTAATAGATTAGAATGAAATTTGGCAAATTGATAGATTGGAAAACCGTTCTTTAAAATGACATGGTGCATTTGTCAGCGGGGGGTGGTCTAAGGGGTATTAAATCAATTTTTCATTCCGAACCTAATAACGTAAAAAGTACTATCACGAATTGAATGAAATTTGGTTAAAACGTGTATTAGGCGTTACTCTTTAAAATGGTATACAAAAAATTTCCATAAACTTTGAAAAAACCAAAAAAATCGTAAAAATGTGACAAAATTGGTACTAAAATAAAATTTTTTTCAACACTTTTTCCATAGAAATTCTGAAATTTTTTTTTTTTCAAATCCTTATAATTCGTAAACCGCTTAATAGATTAGAATGAAATTTGGCAAATTGATAGATTGGAAACCGTTCTTTAAAATGACATGGTGCATTTGTCAGCGGGGGGTGGTCTAAGGGGTATTAAATCAATTTTTCATTCGGAACCTAATTACGTAAAAAGTACTATCACGAATTGAATGAAATTTGGTTAAAACGTGTATTAGGCGTTACTCTTTAAAATGCTATACAAAAAATTTCCATAAACTTTGAAAAAACCAAAAAAATTCGTAAAAATGTGACAAAATTGGTACTAAAATAAAAAAATTTTCAACACTTTTTCCATAGAAATTCTGAAATTTTTTTTTTTTCAAATCCTTATAATTCGTAAACCGCTTAATAGATTAGAATGAAATTTGGCAAATTGATAGATTGGAAACCGTTCTTTAAAATGACATGGTGCATTTGTCAGCGGGGGGTGGTCTAAGGGGTATTAAATCAATTTTTCATTCCGAACCTAATAACGTAAAAAGTACTATCACGAATTGAATGAAATTTGGTTAAAAACGTGTATTAGGCGTTACTCTTTAAAATGGTATACAAAAAATTTCCATAAACTTTGAAAAAACCACAAAAAATCGTAAAAATGTGACAAAATTGGTACTAAAATAAAATTTTTTTCAACACTTTTTCCGAAATTTTTTTGAAATTTTTTTTTTTTTTTTCAAATCCTTATAATTCGTAAACCGCTTAATAGATTAGAATGAAATTTGGCAAATTGATAGATTGGAAACCGTTCTTTAAAATGACATGGTGCATTTGTCAGCGGGGGGTGGTCTAAGGGGTATTAAATCAATTTTTCATTCGGAACCTAATAACGTAAAAAGTACTATCACGAATTGAATGAAATTTGGTTAAAACGTGTATTAGGCGTTACTCTTTAAAATGCTATACAAAAAATTTCCATAAACTTTGAAAAAATCAAAAAAATTCGTAAAAATGTGACAAAATTGGTACTAAAATAAAAATTTTTTCAACACTTTTTCCATAGAAATTCTGAAATTTTTTTTTTTTTCAAATCCTTATAATTCGTAAACCGCTTAATAGATTAGAATGAAATTTGGCAAATTGATAGATTGGAAACCGTTCTTTAAAATGACATGGTGCATTTGTCAGCGGGGGGTGGTCTAAGGGGTATTAAATCAATTTTTCATTCCGAACCTAATAACGTAAAAAGTACTATCACGAATTGAATGAAATTTGGTTAAAACGTGTATTAGGCGTTACTCTTTAAAATGGTATACAAAAAATTTCCATAAACTTTGAAAAAACCACAAAAAATCGTAAAAATGTGACAAAATTGGTACTAAAATAAAATTTTTTTCAACACTTTTTCCATAGAAATTCTGAAATTTTTTTTTTTTTCAAATCCTTATAATTCGTAAACCGCTTAATAGATTAGAATGAAATTTGGCAAATTGATAGATTGGAAACCGTTCTTTAAAATGACATGGTGCATTTGTCAGCGGGGGGTGGTCTAAGGGGTATTAAATCAATTTTTCATTCGGAACCTAATTACGTAAAAAGTACTATCACGAATTGAATGAAATTTGGTTAAAACGTGTATTAGGCGTTACTCTTTAAAATGCTATACAAAAAATTTCCATAAACTTTGAAAAAACCAAAAAAATTCGTAAAAATGTGACAAAATTGGTACTAAAATAAAAAATTTTTCAACACTTTTTCCATAGAAATTCTGAAATTTTTTTTTTTTTCAAATCCTTATAATTCGTAAACCGCTTAATAGATTAGAATGAAATTTGGCAAATTGATAGATTGGAAACCGTTCTTTAAAATGACATGGTGCATTTGTCAGCGGGGGGTGGTCTAAGGGGTATTAAATCAATTTTTCATTCCGAACCTAATAACGTAAAAAGTACTATCACGAATTGAATGAAATTTGGTTAAAACGTGTATTAGGCGTTACTCTTTAAAATGGTATACAAAAAATTTCCATAAACTTTGAAAAAAACCAAAAAAAATCGTAAAAATGTGACAAAATTGGTACTAAAATAAAATTTTTTTCAACACTTTTTCCATAGAAATTCTGAAATTTTTTTTTTTTTTCAAATCCTTATAATTCGTAAACCGCTTAATAGATTAGAATGAAATTTGGCAAATTGATAGATTGGAAACCTTTCTTTAAAATGACATGGTGCATTTGTCAGCGGGGGGTGGTCTAAGGGGTATTAAATCAATTTTTCATTCGGAACCTAATAACGTAAAAAGTACTATCACGAATTGAATGAAATTTGGTTAAAACGTGTATTAGGCGTTACTCTTTAAAATGCTATACAAAAAAATTCCATAAACTTTGAAAAAATCAAAAAAATTCGTAAAAATGTGACAAAATTGGTACTAAAATAAAAATTTTTTCAACACTTTTTCCATAGAAATTCTGAAATTTTTTTTTTTCAAATCCTTATAATTCGTAAACCGCTTAATAGATTAGAATGAAATTTGGCAAATTGATAGATTGGAAACCGTTCTTTAAAATGACATGGTGCATTTGTCAGCGGGGGGTGGTCTAAGGGGTATTAAATCAATTTTTCATTCGGAACCTAATAACGTAAAAAGTACTATCACGAATTGAATGAAATTTGGTTAAAACGTGTATTAGGCGTTACTCTTTAAAATGGTATACAAAAAATTTCCATAAACTTTGAAAAAACCAAAAAAATTCGTAAAAATGTGACAAAATTGGTACTAAAATAAAATTTTTTCAACCCTTTTTCCATAGAAATTCTGAAATTTTTTTTTTTTTTCAAATCCTTATAATTCGTAAACCGCTTAATAGATTAGAATGAAATTTGGCAAATTGATAGATTGGAAACCGTTCTTTAAAATGACATGGTGCATTTGTCAGCGGGGGGTGGTCTAAGGGGTATTAAATCAATTTTTCATTCCGAACCTAATAACGTAAAAAGTACTATCACGAATTGAATGAAATTTGGTTAAAACGTGTATTAGGCGTTACTCTTTAAAATGGTATACAAAAAATTTCCATAAACTTTGAAAAAACCAAAAAAAATCGTAAAAATGTGACAAAATTGGTACTAAAATAAAATTTTTTTCAACACTTTTTCCATAGAAATTCTGAAATTTTTTTTTTTTTTTCAAATCCTTATAATTCGTAAACCGCTTAATAGATTAGAATGAAATTTGGCAAATTGATAGATTGGAAACCGTTCTTTAAAATGACATGGTGCATTTGTCAGCGGGGGGTGGTCTAAGGGGTATTAAATCAATTTTTCATTCGGAACCTAATAACGTAAAAAGTACTATCACGAATTTAATGAAATTTGGTTAAAACGTGTATTAGGCGTTACTCTTTAAAATGCTATACAAAAAATTTCCATAAACTTTGAAAAAACCAAAAAAATTCGTAAAAATGTGACAAAATTGGTACTAAAATAAAAATTTTTTCAACACTTTTTCCATAGAAATTCTGAAATTTTTTTTTTTCAAATCCTTATAATTCGTAAACCGCTTAATAGATTAGAATGAAATTTGGCAAATTGATAGATTGGAAACCGTTCTTTAAAATGACATGGTGCATTTGTCAGCGGGGGGGTGGTCTAAGGGGTATTAAATCAATTTTTCATTCGGAACCTAATAACGTAAAAAGTACTATCACGAATTGAATGAAATTTGGTTAAAACGTGTATTAGGCGTTACTCTTTAAAATGCTATACAAAAAATTTCCATAAACTTTGAAAAAACCAAAAAAATTCGTAAAAATGTGACAAAATTGGTACTAAAATAAAATTTTTTCAACCCTTTTTCCATAGAAATTCTGAAATTTTTTTTTTTTTCAAATCCTTATAATTCGTAAACCGCTTAATAGATTAGAATGAAATTTGGCAAATTGATAGATTGGAAACCGTTCTTTAAAATGACATGGTGCATTTGTCAGCGGGGGGTGGTCTAAGGGGTATTAAATCAATTTTTCATTCGGAACCTAATAACGTAAAAAGTACTATCACGAATTGAATGAAATTTGGTTAAAACGTGTATTAGGCGTTACTCTTTAAAATTGTATACAAAAAATTTCCATAAACTTTGAAAAAACCAAAAAAAATCGTAAAAATGTGACAAAATTGGTACTAAAATAAAATTTTTTTCAACACTTTTTCCATAGAAATTCTGAAATTTTTTTTTTTTCAAATCCTTATAATTCGTAAACCGCTTAATAGATTAGAATGAAATTTGGCAAATTGATAGATTGGAAACCGTTCTTTAAAATGACATGGTGCATTTGTCAGCGGGGGGTGGTCTAAGGGATATTAAATCAATTTTTCATTCGGAACCTAATAACGTAAAAAGTACTATCACGAATTGAATGAAATTTGGTTAAAACGTGTATTAGGCGTTACTCTTTAAAATGGTATACAAAAAATTTCCATAAACTTTGAAAAAACCAAGAAAAATCGTAAAAATGTGACAAAATTGGTACTAAAATAAAATTTTTTTCAACACTTTTTCCATAGAAATTCTGAAATTTTTTTTTTTTTCAAATCCTAATAATTCGTAAACCGCTTAATAGATTAGAATGAAATTTGGCAAATTGATAGATTGGAAACCGTTCTTTAAAATGACATGGTGCATTTGTCAGCGGGGGGTGGTCTAAGGGGTATTAAATCAATTTTTCATTCGGAACCTAATAACGTAAAAAGTACTATCACGAATTGAATGAAATTTGGTTAAAACGTGTATTAGGCGTTACTCTTTAAAATGCTATACAAAAAATTTCCATAAACTTTGAAAAAACCAAAAAAAATCGTAAAAATGTGACAAAATTGGTACTAAAATAAAATTTTTTTCAACACTTTTTCCATAGAAATTCTGAAATTTTTTTTTTTTTTCAAATCCTTATAATTCGTAAACCGCTTAATAGATTAGAATGAAATTTGGCAAATTGATAGATTGGAAACCGTTCTTTAAAATGACATGGTGCATTTGTCAGCGGGGGGTGGTCTAAGGGGTATTAAATCAATTTTTCATTCGGAACCTAATAACGTAAAAAGTACTATCACGAATTGAATGAAATTTGGTTAAAACGTGTATTAGGCGTTACTCTTTAAAATGGTATACAAAAAATTTCCATAAACTTTGATAAAACCAAACAAATTCGTAAAAATGTGACAAAATTGGTACTAAAATAAAAATTTTTTCAACACTTTTTCCATAGAAATTCTGAAATTTTTTTTTTTTCAAATCCTTATAATTCGTAAACCGCTTAATAGATTAGAATGAAATTTGGCAAATTGATAGATTGGAAACCGTTCTTTAAAATGACATGGTGCATTTGTCAGCGGGGGGTGGTCTAAGGGGTAATAAATCAATTTTTCATTCGGAACCTAATAACGTAAAAAGTACTATCACGAATTGAATGAAATTTGGTTAAAACGTGTATTAGGCGTTACTCTTTAAAATGCTATACAAAAAATTTCCATAAACTTTGAAAAAACCAAAAAAAATCGTAAAAATGTGACAAAATTGGTACTAAAATAAAATTTTTTTCAACACTTTTTCCATAGAAATTCTGAAATTTTTTTTTTTTTCAAATCCTTATAATTCGTAAACCGCTTAATAGATTAGAATGAAATTTGGCAAATTGATAGATTGGAAACCGTTCTTTAAAATGACATGGTGCATTTGTCAGCGGGGGGGTGGTCTAAGGGGTATTAAATCAATTTTTCATTCGGAACCTAATAACGTAAAAAGTACTATCACGAATTGAATGAAATTTGGTTAAAACGTGTATTAGGCGTTACTCTTTAAAATGGTATACAAAAAATTTCCATAAACTTTGAAAAAACCAAAAAAAATCGTAAAAATGTGACAAAATTGGTACTAAAATAAAATTTTTTTCAACACTTTTTCCATAGAAATTCTGAAATTTTTTTTTTTTCAAATCCTTATAATTCGTAAACCGCTTAATAGATTAGAATGAAATTTGGCAAATTGATAGATTGGAAACCGTTCTTTAAAATGACATGGTGCATTTGTCAGCGGGGGGGTGGTCTAAGGGGTATTAAATCAATTTTTCATTCGGAACCTAATAACGTAAAAAGTACTATCACGAATTGAATGAAATTTGGTTAAAACGTGTATTAGGCGTTACTCTTTAAAATGCTATACAAAAAATTTCCATAAACTTTCGTAAATTCGTAAAAAAATGTGACAAAATTGGTACTAAAATAAAAATTTTTTCAACACTTTTTCCATAGAAATTCTGAATTTTTTTTTTTTTCAAATCCTTATAATTCGTAAACCGCTTAATAGATTAGAATGGAATTTGGCAAATTGATGGATTGGAAACCGTTCTTTAAAATGACATGGTGCATTTGTCAGCGGGGGGTGGTCTAAGGGGTATTAAATCAATTTTTCATTCGGAACCTAATAACGTAAAAAGTACTATCACGAATTGAATGAAATTTGGTTAAAACGTGTATTAGGCGTTACTCTTTAAAATGGTATACAAAAAATTTCCATAAACTTTGAAAAAAACAAAAAAAATCGTAAAAATGTGACAAAATTGGTACTAAAATAAAATTTTTTTCAAAACTTTTTCCATAGAAATTCTGATTTTTTTTTTTCAAATCCTCATAATTCGTAAACCGCTTAATAGATTAGAATGAAATTTGGCAAATTGATAGATTGGAAACCGTTCTTTAAAATGACATGGTGCATTTGTCAGCGGGGGGTGGTCTAAGGGGTATTAAATCAATTTTTCATTCGGAACCTAATAACGTAAAAAGTACTATCACGAATTGAATGAAATTTGGTTAAAACGTGTATTAGGCGTTACTCTTTAAAATGCTATACAAAAAATTTCCATAAACTTTGAAAAAACCAAAAAAATTCGTAAAAAATGTGACAAAATTGGTACTAAAATAAAAAATTTTTCAACACTTTTTCCATAGAAATTCTGAAATTTTTTTTTTCAAATCCTTATAATTCGTAAACCGCTTAATAGATTAGAATGAAATTTGGCAAATTGATAGATTGGAAACCGTTCTTTAAAATGACATGGTGCATTTGTCAGCGGGGGGTGGTCTAAGGGGTATTAAATCAATTTTTCATTCGGAACCTAATAACGTAAAAAGTACTATCACGAATTGAATGAAATTTTTTTAAAACGTGTATTAGGCGTTACTCTTTAAAATGGTATACAAAAAATTTCCATAAACTTTGAAAAAAACCAAAAAAAATCGTAAAAATGTGACAAAATTTGGTACTAAAATAAAATTTTTTTCAACACTTTTTCCATAGAAATTCTGAAATTTTTTTTTTTCAAATCCTTATAATTCGTAAACCGCTTAATAGATTAGAATGAAATTTGGCAAATTGATAGATTGGAAACCGTTCTTTAAAATGACATGGTGCATTTGTCAGCGGGGGGTGGTCTAAGGGGTATTAAATCAATTTTTCATTCGGAACCTAATAACGTAAAAAGTACTATCACGAATTGAATGAAATTTGGTTAAAACGTGTATTAGGCGTTACTCTTTAAAATGCTATACAAAAAATTTCCATAAACTTTGAAAAAAACCAAAAAAAATCGTAAAAATGTGACAAAATTGGTACTAAAATAAAATTTTTTTTCAACACTTTTTCCATAGAAATTCTGAAATTTTTTTTTTTTCAAATCCTTATAATTCGTAAACCGCTTAATAGATTAGAATGAAATTTGGCAAATTGATAGATTGGAAACCGTTCTTTAAAATGACATGGTGCATTTGTCAGCGGGGGGTGGTCTAAGGGGTATTAAATCAATTTTTCATTCGGAACCTAATAACGTAAAAAAGTACTATCACGAATTGAATGAAATTTGGTTAAAACGTGTATTAGGCGTTACTCTTTAAAATGCTATACAAAAAATTTCCATAAACTTTGAAAAAAACCAAAAAAAATTGTAAAAATGTGACAAAATTGGTACTAAAATAAAATTTTTTTCAACACTTTTTCCATAGAAATTCTGAATTTTTTTTTTTTTCAAATCCTGATAATTCGTAAACCGCTTAATAGATTAGAATGAAATTTGGCAAATTGATAGATTGGAAACCGTTCTTTAAAATGACATGGTGCATTTGTCAGCGGGGGGGTGGTCTAAGGGGTATTAAATCAATTTTTCATTCGGAACCTAATAACGTAAAAAGTACTATCACGAATTGAATGAAATTAGGTTAAAACGTGTATTAGGCGTTACTCTTTAAAATGGTATACAAAAAATTTCCATAAACTTTGAAAAAACCAAAAAAATTCGTAAAAATATGACAAAATTGGTACTAAAATAAAAATTTTTTCAACACTTTTTCCATAGAAATTCTGAAATTTTTTTTTTTTCAAATCCTTATAATTCGTAAACCGCTTAATAGATTAGAATGAAATTTGGCAAATTGATAGATTGGAAACCGTTCTTTAAAATGACATGGTGCATTTGTCAGCGGGGGGGTGGTCTAAGGGGTATTAAATCAATTTTTCATTCGGAACCTAATAACGTAAAAAGTACTATCACGAATTGAATGAAATTTGGTTAAAACGTGTATTAGGCGTTACTCTTTAAAATGCTATACAAAAAATTTCCATAAACTTTGAAAAAACCAAAAAAAATCGTAAAAATGTGACAAAATTGGTACTAAAATAAAATTTTTTTTCAACACTTTTTCCATAGAAATTCTGAAATTTTTTTTTTTCAAATCCTTATAATTCGTAAACCGCTTAATAGATTAGAATGAAATTTGGCAAATTGATAGATTGGAAACCGTTCTTTAAAATAACATGGTGCATTTGTCAGCGGGGGGTGGTCTAAGGTGTATTAAATCAATTTTTCATTCGGAACCTAATAACGTAAAAAGTACTATCACGAATTGAATGAAATTTGTTGTTTTAAAACGTGTATTAGGCGTTACTCTTTAAAATGGTATACAAAAAATTTCCATAAACTTTGAAAAAACCAAAAAAAATCGTAAAAATGTGACAAAATTGGTACTAAAATAAAATTTTTTTTCAACACTTTTTCCATAGAAATTCTGAATTTTTTTTTTTTTTTTTCAAATCCTTATAATTCGTAAACCGCTTAATAGATTAGAATGAAATTTGGCAAATTGATAGATTGGAAACCGTTCTTTAAAATGACATGGTGCATTTGTCAGCGGGGGGGTGGTCTAAGGGGTATTAAATCAATTTTTTCATTCGGAACCTAATAACGTAAAAAAGTACTATCACGAATTGAATGAAATTTGGTTAAAACGTGTATTAGGCGTTACTCTTTAAAATGCTATACAAAAAAATTTCCATAAACTTTGAAAAAACCAAAAAAAATCGTAAAAATGTGACAAAATTGGTACTAAAATAAAATTTTTTTCAACACTTTTTCCATAGAAATTCTGAATTTTTTTTTTTTTTCAAATCCTTATAATTCGTAAACCGCTTAATAGATTAGAATGAAATTTGGCAAATTGATAGATTGGAAACCGTTCTTAAAAATGACATGGTGCATTTGTCAGCGGGGGGTGGTCTAAGGGGTATTAAATCAATTTTTCATTCGGAACCTAATAACGTAAAAAGTACTATCACGAATTAATGAAATTTGGTTAAAACGTGTATTAGGCGTTACTCTTTAAAATGGTATACAAAAAATTTCCATAAACTTTGAAAAAAACCAAAAAAATTCGTAAAAATATGACAAAATTGGTACTAAAATAAAATTTTTTTCAACACTTTTTCCATAGAAATTCTGAAATTTTTTTTTTTCAAATCCTTATAATTCGTAAACCGCTTAATAGATTAGAATGAAATTTGGCAAATTGATAGATTGGAAACCGTTCTTTAAAATGACATGGTGCATTTGTCAGCGGGGGGGTGGTCTAAGGGGTATTAAATCAATTTTTCATTCGGAACCTAATAACGTAAAAAGTACTATCACGAATTGAATGAAATTTGGTTAAAACGTGTATTAGGCGTTACTCTTTAAAATGCTATACAAAAAATTTCCATAAACTTTGAAAAAACCAAAAAAAATCGTAAAAATGTGACAAAATTGGTACTAAAATAAAATTTTTTTCAACACTTTTTCCATAGAAATTCTGAATTTTTTTTTTTTTCAAATCCTTATAATTCGTAAACCGCTTAATAGATTAGAATGAAATTTGGCAAATTGATAGATTGGAAACCGTTCTTTAAAATGACATGGTGCATTTGTCAGCGGGGGGGTGGTCTAAGGGGTATTAAATCAATTTTTCATTCGGAACCTAATAACGTAAAAAGTACTATCACGAATTGAATGAAATTTGGTTAAAACGTGTATTAGGCGTTACTCTTTAAAATGGTATACAAAAAATTTCCATAAACTTTGAAAAAACCAAAAAAATTCGTAAAAATATGACAAAATTGGTACTAAAATAAAAATTTTTTCAACACTTTTTCCATAGAAATTCTGAAATTTTTTTTTTTCAAATCCTTATAATTCGTAAACCGCTTAATAGATTAGAATGAAATTTGGCAAATTGATAGATTGGAAACCGTTCTTTAAAATGACATGGTGTATTTGTCAGCGGGGGGTGGTCTAAGGGGTATTAAATCAATTTTTCATTCGGAACCTAATAACGTAAAAAGTACTATCACGAATTGAATGAAATTTGGTTAAAACGTGTATTAGGCGTTACTCTTTAAAATGCTATACAAAAAATTTCCATAAACTTTGAAAAAAACCAAAAAAAATCGTAAAAATGTGACAAAATTGGTACTAAAATAAAATTTTTTTCAACACTTTTTCCATAGAAATTCTGAAATTTTTTTTTTTTCAAATCCTTATAATTCGTAAACCGCTTAATAGATTAGAATGAAATTTGGCAAATTGATAGATTGGAAACCGTTCTTTAAAATGACATGGTGCATTTGTCAGCGGGGGGGTGGTCTAAGGGGTAATAAATCAATTTTTCATTCGGAACCTAATAACGTAAAAAGTACTATCACGAATTGAATGAAATTTGGTTAAAACGTGTATTAGGCGTTACTCTTTAAAATGCTATACAAAAAATTTCCATAAACTTTGAAAAAACCAAAAAAATTCGTAAAAATGTGACAAAATTGGTACTAAAATAAAAATTTTTTCAACACTTTTTCCATAGAAATTCTGAAATTTTTTTTTTTTTTCAAATCCTTATAATTCGTAAACCGCTTAATAGATTAGAATGGAATTTGGCAAATTGATAGATTGGAAACCGTTCTTTAAAATGACATGGTGCATTTGTCAGCGGGGGGGTGGTCTAAGGGGTATTAAATCAATTTTTCATTCGGAACCTAATAACGTAAAAAGTACTATCACGAATTGAATGAAATTTGGTTAAAACGTGTATTAGGCGTTAATCTTTAAAATGGTATACAAAAAATTTCCATAAACTTTGAAAAAACCAAAAAAAATCGTAAAAATGTGACAAAATTGGTACTAAAATAAAATTTTTTTCAACACTTTTTCCATAGAAATTCTGAAATTTTTTTTTTTTCAAATCCTTATAATTCGTAAACCGCTTAATAGATTAGAATGAAATTTGGCAAATTGATAGATTGGAAACCGTTCTTTAAAATGACATGGTGCATTTGTCAGCGGGGGGTGGTCTAAGGGGTATTAAATCAATTTTTCATTCGGAACCTAATAACGTAAAAAGTACTATCACGAATTGAATGAAATTTGGTTAAAACGTGTATTAGGCGTTACTCTTTAAAATGCTATACAAAAAATTTCCATAAACTTTGAAAAAACCAAAAAAAATCGTAAAAATGTGACAAAATTGGTACTAAAATAAAAATTTTTTCAACACTTTTTCCATAGAAATTCTGAAATTTTTTTTTTTTTCAAATCCTTATAATTCGTAAACCGCTTAATAGATTAGAATGGAATTTGGCAAATTGATAGATTGGAAACCGTTCTTTAAAATGACATGGTGCATTTGTCAGCGGGGGGTGGTCTAAGGGGTATTAAATCAATTTTTCATTCGGAACCTAATAACGTAAAAAGTACTATCACGAATTGAATGAAATTTGGTTAAAACGTGTATTAGGCGTTACTCTTTAAAATGGTATACAAAAAATTTCCATAAACTTTGAAAAAACCAAAAAAAAATCGTAAAAATGTGACAAAATTGGTACTAAAATAAAATTTTTTTCAACACTTTTTCCATAGAAATTCTGAAATTTTTTTTTTTTCAAATCCTTATAATTCGTAAGCCGCTTAATAGATTAGAATGAAATTTGGCAAATTGATAGATTGGAAACCGTTCTTTAAAATGACATGGTGCATTTGTCAGCGGGGGGTGGTCTAAGGGGTATTAAATCAATTTTTCATTCGGAACCTAATAACGTAAAAAGTACTATCACGAATTGAATGAAATTTGGTTAAAACGTGTATTAGGCGTTACTCTTTAAAATGCTATACAAAAAATTTCCATAAACTTTGAAAAAACCAAAAAAAATTGTAAAAATGTGACAAAATTGGTACTAAAATAAAATTTTTTTCAACACTTTTTCCATAGAAATTCTGAATTTTTTTTTTTTTCAAATCCTTATAATTCGTAAACCGCTTAATAGATTAGAATGAAATTTGGCAAATTGATAGATTGGAAACCGTTCTTTAAAATGACATGGTGCATTTGTCAGCGGGGGGGTGGTCTAAGGGGTATTAAATCAATTTTTCATTCGGAACCTAATAACGTAAAAAGTACTATCACGAATTGAATGAAATTAGGTTAAAACGTGTATTAGGCGTTACTCTTTAAAATGGTATACAAAAAATTTCCATAAACTTTGAAAAAACCAAAAAAATTCGTAAAAATATGACAAAATTGGTACTAAAATAAAAATTTTTTCAACACTTTTTCCATAGAAATTCTGAAATTTTTTTTTTTTTCAAATCCTTATAATTCGTAAACCGCTTAATAGATTAGAATGAAATTTGGCAAATTGATAGATTGGAAACCGTTCTTTAAAATGACATGGTGCATTTGTCAGCGGGGGGTGGTCTAAGGGGTATTAAATCAATTTTTCATTCGGAACCTAATAACGTAAAAAGTACTATCACGAATTGAATGAAATTTGGTTAAAACGTGTATTAGGCGTTACTCTTTAAAATGCTATACAAAAAATTTCCATAAACTTTGAAAAAACCAAAAAAAATCGTAAAAATGTGACAAAATTGGTACTAAAATAAAATTTTTTTCAACACTTTTTCCATAGAAATTCTGAAATTTTTTTTTTTCAAATCCTTATAATTCGTAAACCGCTTAATAGATTAGAATGAAATTTGGCAAATTGATAGATTGGAAACCGTTCTTTAAAATAACATGGTGCATTTGTCAGCGGGGGGTGGTCTAAGGTGTATTAAATCAATTTTTCATTCGGAACCTAATAACGTAAAAAGTACTATCACGAATTGAATGAAATTTGGTTAAAACGTGTATTAGGCGTTACTCTTTAAAATGGTATACAAAAAATTTCCATAAACTTTGAAAAAACCAAGAAAAATCGTAAAAATGTGACAAAATTGGTACTAAAATAAAATTTTTTTCAACACTTTTTCCATAGAAATTCTGAATTTTTTTTTTTTTCAAATCCTTATAATTCGTAAACCGCTTAATAGATTAGAATGAAATTTGGCAAATTGATAGATTGGAAACCGTTCTTTAAAATGACATGGTGCATTTGTCAGCGGGGGGTGGTCTAAGGGGTATTAAATCAATTTTTCATTCGGAACCTAATAACGTAAAAAGTACTATCACGAATTGAATGAAATTTGGTTAAAACGTGTATTAGGCGTTACTCTTTAAAATGCTATACAAAAAATTTCCATAAACTTTGAAAAAACCAAAAAAAATCGTAAAAATGTGACAAAATTGGTACTAAAATAAAATTTTTTTCAACACTTTTTCCATAGAAATTCTGAATTTTTTTTTTTTTTCAAATCCTTATAATTCGTAAACCGCTTAATAGATTAGAATGAAATTTGGCAAATTGATAGATTGGAAACCGTTCTTAAAAATGACATGGTGCATTTGTCAGCGGGGGGTGGTCTAAGGGGTATTTAATCAATTTTTCATTCGGAACCTAATAACGTAAAAAGTACTATCACGAATTGAATGAAATTTGGTTAAAACGTGTATTAGGCGTTACTCTTTAAAATGCTATACAAAAAATTTCCATAAACTTTGAAAAAAACCAAAAAAATTCGTAAAAATATGACAAAATTGGTACTAAAATAAAATTTTTTTCAACACTTTTTCCATAGAAATTCTGAAATTTTTTTTTTTCAAATCCTTATAATTCGTAAACCGCTTAATAGATTAGAATGAAATTTGGCAAATTGATAGATTGGAAACCGTTCTTTAAAATGACATGGTGCATTTGTCAGCGGGGGGTGGTCTAAGGGGTATTTAATCAATTTTTCATTCGGAACCTAATAACGTAAAAAGTACTATCACGAATTGAATGAAATTTGGTTAAAACGTGTATTAGGCGTTACTCTTTAAAATGCTATACAAAAAATTTCCATAAACTTTGAAAAAACCAAAAAAAAATCGTAAAAATGTGACAAAATTGGTACTAAAATAAAATTTTTTTCAACACTTTTTCCATAGAAATTCTGAATTTTTTTTTTTTTTTCAAATCCTTATAATTCGTAAACCGCTTAATAGATTAGAATGAAATTTGGCAAATTGATAGATTGGAAACCGTTCTTTAAAATGACATGGTGCATTTGTCAGCGGGGGGGTGGTCTAAGGGGTATTAAATCAATTTTTCATTCGGAACCTAATAACGTAAAAAGTACTATCACGAATTGAATGAAATTTGGTTAAAACGTGTATTAGGCGTTACTCTTTAAAATGGTATACAAAAAATTTCCATAAACTTTGAAAAAACCAAAAAAATTCGTAAAAATATGACAAAATTGGTACTAAAATAAAAATTTTTTCAACACTTTTTCCATAGAAATTCTGAAATTTTTTTTTTCAAATCCTTATAATTCGTAAACCGCTTAATAGATTAGAATGAAATTTGGCAAATTGATAGATTGGAAACCGTTCTTTAAAATGACATGGTGCATTTGTCAGCGGGGGGTGGTCTAAGGGGTATTAAATCAATTTTTCATTCGGAACCTAATAACGTAAAAAGTACTATCACGAATTGAATGAAATTTGGTTAAAACGTGTATTAGGCGTTACTCTTTAAAATGCTATACAAAAAATTTCCATAAACTTTGAAAAAACCAAAAAAAATCGTAAAAATGTGACAAAATTGGTACTAAAATAAAATTTTTTTCAACACTTTTTCCATAGAAATTCTGAAATTTTTTTTTTCAAATCCTTATAATTCGTAAACCGCTTAATAGATTAGAATGAAATTTGGCAAATTGATAGATTGGAAACCGTTCTTTAAAATGACATGGTGCATTTGTCAGCGGGGGGGTGGTCTAAGGGGTAATAAATCAATTTTTCATTCGGAACCTAATAACGTAAAAAGTACTATCACGAATTGAATGAAATTTGGTTAAAACGTGTATTAGGCGTTACTCTTTAAAATGCTATACAAAAAATTTCCATAAACTTTGAAAAAAACCAAAAAAATTCGTAAAAATGTGACAAAATTGGTACTAAAATAAAAATTTTTTCAACACTTTTTCCATAGAAATTCTGAAATTTTTTTTTTTTTCAAATCCTTATAATTCGTAAACCGCTTAATAGATTAGAATGGAATTTGGCAAATTGATAGATTGGAAACCGTTCTTTAAAATGACATGGTGCATTTGTCAGCGGGGGGTGGTCTAAGGGGTATTAAATCAATTTTTCATTCGGAACCTAATAACGTAAAAAGTACTATCACGAATTGAATGAAATTTGGTTAAAACGTGTATTAGGCGTTAATCTTTAAAATGGTATACAAAAAATTTCCATAAACTTTGAAAAAACCAAAAAAAATCGTAAAAATGTGACAAAATTGGTACTAAAATAAAATTTTTTTCAACACTTTTTCCATAGAAATTCTGATTTTTTTTTTTTTCAAATCCTCATAATTCGTAAGCCGCTTAATAGATTAGAATGAAATTTGGCAAATTGATAGATTGGAAACCGTTCTTTAAAATGACATGGTGCATTTGTCAGCGGGGGGTGGTCTAAGGGGTATTAAATCAATTTTTCATTCGGAACCTAATAACGTAAAAAGTACTATCACGAATTGAATGAAATTTGGTTAAAACGTGTATTAGGCGTTACTCTTTAAAATGCTATACAAAAAATTTCCATAAACTTTGAAAAAAACCAAAAAAAAATGTGACAAAATTGGTACTAAAATAAAAATTTTTTCAGCACTTTTTCCATAGAAATTCTGAATTTTTTTTTTTCAAATCCTTATAATTCGTAAACCGCTTAATAGATTAGAATGAAATTTGGCAAATTGATAGATTGGAAACCGTTCTTTAAAATGACATGGTGCATTTGTCAGCGGGGGGTGGTCTAAGGGGTATTAAATCAATTTTTCATTCGGAACCTAATAACGTAAAAAGTACTATCACGAATTGAATGAAATTTGGTTAAAACGTGTATTAGGCGTTACTCTTTAAAATGGTATACAAAAAATTTCCATAAACTTTGAAAAAACCAAAAAAAATCGTAAAAATGTGACAATATTGGTACTAAAATAAAAATTTTTTCAACACTTTTTCCATATAAATTCTGAATTTTTTTTTTTTCAAATCCTTATAATTCGTAAACCGCTTAATAGATTAGAATGAAATTTGGCAAATTGATAGATTGGAAACCGTTCTTTAAAATGACATGGTGCATTTGTCAGCGGGGGGTGGTCTAAGGGGTATTAAATCAATTTTTCATTCGGAACCTAATAACGTAAAAAGTACTATCACGAATTGAATGAAATTTGGTTAAAACGTGTATTAGGCGTTACTCTTTAAAATGGTATACAAAAAATTTCCATAAACTTTGAAAAAACCAAAAAAAATCGTAAAAATGTGACAAAATTGGTACTAAAATAAAATTTTTTTCAACACTTTTTCCATAGAAATTCTGAATTTTTTTTTTTTCAAATCCTTATAATTCGTAAACCGCTTAATAGATTAGAATGAAATTTGGCAAATTGATAGATTGGAAACCGTTCTTTAAAATGACATGGTGCATTTGTCAGCGGGGGGTGGTCTAAGGGGTATTAAATCAATTTTTCATTCGGAACCTAATAACGTAAAAAGTACTATCACGAATTGAATGAAATTTGGTTAAAACGTGTATTAGGCGTTACTCTTTAAAATGGTATACAAAAAATTTCCATAAACTTTGAAAAAACCAAAAAAAATCGTAAAAATGTGACAAAATTGGTACTAAAATAAAATTTTTTTCAACACTTTTTCCATAAAAATTCTGAAATTTTTTTTTTCAAATCCTTATAATTCGTAAACCGCTTAATAGATTAGAATGAAATTTGGCAAATTGATAGATTGGAAACCGTTCTTTAAAATGACATGGTGCATTTGTCAGCGGGGGGTGGTCTAAGGGGTATTAAATCAATTTTTCATTCGGAACCTAATAACGTAAAAAGTACTATCACGAATTGAATGAAATTTGGTTAAAACGTGTATTAGGCGTTACTCTTTAAAATGGTATACAAAAAATTTCCATAAACTTTGAAAAAACCAAAAAAAATCGTAAAAATGTGACAAAATTGGTACTAAAATAAAAATTTTTTCAACACTTTTTCCATAGAAATTCTGAAATTTTTTTTTTTTTCAAATCCTTATAATTCGTAAACCGCTTAATAGATTAGAATGAAATTTGGCAAATTGATAGATTGGAAACCGTTCTTTAAAATGACATGGTGCATTTGTCAGCGGGGGGTGGTCTAAGGGGTATTAAATCAATTTTTCAATCGGAACCTAATAACGTAAAAAGTACTATCACGAATTGAATGAAATTTGGTTAAAACGTGTATTAGGCGTTACTCTTTAAAATGGTATACAAAAAATTTCCATAAACTTTGAAAAAAAACTTTGAAAAAACCAAAAAAAATCGTAAAAATGTGACAAAATTGGTACTAAAATAAAATTTTTTTCAACACTTTTTCCATAGAAATTCTGAAATTTTTTTTTTTTTCAAATCCTTATAATTCGTAAACCGCTTAATAGATTAGAATGAAATTTGGCAAATTGATAGATTGGAAACCGTTCTTTAAAATGACATGGTGCATTTGTCAGCGGGGGGTGGTCTAAGGGGTATTAAATCAATTTTTCATTCGGAACCTAATAACGTAAAAAGTACTATCACGAATTGAATGAAATTTGGTTAAAACGTGTATTAGGCGTTACTCTTTAAAATGGTATACAAAAAATTTCCATAAACTTTGAAAAAACCAAAAAAAATCGTAAAAATGTGACAAAATTGGTACTAAAATAAAATTTTTTTCAACACTTTTTCCATAGAAATTCTGAAATTTTTTTTTTTTTCAAATCCTTATAATTCGTAAACCGCTTAATAGATTAGAATGAAATTTGGCAAATTGATAGATTGGAAACCGTTCTTTAAAATGACATGGTGCATTTGTCAGCGGGGGGTGGTCTAAGGGGTATTAAATCAATTTTTCATTCGGAACCTAATAACGTAAAAAGTACTATCACGAATTGAATGAAATTTGGTTAAAACGTGTATTAGGCGTTACTCTTTAAAATGCTATACAAAAAATTTCCATAAACTTTGAAAAAACCAAAAAAATTCGTAAAAAATGTGACAAAATTGGTA
Organism: Rhingia campestris; assembly: GCA_932526625.1. Lineage (NCBI taxonomy): Eukaryota > Metazoa > Arthropoda > Insecta > Diptera > Syrphidae > Rhingia > Rhingia campestris. The sequence continues at coordinate 55,748,122 of OW052184.1, read as the reverse complement.
CTAAAATAAAATTTTTTTCAACACTTTTTCCATAGAAATTCTGAAATTTTTTTTTTTCAAATCCTTATAATTCGTAAACCGCTTAATAGATTAGAATGAAATTTGGCAAATTGATAGATTGGAAACCGTTCTTTAAAATGACATGGTGCATTTGTCAGCGGGGGGTGGTCTAAGGGGTATTAAATCAATTTTTCATTCGGAACCTAATAACGTAAAAAGTACTATCACGAATTGAATGAAATTTGGTTAAAACGTGTATTAGGCGTTACTCTTTAAAATGGTATACAAAAAATTTCCATAAACTTTGAAAAAACCAAAAAAAATCGTAAAAATGTGACAAAATTGGTACTAAAATAAAAATTTGTTCAACACTTTTTCCATAGAAATTCTGAAATTTTTTTTTTTTCAAATCCTTATAATTCGTAAACCGCTTAATAGATTAGAATGAAATTTGGCAAATTGATAGATTGGAAACCGTTCTTTAAAATGACATGGTGCATTTGTCAGCGGGGGGTGGTCTAAGGGGTATTAAATCAATTTTTCATTCGGAACCTAATAACGTAAAAAGTACTATCACGAATTGAATGAAATTTGGTTAAAACGTGTATTAGGCGTTACTCTTTAAAATGCTATACAAAAAATTTCCATAAACTTTGAAAAAACCAAAAAAATTCGAAAAAAATGTGACAAAATTGGTACTAAAATAAAATTTTTTTCAACACTTTTTCCATAGAAATTCTGAAATTTTTTTTTTTTTCAAATCCTTATAATTCGTAAACCGCTTAATAGATTAGAATGAAATTTGGCAAATTGATAGATTGGAAACCGTTCTTTAAAATGACATGGTGCATTTGTCAGCGGGGGGTGGTCTAAGGGGTATTAAATCAATTTTTCATTCGGAACCTAATAACGTAAAAAGTACTATCACGAATTGAATGAAATTTGGTTAAAACGTGTATTAGGCGTTACTCTTTAAAATGCTATACAAAAAATTTCCATAAACTTTGAAAAAACCAAAAAAATTCGTAAAAATGTGACAAAATTGGTACTAAAATAAAAAATTTTTCAACACTTTTTCCATAGAAATTCTGAAATTTTTTTTTTCTTCAAATCCTTATAATTCGTAAACCGCTTAATAGATTAGAATGAAATTTGGCAAATTGATAGATTGGAAACCGTTCTTTAAAATGACATGGTGCATTTGTCAGCGGGGGGTGGTCTAAGGGGTATTAAATCAATTTTTCATTCGGAACCTAATAACGTAAAAAGTACTATCACGAATTGAATGAAATTTGGTTAAAACGTGTATTAGGCGTTACTCTTTAAAATGGTATACAAAAAATTTCCATAAACTTTGAAAAAACCAAAAAAAATCGTAAAAATGTGACAAAATTGGTACTAAAATAAAAATTTGTTCAACACTTTTTCCATAGAAATTCTGAAATTTTTTTTTTTCAAATCCTTATAATTCGTAAACCGCTTAATAGATTAGAATGAAATTTGGCAAATTGATAGATTGGAAACCGTTCTTTTAAATGACATGGTGCATTTGTCAGCGGGGGGTGGTCTAAGGGGTATTAAATCAATTTTTCATTCGGAACCTAATAACGTTAAAAGTACTATCACGAATTGAATGAAATTTGGTTAAAACGTGTATTAGGCGTTACTCTTTAAAATGGTATACAAAAAATTTCCATAAACTTTGAAAAAAAACAAAAAAAATCGTAAAAATGTGACAAAATTGGTACTAAAATAAAATTTTTTTCAACACTTTTTCCATAGAAATTCTGAAATTTTTTTTTTTTTCAAATCCTTATAATTCGTAAACCGCTTAATAGATTAGAATGAAATTTGGCAAATTGATAGATTGGAAACCGTTCTTTAAAATGACATGGTGCATTTGTCAGCGGGGGGTGGTCTAAGGGGTATTAAATCAATTTTTCATTCGGAACCTAATAACGTAAAAAGTACTATCACGAATTGAATGAAATTTGGTTAAAACGTGTATTAGGCGTTACTCTTTAAAATGGTATACAAAAAATTTCCATAAACTTTGAAAAAACCAAAAAAAATCGTAAAAATGTGACAAAATTGGTACTAAAATAAAAAATTTTTCAACACTTTTTCCATAGAAATTCTGAAATTTTTTTTTTTTCAAATCCTTATAATTCGTAAACCGCTTAATAGATTAGAATGAAATTTGGCAAATTGATAGATTGGAAACCGTTCTTTAAAATGACATGGTGCATTTGTCAGCGGGGGGTGGTCTAAGGGGTATTAAATCAATTTTTCATTCGGAACCTAATAACGTAAAAAGTACTATCACGAATTGAATGAAATTTGGTTAAAACGTGTATTAGGCGTTACTCTTTAAAATGCTATACAAAAAATTTCCATAAACTTTGAAAAATGCAAAAAAAATCGAAAAAAATGTGACAAAATTGGTACTAAAATAAAATTTTTTTCAACACTTTTTCCATAGAAATTCTGAAATTTTTTTTTTTCAAATCCTTATAATTCGTAAACCGCTTAATAGATTAGAATGAAATTTGGCAAATTGATAGATTGGAAACCGTTCTTTTAAATGACATGGTGCATTTGTCAGCGGGGGGTGGTCTAAGGGGTATTAAATCAATTTTACATTCGGAACCTAATAACGTAAAAAGTACTATCACGAATTGAGTGAAATCTGGTTAAAACGTGTATTAGGCGTTACTCTTTAAAATGGTATACAAAAAATTTCCATAAACTTTGAAAAAACCAAAAAAAATCGTAAAAATGTGACAAAATTGGTACTAAAATAAAATTTTTTTCAACACTTTCTCCATAGAAATTCTGAAATTTTTTTTTTTTTCAAATCCTTATAATTCGTAAACCGCTTAATAGATTAGAATGAAATTTGGCAAATTGATAGATTGGAAACCGTTCTTTAAAATGACATGGTGCATTTGTCAGCGGGGGGTGGTCTAAGGGGTATTAAATCAATTTTTCATTCGGAACCTAATAACGTAAAAAGTACTATCACGAATTGAATGAAATTTGGTTAAAACGTGTATTAGGCGTTACTCTTTAAAATGGTATACAAAAAATTTCCATAAACTTTGAAAAAACCAAAAAAAATCGTAAAAATGTGACAAAATTGGTACTAAAATAAAATTTTTTTCAACACTTTTTCCATAGAAATTCTGAAATTTTTTTTTTTTTCAAATCCTTATAATTCGTAAACCGCTTAATAGATTAGAATGAAATTTGGCAAATTGATAGATTGGAAACCGTTCTTTAAAATGACATGGTGCATTTGTCAGCGGGGGGTGGTCTAAGGGGTATTAAATCAATTTTTCATTCGGAACCTAATAACGTAAAAAGTACTATCACGAATTGAATGAAATTTGGTTAAAACGTGTATTAGGCGTTACTCTTTAAAATGCTATACAAAAAATTTCCATAAACTTTGAAAAAACCAAAAAAATTCGAAAAAAATGTGACAAAATTGGTACTAAAATAAAATTTTTTTCAACACTTTTTCCATAGAAATTCTGAAATTTTTTTTTTTTCAAATCCTTATAATTCGTAAACCGCTTAATAGATTAGAATGAAATTTGGCAAATTGATAGATTGGAAACCGTTCTTTAAAATGACATGGTGCATTTGTCAGCGGGGGGTGGTCTAAGGGGTATTAAATCAATTTTTCATTCGGAACCTAATAACGTAAAAAGTACTATCACGAATTGAATGAAATTTGGTTAAAACGTGTATTAGGCGTTACTCTTTAAAATGCTATACAAAAAATTTCCATAAACTTTGAAAAAACCAAAAAAATTCGTAAAAATGTGACAAAATTGGTACTAAAATAAAAAATTTTTCAACACTTTTTCCATAGAAATTCTGAAATTTTTTTTTTTTTCAAATCCTTATAATTCGTAAACCGCTTAATAGATTAGAATGAAATTTGGCAAATTGATAGATTGGAAACCGTTCTTTAAAATGACATGGTGCATTTGTCAGCGGGGGGTGGTCTAAGGGGTATTAAATCAATTTTTCATTCGGAACCTAATAACGTAAAAAGTACTATCACGAATTGAATGAAATTTGGTTAAAACGTGTATTAGGCGTTACTCTTTAAAATGGTATACAAAAAATTTCCATAAACTTTGAAAAAACCAAAAAAAATCGTAAAAATGTGACAAAATTGGTACTAAAATAAAAATTTGTTCAACACTTTTTCCATAGAAATTCTGAAATTTTTTTTTTTCAAATCCTTATAATTCGTAAACCGCTTAATAGATTAGAATGAAATTTGGCAAATTGATAGATTGGAAACCGTTCTTTTAAATGACATGGTGCATTTGTCAGCGGGGGGTGGTCTAAGGGGTATTAAATCAATTTTTCATTCGGAACCTAATAACGTTAAAAGTACTATCACGAATTGAATGAAATTTGGTTAAAACGTGTATTAGGCGTTACTCTTTAAAATGGTATACAAAAAATTTCCATAAACTTTGAAAAAAAACAAAAAAAATCGTAAAAATGTGACAAAATTGGTACTAAAATAAAATTTTTTTCAACACTTTTTCCATAGAAATTCTGAAATTTTTTTTTTTTTCAAATCCTTATAATTCGTAAACCGCTTAATAGATTAGAATGAAATTTGGCAAATTGATAGATTGGAAACCGTTCTTTAAAATGACATGGTGCATTTGTCAGCGGGGGGTGGTCTAAGGGGTATTAAATCAATTTTTCATTCGGAACCTAATAACGTAAAAAGTACTATCACGAATTGAATGAAATTTGGTTAAAACGTGTATTAGGCGTTACTCTTTAAAATGGTATACAAAAAATTTCCATAAACTTTGAAAAAACCAAAAAAAATCGTAAAAATGTGACAAAATTGGTACTAAAATAAAAAATTTTTCAACACTTTTTCCATAGAAATTCTGAAATTTTTTTTTTTTCAAATCCTTATAATTCGTAAACCGCTTAATAGATTAGAATGAAATTTGGCAAATTGATAGATTGGAAACCGTTCTTTAAAATGACATGGTGCATTTGTCAGCGGGGGGTGGTCTAAGGGGTATTAAATCAATTTTTCATTCGGAACCTAATAACGTAAAAAGTACTATCACGAATTGAATGAAATTTGGTTAAAACGTGTATTAGGCGTTACTCTTTAAAATGCTATACAAAAAATTTCCATAAACTTTGAAAAATGCAAAAAAAATCGAAAAAAATGTGACAAAATTGGTACTAAAATAAAATTTTTTTCAACACTTTTTCCATAGAAATTCTGAAATTTTTTTTTTTCAAATCCTTATAATTCGTAAACCGCTTAATAGATTAGAATGAAATTTGGCAAATTGATAGATTGGAAACCGTTCTTTTAAATGACATGGTGCATTTGTCAGCGGGGGGTGGTCTAAGGGGTATTAAATCAATTTTACATTCGGAACCTAATAACGTAAAAAGTACTATCACGAATTGAGTGAAATCTGGTTAAAACGTGTATTAGGCGTTACTCTTTAAAATGGTATACAAAAAATTTCCATAAACTTTGAAAAAACCAAAAAAAATCGTAAAAATGTGACAAAATTGGTACTAAAATAAAATTTTTTTTCAACACTTTTTCCATAGAAATTCTGAAATTTTTTTTTTTTTCAAATCCTTATAATTCGTAAACCGCTTAATAGATTAGAATGAAATTTGGCAAATTGATAGATTGGAAACCGTTCTTTAAAATGACATGGTGCATTTGTCAGCGGGGGGTGGTCTAAGGGGTATTAAATCAATTTTTCATTCGGAACCTAATAACGTAAAAAGTACTATCACGAATTGAATGAAATTTGGTTAAAACGTGTATTAGGCGTTACTCTTTAAAATGGTATACAAAAAATTTCCATAAACTTTGAAAAAACCAAAAAAAATCGTAAAAATGTGACAAAATTGGTACTAAAATAAAATTTTTTTCAACACTTTTTCCATAGAAATTCTGAAATTTTTTTTTTTTTCAAATCCTTATAATTCGTAAACCGCTTAATAGATTAGAATGAAATTTGGCAAATTGATAGATTGGAAACCGTTCTTTAAAATGACATGGTGCATTTGTCAGCGGGGGTGGTCTAAGGGGTATTAAATCAATTTTTCATTCGGAACCTAATAACGTAAAAAGTACTATCACGAATTGAATGAAATTTGGTTAAAACGTGTATTAGGCGTTACTCTTTAAAATGCTATACAAAAAATTTCCATAAACTTTGAAAAAACCAAAAAAATTCGTAAAAAATGTGACAAAATTGGTACTAAAATAAAATTTTTTTCAACACTTTTTCCATAGAAATTCTGAAATTTTTTTTTTTCAAATCCTTATAATTCGTAAACCGCTTAATAGATTAGAATGAAATTTGGCAAATTGATAGATTGGAAACCGTTCTTTAAAATGACATGGTGCATTTGTCAGCGGGGGGTGGTCTAAGGGGTATTAAATCAATTTTTCATTCGGAACCTAATAACGTAAAAAGTACTATCACGAATTGAATGAAATTTGGGTTAAAACGTGTATTAGGCGTTACTCTTTAAAATGGTATACAAAAAATTTCCATAAACTTTGAAAAAACCAAAAAAAATCGTAAAAATGTGACAAAATTGGTACTAAAATAAAAATTTGTTCAACACTTTTTCCATAGAAATTCTGAAATTTTTTTTTTTTCAAATCCTTATAATTCGTAAACCGCTTAATAGATTAGAATGAAATTTGGCAAATTGATAGATTGGAAACCGTTCTTTAAAATGACATGGTGCATTTGTCAGCGGGGGGTGGTCTAAGGGGTATTAAATCAATTTTTCATTCGGAACCTAATAACGTAAAAAGTACTATCACGAATTGAATGAAATTTGGTTAAAAACGTGTATTAGGCGTTACTCTTTAAAATGCTATACAAAAAATTTCCATAAACTTTGAAAAAACCAAAAAAATTCGTAAAAATGTGACAAAATTGGTACTAAAATAAAAAATTTTTCAACACTTTTTCCATAGAAATTCTGAAATTTTTTTTTTTTTCAAATCCTTATAATTCGTAAACCGCTTAATAGATTAGAATGAAATTTGGCAAATTGATAGATTGGAAACCGTTCTTTAAAATGACATGGTGCATTTGTCAGCGGGGGGTGGTCTAAGGGGTATTAAATCAATTTTTCATTCGGAACCTAATAACGTAAAAAGTACTATCACGAATTGAATGAAATTTGGTTAAAACGTGTATTAGGCGTTACTCTTTAAAATGGTATACAAAAAATTTCCATAAACTTTGAAAAAACCAAAAAAATCGTAAAAATGTGACAAAATTGGTACTAAAATAAAAATTTGTTCAACACTTTTTCCATAGAAATTCTGAAATTTTTTTTTTTTCAAATCCTTATAATTCGTAAACCGCTTAATAGATTAGAATGAAATTTGGCAAATTGATAGATTGGAAACCGTTCTTTTAAATGACATGGTGCATTTGTCAGCGGGGGGTGGTCTAAGGGGTATTAAATCAATTTTTCATTCGGAACCTAATAACGTTAAAAGTACTATCACGAATTGAATGAAATTTGGTTAAAACGTGTATTAGGCGTTACTCTTTAAAATGGTATACAAAAAATTTCCATAAACTTTGAAAAAAAACAAAAAAAATCGTAAAAATGTGACAAAATTGGTACTAAAATAAAATTTTTTTCAACACTTTTTCCATGAAATTCTGAAATTTTTTTTTTTTCAAATCCTTATAATTCGTAAACCGCTTAATAGATTAGAATGAAATTTGGCAAATTGATAGATTGGAAACCGTTCTTTAAAATGACATGGTGCATTTGTCAGCGGGGGGTGGTCTAAGGGGTATTAAATCAATTTTTCATTCGGAACCTAATAACGTAAAAAGTACTATCACGAATTGAATGAAATTTGGTTAAAACGTGTATTAGGCGTTACTCTTTAAAATGGTATACAAAAAATTTCCATAAACTTTGAAAAAACCAAAAAAAATCGTAAAAATGTGACAAAATTGGTACTAAAATAAAAAATTTTTCAACACTTTTTCCATAGAAATTCTGAAATTTTTTTTTTTTCAAATCCTTATAATTCGTAAACCGCTTAATAGATTAGAATGAAATTTGGCAAATTGATAGATTGGAAACCGTTCTTTAAAATGACATGGTGCATTTGTCAGCGGGGGGTGGTCTAAGGGGTATTAAATCAATTTTTCATTCGGAACCTAATAACGTAAAAAGTACTATCACGAATTGAATGAAATTTGGTTAAAACGTGTATTAGGCGTTACTCTTTAAAATGGTATACAAAAAATTTCCATAAACTTTGAAAAAACCAAAAAAAATCGTTAAAATGTGACAAAATTGGTACTAAAATAAAAAATTTTTCAACACTTTTTCCATAGAAATTCTGAAATTTTTTTTTTCTTCAAATCCTTATAATTCGTAAACCGCTTAATAGATTAGAATGAAATTTGGCAAATTGATAGATTGGAAACCGTTCTTTAAAATGACATGGTGCATTTGTCAGCGGGGGGTGGTCTAAGGGGTATTAAATCAATTTTTCATTCGGAACCTAATAACGTAAAAAGTACTATCACGAATTGAATGAAATTTGGTTAAAACGTGTATTAGGCGTTACTCTTTAAAATGCTATACAAAAAATTTCCATAAACTTTGAAAAAACCAAAAAAATTCGTAAAAATGTGACAAAATTGGTACTAAAATAAAAAATTTTTCAACACTTTTTCCATAGAAATTCTGAAATTTTTTTTTTCTTCAAATCCTTATAATTCGTAAACCGCTTAATAGATTAGAATGAAATTTGGCAAATTGATAGATTGGAAACCGTTCTTTAAAATGACATGGAGCATTTGTCAGCGGGGGGTGGTCTAAGGGGTATTAAATCAATTTTTCATTCGGAACCTAATAACGTAAAAAGTACTATCACGAATTGAATGAAATTATTTAAAACGTGTATTAGGCGTTACTCTTTAAAATGCTATACAAAAAATTTCCATAAACTTTGAAAAAACCAAAAAAATTCGTAAAAATGTGACAAAATTGGTACTAAAATAAAAATTTTTTCAACACTTTTTCCATAGAAATTCTGAAATTTTTTTTTTTTTCAAATCCTTATAATTCGTAAACCGCTTAATAGATTAGAATGAAATTTGGCAAATTGATAGATTGGAAACCGTTCTTTAAAATGACATGGTGCATTTGTCAGCGGGGGGTGGTCTAAGGGGTATTAAATCAATTTTTCATTCGGAACCTAATAACGTAAAAAGTACTATCACGAATTGAATGAAATTTGGTTAAAACGTGTATTAGGCGTTACTCTTTAAAATGGTATACAAAAAATTTCCATAAACTTTGAAAAAACCAAAAAAAATCGTAAAAATGTGACAAAATTGGTACTAAAATGAAATTTTTTTCAACACTTTTTCCATAGAAATTCTGAATTTTTTTTTTTTTCAAATCCTTATAATTCGTAAACCGCTTAATAGATTAGAATGAAATTTGGCAAATTGATAGATTGGAAACCGTTCTTTAAAATGACATGGTGCATTTGTCAGCGGGGGGTGGTCTAAGGGGTATTAAATCAATTTTTCATTCGGAACCTAATAACGTAAAAAGTACTATCACGAATTGAATGAAATTTGGTTAAAACGTGTATTAGGCGTTACTCTTTAAAATGGTATACAAAAAATTTCCATAAACTTTGAAAAAACCAAAAAAAATCGTAAAAATGTGACAAAATTGGTACTAAAATAAAATTTTTTTTCAACACTTTTTCCATAGAAATTCTGAATTTTTTTTTTTCAAATCCTTATAATTCGTAAACCGCTTAATAGATTAGAATGAAATTTGGCAAATTGATAGATTGGAAACCGTTCTTTTAAATGACATGGTGCATTTGTCAGCGGGGGGTGGTCTAAGGGGTATTAAATCAATTTTACATTCGGAACCTAATAACGTAAAAAGTACTATCACGAATTGAGTGAAATCTGGTTAAAACGTGTATTAGGCGTTACTCTTTAAAATGGTATACAAAAAATTTCCATAAACTTTGAAAAAACCAAAAAAATCGTAAAAATGTGACAAAATTGGTACTAAAATAAAATTTTTTTCAACACTTTTTCCATAGAAATTCTGAAATTTTTTTTTTCAAATCCTTATAATTCGTAAACCGCTTAATAGATTAGAATGAAATTTGGCCAATTGATAGATTGGAAACCGTTCTTTAAAATGACATGGTGCATTTGTCAGCGGGGGGTGGTCTAAGGGGTATTAAATCAATTTTTCATTCGGAACCTAATAACGTAAAAAGTACTATCACGAATTGAATGAAATTTGGTTAAAACGTGTATTAGGCGTTACTCTTTAAAATGGTATACAAAAAATTTCCATAAACTTTGAAAAAACCAAAAAAAATCGTAAAAATGTGACAAAATTGGTACTAAAATAAAATTTTTTTCAACACTTTTTCCATAGAAATTCTGAAATTTTTTTTTTTTTCAAATCCTTATAATTCGTAAACCGCTTAATAGATTAGAATGAAATTTGGCAAATTGATAGATTGGAAACCGTTCTTTAAAATGACATGGTGCATTTGTCAGCGGGGGGTGGTCTAAGGGGTATTAAATCAATTTTTCATTCGGAACCTAATAACGTAAAAAGTACTATCACGAATTGAATGAAATTTGGTTAAAACGTGTATTAGGCGTTACTCTTTAAAATGCTATACAAAAAATTTCCATAAACTTTGAAAAAACCAAAAAAAATCGTAAAAAATGTGACAAAATTGGTACTAAAATAAAATTTTTTTCAACACTTTTTCCATAGAAATTCTGAAATTTTTTTTTTTCAAATCCTTATAATTCGTAAACCGCTTAATAGATTAGAATGAAATTTGGCAAATTGATAGATTGGAAACCGTTCTTTAAAATGACATGGTGCATTTGTCAGCGGGGGGTGGTCTAAGGGGTATTAAATCAATTTTTCATTCGGAACCTAATAACGTAAAAAGTACTATCACGAATTGAATGAAATTTGGTTAAAACGTGTATTAGGCGTTACTCTTTAAAATGGTATACAAAAAATTTCCATAAACTTTGAAAAAACCAAAAAAAATCGTAAAAATGTGACAAAATTGGTACTAAAATAAAAATTTGTTCAACACTTTTTCCATAGAAATTCTGAAATTTTTTTTTTTCAAATCCTTATAATTCGTAAACCGCTTAATAGATTAGAATGAAATTTGGCAAATTGATAGATTGGAAACCGTTCTTTAAAATGACATGGTGCATTTGTCAGCGGGGGGTGGTCTAAGGGGTATTAAATCAATTTTTCATTCGGAACCTAATAACGTAAAAAGTACTATCACGAATTGAATGAAATTTGGTTAAAACGTGTATTAGGCGTTACTCTTTAAAATGGTATACAAAAAATTTCCATAAACTTTGAAAAAACCAAAAAAAATCGTAAAAATGTGACAAAATTGGTACTAAAATAAAAAAATTTTCAACACTTTTTCCATAGAAATTCTGAAATTTTTTTTTTTTCAAATCCTTATAATTCGTAAACCGCTTAATAGATTAGAATGAAATTTGGCAAATTGATAGATTGGAAACCGTTCTTTAAAATGACATGGTGCATTTGTCAGCGGGGGGTGGTCTAAGGGGTATTAAATCAATTTTTCATTCGGAACCTAATAACGTAAAAAGTACTATCACGAATTGAATGAAATTTGGTTAAAACGTGTATTAGGCGTTACTCTTTAAAATGGTATACAAAAAATTTCCATAAACTTTGAAAAAAACAAAAAAAATCGTAAAAATGTGACAAAATTGGTACTAAAATAAAAATTTTTTCAACACTTTTTCCATAGAAATTCTGAAATTTTTTTTTTTTCAAATCCTTATAATTCGTAAACCGCTTAATAGATTAGAATGAAATTTGGCAAATTGATAGATTGGAAACCGTTCTTTAAAATGACATGGTGCATTTGTCAGCGGGGGGTGGTCTAAGGGGTATTAAATCAATTTTTCATTCGGAACCTAATAACGTAAAAAGTACTATCACGAATTGAGTGAAATCTGGTTAAAACGTGTATTAGGCGTTACTCTTTAAAATGGTATACAAAAAATTTCCATAAACTTTGAAAAAACCAAAAAAAATCGTAAAAATGTGACAAAATTGGTACTAAAATAAAATTTTTTTCAACACTTTTTCCATAGAAATTCTGAAATTTTTTTTTTTTCAAATCCTTAAATTTCGTAAACCGCTTAATAGATTAGAATGAAATTTGGCAAATTGATAGATTGGAAACCGTTCTTTAAAATGACATGGTGCATTTGTCAGCGGGGGGTGGTCTAAGGGGTATTAAATCAATTTTTCATTCGGAACCTAATAACGTAAAAAGTACTATCACGAATTGAATGAAATTTGGTTAAAACGTGTATTAGGCGTTACTCTTTAAAATGGTATACAAAAAATTTCCATAAACTTTGAAAAAACCAAAAAAAATCGTAAAAATGTGACAAAATTGGTACTAAAATAAAATTTTTTTCAACACTTTTTCCATAGAAATTCTGAAATTTTTTTTTTTTTTCAAATCCTTATAATTCGTAAACCGCTTAATAGATTAGAATGAAATTTGGCAAATTGATAGATTGGAAACCGTTCTTAAAAATGACATGGTGCATTTGTCAGCGGGGGGTGGTCTAAGGGGTATTAAATCAATTTTTCATTCGGAACCTAATAACGTAAAAAGTACTATCACGAATTGAATGAAATTTGGTTAAAACGTGTATTAGGCGTTACTCTTTAAAATGCTATACAAAAAAATTTCCATAAACTTTGAAAAAACCAAAAAAATTCGTAAAAAATGTGACAAAATTGGTACTAAAATAAAATTTTTTTCAACACTTTTTCCATAGAAATTCTGAAATTTTTTTTTTTTCAAATCCTTATAATTCGTAAACCGCTTAATAGATTAGAATGAAATTTGGCAAATTGATAGATTGGAAACCGTTCTTTAAAATGACATGGTGCATTTGTCAGCGGGGGGTGGTCTAAGGGGTATTAAATCAATTTTTCATTCGGAACCTAATAACGTAAAAAGTACTATCACGAATTGAATGAAATTTGGTTTAAAACGTGTATTAGGCGTTACTCTTTAAAATGGTATACAAAAAATTTCCATAAACTTTGAAAAAACCAAAATCGTCAAAATGTGACAAAATTGGTACTAAAATAAAATTTTTTTCAACACTTTTTCCATAGAAATTCTGAAATTTTTTTTTTCAAATCCTTATAATTCGTAAACCGCTTAATAGATTAGAATGAAATTTGGCAAATTGATAGATTGGAAACCGTTCTTTAAAATGACATGGTGCATTTGTCAGCGGGGGGTGGTGTAAGGGGTATTAAATCAATTTTTCATTCGGAACCTAATAACGTAAAAAGTACTATCACGAATTGAATAAAATTTGGTTAAAACGTGTATTAGGCGTTACTCTTTAAAATGGTATACAAAAAATTTCTATAAACTTTGAAAATAACAAAAAAAAATCGTAAAAATGTGACAAAATTTGTACTAAAATAAACATTTTTTCAACACTTTAGCCATAGAAATTCTGAAATTTTTTTTTTTCAAATCCTTATAATTCGTAAACCGCTAAATAGATTAGATTGAAATTTGGCAAATTGATAGATTGGAAACCGTTCTTTAAAATGACATGGTGCATTTGTCAGCGGGGGGTGGTGTAAGGGGTATTAAATCAATTTTTCATTCGGAACCTAATTACGTAAAAAGTACTATCACGAATTGAATGAAATTTGGTTAAAACGTGTATTAGGCGTTACTCTTTAAAATGGTATACAAAAAATTTCTATAAACTTTGAAAATAACAAAAAAAATCGTAAAAAATGTGACAAAATTGGTACTAAAATAAAATTTTTTTCAACACTTTTTCCATAGAAATTCTGAATTTTTTTTTTTTCAAATCCTTATAATTCGTAAACCGCTTAATAGATTAGAATGAAATTTGGCAAATTGATAGATTGGAAACCGTTCGTTAAAATGACATGGTGCATTTGTCAGCGGGGGTGGTGTAAGGGGTATTCAATCAATTTTTCATTCGGAACCTAATAACGTAAAAAGTACTATCACGAATTGAATGAAATATGGTTAAAACGTGTATTAGGCGTTACTCTTTAAAATGGTATACAAAAAATTTCTATAAACTTTGAAAATAACAAAAAAAATCGTAAAAATGTGACAAAATTGGTGCCAAAATAAAAATTTTTTCAACACTTTTTCCATAGAAATTCTGAAATTTTTTTTTTTCAAATCCTTATAATTCGTAAACCGCTTAATAGATTAGAATGAAATTTGGCAAATTGATAGATTGGAAACCGTTCTTTAAAATGACATGGTGCATTTGTCAGCGGGGGGTGGTCTAAGGGGTATTAAATCAATTTTTCATTCGGAACCTAATAACGTAAAAAGTACTATCAAGAATTGAATGAAATTTGGTTAAAACGTGTATTAGGCGTTACTCTTTAAAATGCTATACAAAAAATTTCCATAAACTTTGAAAAAACCAAAAAAATTCGTAAAAATGTGACAAAATTGGTACTAAAATAAAAATTTTTTTAACACTTTTTCCATAGAAATTCTGAAATTTTTTTTTTTTCAAATCCTTATAATTCGTAAACCGCTTAATAGATTAGAATGAAATTTGGCAAATTGATAGATTGGAAACCGTTCTTTAAAATGACATGGTGCATTTGTCAGCGGGGGGTGGTCTAAGGGGTATTAAATCAATTTTTCATTCGGAACCTAATAACGTAAAAAGTACTATCACGAATTGAATGAAATTTGGTTAAACCGTGTATTAGGCGTTACTCTTTAAAATGGTATACAAAAAATTTCCATAAACTTTAAAAAAACCAAAAAAAATCGTAAAAATGTGACAAAATTGGTACTAAAATAACATTTTTTTCAACACTTTTTCCATAGAAATTCTGAAATTTTTTTTTTCAAATCCTTATAATTCGTAAACCGCTTAATAGATTAGAATGAAATTTGGCAAATTGATAGATTGGAAACCGTTCTTTAAAATGACATGGTGCATTTGTCAGCGGGGGGTGGTCTAAGGGGTATTAAATCAATTTTTCATTCGGAACCTAATAACGTAAAAAGTACTATCACGAATTGAATGAAATTCGGTTAAAACGTGTATTAGGCGTTACTCTTTAAAATGGTATACAAAAAATTTCCATAAACTTTGAAAAAACCAAAAAAAAATCGTAAAAATGTGACAAAATTGGTACTAAAATAAAATTTTTTTCAACACTTTTTCCATAGAAATTCTGAAATTTTTTTTTTCAAATCCTTATAATTCGTAAGCCGCTTAATAGATTAGAATGAAATTTGGCAAATTGATAGATTGGAAACCGTTCTTTAAAATGACATGGTGCATTTGTCAGCGGGGGTGGTGTAAGGGGTATTAAATCAATTTTTCATTCGGAACCTAATAACGTAAAAAGTACTATCACGAATTGAATGAAATTTGGTTAAAACGTGTATTAGGCGTTACTCTTTAAAATGGTATACAAAAAATTTCTATAAACTTTGAAAAAACCAAAAAAAATTGTAAAAATGTGACAAAATTGGTACTAAAATAAAAATTTTTCAACACTTTTTCCATAGAAATTCTGAAATTTTTTTTTTCAAATCCTTATAATTCGTAAACCGCTTAATAGATTAGAATGAAATTTGGCAAATTGATAGATTGGAAACCGTTCTTTAAAATGACATGGTGCATTTGTCAGCGGGGGGTGGTGTAAGGGGTATTAAATCAATTTTTCATTCGGAACCTAATAACGTAAAAAGTACTATCACGAATTGAATGAAATTTGGTTAAAACGTGAATTAGGCGTTACTCTTTAAAATGGTTATAAAAAATTTCTATAAACTTTGAAAATACCAAAAAAAAATCGTAAAAATGTGACAAAATTGGTACTAAAATAAAATTTTTTTTGGTACTAAAATAAAATTTTTTTCCATAGAAATTCTGAATTTTTTTTTTCAAATCCTTATAATTCGTAAACCGCTTAATAGATTAGAATGAAATTTGGCAAATTGATAGATTGGAAACCGTTCTTTAAAATGTCATGGTGCATTTGTCAGCGGGGGATGGTGTAAGGGGTATTAAATCAATTTTTCATTCGGAACCTAATAACGTAAAAAGTACTATCACGAATTGAATGAAATTTGGTTAAAACGTGTATTAGGCGTTACTCTTTAAAATGGTATACAAAAGATTTCTATAAACTTTGAAAAAACCAAAAAAAATCGTAAAAATGTGACAAAATTGGTCCTAAAATAAAATTTTTTTCAACACTTTTTCCATAGAAATTCTGAAATTTTTTTTTTTCAAATCCTTATAATTCGTAAACCGCTTAATAGATTAGAATGAAATTTGGCAAATTGATAGATTGGAAACCGTTCTTTAAAATGACATGGTGCATTTGTCAGCGGGGGGTGGTGTAAGGGGTATTAAATCAATTGTTCATTCGGAACCTAATAACGTAAAAAGTACTATCACGAATTGAATGAAATTTGGTTAAAACGTGTATTAGGCGTTACTCTTTAAAATGGTATACAAAAAATTTCTATAAACTTTGAAAAAACCAAAAAAATTCGTCAAAATGTGACAAAATTGGTACTAAAATAAAATTTTTTTCAACACTTTTTCCATAGAAATTCTGAAATTTTTTTTTTCAAATCCTTATAATTCGTAAACCGCTTAATAGATTAGAATGAAATTTGGCAAATTGATAGATTGGAAACCGTTCTTTAAAATGACATGGTGCATTTGTCAGCGGGGGGTGGTGTAAGGGGTATTAAATCAATTTTTCATTCGGAACCTAATAACGTAAAAAGTACTATCACGAATTGAATAAAATTTGGTTAAAACGTGTATTAGGCGTTACTCTTTAAAATGGTATACAAAAAATTTCTATAAACTTTGAAAATAACAAAAAAAATCGTAAAAATGTGACAAAATTTGTACTAAAATAAAAATTTTTTCAACACTTTAGCCATAGAAATTCTGAAATTTTTTTTTTTCAAATCCTTATAATTCGTAAACCGCTAAATAGATTAGAATGAAATTTGGCAAATTGATAGATTGGAAACCGTTCTTTAAAATGACATGGTGCATTTGTCAGCGGGGGGTGGTGTAAGGGGTATTAAATCAATTTTTCATTCGGAACCTAATTACGTAAAAAGTACTATCACGAATTGAATGAAATTTGGTTAAAACGTGTATTAGGCGTTACTCTTTAAAATGGTATACAAAAAATTTCTATAAACTTTGAAAATAACAAAAAAAATCGTAAAAAATGTGACAAAATTGGTACTAAAATAAAATTTTTTTCAACACTTTTTCCATAGAAATTCTGAATTTTTTTTTTCAAATCCTTATAATTCGTAAACCGCTTAATAGATTAGAATGAAATTTGGCAAATTGATAGATTGGAAACCGTTCGTTAAAATGACATGGTGCATTTGTCAGCGGGGGTGGTGTAAGGGGTATTCAATCAATTTTTCATTCGGAACCTAATAACGTAAAAAGTACTATCACGAATTGAATGAAATATGGTTAAAACGTGTATTAGGCGTTACTCTTTAAAATGGTATACAAAAAATTTCTATAAACTTTGAAAATAACAAAAAAAATCGTAAAAATGTGACAAAATTGGTGCCAAAATAAAAATTTTTTCAACACTTTTTCCATAGAAATTCTGAAATTTTTTTTTTTCAAATCCTTATAATTCGTAAACCGCTTAATAGATTAGAATGAAATTTGGCAAATTGATAGATTGGAATCAAATATTTATAACTCGTAAACTGCTTAATAGATTAAAATGAAAGGAAATGAAATGAAAGGAAAATTGATAGATTGGAAACTGTTCTTGAAAATGACATGGTACTTTTTTCAGCGGGGGGTGGTTCAAGGTTAAGGAGTTCACCTTCCTCGGAATAAACATAGACCATGTGAAAGACAACCTAGTGGAGATCCGCTGAAGAATTACCCTACTACCCTACCCACAACTAGCGAATGGAGAATAATGCTTCCGCTAGGAGGATCTTCGAATCCCAGCCACCAGGTTCGAGAAGGCAAGAAATACCGAACCTCCGTTTCAAAGACCAAGCCATCGCGGATGCCAGAGCGCTTGGTCTATACAATTGGGATCGTATAGAATGGAAGGCTGCAGTGTCTCAGGCAGAGACTCTTCCCGGGTCAGGAGCCCGATAAGTAAGTAAGTAAGTAAAACGTCAAAGCCAAGGATGCAAAGCTCGAACAGAATCCTGTCGAGATGAACAATAAAATATGGTAGTTGAGATGCATTCGATGTTTAGAATATAGAAGAACCACTTCTGCAGACTGTTAAACGGCGATGACAAACAATTGTCCACTATCAGTCAGATCCAACTAAACTATTAAATGTTGGTGACCACAGCAAAAACTAACAACTATCCGCCTTAAGTGAAGTTAGGTTAGCGATATCTAAACGGCCTTCCTACAAAACAAATCATAAAACTTTTTTTTAAGGTTGGATGTATGCCTGAGGAATGGAACCATTTGAATGGAATGCCCGATCCACAAAAAAGGAGATCATTTAAACTGCGCCAACTACAGAGGCATAAGTCTCCTTAATGTAACATGTAAACGCCTGAAACCGTTTATCAACAACCTAATCGGTGTGGTTTTGGGAAAGGAAAGTCCACAACTGATCAAATCTTCACATTTCGGCAGATCCTGGAAAAAAATCTAAGAAGTCCAAATCGATAACCAGCACGTATTCCTCGATTTCAAAGCCGCATACGGCAGCATTTATAGAGACGAACTATACAGAGCCATGTCTGTTTTGTTATACCGCCAAAACTCGTTCATCTGTCCAGGATGAAGATGGAAAACATTTACAGCTATATCTATTTCGAAAACCACCTCAACGACACATTCGTTATAGAAATGGATGCTCTGTTCAGAGCTAAGAGCTTGTTTGATTTGCTACCGCTTCGTAGAAAATGGGGGTCTAACCCTGCTGTCGCATGAGGAGTCTAGCTATCATGCTTTCTCATTTCCTGAAATGTTATTATGTCTTGGCACCCAGATGATTTGTACTTTATTCTGGTTACATAGAGCCGAGCTGGCAGTGTCCAACTACTCGTGATTTTATTATGTTGGATGACAGAGCTGTTATGGCCGCTTGACTATCTACGTAAATGGAGACATCCTCATGTGATAAGTCCAATACTCTAGCCGATTTGGTAGCTTCAAGTTTGTATATTTTGTGCGTCTTATTGGCCAAATTTGTTCTCATCTCTGCTCATGGAAAGCAATTTTGCTAATAAGCGTGTCGTTTTAGTTAGACACTATTTTAGTACTAAAGGGTGGACCAACAAAAACGCACGATGGTAATTGTAAATAAAACGTGAGAGAAAAAGTTTTCAGAGATAGAAGGATCTATGAAATTTATGTGTGAAACAAAATATCTGCCAAATCATTGTCACGGATTCGGTGCCGAATTATCCCATCCTTTAGCTCTTAAATTGTTCTTGTCTTATTGACGTAGACTTTTTCTTTAAAATATCTCCAAAGAAAGGAGTCCAACGGTGTCAAACCACATTAGATAACACGGCCATTGAATTTCTCTCGCAAAAGAGCCATTGTTTCGTTGGCTGTGTTGCAAGTTCTGTGTTCTGACCACAAGCAGTCCGTTATTTTTTCGCGATAGCGAACACCATTCACGGTAACTGCTTGGTCGACCTAATTTTCGAAGAAGTACGGCCCGATGACGCCGCCAGCCCATTAACCCCACCAAACAGTCACTCTTTGCGGATGCATCGGCTTTTAAACAATCACTCGTGGATTCTATTTGCCCAAATGCGTCATTTCTGCTTATTAACGAATCCACTGAGGCGAAAGTATGCCTCGTCATTGAAGATGATTTTCTTTTTAAAGTCATCATTCACTTCTGTTTATTCAACCAACCATTCGGTGTATTGACGACGCTTGAAATGGTCAGTACTTGAGTCAATTGAACCTTGTAAGCTTGTAAATTCAAGTCTTTATTCAAAATTCGCATCAGTGATGTTCGTGAGATGTTCAATTGTTGGGCACGATGACGTGTCCAGGTTGACGGCTCTTCTGCCACACTACCGCGAACAACAGGGATGATTTCGGCACAGGTGTTTTCACATTTCCTACAGAACCGGTTGGCTTAAATGCGTACATTTCTACCGATTGTGGACACATTTGGTGGATTATGCTGACCAAAAAAATCACGAAGTGCATGAAATATATTTTGATTTAAACGCCAATCATTTTCGTAAAAGGCTTCAACAATCTTAACGCGCTGCTTAATTGTGTACCTCTCCATCGTTGAATTTGTCAAACACTGAAACAAAGAAATGTCAAATTAAGTTGGGCAAAAAACTTGACGTTAATGTGTGACCGACAATTATCATCCTGCATTATGGTTGGACCACTCTTTACATAACTTATCAGGTCTCCAGTTGAGCGTTTCGTTCGGACCCCATATTGTCGATCGCTTGTTAAACCATTTCTTTCTATGTAATAAGCATTTGGTTTTTTTTTCAATAATACTAATACCTGATAATGAATGTAACATCAGTTTTACCATTATCAGACTTTCGCATAAGACATTGTCACTCAGCAACATCAAGAGAAAATGCCATCATATTTATAGATTTGTAATTCAATTCGGAACATTAAGGACGATCATAAGTCACGAGTGCATTCAAATCACATCTATCTCAGTGACTTCTCTTATCGGTAAATCAACACTTTCCCAAGTTTTTCATATCTCCTGTTTGTTTATTCACATCACAAAAGGTGCACAAATTCCCCAGCCGGCACCGCATAGATTTCCCTTTCTCATGATGTGTACCGTCTCACCAACCGCACTATGCACAGATACTTTCGCTTGTACTATCGACTCTAGGTGAACACTGTCTGCATTCCGTTTCCTATTAAATAATCTTTGTCAAGTGAATTGCGGTCACAGCAGCATCCATATTGCTGATGGCCAATTTGAAAAGTGAAAAAAATTGACATAAATTATCCGACAAAAAAAAAGCAAGAGATCCTCGTTTAGCACAGTGCAGTAAAAAATAGAAGCACGTTCACTATCTTGTGAACCCGTATTCAGTGGATACTTTCGGTTTTATTCCCATCGCCTGGGTCACCATGAGATGACCTTTATCGTGCCGTGATTTGCTTTCCACACAATTGCATGTGTTAAGTGTCATGGACGTCCTTCTCATTGCCATCGGAGAGATCTATCGGATTAATAATTTTATTAACCTCCGCATCTTTGCGGGGTAGGTGGGTATTGAGCAAAAGTAGGCTAACATTTTCACGATACCCATTTTCTACCCTTTCTTCTTTCGTTTGTTGTCATCTCTCCGTGTCACATCCTTAAGCTAAGGCATTTCTAAATCGCTGTCTACAAAGATTATGACGTAATCATATTGGACGGTATTTTTTTTTCTAATTTCTTCTTTTTCCTTCAGAATTGTATGGTTTGCTCAGATCTATACCTTTGCCAATCTTTCTCCAGAGAGATATTTTTAATATGGCTCTCAGATGGGAAGAACAAACAAGTCCTTTGAGAATTGCGTTTGTTGAACGGCTGAAGTTGTCCTTGTGTTGCGACGACGATTCAATGGCCTCTTCCGTTCCACTTCTAATCGCTGGATGGGCGGCTCGGAGCAATAACAAACATCTCTGTGTTTGATTAATGTAAAAGGATGTGAAAGTGATGCTTCGTTAAGCGAAACGTCAAGTGAATAATTATTTATTTTTACTGCCTGATTCCATTTTGTTTGTGTGCAGGGGGCGATACGAAGATTCATTGTTCTGTTTATTCTTCGGTTTCTATCGTGTCCTCAATTTGCGGGCTGTGTCCGGTAGGAGTGCTTTTGGTTGATTGCCACTCTTTTTGTGAAATCCAATTGGGGGAGTGGTGTTTGGGAACAGTGAGAGATTCAGCATGTTCCTTTGATTTGTTTATTGATTGTCCTCGAGCGGTGAATATTTAATGACAAAATGACAAAAGCGGTATTTGTGAAGCTCTTAATAACAGTTGGGAACTGCCACCACATTATAAATGGATTAATGCGTTTCAAATGTTATTTGGAAATTGGAGAATTAATTTTTGAATACATTTGGCTATAGAGAGGGTGGTTATTTAAATTTTAATAATGGAAACTTCTGAGAAAATTATTAACTTACTGCGGCAGCAATAGTGAGGTTATATTTGGTTAACCAGGCGTGTGAAATAAAGTGTCCCCGTCTGGAAATGAGAAATGCACACGTATACGGATAGGGTATTTAAAAAAAAATGTACTTCACACTTTATCGTGCGCGATTAAATGCCGCGATTGAATCTCTAGTCGTTAATGGGATATTTTTATATAAGACTTAAAATACTCTTATTTTACTAGGTCATTTCATGAAGTGGCTTATGCATCTTACAAACGATATTTTGTGCATCCCATCCTCAACTATTCATACTCGAAGTTCCAAACTACGGCAAATAAATACCTAACACAAAATACATATAAAAAACAGAGACGTATAAGAGACAGAGCCATATAAAAAACATAACTCGTGTGTTAAGGAGCGGATAGTAATTTTTTATTAATACGGGGGTTAGTGAACACCTTTCCTGGGTATCGTAGTCGACCTCTTTCTCGCTGGATAGAACTTATTGTGAGTAAGAAATTGTTGAAACAAAACAGTGTTTGTATATAAATTCAAATTCAGCTTACATTTTGTTGTCGTATTGGTTTCTCGAATGAAATCGAACTTATTTACTTAATTACTTAGGTAGCGCTACAGTCCGGAATGAACCTGGGCCTCAACCAACAAGCCTCTCCAATTAGCCCCGTCCTTAGCCGACTACATCCAGTTGCGCACTTCAAGTTGGTTGAGGTTGGTTTCTACTTATGCGCGCCACTTAGGGCGAGGTCTTCCTCTTCTGCTTCCGACGTCTGGCTGGGAATCGAAGACTCTGCGAGCCGTTGTATTGGTGTCCATTCGTTCTACATGTCCTAGCCATCTTAATCTTCTAATTTTTAGTTTTTGGACCAGGGGTATGTCGCTCTACAGCTCGTATATAGAAACAGCGATTGGCATTTGATTTCTTCGTTTGATTTCTAACGAGATATAGTTGACGGACTAAATAGCGGAGCTGGTCCCGTACTACCTCAAAGTAATATCTATCAATGGTGACGTTTTGCACAATCCTCTCAAGAATCAAATTGATGAAGTCCCATGACAATGCATCGCCTTGCCTAAATCCTTTTTTGGTATCGAATGTGTCGGTGTGGTCCTTTTTGACCCTGATGGGTCACTTTTTTTTCCCTTTTTCCTGATGTCTTCCTGATCCCCATTTTATTTTTTTTTTCGATATTTTGAATGTCCTCCTTCAATATTTTGTTTACTACAAAAGGGATTTTCTTTTTCTAAAAAGAATCTTTCTCTGTTATTGACGATATCTAAGAAGTAAATTTTTTTTAAAACGATTCCATTGTCCAGAATTGATACCGTTTCCCATATACACACTCGTAAGCCGAGTTCAATTGAATGCAAAATTGGAATATGAACCACTGATTGGGCTCACTTTTGGCGCGGGCTTGTTTTTCAATACACACAAATAAAATTGTTAGCCCAAGTAGGGGGGTTGCAGGGGGACAACATTCTCCCCCAGACATATTTAAAATTTGCAAACCTCCCAACTGGTACTATGTTGTATGCAAAGATGAACTTGGGCTTACTCTTGGATTTGGGATGGGTGCAAAATTGGATGAAATAATAGCGAACATGGAAATTTGACGTTGCATAAAGTGATATACCCGCGTTCACACCTTGCATGTTTTACTGTGCGTTTTCACGCATTGACGTCGGCAGCTATAGCTGCCAGCCTCACTCATTCCACTTGGGTATACTGAATTAGATTTACACAACTAGGGCATCGTAAGTATGGCAGTTATCTTTAGATACATTAACAGTTGTCTTTGGGCTGTCACAATTGCCCCAGGGACATCAGTTAGTGTCCTCCTTTTTTGGTTTGTATTGTCTCGCCGCTCCTCTATTACTCCTGCATTGGGGGAAAAGACCGCCTTTTCTTGGCTATCGCTTTTGGGTTTAAAGTTACGGATTTGCTGGAGGGATGTCATTTGGGATTTTTGGAAAAAAAAAAGAACGCGCACGGGTTGCCATCGAATCTTTTGCGTTCGCGCCCATAATACAATGGCGCAAAATATTCGTTGTGGTGTAAGTTCCAGGGATCGTCATCATCGTGATGGGGTCTACGACGAATCGTCCTCCCTAGCCCATCGATCCATTCAGAATGTTCTGTCTGATGCTGCCCTTCGCTAATCTCCCAACGTCCATAACTTGGACGACGGTGTATTTCCGTGTCCCGTGTGTCACGCACGTTTCCCTGGGGCTGCACCGCACGGATATTACCATCATTCGCTGTACCTATTTTTGGTAGCATTCTCTGGATCTGAAATTCGTTGATCAGTAGCTGATGGAACCATAGCTGTCCACCACATCCTCCAAATTTCGCGTTTGGGACTATAAAGAAAAGTGGAAACGACTGGATTTAAGGGGGTAAGAGTGTGAGTATTATTGATGTACATTCTACCGTAACAAACTATGAAAAATCACAATTGTTGGTTGGTAGTAAGTGTACGACTTGGTCGTAGGTACTTACTCCGTCAGCTCACGACCTAAAATTCTTTTGATAAAAGTGGTTTGGTTTCATATCCGTTGTGATATCATATCCGAAATGAAATTACAAAAACTTTGTTCAACTGTGATTATAAGAACTCTTAATAATGAATTTGATGAAAGTCAGTAAAAGCGTATATTCATCATCGAGCTAAGTACACTATTCCAATTACCTTTTCAATGAGTCTATACTGCGTCTAAATGCATCCAATTATTGTCTGCTATTTCAAAACTGCAAAAAAACTCTTAAATTAACTCCACCCAACTCAACTGCTATTCGTGTCCACAAAGTTTAAATTCGCAATCAGGATTTCTTTTCATTTTATATTAATGCTCAGAAAGTAGGAAAACCAAACCTCTTTTGGTCCTGCGTCATTAATTAAGCAATCAGACGTTCTTTTCCACATGCTTGCCGCCTGTTATATCGATTTTGTTGCATCTAACACCATTCCACTCATAGAGCTGCACGATGCCCAGCACATGCACATGCCATGCCTTCAAATAATGAATGAAGCCCATAATATACAAACGCACACATATCAAAGCGACGGACCACTCAAATACCGATATCCATCTTCTGCGCAATTTTTTGGAACCACTCCAAGGACGACAGCCATAATAATGAAGCTGAGATGAATGAATATGTGCAGGTCAACAGGGACTACTAAATTCTTACCACCGAACCTTTAGAAAATCATTGAGCACATATTGATTTTTGTTTGGTTTTAAGAAAAAGAAAATCCTTCAATTAGACAGTAGCCTAATGTTTAAAGACAAAAGCGCGCCTAGCCAAGATCAAGGACATTCGCTCAGAATTCTTTGAATTTTATTGCGCGCAACGCAAATTCCAAACTTTCATAGAAATAACAATACTCCAGAAACCGATGTGCCCGAATCGACGACGACACAACAAAAAGGACGAACCATTACAATTATTATGGTGAATTTCAATACCACTTAAGGTTTTTTTTTAGTGGAGCTGGAGCTGAAGCTTTTTCTCATCCCGCTCTTGCTCTCTTTTACGGTATTGGAGAGGATACAAGTACCAGTACTGAACAGCACCACCCACAAGAAGGACTTTCCCTACTTGGCTGCAGAAAAACACCACCACCATTCCATCAGTTGAAATTGTGGATGCGGCAGGGATTCTGTGTATCTGCGAAAAAGCTCCCCAGACAATCAGTCGATTCGGAAACGTTCTCTGCTTAGTGTCCTTCGTGTAACGGGAAAAAACGAATCCTCTGCGAATTGTTACTTACGGTTTTTTTTTTGTTCAATGGTGCACATTTTATTCCTTGTCCTGTGTATACATACGGGCAAGAAGTATCTACTTGTCTGAGATAGGAAATAAGGAAGAAAAATGAAAATGAATTTTACGAAGAATGAATTGTGAGACATTGTTGATATGCCACGCCCACCATCATAGATTAGTTAATATTTCGCGCGCCTATTGATTCCGCTCGATCGACAAAGGTGAAATTGTTAAGCCCGAAAGACGAAGGATTCACGTGCAACATATCCCCGCAATGCGTGTGTGCGTTCATAGTTTATCAGTGTGTGTGTGTGTGCGCGCGATTGTGTTAGATTTATACCCATCGTGTGACCGACCCGTCAAAGCCCTTGTCACGTAAATATTTACAAAAAAAAAAGTTATAGTGTAAAAGGAATTTCGCCTAATTAAGCAGATGTTACATCATGTAATGAAAGGTGTAAGGATTGTTGTGTCCTCATTATCGGTAGGCTTCATCAGAACCCCACTGAGAGGTGTACGATAAAATTTCTTTCAACACATCACCATAACGGGATGTCCTGTCTAATGATCAATCATTAAATCACGACATTCTTTAGCAAAAACGATTTATAGGTCGAACTGGTGTTCATTTATAATTTAAATCCTGAGATTCCATCGGCGGCCTACCCTCGCATCCGATAGTTGTCCCATCCCAACCCTGCAGCTGAATGTCGGCGCGTCCTCACAGCCCACTATTGACATACAATCCGGTCTGCGTATGTGAGTGCTGAGACTTTTGTGTCAGAAGAACTATAAGAAAAGCCTAATCATGTTCACACTTCCTTGCCAAACATACACTTGTACCATATAAGGAGTATAGCGTATAATAGAGTTTGTGTGTATGTGTTATTGTTAGTTTGTATAGCCCATTCAGGATTGTGTATACGGAGTATGGTTCCTTCTATCGATTTTTGCTCATCTCTAAAACGTTTTGTACGCGTGTGTGTGTGTTTGTAATTATCATGTGTATTAGTTACTATTTCTACTACGTCTCGGTGTAGTGGTGTTACTGAGAGTGCGGTTGCTTTTTGTTTACTAAAGTGTGAACAGCAATTTGGGGGGAGCGCGAAAGAGATTCTGCAAGAAATTTGCAAATACACGGGTGTATTCTGACGAAAAGGACTTGATCCTTTAAGTGATTTATTCTCAACGGCTTGAAGCAAAGGCGACGTTATAACAGAAAAACGAATAAACTATCCGCGACATAGAAAAGGATATATATCTAACATCGCATTGTTCGTGTTGCTGCCTCAACATCCTTCACTTCCTCATCGCAAGCAGGAAAGTGTACTGACAAGGGGAGAGCATTTTTGCCTGTGTATTGGTGGATTTTTACATATCTTTAAAAAGTGAGTATATCCTTTTTTGTGACGGTAGTAGTTTTGAAGATGTGTAGTATAGGAACCATTACACAAGTTGTAAAGGTAGGTAAGTAAGTCATTCCTTGTTTGTTACAACAGTGGTGGAGTGATCATCCTGTGGAAGGATAGGTGAATGATTTTTCCCAGACAATGAAGGTGTGAGAGTTTATAGTGGGCATGAGATTTTATGGAAGATGGCAGTGCTGCACAATTTCCCATGGGAAGAATGTTAGGTTTTCCTTTTTGGTTGCTACATTCTGTGTCGGAAGGATTTTTTTGGATTTTGTGTCTGCCATGTCTCGGGTGGCGGATTTGCTTGGAGTTTGACGTATGAGGGAGCATAACATTTTTCCTGTCATAGATGGCAGATAAGGTTAGGGAAGAGGTATATTTTGTTATTTCTCGATTTATCGTGGAACAGGTTTTCGTATCGATTAGCCATTGGCAAATGTCAAATTGTGGGACACAAATTGTATCCTAAGGGGTTTTGAGCAAAGCGTTGGTTAGACAGTACCTTAAATATTGATTCATCGGATATATTGTTAAAGTTTTAGAATGGATGGTTTATTGAAGGGATACTATACGAATGAACCATGGGAAGTTGAAAAGATTACGTATACGCCTACGATTGGGGTTGGCAAAGGTCTCATTATATATGCAGGATGTGGCAACTCAAATTAGCAGACACTTTGTGTGTTTATCAATTTGATGAGATCCTGTATTGAAAATAAATCAAAAGGAATTACTTTGCTTGAATATGTTAAATGGTCACCTTCCATCAATGGGAAGGCTTGATTGTATCCTCAAAGTAAGTCGATTTGACATTGCATATGAAACATGCCATTGCCGCTCTAATAGCTAAGATTTTAAAACGGTTTTTCTTGGAGATAGGTGCATAATATATAGATTACGCATTTAGAGATAAGTCACGTTAAACTGTTAAACATTTCATAATAGAAGGACTTACCCATGCATAGCATTTTAAAATTATTTAGCGGGATAAATAAAACCAGGGTTTGTACTTTTTGAGTTCAGAGCTAAACGAAGTTTTGAGCTCTATTCTACCGAACGCAGAATTTGCTAAACCATCGACAATTCAAAAGCCATTTTCCATTATTACGGGTGGTTAAATTTTAAGGGCCGATGTTAAATGTTAACCACACCTAAACGTCAATTTTTTTTCTGCATTTCATTTGACATTTCTTAATTTCAGACTAACTGAATTTGAACCATGGAATCGAGCATGGATACAATCGAGCAATGCCTTAAAGTTATTCAGGCTTATTATGAAAATGGGCGTTCAAATCAAAATGCATATCCTGCACTTCGTGACTGTACTTTTTCGGTCAATTTAGTCGTCCAAATGTGCGTACAATCGGAAAAATCGTACAAAAGCTTGATCATACCAGGTCTGTAGGAGATGTGAAAACACCAGTGCATGCTCGTACAGCTCATACTGTAGAAAATATTGCTTCTGTTCGCTATAGTGTGGCTAAAGAGCCGTCCACATCAACTCATCGTCGTGCCCAACAATTGCACATCTCACGCTCGTCGTTTATGAACATTATAAAGACTTGCATAAAGACTTGTTTTTACTCGCTTGCAAGGTGCAATTGACTCAAGAACTAAAGCCTCTAAAGCCTGATTTCAAACGTCGTCAATGGTCAGAATGGTGGCAAGAAATGGCAACAGTGGATGAACAATTTTCGAAAAAAATCATCTTCACTGATAAGGCACATTTTCACCTCAGTGGATTCGTCAATAAGCAAAATTGCCGCATTTGGGCGAATGATAATCCAAGAGTGATTGTCGAAAAACGATTATGAACTGGCGGCATCATCGGGCCGTATTTTTTCTGAAATGAGGCTGGTCAGGCAGTTACTGTGAATGGTTTTAGTTATCGTGAGATGATAACGAACTTTTTATGGTCCGATTTTCAAGATATGGATGTGGACGATATTTGGTTTCAACAGGACGTGCCACTTGCCACACAGCTAACGAAACAATGGCCCTTTTGCGCGACAAATTCAACGGTCGTGTTATCTCACGTGGTGGCGATGTCAATTGGCCGCCAAGATCATGTGATTTGGCACCGTTGGACTTCTTTCTTTGCGGTTATTTGAAAGAAAAGGTGTACGTCGATAAGCCAGCAACAATTTAAGAGCTATAGGATGAGATAATTCGGCGCATTAACGGCATAGAACCTCAATTATACCTCAGCGTCATCGAAAATTTGGACCATGCATCGGATAGAGGTGTGCCGCCGAGGTCGCGGAGGCCATTTGGCCGATATTTTGTTCCATACATAATTGAACCATACCAATATTATCATAATAAAAAGAAATGACAATAATTATTTAAATAATTTGTGTTTAATTCAAAATCAACATCGGCCCTTAAAATTTAACCACCCTTTAGAATAGCCTTCTTTAGATTAAGGGCCCTTCAAGCTTTTGCTGATATGCAAATTTTTTAATAGAGGTATTGGAAAGACTCACTTCTTTCAGCCATTGTTACATTATCAATCACTTGTCAGGGCGTAGTTTAACATAACCTAAATGTTTTCTTCTCCCCAGTCTAGCCTCCAGTATTTAATCCGTTTAGGCGGTTTTAGTTAATTTCTTTCCTTCTCAGATTTATATTGTCATCTGCGGACACAAAAGGCTCGTAAAGGATTAGTTTATCTTGATATATTGACGTTTGTTGAGTCTGATAGATGCATCCAGAAAAAATAACATCCTTGGTGGAATGAATAGAGTTTCTTAGGAATTCATGAAATACATAGGGTTCGGATAAGACAATTCTGATATAAGCTCATTTTTAACGACATCCACGGAACCTGCGGACTGATTTCTCTCGAGGTAGAGTATTACTTTATCCATGCTAGATGCTCCAGAATCATGTAGTAGGTTTTGGTTTGATTCGTAGTGTCAATAATTTTAATGTGTACTGCTTTATATCGAATGCAAGCTCTTAGACATTTACACTCAACGACTCTAAGGTTTTCAGTATATGATAGGTTGATGATCCACCACTCTGGACTAGCGTAAGTTAGAATTGGACGAACTGCGAATGCTGGATAACAAATATTCCTCACATCGTATCTCCGATAGCTGGAGTTGAATGTACTTGTAAGAGACATAAATTCTGCTCTTGCCTTCTCTTTAGCTGGGTGCTGATATTCGCTATAACCGAAGAAAATGGTTCCAGCAGGATGGAGTAACATTAGTAACATTCAATATGGCTCTGCCACGAGTTCGTGAAATTTAAGCTGGCAAATTAATCTCCGGGGGGCCAGTGGTGTGATAGTTAGTGCGATGAACTGCCGCGCAGCAGGACTCGATTCACATCCGTAGCACTAGCACTTGAATGCTTTTTCACTGGCCCTTCTCTCGTAAAGTTCTGAGAAATCATCCGAGTAGTAACCATTCGAAAGAAAAGCCGTTTGGATTGGTCTAAGAAACGAGGTCCCGCCATCATTCAAGAAGTAAACACGCGAGTATGTTGCGCCGAAAATTTGTATTTGTATTTCTAAATTGATCTCCAAGGGAAATGACATAAATTCTGATTTACGCTCATCTCAAATCTAAAGCTTACACCAATAAGCCGACTTTCAGGGTGCATTTTAATGAAAATATTCATCAAAAAAATGCAGCCATCACGGAGTCTACCTAGCCTAGAATGTTGTGAGAGTGTGATTCCGACCCTGATGGTGCGGCGAGAATTCTCCACCATCATCCTACACAAACGGACGTATACCAAAACTAGACATGGCTCTGTATAGTTCGTCTCTAAATGCTGCCGTATAAGGCTTTGAAATCTGTGAATAGGTGTCTGTCCAGGATCTGCCGAAGTATGAAAATTTGATCGGTTGTGGACTTTCTTGGCCTAAAACCACACTGATAAGGGCCGATCAGGTTGTTGGTAAACGGTTTCAGGCGTTCACATATTACGGCAGTAGGTCTCCTTTTTTGCTGATATGGCATTCTTCAGGCATATTTTCATCCGACCAGATTTGGGTTATGAGTTGGTGGATGTTACTCACCAAGTCATCTCCGCCTCTTTATAAAGCTCGGCGGGAAGGCCGTCATTTCCGGCAGCCTTGTTAAACTGATGTTTAGATATTGCTACCCTCACTTCACTTAGGTCAGATGGTTGGTAAACGTTGCCAATATTGAATTGTTCGATCTGCCTGACAACGGAGGATTTTTCGTCATCGTCCTTGAACAGTCTGCAGAAGTGGTTCTTGTGTATCCACAGCATAGACTGTGCCTCAACTACAATATTTAATTTATCATCTGGAGAGGATTCTGTTGTTCCTGGAGTGGCCGGTATCCTTCCCTCCATATTTGTTTATAGATTTCAATAGCAGCTCTCGTCTTCACCTCCAGCTTAGCCCTGTAAGCCTCGCGCTTGGCTGCGAGCATCTCGCGGCATTTTCAATGAAACCAGAGATTTCTGGCTTGTGTTCGCGAAAGCCATTGGACTAGCCGCAACTGGTGGTGTTAATGGAAATGCTAAGGAAGATCAGTTAAGAGCTCATACTGAAGTTCCGTATGATGCTTTAAATCATGACAAGGATTTCACTACGAATTCGTTCACTTCTGACAACATTGTTGTAGGTTAGCTTGATTTACTTGTAGCGAGGGGCATGGCTAACATATCTACCGGCGGCATGATTTCAAGGGTAGTACCCTATCTGGCAAGCTTACTTGCAATTCCCTGGTATGTAAAGAGGGGAACGGTGAAATGCTCTGTCATTTCATTAAGAGATAGTTGGCATTCGTGGGCTGATTTCGATTTAAACAATGTGGATTCCAGGAATTTGATTGCCGCTTGGCTGTCACTGAAGATGTTAATATCTTATGTAATACTAATCTTCCCAAATCTTACCGTCCAATTAGCATCACCTCCTTTTTCCTTCAAACAATGGAAAAACTCATTGATAGACACAAAAGGGATGTTCCATTGAATAGTAAACCACTACACAAAATCCAATATGCCTATCAATCGGTAAAATCGACAACTCATGCTCTTCAGGAACTCACCACTCCTTGACATCGAAGTAGCTTTTGACAACACCGAACATGACCAAATAGACAGATCCATCCAAAATACATGCATTGATAGTACCACATGTAAATGGATAAAGCACATGCTTAACAGTAGAAATACATATAAATATGCTCCATCTTAGTAACTGAGCTAATAAACATACTAGCCATGATGGTTTCTGTGTCCAAGGACACGCCGATGACATTGCTATCCTAATCAGAAGCAAATTCGAAGAAACAATCTTAGAACTTCTATAGAGGGCACTAAACATCGTTGCCGACTGGTGCAAAAAAGTTGACCTAAACCGAAAAAAAGGACCATAATTGCATTCACGAAAATACGGAATCGGTATAAGCTAAAATACCCACTCTGCTTGGTGAAACAATAGAGTTTTCAAAAGAAGTTGAATACTTGGGACTAACTCTACTAACACCTCACTAACTAACTAACTCTAACACCTCACAAAAACCATAGATAAAGCCAGGATTTCTCTGTGGACCAGCAGAAGTTTAATTGATAAAAAAGCTGGGGAATAAACCCCAAAATCATGCTGTGGATCAACACAGCCATAACCAGACCAATTGTCACATATGCAGCTCCCGCATGATGGCAAAAAACGAAAAAAAAATCAACACAAGACGAGATCAACAAAATTCAAAGACTAGCTTGTGTATGCACTACGAGCGCAATTTTTTTTTCCCCGTGGGCTGGTGGAAATCTTCATAGACACGATGAGCACGTGCCCAAAGTAGTGTGAGATTTTTACTCACTAAAACCACCACCCGTTTTGTATTTCTATTGCAACTAACTACTCGACTTATCCAGCAATTTTTTTATCACGTGTATATAATATGTTTGGTAAGCAACTTTCCTTTGAGAGTTCCTGCTTTTCCGCGATTTATAGCGCGGTTTGTTATTATCGGGCCAAATCTAAGGGTTTAGTTCTTTGAAGACGCCGCAATATATTTGCTTCGTCAAGAATTTGGAGGACTGTTGTGTTAACGTGTCCTAATAAACGTTTTTTATGTTTTCGTGCAAAATTTTTTGTTTCATCTTTAACCGCGGGAATACCCAGATCTCTGCGTAGATCTTCGTTCCTTACGTACCACGGCGCAATGACGAATGATCTTAAAATTTTGTTTTCAAAAGTTTGTAAAATGTTGAGATTCGTTTAACTGGTACAACCCCAGTTGTATACCATATGTCCAAACCGGTTTTAGCACTTGCTTGTATAATAGCAGCTTGTTATCAAGGTTAAGCTTCGAATATTTTCCGAGCAACCAGTACAGTTCTCTGTATTTATTCTTAAGTTATTCGCATTTTTTTTTTACATGCGACTTCCATTTTAATTTTGCATCGAGTGTCATACCGAGATATTTCGCTTCATTTGCAAACGGGACTCGAACCGTATTTGTTTGTCCGTTTATACGAAAAATCTACATGAATCGATTTGCTCTCATTAAGTGCAATCCGCCAGGATTTAGTCCATTCATTGACCTCGTTAAGAGCGTTTTGTAATTTGATATTTGTTTCCTCTATTGTTGTGCCAACTGCTAGTATAGCAGTATCGTCAGCAAACGTTGCAACTATTGTATCGTTGGTTTGTGAGATATCACGAGTGAATAGGAGGTACAGGATTTGTCCAAGGACGCTTCCTTGCGGTACACCTGCCATTGTTTCTTTGAACTCGGAATATTCGCTTCCAAGTTTCACACGGAAGAGTCTATGCTCAAGATACGACACGAGGATTTTATATAATTGTTCTGGCAGAACTTGACTTAGTTTATAAGTAAGGTCTTTGTGCCACACCTTGTCAAAAGCTTGCGACACGTCAAGAAATACGGCCGAACAAATTTTCTTTTCTTCGAAAGCTTTCTCAATTACATCTGTAATTCGATGTACTTGGTCCACCGTTGAATGTTTACTTCTAAACCCAAATTGATTGTCAGGTAAAAGACGTTTCTGTTCAATTATGGGGTGTAAGCGACCGAGTAATATCCGTTCAGAATCTTTTGAAATTATTGGAAGAAGTGAAATAGGCCTGTAAGATTTTATTTCATTCGGTGATTTTCCTGGTTTTAGAACCATAATCACTTCCGCGACTTTCCACTGTCTTTGTAAGTATTCTAATCTGATTGCTGCATTTATAATAAAAAGAAGCTTAGTTAATGCTTTCCGAGGCAACATTTTAAGAAGTTCTCCTGTAATCAGGTCATAACCCGGAGCTTTTTTAGGCTTTAGTTTCTGTATTTCCCGTTTAAGCTCGGCAATACTTTCATAACTTACAATATTATTATCGGTTGTACTCTCGAATATGTTAATGTTTTCATTTTGCGCTGGACCATCAAATGGCTTAAATGTTTCCTCAAGATGTGAGGCAAAAACGTCAGCTTTTTCCTTATCGCTTTTTGCCCAAACGTCTTGAGTTACCCTAATTGGCGGCACAGCGATTTTTGGCCGTTTTATGACTCTAATTGCTTTCCAGAGCGAATAATTCGATTCCATTCCAGCGGTTAGGCTTTGCAGATAAGTTTCTACTGCATGGTTTTTAAAATTTTTTATCGAATTTGATAGCAAATTACTCAACCGATTGAGATGTGTTTTATCTTGCGGGGCACGAGTTTTTACGAGCTTTTCTCTTTTGTCTTACTAAATCTTGTATTTCTCGGGGGTACTTAATTTTACTATAGCTCACAATTTTGTTCTATTGAGGAGTATTATTCCATGCTGCTTTTTGGATGGTATTGATAAATGAGTCAACAGCGACTTCGAGTTCCAATGGGGTTCTAAGCGATACACCAGTCGGATATTATTTTCAATATCGTTTTTGAAACCTTCCCAGTTGGTTTTCGCGTTTGTTAATCTGGGTGGTTTTTCATTTCTAATCAGTGACTCGCTCGTTGTTAAAATGACTGGAGAATGATCAGAGGAAAGATCAAAGCATTCTTCAACTTTGATTCGATTTTCCCGTAGAATGAAATTCGGTATTGTACTTTCTACCTACATCATAAAGCATCCTACCTTTCTGTGATATGCATCTAGATCCCCAGAATGTATGTTTTGCATTAAAGTCCCCTCCGATGACAAAACGTTGTCCAAGGGAATTAAGCAAGTTTTCAAAGTCAATTTTCTCAACCTTGGATCGTGGTGGGCAGTAAATAGACGATATCTTCAGAAAGGATTGTCTGCTTTTGACTTGTATAGAGCTAACTTGCATTGTTTCGATTTCTAGTTTAAGATCAATCGAATGTTCGATACACTCTTTTATATATAGTGAGGCTCCACCTCTAGCCTTATTCGATGGATGTAGAGCATGATAGTCGAGGTAACCTTTAATTTTTAAGTTCGAATTACTCTTTGCGTGAGTTTCGGATATTAAACAGATGTCTACATCTTTTTCCTGCATAAATAATTCAAGTTATCCAAGTTTTTGCCAAAGGCCATTGGCATTCCACGTTAGAATTTAAAGCAATCTATTCATGTTAAAGGTGGGGTTCTTCTATTGCGAATACTATTTTCGAGCTTAACGAGCCTGTCAAAAATAAGTTTATTCGTTTTGCTTTGTTCCTCAAGTTTTGAAAGAATAATCGAAAATAAATTTGAAACTGGGTCAGATGAGATATTTTTTTGGGCGTTATTGGATACTGTAGCTTGAGCATACGTTTGTACATTTGGTTTTGGATGTACAAGATCCGAACGGATATCTGATGGCCGCGTAGTTTATGAAAATTTAGGTTTTTCGATTATGGCCTGCTTTGTCTTCGACATATTTTTAATCGGAATTTTAGGCTTTTGCTTGTTTAAATTTAATTTCTGTGAATTAATAGATACTATTAAATTTCGTCCGTCTTTTTTGCAACTCTTTAGCTACTTCGCAGCCGCGATAATTTGCCGGATGATTGCCTTTACAGTTAATGTAGATAGCAAGAGTTTTCTTATCTCACATACAATCTACCGTCAGATGATTTCCGGCACATTTTAAACACCGCGGTTCTTTTTGACAATAGCTTTCCGTATGATTGTATCCTTGGCAGCGCTTGCACTGGGGAACTAGTTTGGAATCCTTACGCATAGGCTCTATTTTTACAACAATATTAAGTATTGTTTTTATTTCATAAATTTTGTTCAAACTTTCTGTTCTATCGAAGGTGAGTATAAATAAAGGAAGACCGCGTTTTATTACATTTCCTTCGCCATCTTTTTGCTTTTGGTCTCTCTTGACAATGTTAACGGCATCTATGACTTTATATTGCCTGTTTTCCAGATCGTTTACAATGTCATCCTTTAAGCACGACGCATGCAACCCTCTAGCTATAACGCGTAGAGGCCTTTCAGATTTATTTTCAAATTAATACCATTCTATTTTAACGGTATTAAGCTTGCGAGATAATAGACGGTAACTTTCAGGGTCTTTAACGCAGACTTTCCATGTATTTTTTCTTAGCGGAGTTACTTGGTAGCCCGATAATGGCAACGATTTTAGCAAGTTATGCAACTTGTTAAAGTCGTCAATACCGATCACATTAATTGGCGGTGGGGGACGTTGTTTTAGCTGTTTCGCTTTGTTAATAATCTCTTTGTCGCGGTTTATTATTTCAGGAGAGAATACAGCTTTCCTCTTTTTTACTGGTCTTTTCTTTAAGATCCAGTCAGTTTCGCGGCTGAGTTCTTCTTCATCCGTGTGTTATTCCGAATTCACGGGGCCGTTTGAACTTGGTTTTGGCTCATTAGGTATTTTAAATGAACTCTTCAGAGTCATATTTTCTTCCTTTAGATGGAGAATTTCTTTACTAAGCTCTTCGCAGAGCAGTTCGACATTGTTAAGCCTTGTTCGAATAACGTTGTTTTCTTCCTTTAGGCTCTTATTTTTCATTGAGTCTCGTTTTTCGTGGGCTGACACTTCTGGTGTTGTCGAGCTCCTTGAGACACATATATTTTTTGAGATCCAGATGTAGGTGACCTCGTTACCCTTGAACTTTTCCCGAAAGGGTTACACATTGCAATAATTGGCTCTCCCCAGAATCCGTAGAGCCGACCTCCGTAGAGGGTGGATTTTCCAGTGAAACTGAATTGCCACCTGGGGTAGTAAATCTTTTCGTTGTACTCATTGCATTTTTGTTGTATGTATACGCCTAACACTCGGTATACGGGGAGTGGATTTTAGTCGCCTTCTACGACAGGCATGCCTTACCACGGATATATTCTGACCCCTAACCCGAAGGGGGTATGAGAGCGCAATGAGAACAACTCATTCTATAGCGCTGGAAGTTATCCTTAACCTTCCACTTCTACATCTTCAGATACAGAAAGAAGTCATGACAAATGCTTTCATGCTCATATCTGATAATGTCGATAAAAACAAGCTAATCCATCCTGAAATTGTTATGGAACTGAATAAAGATGAAATACTTGGAATCACCATGACAGATAACTGTCTACTCAAATTCAATTTCAGCCGAAATTTCAAGGTAACATTCCCAAATCGTCAGAATGGGGAACAGAATAAACCAACATTTGCGAACGATTCTCATGAATAGTACACAGATGGATCAAAAACAAATGAAGGAGTTGGAGCTGGAACATGCGGTGTTAATGCAAAAACATTCATCTACACAAGCATGGTCAAATGAAACTCCGTATTTCAAGCAGAAATCTTTGCTATAGAAATATGTTTCACAGAAAATCTAAATAATTCCATAACAAGCAAGAACATATATATTTTCTCTGACAGCAAAGCAGCTGTCTTACAAAGCCTTACAAAGTTACGAGATTTGGCTGAAAAACATCCTTACTGGACTAATACTGAAGGTGTCTAACAGACAAGACAAAATGTTCATGCCAAACACTTCCCACACAAGAACGAAACAACTCCTGCATCTAACTAGGAGTCAGATTCGAACTGTCACAGGGTTCCTTACTGGACATTGTCAAGTTAAAAAAACACCTCGTGACTATGGAAATAACTCAAGATAACACCTGCAGACTATGCAACTAGGACGAAGAATCAGCAGAACACATCCTGTGTCACTGCCTAATCAGATTACGTCAACAACAACTAGGTAAACACTACCTTCAGGCAGAGGACATATTTGACAGCCCACTCAATCGAGTTATTGTTACCGAACGTATCCGACTCTCATTCAAGGCGACTAGGAATGGTTGTCCTGAAATTATGCTCAAAACTGAGTTGGGTAGTGGTGTGGTCGCTGGTTTCTATAATGTTAAGGTGATTCAGAATCGTTCGCCCTAATTGGGTGTCTATTGTGACGTTTCTCTCAGTCTTACAGCTGCACAAGCTGCGGTATGTTTATCGTAGAAATCAAGGGGCACTTGATGAAGGATAGCATCAAGGGCTGCAGAGTGGGTGAGCTCCGCTAATACATATGCAAGCTGATCTTTAAACTTTATCTAGTAGGTTGCGGTTGGAGGCTGTTTTTCAAGCCGTCCACCAGACTAAGACACCATACAGACACATAAAGGCAGAAAGAGGTATGTGGTTGCATACCCCATTTCTTTCCGATTGCTTTTTTATAAGATTATAAGAGTATAAGGTTACGGTGGTTTTTTTAATGCGTTCTTGGATGTTGGCTTTCCAGTTCAGTTTCTTATCCAAAACCAAACCCAGGTATTTGGCTTATTCTTCGAACGTCAGTCTGACGCTATTAAGTTTAGGTGGGTGAACGTGCGGGACTTTGTATTTCCTGCTGAAAAGGACCAATTCGGTATTTCGAGGGTTCGCGCCGAGTCCACATTTGGCGGTCCATTTAGAGAGTACAGAGAGACCATTTTGTAATAGATCTCTAAGGTATAAAGGTATTTCCCTGATATGGCTATTGCTACTTCATCTGCGTAGGCAATTACCTTGCATCATTCTCTTTCTAAATTTACTCTCCTTGACCACTAGATTTCTGAGAAGAGGAGACTGGACACCCCCTTATTGTGTGCCACAGGTAACAGATCTACGAGCAGATGAGACGCCAAGTAGTAGTAGTAGTTAGTAGCTGATTTATTAGCACTCCCAACGAGTCAGTCATCAACATTTAAATCCGAATGTGGAAGAGAATCTGCCAGGAAAGTGGGTGTCCAGAAGTACGTCAATGGTTTCCATGGTGCAGGTTGTCCATTGACCATCTGGTTTAAGTAAGTAGCTAGATATAAGTGGATTGGTGAAGAGGATTTTACAGAGTCTTTAAACCTTTGAGGGTTTTTCTATGTTAGTTCTATGTTAGTTTTTGGCTTTGTTTAAAAGTTGCCTGCATGTTTTCCTAAGAATGCAGAGGTTGTAGTTCCTCCATGGGAGCTTAGCCTTCCCACAAAACCTTCTTATAGGGCATGCTACTGATCTTGAATCGCTCAGGGTTCGTGGGAGGGTTATATTCAAAATAAATAACGTAATTTTATCCTTTCCTAAGAATATTATTTATTTTTCCAAAACTAAATGCCTCCAATACATTTCTCTATGCTCTACGAAAATTCGTCAAAAATTCAAAAAAAAAAATCGTTCCCCTTCTCCAGGATACTCAATGTCAGAAGGAATACAAATTATTTGCCAAACGTTTTAATACACGTACGTTGTTTGTCTAAATATTTAAATAGCTTCAATTGCAGCCATTAATCTACATCAATACGCAAACTAATGCGCAAGAATCGTTGAGTGAACACTTCAAACCCATTAAGATATACAACACAGCTACCGTAATCGTCGTCGTTGTCGTTGTCGTTGTCGTTGTCGTATTCAATGCCAACGAGATCCTTGAAGTGACATCAACCGTATATTTCATTCCTTCGGTAAACGCGAACAGAAGATATGAAGCTAAAAAAAAAAAACAAAGATAAACGGGGCAAAAAGATGCACTGATGCTTCTCCAAGTGAGACAATAAAATAGGGACACCCGACTGCAAGGTTGGGATTAGTTAACTTTTATGAAATTTAGTACACCTCGTCAAATCCCATACGCATTCATCAACACGCGCCGCCCTTCAGGGCTCAGGAGCACGCCAATGAACTTCACCCCGCCTATGTTTTCCAATTTTTTTGTTTGTGCTTTTAGAGAATTGCGTTCACAGCATTTCCAAGGACATTTCATTTTGTGTTACTCAAACAATGGAAAGCCTCTAT
Source organism: Rhingia campestris (assembly GCA_932526625.1). Taxonomy (NCBI): domain Eukaryota; kingdom Metazoa; phylum Arthropoda; class Insecta; order Diptera; family Syrphidae; genus Rhingia; species Rhingia campestris. The sequence goes on along the minus strand of OW052184.1, from coordinate 55,707,427 downwards.
CGCTGCCGTCGGTTTGGTGCTGATGTGAAACATTCAATTAACAAGTACCTACATACCTGTCAGCTGGTGGGAGAATGCCCTTCACTCTTTCGACAAACATTCTCGAAATGAAGAATTTATTCGTGGTATGACAACCAATACAATCATCATCAACAGGACACTTATATATCCATTCCGTCATGTTTTTCAATTTTCTATTCATCGAATAATGTCATCCGGTGTCCCGCATTTTATTTCGATTGACTTTGAGTGTATTCCCACCAACCGCGGTGTTGACATTAATTTCCATTTATTCAACGGCATAATGAAGACAAAGGACATTTTTCAAATTCAAATGAAATGCAGCTATTTTCCTGGTTTGCCGAGTGTGCTATTCATTTCGAATGTCCTCGCAAGAGGGTCTATCTCTAGATTCTGCTGCTTGAAATCATACTGTCGCCAAAGTGACTGCAAGGATATTAAAAATTCATCTTATCCCCAGCAACTCATATGATTCTCGTTTTTTTTTTTTGAATAAACTATCTGCTGGGTAAATTATGCTGACAGGTATAGCGCGCATGTTGAGAAGGCGCATGAAGGGATGTAAATGTTTCACAGGACATTATTGCGATTGATTTTCAATGTTGATAAGGATAATCCAATACTGCAATGTAAGTTCAGTATGTCCTTGAATATCTTATTTAGTGCAGCATGTTAGATAATAAAGGATCCGGTCCTTGCATGAGTAAATATTTCTCTTCTCGCTTTATCAGGAAGTGAACAGATAATGATAATGTTCGCAAACAAACAGGAACTCCATATTTTTTGAGCGTATAATTTCTGAGGGCTGTAAAATGAGCTTCCGGAAAGGATGTAACTTCTGTTACTCGATTGAATGTAAACAAAAAATATAATTTATGCCCAAGGCAACGGGAGGTGTAAAGGGTAAGTTTCGTGAACATCTTCTTGAAAGGTGATGTCGAAGATGTTAAGGTTGAAGGATATATTTTATTCTATGATGCTGTGTTCTGTGTTTTCATTACTTACAACTTTTGGAAAAGACTTTTCAACTCTCTTATCTATCTTTGAAGGCTATATTTAGTTCATTTATATCTGACTTACAGGCTGGTAATTATTAACACTGTTATCTATTTTGTACAGGATTTCTAAAGGGACACAGTGACAGTGTGTCTGAAAATTCCTGAATTAGAGTAGTAAAGGCAGCATGATGGGAAAATTGTTTTTAGTACTTAGATTGTCCTGGTTTCATTGCAACTGCAATCCGTAAATAAATTAAATTAAGTATTTATTTGTTGAGAAACCAGGACCAGGAGAAGAGGTAAGATTGCTATGATTTAGCTTGGTGGAACTTTTATAAACCAATACACTTTATACATAGTCAGTATACTTCGTAAAGGGAAGTACCTATTGTGATGGTGTGAAAACTCGAAGATGAGCTTTTCACAAATATTTCAGATTTGAGTTACTAACGCACTTAAGTGGCACGTCAAACTGGAATTGTACCTGAGCCTCAACCAACATGCCTCTCTCAATAGTCCGGTCTATAGTTAACTGCCACCAGTAGCGACCTTCAAGTTGGTTAACGTCGGTTTCTACTTGTACGCGCCATTTAAGACGAGGCCTTCCTCTATGGCGTCTGACGTCTGGGTGGGTGTCAAAGACTCTGCTAGATGGAGTAGTGGGGTCCATTCGCTATATGTGCCCTAGCCAATACCGATTTTTTGTTTGCACAAACCTGTTTGTGAAACCGTTTACCAACAACCTGATCGGCCCTTATCAGTGTGGTTTTAGGCCAGGAAAGTTCACAACCGATCAAATTTTCACACTTCTGCAGATCCTGAAAAAAACCCAAGAAGTCCAAATCAATACTCATCACCTAGTTATCGATTTCAAAGCCGCATACGACATCATTTATAGAGACGAACTATACACAGCCATGTCTAGTTTTGGTATACCGCCCAAACTCGTCCGTTTGTGTAGGATGACGATGGAGCATTCTCGCTGCTCCATCAGGATCGGAAACGACCTCACCGGACTCATTCGATACCAAAAAAGGATTTAGGCAAGGCGATGCGCTGTCATGTGACATCCCAGTCCTGCTTTACGGCGCTGAAGCATGGACCGTATCAAAAGCGGATGCAGAAGTCCTTGGTCGATTCGAGAGAAACATTCTTCGAAAAATCTTCGGTCCAGTTTGCGTTGACGGGCTATGGAGACGATGATGCAACAACGAACTATACGAGCTGTACAGCGATATACCCCTGGTCAAAAAACTCCGAATTGGACATTTAAGATGGCTAGGGCATGTAGAACGAATGGACACCAATACTCCGGCTCGCATAGTCTTCGATTCCCAGCCAGACGACGGACGAAGTAGAGGAAGACCTCGCTTTCAGTGGCGCGCACAAATAAAAACCGATCTCAACCAACTTGGAGTGCGTAACTGGTGGCAGTTAGCTAAGGGCCGTGCAAATTGGAGAGGCATGTTGGTTGAGGCCCAGGTTCATCCCGGACTGTAGCTCCACTTAAGTAAGTAAGTATTTAAATCAACAATTTCTACCTGGGAAACAAGTCCATTGCTATGAAATTGGTTTGAATCCCTCTTGAACTAATTTGGTATGAGTTCCATTATCTCGACGCATTCATTGTCCGGTGGCTTTGATGGTGGGTTACCACCAGAAGCGTTAAGTTCCCATTGAAACCGCAGCTGAAAAACTTCTCTTGTAACCGTACTATCTGCGTTGAACCTACATAAGCAAAATAATTTATAAAACAATTAATTTAATACAAATACAAGGTGGCGCAAAAATAACCTTCCGATTTGCGCCACCTTGTACATTGGCTTTTGTTACTCAAGAAGTCACTATGGAATCCCAGCATTCCTTTTTGGCTTTATTTGTATTCGTGTCTATACACTTATTTTCAATTATGGCAATGTTTCCTATAAAAAAACAGAAATTTAATGCAAAAATATGATACGTAGATATAAATACCCATCAACCATTCAACCTACTTACCTAGTCAGCTATGCTCCATTTTCCAGTTTGTTTCTTTATACCCTATCCCATAGGGGGGTATATTAGTTTTGATACATAGTTTGTAACATAGAGAAATAATTTAGCTATATATACCTCAAAGTATATGGATCGACTCAGAATCGATAGCTGAGTCGATTTAGCCATGTCTGTCCGTCCGTCCGTCCGTCCGTCCGTCCGTCCGTCCGTCCGTCCGTACGTCACCAGTTTTTGGGCCTTAAATTTTGAGCTAGAAGGATGAAATTTGGTACACGTGCTCTTTGTTGCTCCCAGCAGAACAAGTGTAAAAATTTTTGAAATCCGCCCACTGCCACGCCCCCTTTTTGGAAAAACGTATTTTTTGGCCAAACCATAAGGAATTTTGAAAAACTTTCTGAACAACATATTTAGACAATCTGAATATCTGTATTTCGTTCATATAAAGTTTTTTGCCACGCCCACTTTTTGGGGGCGTTTTTAATAAAAAACGTTTTTCGGTCAAATTTTAAAATTTTCTAACAAAATTTTGATGCAGAATCATTAGTAATATAAATATGAACATTTCGTCAATAGACCATTTTAACCCACGCCCACTTTTTGGGGGCGTTTTTATATAAAAAACATTTTTATACCCTACCCCATAACATATGCAGGAGAAAACCTTGTCTTTTGTAGAACCGTAAAAGTTTTTTATAAGCAGTCTGAAGAATTTGTTGTCACCATGTCATATTCTTAATTTTATCCACATCGTGTTTTTAGCCATGTCCACTTTTTGGGGATTTTAGTTTTACAGATAGGATGGGATAGGGTATTCAACGATCCGCACAGTGGATTGTAGCCTTCTCATATGTTTTTCTTTTGAGGTGGGCCCTCCATCGTCAATCGTCAATCAATCGTCAATTATATAATTTATTTAAACAAAGGTAAAAAAAAGATCTGTACCGTCATCGTCAGGGCAAGTCGATAACTAGTTGTTAAAATATCAAAGATTATGATAGATGTACTAGAATTTTATGTACAATTTGGTTAAGTGTTGCCAACTTTTATCTTGATTTGAGTGATATAGACCGGATTGCTAACACGGACAAAAAATATATTTATTAATAAAACAAGTTATCAAATAGATTCGTTCACTATCCGTTAGGTAGTTAAGACGTGTGTTGAAGAGCGGATAGTAATTTTTTTATTAATAGGAGGGTTGGATTTTAACGCGAAAATCACGAATAAAAACATCTTTATCGCAAAATGACACAAGCTAGACTAGGATTGTCAATCTATGTATACGGTATACCTATCTGGGAGCAGTGTCAATCTTTCATACCTACTTAAGTGGCGCTACAGTCCGGGATGAACCTGGGCCTCAACCAACATGCCTCTCCAATAAGCCCGGTCCTTATCTAACTGCCTGCAGTTGCGCACTCCAAGTTGGTTCAGGTCGGTTTCTACTTGTGCGCTCCACTTAAGGCGAGGTCTTCCTCTACTGCTTCCGACATCTGGCTGGGAATCGAAGACTCTGCGAGCCGGAGTATTGGTGTCCATTCTTTCTACATGTCCTAACCATCTTAAACGTCCAATGAGGAGTTTTTTTGACTAGGGGTATGTCGCTGTACAGCTCGTATAGTTCGTGGTTTAATCTTCGTCTCCATAGCCCGTCAACGCAAACGGGACCGAAGATTTTTAGAAGAATTTTTCTCTCGAATCGACCAATGATTTCTTCATCCGCTTTTGATACGGTCCATGCTTCAGCGCCGTAGAACAGGACTGGGATGATCAGGGTCTTATATAGGATCTCCTTAGTAGTTCGAGTGAGGGCTTTACTACTAAATTGCCTTCTTAGCCTGAAGAAACAGCGATTGGCAAGAGTAATTCTTCGTTTGATTTCTGACAAGATGTTGTTGTCAGAGTTAATAGCGGTGCCGAGGTAGACAAAGTCCCGTACTACCTCAAAGTTACATCTGTCAATGGTGACGTTCTGTCCAATTCGTCGATGCTGTGTGTCCTTTCGTATTGACAGCATATACTTTGTCTTACCGGACGGACAAACGGACGAGTTTGGGCGGTATACCAAAACTAGACATGGCTGTGTATAGTCTCTTTAAATGCTGTCGCATGCGGCTTTGGAATCGATGAATAGGTGGTGGGTATCGATTTGAACTTCTTGGCTTTTTTCCAGGATCTGCCGAAGCGTGATCGATTGATCGATTGTGGACTTTCCTGGCCTAAAACCACAATGATAAGGGCCGATAAGGTTGTTGGTAAACGGTTTCAGGCGTTCACATATTACGACAGATAGGATCTTGTAGGCGATGTTGAGTAGACTAATGCCTCTGTAGTTGGCGCAGTTCAGAGGGTCTCCTTTTTTTTGTGGATCTGGCAAACGATGCTGAGGTTCCATTCTTCAGGCATGCTTTCAACCGACCAGATTTGGCTTATGAGTTGGTGGATGTTGCTTACCAAGTCATCGCTGACAGCTTTATAAAGCTCATCGCGCGCTTTTCTTGCTCTTTTTTCTTCTTTCTGAAAAGCCGATGTTCTTCCTTATTCTTTGCCTATAGAGCTCAACGGCAGCTCTCGTCTTCACCTGCAGCTTAGCCTTGTAGGGCTCGTTCTTGGCTGCGAGCATCGTTCGGCATTCCTCATCAAACCAGGGGTTTCTTGCTGGTGGCCGCGAGAAAGCAGATCAGTTGCGGCTGATCTAATGGCTTATTGGCATCGTTGCCATTGTTCTTCGACATTAGATGCTGGTGGTGTGTTGTGAGTCGAGAGGTTAAGGGATACGCGTTGCGCGAAGGTCTTGGCGATCTCTGGCGATTGCAGTCTTTCGACATAAATTTTTTTCACAGTATTTCTGTTTTTTTGTGGCGTGGTGGATATCCGCATCCTTACCTTGGTTACAACAAGGTAGTGGTCCTAGTCGATGTTAGCCCCTCGGAATGTTCGGACATATCCAGTATTTTGGATGTCCGTGGCTCTCGTCTATCGCAATGTGATCAATTTGGTGTCAATCTTTCGCTAGTTTAAAAAAAAATTCTATTGTACACGTATGAAATCTCTGAATGTTAACCTGTATCTAAGGTTTTTCAAATCATTTGACAAACACTTTGTAATCTTCGTTCCCCTTTAACAAATATCACTTCGTTTGAATTAATTCAAAAACATTATTCGGGTAAACGAGTAAATTTGTATCCAATTGAAAAAAAAACCAAAAACCAAAGCAATATGGGTTATTCAAGTTCTTGTGCTGGAAAAACTTTCAATTTAACGTATCATTTGCTCGAGTTACGTTTTCACGAATTACCGAAGGCTTATCCCACTTTCATCAGGAAACCAGAAACCCTCTATATGGCGCATTCAGCGAATAGATACTCTGGGAAACACATTACAGATACCTAAATAGAAATTCAAAACACAAATATCCATTTTGCAAAGACCGACTAGATTGGGAGTCATAACACGCCTCGATGTTAACAATTCCAAGGATTGCCTACCCCTGAACTGCTGTGTATCATCATGCCATGCACGATTAATCCTTGGTATTTCCCTAATTCACTATCTACCTGTAGATACTCGTACGAGGATATTCCTCTATCGGTGTCTGTTATAGTATTTGTTTTGTTCATAGTGAATCCAAACTCAACAAATAACCATGGGTGGGTTAGTTCTAATGGAGGACTTATTTTTGGAAAGAAACTAATGTCCAAACACACCTTTAATGACGGGCGCTATAATATTTCTGCAAGAACCTTCTATATGCCTGTGTTTCAAGTTTCCACCCTTTTTTGAGATTGAATATCTGAGGGTTGTTTTTGCATGCATTCCATCTGCTTAGCATGCAAATGAGTTCAGACTACACCGTCAGCAAAGGATAAGAGGAAAAGTGTTGAGGTATGTGTACCCCATTCACGTATGTAGCTATGCGTAGGATGGGTAGATAACCCATGAACGCAATACCTTGAAAGTGAGAACGAAATAGATACTTAACCGTGGTTTGATATTGATGACAGGCGAGTTCAGCTTACCTTAGTGTGTCGGTTGATGAAAAGTAGGTTTCTAGAGCTCTTGGATATTGTGGAAGCTGTGAACACGAATAGAGCTTTATGAAGGTCGTACTTAGCGTCATATAAGCTGATTAACACACTACAGATTGAATGAAATGTCATTGAATGGCGTTAGTAGAGGCGCTTTCCTCTCTCTTCTAAATAATTGAGAAGGTTAGGTGGGCAAAAAGTTTCAGCATGTCACATTTTAATAGTTCATTGGGCACACATTTATGACGCACACTATGTCTGCATTTAGCAGATGTCCTGCGGTGGAAATATCTTCTCTTCAGTTTTTTTTTTGGCTTATAAATGGACATTACATGTTTATTTTTTTATAAACGGAGAGCATGGGAACTGAGGTGTTTGCGTGATATTTTTTATTAATAAACCAACAGTGATGCAATGTTGACGATGAGTTTAATTTGTAAACACAGGAGAAATTGCCTGAACCTGTCCCAGCCAACCTGAGCTATACGTATAAAAATAAATATATCGATTGAGGATGTGGGCTATTTACTTTTCATTTGCCAATGAGAAGAACGAACAGGAACTATAAATATACAAGCACTGTCAATATGGAGATGCATTTTTATAAAATGATGCAGAAGATAAGCTATGAAGAGATAACCTTTGCATGGTCATTCGAAATGTTCTTTTGGAAATTCGATCAATCCTAATAAATATGTTTTACAATCGAAGAATAGTGTTGCCTACCGTGAAGGTGTTTTTTTTTATCATATTCCATAAGGTGTATTAGTTTTACAAAACAAATTTTACTCAAAGGTATCCGGACTCAATGAATGTCTTATCCTGAGATGAGGCAACATTCCTGGGTGAGTCATGGGTCAGTCAGTGACCCATGAACTATGGATACGGCCTTTATTGTAATCTCGAACAAGGGACTATATAAAAGGACACCCTCTTAACACCGACTACAAGATCCTATCATAAGAACGCCTGAATCTCAGTCTTATCGGCCTCTATTAGTGTGGTTTTGGTCTAGGAAAATCCACAACTGAACAAATCTTTACACTTCGGGAAATCCTGGAAAAAGAGATGAACTACGCAGTATGGGTGTACCGCCCGCATCATATAGAGAGAGTGATAGGGCAAGAAGAGAACCAACTTTTATTTAATGAAGAACTAGTTCCACCACCTTGTATAGAAGAAGTTTTCCTAGCTATAAAAAAGGTAAAAAACAACAAGGCCGCAGGCTCTGGTGGCTTACCAGCGGAGCTTTTTAAATTCGGTGGTGAAGTTTTGGTAGGGAGCATGCACCGAATCATCAACCAAGTATGGGTGGAAGAAAACATGTCCGATGACTGGACTATCATGCCCCATCAACAAAAAAAGGCGATCCTATGTCTTGCATACAAGATCCTATCCAACGTACTGTATGAACTTCTAAAACCATTCTGCAACTCAGTAATCGGCACTTACCAGTATGGCTTCCGGCCCGGCAGATCGACTATAGATCAAATGTTTATACTCAGGCAAATCCTAGAAAAGGCCAAAGAATTTCAAGTCAAAACTCCCCACCTATTCATCGACTTCAAAGTTGCGTATGATAGCATACATCGTCAGGAGCTCTATATGGCGATGGCCGAATTCGGAATCCCGTCAAAACTGATTCAGCTCTGTGTCGTGACCAGAAAACATGCGCTGCAATGTGCAGTTTGGAAGTAGCTTCTCCGAACTGTTCCAAACATGCACCGGATTTCAACAAGGAGACCCGCTATCATGTGACTTCTTCAATCTCGTACTGGAGCAGATAGTGCGAAGGGCATGTGTCAACACGGAAGGTGATTGAAGAACAGGCGAAATCCGTTGGCCTTGAAATAAATGAGTGCAAGACCAAGTACATGCTATCAACTTACAACCAAGCATCTGTCCATCGAATAGGACAAAACGTCACCATTGATAACAGCAATTTTGGGGTAGTTTTAAGCAGTTCACTTACTTCGGAGTAAATATAGACTCCACAGATGACACCCTAGTGGAAATCCGGCGAAGAATTACTCTAGGAAACCGTTGCTTCTTTGGTTTGGCGAAACAAAAGGAGTCCAAAACTCCTAACTCGAAGGACGAAATGTGTGCTCTACAAAGCCCTTATCCTGCCAGTTCTGCTTTATGCGCCGAGTGCAGGACGATAAGCAAGAAGGGAGAGCTGATACTGGGCTCCTTCGAAAGAAAAATACTTCGGTGGATTTTTGGTCCTGTACGCGAGCAGGGCGAATGGAGGAGAAGATACAACTGCTAACTCTATGAGCTGTACTAACATGTGGATGTAATCCAAAATGGCAAAACACGTCGACTACTTTGGCTCGGCCACATCGAGCGAATAGACAATTATGCTCCAGCTAAGAGCGAACCCCCAGGTTCGATAAGGCAAGGAAGACCGAACCTCCGTTTCAAAGGCCAAGACATCGCGGATGCCAGAGCACATGATCTAGACAAATGGAAGCAACGAGCCCGGGATCGTATATGATGGAAGGCTACAGTGTCTCAGGCAGAGACTCTTCACGGATCGGGAGCCCGATAAGTAAGTAAGTAAGTACCAAGTATATGTTGTCAACAAGAAAGGACACACAATATCGAAGAATTGGACAGAACTTCACCATCGATAGGTACAACTTTAAGGTTGTCTATCTCATTTCTGTCTAAGACAGAAATCAAACAAAGAATTATTCATGCTAATCAATGTTTCTTTAGGCCAATGAGGTTATTAAGTAATAAAGCCCCCCCATCGTACTACTAACGAGATCTAATATCTTACTGTCCAAGTCATCAACGACCGACAAGCTCTCAGGAACACTTCCATCTTACAACGACACAAACAACGCGATGCCAAAATTATTTTTGTTGCTGCTGATCACAGCATGACATTGTTCTGCAAAGTCTGTTAATCGGAGACTATTATTTGTTGTTTTTTCGTGGAGGCTGTGCTTTCCAACTAACTTGCCGAATTTATTTTCCTTATCGATTTTCACTTTGTAGTCCACTAGTACGATATTCATCGTATTCAGGATATGCACCGTAGGCTCCGTCCAGGAGGTCGTAAAATTAATTCTTGATAGGGTTTTCAGTGTCATCGGTAAAGGCGTGTGCACATATAAGGCTGACGATTCAAATTGTTTCGCTGTTTCGGATCACAGCCAGCGATCACTAACTAACCGGCTTAAAGTGAATTACACCTGACCGAAGTCGGATCTCCACAACGAATCCGCATCTTAATATGTCCAGCCTTGGGTAGCAGCTATAATAAATGTCGCATGTTTTTCGTTTATATATTCCTGATCCTATCCAACATATTTCCTGAATCGCGGTAATGTCGCTCTGTAACGCGCGAGTACAGATTCAAGTTTTTGAGTAGAACCCGGGGTGTACAGCGTGCGTACATTTTAGATTCATACTCGTAAGTCGTTGACCATGGACCTTCCGGGTATGTTTCGTATTTGATGTTATCCATTATCCATGGCTGCTGTCTATCTCATAACATGTAATTTTTTAAGTGGCAAGGAAATTTCTCTGACGCCACAACTCCAACCTGGTGGGATTGAGCGCTCCGTTGGTCTTTTGGCCCATCCGCCACCATCTCTGGTCAAGGGGCTTGACTAACTCTTTAGATTCCTAGATTATCTGTTGGCCGAATATGTCGAAGCAGCTTAAATAGGTTTTTCGCTTTGTTCATCCTAAATAAAAACGTAGGCGCCACCGTTGACTCCATCTTGGGAAGAAAAAATATAAATCTTTGGAATGGAAAATGTGACTCTCCTGACATCTGCTGGCTCCATTTACGGCGCTATCTAAGGTCTAGGTAATAGGCACTCAGCGATCGCCACGAGAAGTCTGAGAGTCGGAGTTGGTAGGTATCATCAAGGTGACAATTTATTTTAAATTAAAACTTATTGCGAAAGCCTTAAATTGATTTTAAGTTCATTTTGGCAAAGTTATCTTGAGGTTTGTCCACTTCACTCAAAATGTTCTATTAAGTTATAAACGAAAGCTAATATCTATCATAAATCTATCTATCTATCTAAGTCCACAATTATTTTGTAGACGAACCTCAAATTTGCACAGGATATTAAAATTTATTTCCCCATTTCCTATTCGTAGATATTCATATCTCTTATCAAAGTCCTTGAGTTCCAAATGAAATTTCAAAAGTACTAAAGGACGTTTGCTAAACAACTTAAAAACAAACATCCCTCAGAATCGAATATCTTAATACGAATACCACATGTAAAGGTAACCAATGTATTGTGAGTAGAAATCTCATTCGACTACTGATCGATAAATTGAAAATGTCTTGCAAATCTCCAAAGTAAAAACCTTAAAATTCTTTCCAATATCCTTTGTAAAAAAATAAAAACCCGCTTCAGGCCTATAATCTCTATTTGAATGCTTGTATTGTAGTCTATATTTACTTCTTCTTCTGTGTATTCAATAAACTCAAAAGCATCGCCATGAGGAGTTACTTTAAAGTTGATATAAAAAGGATTCTCAGTCAACTTTTACTTACTTGTACAACGTTAAAAGTAACCTTGATATATGGATATACATGTATATCACACACTCTTTTGCAGGCAATAGAAAATCGTCTCCCCCGCCAACGGAAGAGATTCAACATTAACAAGTATATTCACCCTTAGACCATGACCACCTATCTCTGCCAATTTAGTTTTCATTTTAATTTTTAAGAGTCCTTCGAAAATCAATGTTAAGGATATATTGCATCTTCATTTAGTAATCTTTTTTTTTTCATTTTTCTTTCAGATGATTTGAAGAACTACTCAGAATGACGTCAGAAACTTATCAGGATTTAACCTTCGATAGGAGTGGCAAAAGCGGCAAACGACCGATAAGGCCAAAGTTGTTAAAGCTAACCGATGTAACGATGCCCCATCGAAGTCGAAAGAAAACAAAAGTTAAGGTGGGTGCTTTGAATAAGAGCGTGGATTTGTTTATCTAGGTGCAAATGGGAAGGGATTGTCAGATTCCCTTTTGTTTGGGGGTGGATAAATAAATCCTTGGGAGGATTTAATTCTGAGTAAAGCAATTTTCGACACAATTAGGGGGAGAAAATGTCAATCAAATGAAAGGAAGACAGGCAATGGAAGGTGTTGGCTTAGTTGGTTGATTTTATGATCAAAAGAATCGTCTGAGGTTGTCGAATGTTTTTTTTGTTGGTATCTCGTGATATTATATTTTTTTGTTATTCTGTTTTTTTATTGTTCATGGGTGAGTTTGTGTACCTATACATATCTCGCAGGTGAGGTACATCTATTAGGCCCCGATATGATTGAAGATGTTTGCTAACTCTGACCTCCAATTACTGGTGATTGCAATTAGTTTAAAAAAAATAAATATCTAGTATTGACAGCCCATACAGTAACTCAAACCTAGCTTCTACAAAAGGTTATGTATGAGAATTTACATTTTTGCCACCAGGAATGGGTGCTTATTTAACGCCGATTCCGATTGGCAAATTTGAGAAGCTTCTCATGAAAGTGTTTGCAGCTTAAGCTTAATACAAGCTGGACTTAAGAATAAGTTAACCTAACCTAATTTAATTTTTTTATTACAATGATTTTTTTTGACTTCTATCTTAAGATTAGAAAAGGGTTAAGGTGGAGTGGTAGATGAGATGGACAAAGGAGAATTTCGCATAGTAAGTTTGCTGCAACAGTTTTTTAGTCATTGGCCCTTATAGCCGTAGTTGGTTCGGTGCAAATTAAGTCGGAAGAGGGGAACAGAACTCAAATTTTAAGAGTTGGATTTAAGGGATACAATTTGTAGCCGAGCGGGACATTCGATGTTTCTGATATGGAGATAACATATCCGCTATTTCAAGGTATTTTTGAAGCGAATGAATATTTATTTAAAATATTGCTCAACAATGAAAATGAGTTATTCCTTCGTAAAACGCTCCATTTTTGTAAGCCTCGAACTGTCAGCTAGCACATTGTTTTCTCAAATCCTGTCGAGATGAACAAGGAAATATCGTAGTTGAGACACAGTCGATGCTGAGGATATGGAAGAACCACTTCTGTGGACAGTTGAACGACGATGACAATCAACATTCCGCTATCAGGCAGAACGAACCATTCAATATTGGTAACGGCAGCAAAAACTGCCAACCACCCGACCTAAGAGAAGTGAGGATAGCAATATCTAAACTCAAGCTTCCTAAGACTGCCGAAAATGACGGCCTTCCTGCTTAGTTTATAAAGCTGGCGGAGATGACTTGGTAAGTAACATCCACCAACTCATAAGCCGAATCTGGTCGGATGGCAGTTTGCATAAAGAGTGGAATCTCTGCATCTACTTCTGCGCGACACTTAAGGTCATGTCTTCCTCTAATGCATCCAACTTCTGGCTGGGAATCGGAGACTCTGCGAGCCGGAGTATTGATGCCTATTCGTTCTACATGTCTTAGCCATCTTAAACGAGTTTTTATACCCTATCCCATAGGGGTATATTAGTTTTAATACATAGTTTGTTACATAGAGAAATAATTTAGCTAGATATACCTCAAAGTAAGAAAGATTTAGACATGTCTGTCCGTCCGTCCGTCCGTACGTGACCAGTGGGCCTTAAATTTTTAGCTAGAAGGATGAAATTCGGTACACGTGCTCTTTGTTGCTCCCAGCAGAATAAGTGTAAACATTTTTGAAATCCGCCCACTGCCACGCCCCCTTCTTAGAAAAACATATTTTTTGGCCAAACCGTAAAGAATTTTAAAAAAGTGTCTGAGCAGCATATTTAGAGAATCGTAATATCTATATTTCGTCAACATAAAGTTTTTTGCCACGCCCACTTTTTGGGGTTTTTTTTTATTTAAAAAATTTAAAATTTTCGAAAAAAAAATGTTGATGCTCAATCATTGGTAGTATTAATATGTATGAACATTTCGTCAATAGATTATTTTAACCCACGCCCACTTTTTGGGGGCGTTTTCTTACAAAAAACCTTTTGTATGTTTTTTGACGATCCATACAAGAATTTGATAAACCTTCTGAGCCATTTGTTGTGACAACGTCATTTCCAATACTTTATGACCATAAAGACCACATTTTGGGAATATCAATTTTAAGGATCTGATGGGAAAGGATATTAAACGATCCGCACAGCGGATTGTAGCCTTCTCATATGTTTTTTGACTAAGGGCATGTCGCTGTACAGATAGTTCGAGGAACTTGTCCCTCAAATCCTTTGCTTTTGATACGGTGCATGCTTCAGCGCCGTATGAAACAGGAGGGGATGATCAGGGTCTTATATAGGATCTCCATAGTAGTTCGAATGATTGCTTTACTACTGAATTATCTGGCAATGGTCACGTTTTGTCCAATTCGTCGATGTTGTTTGTCCTTTCGCGTTGAAAGCATTTACTAAGTCTTACCCTCATTTTTGCCGCTTCCTTCTCTATACTAGCAAACGTGGCTATGACATCACGTTGAGTCCTACCAATGATGTAAATATCGTCGGCGTATGCTAGTAGTTGCACCGATTTTTGGAAAATTGTACCTCTGGTGTTGGCTCGGGAGTTTTACACAATCCTCAATCGCCTTGCCTAAATCCTTTTTTGGTATCGAATGTGTCGTCGAGGTCGTTTCCAAACCCTGATGGAGCAGCGAGAATTCTCCATCGTCATCCTACACAGACGGACGAGTTTGGGCGGTATACCAAAACTAGACATGGCTCTGAATAGTTCGTCTCTATTAATGCTGTCGTATGCGGCTTTGAAATCGATGAATAGGTTCTGGAAATCGATTTGGACTTCGTGGGGTTTTCGGATCTGCCAAAGTGTGAAGATTTGATCATTTGACATTTCCTTGTTCATCTCGACAGGATTCTATTCGTGCCCTGTATCCTTGGTTTTGACGATTTACACTTTGGTATAACTTGCGAACATCGTTCCTGGAGTGGTACCTCTCTATATCCTCGATCACGCTCTTTTTTCTTCTTTCTGAAAAGCCGGTGTTCTTCCCTTCTTTTCTCCTATAGAGCTCAATGGCAGCTCTCGTCTTCATCTGCAGCTTAGCCTTGTAGGCCTCGTTCTTGGCAGCGAGCATCTGTCGACATTCCTCACAAAACCAGGATTTTCTTACTGGTGGGATCGAGAAAGCTAGCTCATCAGATGCGGCATATCCAATGGCTTGTTGGCATCGTTGAGAGAATACGAGATAGGCGTTGCGAAAAAGTCCTGGTGATCTCTGGCGATTGCAGTCTTTCGACATTGGAGTGGTGGATATCCGCATCCTTACCTTGGCTGCAACAAGGAATGGTCCGATTCGATGTTAGCCCTTTGGAATGTTCGGACATTCAAAATACTGGATGCGTGCATCTTGTGTATCGCAATTTGGCCAATTTGGTTGACTGTTCGTTGATCTGGAGACCGCCATGTCCCCTTATGGATATCGAGGTGAGGAAACCTTGTGCTGGCTATAATGGTATTTCGTTCCGTAGCGAAGTCAATTAGCCTAAGTCCGTTACCAGACGTGTTGTCATGTAGCCTATGTTTTCCGACAATACTACTAAAGATGTCTTCTCTTCCTACCTTTGCGTTAAAATCTCCCAGCACTATTTTAACATCGTACTTTGGTAGTCGCTCATAGTTTTTGTCAAGGAGCTCGTAGAAGCAATCCTTAGTTATATCATCTTTTTCCTCCGTTGGAGTTTTTGTTCACCGTAGTTTATTCAAACTTTTTCTATCTGTATTTCTATTTTACAAAGTAAAAAAAAAACTTAAAAAAAAGATGAATGAAATCCTTAAAGTCGTTTCCAATTAATGACGTGACAAAAGGACAGGCATTCATATATAGATATTGTCAGCCTGTGTCATGATAATACTAAGTACATACATTCATTACTACTACTAAAATAAAAAAAATCAATTTCCCAATGCTCATTATCCGACTCGTTATCGAAGCATCGTTCTTAAGGATCTTCTCCTTTTATGTTCATTTTTTTAATTCCTCATACCCCGTTATTATCATTGTAAAATAACGCTCTCTACATTTCAGAAATATAGAATCCTCCAACTACACTAAAGCATAAGAACAACATCCCCTTTCAAACATGCTCTCGGGAATACATTGCATACCTCGAAAACCCTTCTCACAGTCAACGTGAAACCCCACACGCCCAAATAAGCCTATTATCACATTTTGTCTATTCTCCACATTTTCTAAAAATAAAAAAATAACGAAATATATATGGCCTTTTCGAAGGAGGAAATTATGTTTTTTGCCGACATAAGTTCAGCCCTTTATCAAGGACATAGGCATGCCCTCACATAATGGTGGTTGCTCATTTTTTTGTGCGAATTTGTTTGATGCATGACATGCTACGTTGTGATGTCCTTTCGCTGGAAATGAAAAATAATGGATGTAAAATGAAAAAAAGATCCCTATCATGTCATAATGGTAAAATGTCCTCCCGTCCTTTGCAAAATTTCATTTCCCATTCGTAGGAGATACACAAATTACAATCGATAAGAGATTAAAGAGTGAAATTCAAAAAGTCAGGTAAGGGAAAAATGCTCTCAAGCGAACAGTCAAGCTTGGGAATTCTCTCATAATTTCCTTCTGTTAAACCGTTTAATGAAATCTCTGTCATGGATTATGCTACCGCTTTTGAATGCATCAATCCGTACTAATTAACTTTATATTCTTCATTTCGTTTCAGTCTAAGGATCGTTCTCAGTCCACGGTGCGGGATCGAATTTACGATGACCCTGCTTACACAGACGACATCAGCCATTTGGCGAATCCTCTTCGGAGAAGTAGCGTATCAGCGGGTGGATCCGCTGCTGGGAAGAGTGATGCATCACAGGCAACAAGTAGCTCACTTGGTAAACGCGCTAAAGCAGTAGTAAAGCAACAAGTTAAACACGCTGGCAGCTACGAGCAGGATGGTTCAAGTAGCTCTGATAATGTGCCACCTGATCTGGGGAAGGGAAAACGCGGAAGAAGCTTGGAGCGCACGGAGAGGACAGAAAAGTCACCCAAAAAGCGTGACGTCAAACGTGATCGGTCCTCGAAGCAAAAAAGAAATCTCTCGCTGGACAATTCACAGCCGGGCAGACGTTCAACAGAGCGTGCCGAAGGAGGTGCATACAAGCAGATCAGCATTGATCGATCATATCGTGGTTCAAAAATCAAGTCCACAGCAGCTCCAAAACCCAGTCCCGAAGTGGAAGGCTGGACCGAACGCCATCCGACAGACTCATCCAAGCTCGATGAAGAATTCTCTGTCCGAGTTAAAGACTCGACAAAAATGCAAATCGGACGAAGGTTTTTAAAGGGAGAAATCGGCATTAAGAGCTTCAACTATTACCTCCTCAAGGAGGGGCTCAAGTCATCGAAAAAATTTGTCGAAAAGCAGCGCAACTCTATAACCAGTGGCTTGGGTTCAAAAAAGCACATCTCCCGCAGCGAGGAAAACATATATGAGGAGATATTTTTCAAGGACCGTACCTCCGACACTGAGGAGGCCCCCAGCCAGAGCCAACAACCGGTACACTCCATTTACCCCGACTGTGAACTCTGCATGCAGCAGTGCACCAAAGAGGATTGCGAGTATTGCTTGCAGGATAACATTAAGCAAGCATCAAAGCAGCAATTCGGCAGTCTAGGTCGCAATGACAACCGCAACTCAATCACCAGTGCATCAAAACACCAGAAGCAAATGCAACATCAACAACAACAGCAGCAACAAACAACACCCGCTGCACACATCCTTGAATTTCAATCGTACAATCCCAACAACCCGGGGGTGTATAAAATCGAAACAACCCCCGTCGCCATAACGGGTGAGTACAATCCCATTCTGCAGTTCCAGCAACAGCCACCGGAAAGTCAGAAGCAGGTGCCGCAACAGCATCTGCCACCGCATCATTCGCTTCAGCAAATGCAACCACAAGCACATTACCAGCACCCAGCATTGCCACCAATACCGCAGCCTCGTCGAACATCAAGGATACCTACTGAAAGTGCAACCTCGATTCAGGCTGCTCTTCCAACAGCGTTTATCCTTGCCGGTGCTGGTAGCAGCGCAACCATGGGTCTAAGAGTAAACAACACAAAGTCATCGTCGTCCAGTGACTCGTTGCACCACAAATACAACACAATGGCCCGCCTGGAGGCTTCAACGTCTGCCGACCACTACCATCAACCTCCGCCGCCGAATTATCGCATGTACCGCCTGGGGGGTCACTTGGGTGGCTCACAAATACTCAGCCAAAACGAGCCGAAAATGTACAAAAGCGACTCCAAGGTGTCCATCATCAGCGAGTACTCGCTACGAAGCAGTGACAACACATCGAACAGGAACTTCCGATGCGGCGAGGTTAGTGACTCAAGTCTGGGCGACTCGATGTTCTCATATTCGACACAGCAGCGTCGATACTTTGGCAGTTCCGAGAGTTGTCGATTCGCATTCGAGTGCAGACGATGCAGTCTGGACGGGGAGAAGTGCTTCTCGGACACATGTCGGTATGAGTGTCGAAACTGTGACTGTTCGTCGAGTTATTTTTCATCCGATTTTGACGACTTGAACGGAAGGAAGAGCAGCAGCAGCCAGAAGTCCTACGAGTACTTTAATGATAGCAATTTGGATCTGAAGCAGAATAAGTACGCGCAGGATTTTTTCAAGCATGTTAATGATGTGAAACGGAGCATTTACCAGGCCGAGTTGCAGCGAAACAGTGCAGTGGATTCGAGTTACAATGGGGCGAGTGGCGGCAGTCAACAACATCAGCAGCAGCAGCAGCCAGCGCATTCCGGAAGGTGAGTTGCAATTGATTGCTCCTTTTTTGTGATTTGGTGTGTGACTGTGGGAGTATAGTAATAGGTTTACAGCTTTGTTCCTTATTTACGGGTTTTTACTGTAATGAGATACTTGCGGGGTATTGCAGTTCAAGTCGATTGCAGGTTTCGTTGGTTAAGGTTGAAATGAATTGCCGTCCATTTGTAAAGCAAGCTCTACGAAGTCCTTGAAAGGTTTAATTTTTTTGCAGAGCGATTATTGTAGCTGTTGCTAGGAACAGGAAGGGAGTCATTTATTGGGTCATCAATTTTAAGGTTTTTTACTGTTCTTTTGGCGGTCATTGAGGGACATATTAAAGTTCGTTGTCGACGTTTCGGACTTATCAGTGCATACTGCATGGAAATAGAAATGGTACGCCTGTATGAAGGAGATAAGAATGGAGGTGGTGATTTTTTTTTGAGTAGATGCTGTAAATTTGCCTTGTCACGCTAAGGTCAATGTGCATCAATTATGTTTCCTGGTCTATGCCCAACTGTACAGATGTTATCGTGAACCTGAAAATATAAAAGAAAAAGTTAGGCAAGGTCTTGGAGAAAAAACATTTTATTGGACAGGAGTCGTAGGTTTGTCCTTCTACCAAATCTACCTCATATGATTCTTAACTGAGCTGTGTGTATATGAACTATTTGTACCAGTATCTGCAAATTAATTTTTTTGACGCATATTAATAATTCAAGACAACATGCCTTCCTATTGGCTAATAATTTTATTTGCGCTACATTCCGGAATGAACCTGGGCCTCAACAAACATGCCTCTCCAATTACCCCTTAACTTACTGATTCCAGTTGCGCTGTTCAAGTTGGTTGAGGTCGGTTTATACTTGTGAGCGATACACAAAATGAAGTCTTCTATCATTGCTTCTGAAGTCTGGCTGGGAATCGAAGACTCTGCGTACCGAAGTATTGGTGTCCCTTCTCTCGATACATACTAGCCATCCTAAACGTAAAATGCGGACTTTTTTAACTATAGTTATGTCACTGTACAGCTCGTATAGTTTTTGGTTTAATCTTCGTAAACATAGCGGGATGTTGTCAGAGTTAATGCGGAGCCGAGATAGACAAAGTTCCATACTACCTCAAAGTTATAACTGTCAACGCTGACGATTTTGTATGCCCTTTCGGGTTGACAGCTATCATTTTCAACTAAACCCATTTTTGTCGCTACCTTCCCTATATTAGCAAACGTGGCTGTGACAACAGGTTGAGTCCAACCAATGATGTTTATATCATCGGCGTATGCTATTACTTGCACCGATTTATGGAAAGTTGTGCCTCTGGTGTTGTTCCGGAAGTTTTGCACATTGGATTAGGACGTCTTCGGTTTTTCCAGGATATCCAGCAGTATGAAGATTTGATCAGTTATACACTTTCCTGGCCTACAACCACAATGATAAGGGCCGACAAGGTTGTTGGTACACGGTTTTTACGCTAATATATATTACGGCAGATAGGATCATTTAGACGAGACACTAATTCTTCTGAAGTTGGTGCAGTTCAGAGGGTCTCCTCTTTTGTGAAGTGTACAAACGATGATGAGGTTCCATTCATAGAACAAACATTCATCTCAGTTAGCGCATGTTTGGCTGACTTAAAATTAAAACAAAATGCGACTTGTGAATACAATCTGCATCGGCGATTCAAATACGCCATGACTATGATATGTTGGGCATACGGTTGCGTTTTGAATTATGACGTCTTGAAACGTATGCAATGCCGACAATTTGTATACCCTATCCCATAGGGGTATATTAGTTTTGGTACATATTTTGTAATATAGAGAAATAATTTAGCTAGATATACCTCAAAGTATCTATGTCGAAAAACCATGTCTATCTGTCCGTATGTACGTCACCGATTCTTAGGCCTTACATTTTGAGCTAGGATAATGAAATTCGGAGTATAGGATCCTCATCCGTGCCTTCAGAACAAGTGGAAAATTTTTCAAAATCCGCAAACTGTCACGAACAAATTTTAAGAAAAAACGTTATTTTTGGTCAAACGGTGTGGAATCGTGAAAAAATTTTGTTCACACTTTCCAGGATCTTGCCACAATGCTGCTGTTTGTGCTATAGTCCTGTTAGAAAGACTTTAGGCAATCTGACAATAAGGATACCTTCAGAGTACCTACCATTTGCTCGGAGATTCGGCGTATCCGCTGGAAACTCATCTCATATTTTTCCATACAAGGATAATGTTTCATATGACAGCAGCACAGAAAAGATTTAAATACACAGTTCCAAGCGCGTATTTATTTAACAAGCTTACGGTGAGCGCTCTCAAAAAGAAATTTTGGATCTTGAACTTTATACCCGTGCTATGGCAAGGAAAATCATAATAATTTTGCATAATATCATAATTTTGCATAGCTTCATTATGAGCCATTTTTAAGCTAGAAGAAAGTTCGGTTCAAACCAATGAAGCAAAACGTAAAATGGGAACAATAAATTGTTCTGCTCAATTTTTAACTTTCTCTTACAAAGAGAAAGATGTTGTTTTCGTGAAATTTTTCGACCTCGAGATTTTTATTGATTCTAACATTACGATGATAGCGGAGCCCAAAAAAGTGGTTTTTGGAATTCCGTCCGTCGGTCCGTCTGTCCGTAATGGTCTCCCCAGCCTAAACGGCTTGACCGATTGTCTTCAAATTTCGTATCCAAGTTTCTTTTGGTCATAATTCTAGGCCATTTTTTTTCTCAAAAACGCCTCTAACGATTTTGATTAAACTTTATATATACTATAAGCATATTAGTTCCAACAAAACTGCATACCCAGTTTTTTCGAGAAAATCCATATAACGGATTTTGTCATTCAAGCAATCAGGCCATATAAAGAAAATTGTTAATTTCTCGCAAACTACTATGTCAAATTGAATGAAATTAAATATATATACTACTATTTCAGCCTGAAGCAATTCCACATAATAAGTTTTAGCCCAACTGTGTTGTTTTCAATCAAAGACCAACGATGTTGTTCGTAAGAGAGTACTTTAATAACTAACTAGACAATAGGATAACAAATGACTCATAGGTGTGACTACACATCTCCCCTTTTTGGAACAAAATAAATAACCAGAAAAATAGTGAGAGTGTTTAGGCAATAATAAATACTCACAACACCTTTCCCCTTTTCAGAATTTATGATGGTGTATAACGATTAGGTTTAAATACCGATCGTCCATATCGAGTTGTTGTTAGATAGTTAGGAGGTC
This sequence comes from Rhingia campestris, assembly GCA_932526625.1. Classification (NCBI taxonomy): domain Eukaryota; kingdom Metazoa; phylum Arthropoda; class Insecta; order Diptera; family Syrphidae; genus Rhingia; species Rhingia campestris. Next base: position 55,685,333 of record OW052184.1, on the reverse strand, counting down.
TAGTCACATTAGAGGTTCTGGTTCTGGTGGAAACAGTATCAGATATTCCTATTTCCGTGGTTTCTGGTATATGGGATTCATTAGGTATATTAGGTATCTATGTCTTTTCTGTAAGAAGGAACAAGGTGGAATGAGTTTCTGCGAAATTTACCTCTTTCAGTTTCGACAAAATATGACCGTGGTTGTTCAGCTTTGTTTAAAATTTTACCCCAAAGTTTAATATCTCGAACCCAAACAACGTCACCGGGTTTGATATTATTATGACTTTTGACTCCATGCCTGTTGTTGTAATTTATTGCCGCCTTCTGCTTAAAATGAATCTCTTTCTGCTGAAGTTCGTCTTGATTAATGGACTTGGGACGCAATTGCTTAGGTGCAAGTGGTAAAGTCGTTCTCAACCGTCGATTCATCAGCATTTCAGCAGGGCTATATCCATTTGCAATGGAGTTGCTCTATATTCCAGTAGAGCAAGGTAAGGATCTTCGTTTTTCTTTAAAAGGAGTTTGATGATTTTGACTGCAGACTCTATAAATCCGTTGCTCTGCGGGAACCTTGGACTCGATGTAATGTGTGTAAATCCCCAATGCTTGGCGAATTTTCTAAACTCTGACATATCAAGCTGCTTAAACTGAGGACCATTGTCTGTTCGTACTATCTCTGGAATTCCGAATCTGGAAAATATATATTTATCTGTTTTTGAAAAATCTCTGGAGCGCTAGAAATTCCGAAAGGTAGTCTTCGAAAACAAAATCTGCCAAACGGTGTGAGAAAGGTTGTCAATAGCTGCGACTGAGGTGAAATTTTCACCTGCCAAAAACCGTTCTTCGTATCCAATTTGGTGAAGAATTTTGCACCAGCTAACTGACCAAGGGTATGATCCGCACTGGGCATGGGATGCACTTCCCGTTCGACGCACTCATTTAGCCTGTGTAGATCGACACAAAGGCGAATATCGCCATCGGGCTTAGGTACTAGTACAAGAGGAGCACACCACTCCGTCGGCTCATCCACAAATCTGATGACATTAAGCCTGACCATCTCATCGAGTTTTAATTTTAATTTTGCGATCAACGGAATAGGTACTCTACGTGCCGCATAAATAGCATACGGATTGCTTGGGGTTTTTAATCGTATTTCATACTGTCCAGGTAGGCAGCCTAATTCCTGAAACAATCGAGGAAACTCCGTCTTAATTTTGACGCAAGACTGAATGTTTGATTTAATATCATTTATTGCATTTAGTCTCTGTAATAGTTTCAAATCCTCACATGTACTTAAACATAGTAGCGGAGCTTTTAAATCTCTTATCACATACATTTTGGAATTGATAACCATACCACGCCACTCTAATCTAGCGTAAAATGAACCGACAATTTTTAAATTTTCTCCCACTGGTCCCATAAGACTGCGATCACTGACATCCAAAATAGTCCTAGGAAAACATGATTCGAAGGCCATTGAGGGAATAACATTAACTGGAGCACCACTATCAAGAACAAAATTCACTTTAACACCATTAACCGCAATATTTTCCGTCCACTGTTTGCAGGTTGTTTTTGTGTGAAAGGTCCCGATGAATGTGTCAAGTACATAGATTTGCATACATAGCTATAATGATTCCACTTCTTACACTTGCTGCAGCGTTTGCCATATGCAGGGCATTTGTGTTTGTTGTTGTGGGCATCATTACCGCAAAAATGGCATTTGTTGTTGCTGCTTGCTGCATGATTTCCACCACTCCGATTGTTAGTGAAGCTTCTCTGTTGCTGGTCGTTTGTGTTTCGCTGACAACTAACTGTTGGTTTCTTGTATGATGATTGCTTCTTATTAGTTATTGCTCCATCATGCGTATGTTGAAAACGGTTAACCGTTGCTGTTGTATTTAGCTCTTGCTGCTGGCGTCGGACTGATATATTGCTGCGTATTATCGTTATGGCTCTATCTAATGTAAGGATGGTTCCAGCTGTAACTTTTCGGAGAGACCCTTGTCTCTCACACCTACAACTAACCGATCTTGTATCATCTCGTCTTTAAGAGAACCATAGTTACAGGTTTCTGAAAGTCTGTAAATTGCAGTTATGAAGCTCTCCACAGATTCACACTCTTCTTGATGCCGAGAATTAAACCGTGCCCGCTCGAAAATTACATTGTGTCTCACAAGAAAAAAAATTTTCAAAGGCTTGCAACACCATTTTGTAGTCCTTAATACCTTCTGCACTTAAACTAAATGATAAGAAGATATCATCCGCTGCATCTCCCATCACATACATTAGGGTATTTATCTGATCTTCCTGGGATTTGGTTGATAACCCAGACGCTATTCTGAAACGCTCGAATCGCCGTTTCCATCGTCCCCATTGCGAAGGATCGTGGAACGAAAATTGTTTTGGCGGATCGACCGCATAATTACTATTATTAATTGTAACTTTAAAATCTTTCGGCTCAGTCATTTTCGATAGGAAAGAGAAGTAAAACAAACTTTTAAATTATATGTATTACGAACGTGTGAACAAACTTTTTACGTAATAATCGGTTTTAATACTTTTTCTTTTCCACGTGCGGAGTAAGTACCACCGCTGCCGCCATGTGTTGTTTTCAATCAAAGACCAACGATGTTGTTCGTAAGAGAGTACTTTAATAACTAACTAGACAATAGGATAACAAATGACTCATAGCTTATACTAATAGCTTATACTAATATATATCTCTAATGTGATTGAGAGTGTATAGGTGTGACTACACACCAACTATCACTAAATGGAATTTTCAGTTTTGGCCAATAACGAAAAATAATTATTTTTCACATAGACACCGATTTTTTCAAATTTCGGAGTAAAAGTTCGTATAATCACATTTCGACATATTATATAATTTTTAGCATTAATAATCAAAATGCGTACTATTTGATCTAACGCCCAACTCGCTGTGAAAGAGAAAGTTGCGTACGACCCAGTCGTGCACCCACCACTCGTTTTTAAGTGGAACTTCTTTTGGGACGGTGTGAATCGGATTTTTTGAAACATAAAAACATCACGATGATGGTGTTTTAATCAGTTCCTCGATACAAGTACTTGTCGGTGATCGCTGTGACGGCTGTTGTTGTGGCTGGTTTGATCGTGTGTGACGGTAGTATGTACTTGTATCTCAGACAACACGTACGATGTTGTGCAAAAAATAGTATGGTTTTTTATTGGCATATTGGTTGGAGAAAGAACGTTGCTGCGCCGGTATGCACCAAGAAAGTGTGTTGTCTGTCAATAAGTAAATTTTGGTACTTGGGATTGTGTGTGAGCAAGATCAAATTATGAAACTCATCGATGAGTCCAGGAAAGCAATATCCATTGTTGTAAGAATTCAAACGGAAGTTGCTACATATCATATGGATGTTACATTTGGTAAAAATATGTAGGTGGCCAAAATGGTTATTTCCCTATGAATGTTGAAATGACAGCTGATGTTGGTGTCATAAATGTGTTTTAGCGAAGGTGTGTGTCTGACGTCTGGAGTTTGTACTTCAAGCTTGTATCCAAACAGGTAGATTTGATTGAATTTAGAATTGTATAAGATTAGTGATAATTAAGATGTTATTTGGAATTGGAAGGTGTTTTCATATGACGACATTTTTAAAGCGAGATGCTAGATATATGCTCTTACGTCTGTAGGTGTAAATACAATTTGCGGTACCTTGAAAAGGACAGATTGGACGCGAGAGGCTGCAAGATGAAGATGAAAATTGGTCTGATTCGGGTAGGATGACGTATTTGTATATGATTGTCTTTTTGAAGTGAAATTTCATTTGGGACGTTGTGAATTTGATTCAATGAAACGAATAAGTGTAACGAAAAAGAGGTCAAGCGAAATATCGGTTGTCATCTGATCACCGAAACGAAACCAAGCAGCGTCGGTCGCGGTTAGTACTTAGATATGAGAACGCTTGGGACCACCGCGTGGTGTTGGTTATTGTAAGCATGAGATGAGTTCAACTTTCATAAAACCGATTTTGTAGGCAAGGGAACTGTGTTTCAGGGTAAGAAATAGTTGAAATTCTTCAATCGAGTTTGTGCGATCGAACAAGAACCAATCAAGTCAGTTAATTGTCAATCAAGAACGTAAGATTCATGCAGTTGATTATATAGGCTTTTTATGAGTTAATTGTTGCATTTGATATTTTGGACATGTCTGACAGAGTCCAAAACCATCTTGTTGATTCGTCAAGTTTTAGCCATCCTTCTAAAATGTTAACAGCAACCCGAAAAATAACCATGATCACATCAGAAGGCTGTCTACCTTTAATTGGAGAGACATACACATATTTCCACTGATTTCCAACATTCAGAAAAGGTTAATTGTTCTGTTCTTAGACCTCCACCTTCGGTAAATTCACCTAAAGATGAAACTTAAATATGCATACATTATTTCTGGTCACTTTTGTCTGACAATAATAATAATAAAAATGTTTGATCATTAAAAGAACATTTCCCTTTCTACAGGCCCTAAGCTCCCAATATTATTTTTGTATCAAATTTTCAAGCAACTCTAACACATTTTTCCTATTTCCTTTCAGATACCAACAAGGCCGTGGCAGTCCATTTCGAAATTTGAAAATCCCTCCAGCACCGCCACCGTCGATGTATTCAACACTTCCCCTCCCCAAGGATCGTGTAGCTGCACGACCATCAATGAAGCACAACCAACCAGTCCCAGCACCGAGGAACACAATCCAGCAGCAGAATTTCTCATCATTACGAAAGCAATCACAGAACCATCAACATCAGCAACCGACACCTATACCACGAGACCGCGGAGAATATGCTTCCCTAGATCGAGTTGTCGCCCATCATAAAACGGCATCCGCAACGGCAACACCATCAGTTCCAGCAACCGCAACTACAGGTGCCATACCAAAAGGTACAATATCCTCACAGAAAAACCAAAAACTCACCAATACCAGCGGTTCCAACGTAAATGCAAACGGTAAACATCAGAGCCCCCAACCAAGTCCTAAACTAATCAAAATCAAGGAGCGTCCAGAGAAGAGGCAGGAAAAGCAAGACAAGCTACAAGGTTCCGTTGAGCAATCAGCCTTAGTGTCTATGGAAACAGACAGAAAAATAATTACCACCCCCAGAAAGCTGGATGCTGCTGGTGATTCTAAGCACAGAAAAAAGACTTCAAAGACGCCAACATCTCATGGAGAGGCTGCGCCAAATGGGGAGAGTGGAAGCACTTCAGCTAGACAAAAGGTGACTCAATCAGATGTTGCACAATCTCAAGAACAACCAGCAGCTATACCATCCCACTCGATTAATGACAACAACCTTTTACCAAAGAGGGATGATAACGATGCGGCAGGATGCCGTCTTGGAAATATTGAAGCATCAGGAAGACGCAGTCCGATAGCTGTAATCGCAGCGTCTGCTGGTAGAAAACGTTCCAATGAACAGCACATTGAAACCACAGTCGCACACAATGAGAAGGAATTTAAAGATGCCACTGTCGAAGATGGCACTAATAAAGACAACGACACAACGGCAGCAACAACTGCCACTATGACAGAGACAACAACGGCTGCTATGCCTGATGCCGATGAGGACGATGATGTCTTTTATGATGCACGCAGTGAAGAATCCCTTAGCGTTGCTCCTCGTCGTAGACACCGAGTGAGTTGAAAATTCTATTTTTCTCATTCTTTAGCTTTCCCTTGTATTTGGTGGGGTAATTAGGAAATGTCACTGCAGGACTGCTTACCACACAAAAAAAATTGTATAGTCCTGAAAGTGGTAGAAGGTAGTTTCATTGCAATGGTTTGGTAGTTTTAATTTGCTCCTTTTCACGTTGAAAAGAAGATGCAAAGTTGTCTCGGCTACCTAGTTACATTGTAGAGACGTAGTCGTTTGTGTTTATTCAGGAAATTAAAATGTGTATGTGTGTGGTGTCTGTGTGCGAGAGGAATACACTTTTGGTAACTGAAGAAAGGGGAGTGCGTTACATAAATAAGGGAAGGTAAACTGTTAATACTGCAGACGAATCTCTGCTACCTCGGCTACATGCATTGTCAACATTTTTAGTGAAAACGTGTGCTGTAAGTCTTGTAAAGTTGTGTCAAAGGAGGCATTTTTAATTGATACCGATATTTTGCAAAATTTGCAGTTTCTTTAATGCGGTATGAGATATATTCCGATTATTCTTAGGTTAGCTTAGATTAGCATAGACCATTTTTTGTTCTATTGTAATACCACACGGACTTCGCCCATTCTCCTGGCTACCTTTGAGAAAACCATTCTGAGTTTTTAATGAAAAGGTGTAGACTTCTCACATCCGTTTTTGTAAAATCGCTGAGATTTGGTAACCTCCAAGATGGAGCTTCCTTTTGCTTAGCTTTTCTGCAAGCCTGCCTGTTAAACAGTGTCCAGTGAGGACACTACTATATATAAATATATAAATATAGCGAAATCAGTCCCTAGCATCTTCTTAAGCTTTGGCCAAATTTGTTTGGTAATTTGACACGTCTTAGCAAGAATCCGTCTGAGATTTGATTTGCTGTTAGCATGTTGCGATAGTAAGCTTTTGCATGTACTTCCTTACTTACTTCAGTGGAGCTACATTCCGGGATGACCCTGGGCCTCAACCAACATGCTCTCAAATTAGCCCGGTCGTTAGCTAACTGCCTCCAGTTGCGCACTCCAAGTTGGTTGAGGTCGGTTTCTACTTGTGCGCACCACATAAAGCGAGGTCTTCCTCTACTGCGTCCGACATCTGGCTGGGAATCGAAGACTCTGCGAGCCGGAGTATAGGTGTTTATGCGTTCTACATGTCCTAGCCATAAACGTCCAATGCGTTGTTTTATGACGAGGGGTATGACGCTGTACAACTCGTATAGTTCGTGGTTAAATCTTTGTCGCCACAGCCCGTCAAGATTTTTCGAAGAATTTTTCTCTCGAATCGACCAAGGATTTCTTCATTCGCTTTTGATGCGGTCCATGCTTCACCGCCGTAGAGCAGGACTGGGATGATATACTAGCAAACGTGGCTATGACATCACGTTGATGTCAATATCGTCGGGGTATGCTAGTAGTTGCACCGATTTTTGGAAAATTGTGCCAATCCCCTTAAGAATCAAATTGAAGAAGTCCCATGGCAGCGCATTGCCTTGCCTAAATCCTTTTTTGGTATCGAATGTGTCGGTGAGGTCGTTTCCGAACCTGATGGAGCAGCGAGAATTCTCCATCGTCATCCTACACAATCGGACGAGTTTGGGCGGTATACCAAAACTAGACATGGCTCTGTATAATTCGTCTCTATGTATGCGGCTTTGAAATCAATGAATAGGTAGTGGAAATCGATTTGGACTTCTTGGGTTTTTTTCAGGATCTGCCGAAGTGTGAAGATTTGATCAGTTGTGTATGGCCTAAAACCACACTGATAAGGGCCGATCAGGTTGTTGGTAAACGGTTTCAGGCGTTCGCATATTACGGTAGATAGGATCTTTTAGGCGTTGTTCAAGAGAATTATGCCTCTGTAGTTGGCGCAGTTCAGAGGGTCTCCTTTTTTGTGGATCGGGCAACCGATGCTGAGGTTCCATTCTTCAGGCATACTTTCATCCGACAAAATTTGGCTTGTTGGTGGATGTTACTTACCAAGTCATCTCTGCCGGCTTTATAAAGCTCGGTGGGAAGGCCGTCATTCACTACGGTTGGGTGGTTGATAGTTTTCGCTATCGTCACCAATATTGAATAGTTCGTTCTGCCTGACAGCCGGAGATTGTTGGTCATCGCCGTTTCACAGTCTGCAAAAGTGGTTCTTCCATATCATCAGTATCGACTGTGTCTCAACTACGATTTTCCTTGTTCATCTCTATAGGATTCTGTTCAAGCCTTTTATCCTTGGCTTTGACGTTTTACACTTTGGTAAAATTTGCGAACATCGTTCCTGGAGTGGCTCCTCTCTATATCCTCAATCGCGCGCTTTTCTTCCTCATTTTTCCTTTTCTAAAAAGCCGGTGTTCTTCCCTTCTTCTTTGCCTATAGAGCTACATGACAGCTCTCGTCACACATGCACCTTAGCCTTGTACTTGGCTGTAGAAGCAATCTGTCGACATTCCTCATATAACCAGGGGTTTCTTGCTGGTAGGCTCGATAACCCTAGCTCATTAGTTGCGGCTGATCTAATGACTTGTTGGCATCGTTGCCATTCGACATTAGATGCTGGTGGTGTGTTGTGAGTCGAGAGGTTAAGGGATACGCGTTGCGCGAAGGTCTCGGCGGTCTCTGGCGATTGCAGTCTTTCGACATTAAATTTTTTCACAGTATTTCTGGTTTGTTCTGGCGTGGTGGATATCCGCATCCTTACCTTAGCTGCAACAAGGTAGTGGTCCAAGTCGATGTTAGTACCTCGGAATGTTCGGAAATCCAAAATACGTGTCTCTTGTCTATCGCAATGTGATCAATTTGGTTGACTGTTCGTTGATCTGGAGACCGCCACGTTCCCTTATGGATATCGAGTTGAGGAAACCGTGTGCTGGCTATAGTGGCATTTCGTTCCGTAGCGAAGTCAATTAGCCTAAGTCCGTTACCGGACGTGTTGTCGTGTAGCCTATGTTTTCCGACAATAATGCTAAAGATGTCTTCTCTTCCTACCTTTGCGTTAAAATCTCAAAGCCCAATTTAACATCGTACTTTGGTCGCTCATAGGTTTTGTCAAGGAGCTCGTAGAAGCAATCCTTAGTTATACCATGTTTTTCCTCCGTCGGCGCATGAACATATATAAGGCTTATGTTGGCGAATTTGGCCTTAATGCGGATTGTTACAATACGTTCGCTAATGTCTTTAAAACATAAGACTTCTTGCCTAAGTCTGGCACTTATAACAAATCCGCAGCCGACGAGTCCCTGTTTCTGCTCAATATAACACGGTCCATAGTAGATGTCACAGTTTTTCATCCTCTTTTTGCTAGGCCCATCACATCGTATTTCCTGTATGGCAGTAAGTCTGCTTTGTAGCAGTTTATTGCTTCCGCTAGTTGTTCGCCTGCACCTCTCCTGTTTAATGTTCTCACATTCCAGGTGCAGATACGAACGTCGTTGTCTTTTTTTCGTTTAGCAGGCTCGTCAAGAGTAATATCAGTCCTCTCCGATGCTATTGGTTGCTTCGTAACAATGGTTTTTTTTTATGGGTGGGCCATTAACCCCCAACCTGGAGGGCCAGTTCCAATTTATTAGATACGCCTAGGACACGGGGCCATCAGTATCCACTACGGGATTGAGCGCTGCCGTTGACCTTTCATTTCATCTGCCACCATATCTGTTCAAGGGACCTGACTAACCCTTGAAATACCTAGATAACCTGTTGTCCGAATATGTTGAAGCAGCTCATTTAAGTTCGCCTGGGACTGCAGACCGGGTATTCATTCCACGCCATTCTGACCAGGGTGGTTACATTGTTGCTGTTTTACGTCTTGTTATCAACACTCGCACTTATCGTTTAGCAAGTCAAATCCGGTTGGATGAGACCAGTACCCTATGGTTCCACTTGGAGGTACAAAATAAGCACAATTGATGTGTAGTCAGAGTCACAAGCACTGGGCATTCCCAAGTTAAAGCCAATCAGAGTCTACCGTCGTTCTACAACACCCAACCATCAAAGCTTTTGCATGTGGCAATAGGAATACCCGTGTCGGGTCCCATGTCTGGCGAGTTCATTAGGCTTACAGTTCCCGGGAATGTCACTATGCCAAGGCACTGCTTTGAGAACTCTTGCAGAGATGAGCGGTTATCTAGGGTTGTTTTTGAATTTGTTCCTAGTGAACAGGACCTGTTCAGTCTTGTGGGGGTTGACTCCCAGATCACAGCTGAATTCCCATTTGGAAAGTATGTGTAGTGCGTTCTGGAAAAGTTCTTTGATTATGTTCAAGTGCTTTCCTGAGACTTCGATAGCAACGTCACCCGCGTAGCTAATCACGTGGCATGCCTCTGTTTCCAGGATGAGTAAAAACTCGTTTACCACTCAGTTCCAAAGAAGAATGGACAGAACTCCTCTCTGTGGGATTCCTCTACTGTCATCTCTTCTGGTCGAAGCACCATCCTCTTTTGTCTTGATAATCCGGCTATTTCGTAGAAAATTAATCAACATTCCAAGTGAGTGATGCTTTGGAATCCAACAACTTGTGTGGTTATGCCGCGGTTCAATCTCGTTTAGACATTTACGATTATTAGTGCATGACTAACTTAGAAGAAATAAAGGATACATGTTCTATTATATTTTATGTAAGTATCTCCAATTGTTTGATATACAAAAGAGTTCTTAATGCTGCGCAAAATGGTCTCCGTGTGCGTTAAATCAAATGAAATATCTGACATCTATGGCCCGTACAGGGCCTCAAACCTAGCTTCTCTCTTCATTTGTGTTATACTACTGCATCCAGCTGTACACTTAAAAAAACAAAAAGGCTCGCTCCACGTAAAGCGAGTCTGCTGACAATATAACCGAGAATGGACCTACAGGGCATTTATTTTCAAGTTGGACGTTTTTTAGGATTTCGTCAACATTACTTTACAAAAATTGCACCAATTGGATTGGACTTAGTAAACCAATCTTCTTACTTCAGAGTTAGAAGTCATGCCACCCCTGTAGAAGTCATTTATGTGAAGGAGACATCAAGCGAGATCTTTGCCATAGATTTTTTCAAACCTTTGCCTAAAATTGTTTGGTGATAGCAAGTTAAACCTGAACCCTAACAAACATACCTTTTTAATTAGCCTGGTCAATAGCTGATAGGAATCTGCTGTAGTGAAAGCAAAACCAAGTCACTTTAAATAGTCTGGAAATGTGAACATTAATACGACAAGTACCCACTAGGCTTCAAGTTTTGATAAAGCGTTATCGATATTAGACTCATTTTATCCCTAATTGTTCCAACTGGAATACTCTGCAGTAATCAGAATAAGGGAAAGAGAGATTTGAAAACATATCTAATCATTTTACCCAATTTCATGAAACTATCTCATAGGGTGGACAGAAATTTGATCTTAACTATGTAATTTTAAATATTAAAAAAAAAACATTTTTTTCCCGAAACGAATTACTGTACTAAACACCCATGTAATAGCTTGTAAAGGTGTCAAAATCAGCAGAACTAATTCGTTTTACTGAAATACCTGAAACCAATTTAGTAATTGATTGCCATAATCTAATCGATTGGAACATCTGGTACACTAATTCAATCCACATTCACCACCATGAACTTTAAGCACGTGCCAACGTTTACCTTCCCATCATTAATTTTAATTAAAACCAAGTCTATACACACGAAATAAAGATTATCCCTCTGCAACTAAATTCATTTCCATTTTCAGGATCAAACCAACAGCAACACAATAACATCCTCCCCCTCCTCATCGCCTCACAATTCAGCTAATGCAACTGCAACGACTAACCTCCGAAAGGATCCAGAAAATAACTCAAACGCAGTCACCATCACCAGCCCAAAGCAGCAAGCAGCATCTAAGCCAAAATCAACCATCAGCTGCGATACATGTTGCCAGCTAGAAGAGTCACCAACATCTACTAGAAATCCATCGCCAATTGGCAGTGTTGCCGACGGTGGCAATAAAAACTCTCCACACCGACCGAGTGTTGAGTGTGCGCCGGCCAAACAGGTTCCACACGTTCCAAAACCTCCCAGTGATGGTGAAAGCTCACACAAAAAATCTGCACACAATCCACAGGTCAATGAAACCATCATCACAACAACAAATGCCAACACAAACAGTGGAGACTTACTCCAAGTGAGTACGGAGAGTGCCACTAACTCCGCTACTCACCACGAGCCACCACCAGTTGTTGCTCCAACAACGACAACAGTTCCAACATCTCCAACACCTACCACTACCACTATCACCATCATCAGCACTACCACAACAACGCGACCAGCAACAGCACCATTGACGACAACAACTTTGGATACCTCACCATCGCAAGCACCAACAGCAGCATTGACCATATCGGTAACAACAACTTCTGCGGAGGAGGCTGTTGCTGGCAACAAAGCCATCACCGAGCTCAGTCGTGATTCGGATATCACAGGTGTTGTTGCGCCAGAGACGATAAACAGGTACGCGATTCCATACCGTTGACCGTAAAAATATTTTTTTTTATTTTAAATTAATTTTTTTGCTATGCAAAATTTTCAATTTATTGAGTCCTTGTTGGCATAGAAATTGAATTGAGTATGTCATCATCGGTTGTCTGATAGTGTGTGAGAAAAAAAAAAGTTTGTACTTTCAAGGTTCCTATACGTTGCACAGTGGCAAGGATATTGGTGTTGCAATTGTGTTTCGTGATATCCTTGAAATTCAGTGTCACCCCCTGGTAAAGTGCTTAGGGTTACCAAACCGCGAGCAAAAAAAAAGTGTTTCCTTGAATTCCATTCAATCCTTTTTCGGGATCTCTATGTGCTTAAGTATAAAGTGTTTACATAGTTTTTTGCCTTCATTTCGCCAGGATTAAGTGGGAAAACAAAACCCCGAATCGAACATCTTTACAGTGAAGCATCACCTGACATGGAATACACGCACTCCTGCTGATACAAGGTGAGAGAAAGTGTTCAAGGATAAGCGCCAACAACCAGGGACATGGATAAAGATAATTCCCCATTCGGCACATGATATACGAGTATCCTTATGCCGTAATGGATTTTTCTTGCCCTGCGTTACGTCTACGCGTAGTTCATCTTTTTTCGGGGAAATTCTGTTGTGCGAGTTGTTTTTTTTTTTTAAGTTATCCAGTGAAAGCTTTTAACACCAAAGAGGACATCTAGCTGGTGTTGTGCAGATAATTTTATTTGGTTAGGACTCCAATGCGGAGTTGTGTTGGTGAATTACTGTGCGCGACAGTGATGCCCGTTTCATAATTGATTTGATGGGTATTAAGTGAGGTTCAAAATCAATTTTCCGTTATGTTATTGACATTCAGCCAAGAATGGGTAATTAATGAAATATCCCGATGGTTCTTATATTATTTCAGCGTTAATTTAAAAAGTGCAGTTTTTTTACTAACTGAAAGAATGTGAGGATTTAAGTTCGTTTCTGGAAAAAAAGTTTTTAAGAAACTTTGAAAAATAGTTTTCCCTGGATACTTTGGATAATTACATGCATACTTTAAAGTTCTCGGAGGGAGCTCTTTTAAGTGGTGCACTTAATAATTATGTAGAAGTAGTTGTATTAATGAAGAAGCAGACTTTTGAGTTTTTTTTTCTTTGAGAATTTTTCCGAGGCGTAGGTGCTGTGTTTTGTGTGAAGGGTTCTCTGGCTTAAATGTCAAAAGTTAGCTGCAATCACATATAAAAATGTAAACAACATATAATAGTATAAATTTTGTATGAACAGCTTTTTCAATTTGGGATTCGGATGCGCTGAAAATTGTTGTTCCATTTATTGTGTCATCGTGTACGAATGGATAATCATGGTTTTAGACTTTTCATGACTAGTTTTATTTTTTTTTGTTTAATTTTTGCTTCTTTTATGGACTCTCACTATACTGGTAGGATGTAACAAAATAAGAAGAATAACAACTGAGGAGCACTGTTGTCTTTTGTAACGAATATCGGCCTTACAAGGTTCTGATACGAATCGAGCTTGCTTTAACAACAACATAATTTGCGAGAAGGGTAAACGTTAGCTTCCAGTTAAAGATTACACCAAGATCAACCATATCAGTTTTTGGTAAAAGTCTGGTCTTGTAATTTGTGTACCTAGTAATAGCAGGAACTAATATACAGAAAAGGAAATTACATTTATTTATTTTTAACTTCAGATGACTAACACATATAAATATTTATGACACGTTTATCATCAGCATATACGGCGGGATCTCATTATTAAAAAAAAACAGGAGTCCTTGATGGGTACCTTGGAGGACACCGACTAAAACATCAATGAACATAGACTGAGGGTAGCTAGTTTGATAAATACTTCTACTGAATTAAAATCTTAGAAGCGTTATTGTCATTTTTAACGAATTTCGGTCTCAAAAAGTTCTGACCTTGATCTATTTGGTCAATAACGTCGGCGTATACATTTATGTACCCATGCGCTAAAGATCATATGAATCACCTTTAATGTTTGAGCTCATAGGTTGGTTTAACATTCCGCATTCGAGTGGTTCGGTTAATGAATTAATCTGCCAACTTTATAGTAAAAAGGCTTGATGATAACTTGCTAATGACTCTGGGAGTAATGAAACTGTATTTTGAAGGCTCAGAATATATTAATGTAATTAGGTGCTAAAGTAGCGATCATATAAAGCGGGGCATACAACATATCTACTATATTCGAACGAGACTATGGATTTCGCTACGAATCTGACTCCTATCTATTTTATCATGTTTCTTTTAATCCTTTATAAGTCCTTTACCGTAGATGCAATTATGTTTTGCTTTATGTATTATGCGCTTAGCTTTAAATTTTAAGTATGCTTATTTCTTAAATAGACCTGTAGTATCTATCTCTAGTGGTTCAGGCAGTGCGTTGTATTGTTAGTTCATCAGGACATTGTTTTGACACATTTTTACTGTTGTTTTAATGCGTTCATTTTTTATATTTCCGTCTGAAGAACAAATGAATAGCGCCGGTGGTTTAACGACTCTCCAGCACGCCACATACAACTGCCCATGGGAAAAATACGTCAGTTCCAGGTTTATTCCCCAGTAATCCCCACACTTCTAACGATTGGCCTTGCGATTTATCAATCGTATTTTGGATTGCGAGGCAAATCGGAAACTGGTCACTCCTGAATTAAAACGGCAAGTTGTTTGGAATTAGTGGTATTCTTGGTATCAGGATATCCCAGCCTTTAAAATGTTTCTTTAATTATCTTGTAATGGCTTCAATGACGTCGTTCATAAGCTTCTTAACAGCAAGGTTCGGTTGGTTCAGATTACTTTACATGATTACTATTGAGCCGACCTTGGCATTCCTGCCAAATCCAATGACTTCAAGAATTCAATTGGATATTTGACCACTTCATCTGGATCGGTAATGGAATCGATCGACTTGTTCATTCAAGTCGATCGTTTATTTATTTTTCGGAGCTAAAAGGGCTCTCTCGCTCTCAGCATTATATAGTTGTTCACCAACATTTAGGAAGACTTTCGTGATCATATCAGCTTTCGATGTTTTAATTGACAATTTATGAGGCGTGTTCTTAAGAAAATGATTTTTGCTGAAATTTTAATCAGATTGATTTGGTGAGAATAGTTCGGTAATATTAGATTGTTGAAGATTGAAGAAGTCACATGATAACGCGTCTCCTTGTCGAAATCCAGTGAATGTTTGGAACAGTTGCGAGGAGCTACTTCAAATTGCACTTTGCAGCGCGTATTTTCCAGCATCACGCGGCACAGCTCAATCAGTTTTGCCGGGATTCCGAATTCGGCCATCGCCATATAGAGCTCCTGAAGATGTATGCTATCATATGCGGCTTTGACTTTTTTAAAATTCGCCCACTGACTAGCCCACATTTCAGAAAAGCGTTGTTTTTGGTCAAAATGTAAAGAATTTTGAAAAAGTAACTGAATAATATTTTTAGTCATTCCCAATATCTGTATTTCGTATAAATATGTTTGCCACGTCCACATTTTTCGGTACAATTTTAAGAAAATTCGTCTAAAGTCATTTTAAGTCAGACCCACTTTTTGGAACCGTTTTTCCTAAAAAAAATAAACTTTTTGTGTATTTCCTACCCCAAAGCATAGGTTATTGGGTTGATGAAGTAGGCTGTGTTCTCTTACCACATCACACTCAGCCCAATGTACACATATTCTGATGCCCGTTGGGGGTCCACTTGTGTGGTTGGTTCCTTCATTATCCCGTTACTGTCCATTGTTGAAAGTCCCTTTCCAGCCATCCAGTTGTTGTTGTAGACCTGAAAAGATTAGATAGAGGGATTTCGGATAGATCCGTGAGGTCGTGGAAAAAGTATTTTCCTAGGGATCTTCTCATTCTTAATTGCCTGAGGCCTGGGCAGTGGCACAGAAAGTGGAGAGTATCCTCGTGTATTTCTTCGTCACCGCACCCACCACAGAGGTCATCATCCATAAGATGCTTTTCAGTTTGTGGCTTTAAAGTATGTTGTGTCCAGTTAGAATCCCTAATAGAATCGAAACAGATTTCCTGTTTCTTTATAATAATTTATGGGTTAGGTTTTTGTCATACTCGGGAGTTCCACCTGTTCTTGGCAATATTGCGGTTTGACAGACTGGTCTGCCTTGTCAATACTAGAGGCAAATTTTTTTCTCACCAGTTCATCAGCAATTTCATTGCCCTGTATGCCTCTGTGTCCAGCGACCCAGCAGAGCTTAACATTATATTGGATGACAAGAACCTTTAGCTCTTCACGATAACACTTCACAAGCTAAGATTTCATTTCGAAAGCAGAAATTGCCTGACTGTCAATGAAGATGGTGATGTCATCTGTTGGTATCGCCAGCTTTGAGGTCGCTTTGGCTACCTCTGCTTCTGCCAATATCTCAGACTGGAATACACTGCTATGCTCAGGGAGACAAAAAGTGCTGTTTAGTGTTTCTGAAAACTTCAGCTTCAACGATGGATATGGTTTCGGTGCCCATTTCGTTTCTCTCCCAATGGAGAGATGCAGGAGAAACGTCTTTGAAAGTCAGGGTGAGACAGAATGTAGTTAAAGGATACAACTGAACCTAGGTATCTATTTAGAATTTGAATTTAGTCGCCACTAACAAATTACTGTCAATAATGTATTGAAGCAGGGACTCACCTCTATTGTGTTGTTTTTTTTTTCCAACCATTCAAGGGTTTGATAAACTGCCTGAGATATAATATTTAAAGGTGGGATGGGACAGGGTATTAAACGATTTGCACAGAGAAGTGTAGCCTTCTTGTATGTTTTTTTTTCCTTTTTTGTGTGAAAGGAACATTTTACGATTAAAAATGTTTTTCCAGAAGTTTGTTGATTCTGCTCTTGAATTGGTGTAAATTCTATATTGATGGAAATACGACTTTTGGAAGTTCGTAGGTAGTTGATATCGATTTGAAATTCTTCCGTTTTTTTACATTATCTGGCTAACTTATACAAATTAAATCAGTTTTAGATGTTTCTAGCTTACCGACAGAAGTTCATCTCATGTCTTAATAAATAAATAATATGAAGGTATTGGCAATGATTTTATCACAATATACAAAAGTTCGGTAAGCTGGTTCGGCATAGTGAATTGACAAAAACGTATTCGTCCGCTACAGTGCCACGCTTATATCTCAAGTGGCTATGATGGCCATGTGTCCCAACTAAGTGTCACAATATATCTTCAAAAAGAAAACCAAAAAATTAGATATATTTCAGAGCTCTTTATAGGCGAAATGTAGACAACAATGTTTTCCAAATATAATGTTTAAAATTGTATTTATCGAACTATAAAGAAGTATTGCGATGTTGCAAGAATTTAAATTCAGATTTTGACTATTTTCCATGTTTTGTAAAATTTATTGTCAGCAGTCTGGGGTTTGAATTCTGGGGTCTATAGTCAAAATTGTGAGTGGTCCTATGAAGGATTTTTGTTGGAAGTTCAAATAATAGTTTAAAATTTTCTTATCGCAAATTTTAAAGTGGTTCTAACAATTTTGACTTATTGCATTTATACATCCATACAATTTATTCACATAACTGTATATTTTGTTCAAAATTTTCTCCTAATTTAAATGATGATGATTTTGATTGATTTTTCTTACTGAACCGGAAGTGCTACATGCAATAAAACTGTAGTACTTTTCTAAATTGATAATTTTAATAATGGAACATAGAATTTTATTCAAATTTTGTATGTCTTTTAACACGGTAAAAGGAAAAATATCTTTATACAAACATTTTTGGCAATGAACTGAATAATGGCTTTTGGCATGTTTGCTTTGCTACTATGCAAAATATAGTGTTTGGTTGCTATACCGTCATTTTTGACCGGTTAAAGTAAACCTGAGTTTTCTATTGTTGTTATGTTAATAGGCTCTATTCTGAGCAAGGAACTACTTTATCTCATAAGGTTTTTCACGGATACTAGTATGAAAAAGGATATCCAAAGATTTGGATTGGTTCATCGAAATCTAAGAAATTTCACTTTAATCGCTTATAGATGAATAGTACAGAAAATCTCAGTCAAACAATAAAGTCCACCTCCTGTTTACCTATTTCATTATTTATCAGAACACCAACAATGTCACAACAATTATTCATGTGTAACCCAACTTACAAACACTAAACGAAATGAAATTGAAAAAATAATACTGAACACGCAAATTCCACTTGGTATTCATAAAGAATGTCATTTCAAAAATACGGAAATCAGGAGGAGGAGAGAGGATGTAAGGACATGACGAATAACAAAATCATTTACCTTTAAAAGACGTTTCATCCATTAACTTGGAAATGATTTAAAGCAATTTGATTGACAGTTAAAAAAAATAAATAGGCACGTAAATAATTTTATTATACCATGTCAACGTTCTATTTCTGTTTTTACTTTTTGACTATTTGGGCTGAGCAAACATAAAAGGGTGCTAATTGCGTTACACGGATCGGTGATTATTAGAATGAATGAAAATTGCCAGTTAAAATTACTGAGAAAAAAATCGAATTTGAAATGTGGGCTTTTATCTCATTTAAATTGAATTGAAATTTAACTTTGATTAATTTTCATATTTTTAAAGACGAGCAGTTTTCAACCATAGATCATTACATCATGTTATCACCCCGGAGAATCTACAAGGTGTTTCTTTATCATCATAATGAAATGTTTGATTATAGTCCTAATTTTGATTGTGTCAATCATCGTGCAAGAAGTTGAAGTGGTCACGTAAATGGGTGTAAGAAAAAAATCTAAACCCTTGGTCAAACCGAATCTGTTGTACATACAACTAAAATCTTCTACCATTGATGTGAGTCTAGTGGGTTAAGTGCTCATTTTGGGACAGAACACCAACCATGGGTAGAACTGATTTGTCGACAAAAGTTACATGTTGCTGCCATGAGATAACTGAGTTAATTTTGATGCCCAAAAGTTGCGGGAAATCTTTTGACTTCTGGTTGTCGGTTTTCCAATCTGTAGACGTGTTGTTTTCTCAAAAACTGTGCTACCATTTGATTGATTAAAATAGAAATTGGATTTTATATATATGTAACGAAATTTTGTCCTCGTTTATGTAATTATTAAGTTCATGGCTATCTAAAAAAAAATGTGCCCTTTGTGTTTATCAGGAATGCTTTCATGTACTCGTACCTTTTAGCGACAGGTCATTTATATAAAAAAGAAGAAAAATGCGAGAAAGAGCTGAACCTTAAGGTATACCTGCATTGGGGGCAAAAAATTAAGTTTAAAAATATCTAACTAAACATAATTTAAGACAATCCACATGCTACCAATTTACCTAAAAACGGTATGTGCCCATTGAATGCCTTCGAAATATCTAAAGCCTAAGCTCTTTCTTCTGTGCAATGGAACAGCGAACATGAAACTTCGCCATCACAGCGAGTTGGGCGTTAGATCAAATCATAAGCATTTTTATTATTGATGTCAAAAATTTATATAATGTCAAAATGTGATGATTCGAAAGTTTACTCCGAAATTTGAAGGAATCGGTGTCTTTGTGAATAATAATAATTTTCAGTTATTAGCCAAAACTGAAAATTCCGTTTAGTGATGGTTGGGCTAACACTAATTACGTGGAAATATTCTAAACTATAATAGAAGTATACATAATAAATTTCATTCAATTTGACATAAAAGTTTGCGAGAAATTAACAATTTTCTTTATATGGCCTATATGACAAAATCCGTTGTATGGATTTTCTCGAAAAAACTGGGTATGCAGTTTTGTTGAAACTAATATGCTTATAATATATATAAAGTTTAGTCAAAATCGTTAGAGCCGTTTTCAAGAAATTTTAAGTTATGTGTAATTTTTATATGGCAGGTACCGTTGAATTATTGGCCTAGAATTATGACCAAACCAAACATGGATACGAAATTCAAAGAAAATCGGTCAAGCCGTTTAGGCTGTGGAGACTATTACGGACAGACGGACCGACGGCCCGACGGACGAAATTCCAAAAAAAAAACACTTTTTTGGGATCCGCTATCATCGTAATGTTAGAATCAATCGAAATCTCGAGGTCGAACATTTTTACGTAAACCATATCATTCTCTTTGTAACAGAAAGTTAAAAAAGTCGCGTTCTCTGGCATTAAATATTCTTGACGCTCTTTCACTTATTAAGTGGTTACGTATTAAAATTAGACGAAAACGCAACTTTTAATAAAAATTAGTCGATACGATTAAAATTTAACTTTACACGCTGTTAAATTGTCCGCTTAAACATATAGATCACTTGACAGTTTGACTAAAAAAATTAAGGAGAGCGCAAGCTACAGTTGTCAATGGTGTATAAATATATACATATCTCGTTACTACCAACAGAGTAAACTGAAGCAAGTTACGATTTCACAGATTACTGTTCAGTGGCTGCGGATTTGTTCCACTCCATTTGTCAAAAACCAATCGGAAATGTCGTTATAATTTAAAATTGTTTTAATTCAAAAAAATATTTATAGTATTTCAATAAGAAAAATAAAAGTGTAGGTGATATGCTACACACCACCCCCCGCTGAAAAATCCATCAAGCCATTTTTAAGAACAGTTTCTCATCTATCAATATGCCAAATTTCATTCTAATCTATAAAGCGGTTTACGAGTTATAAGGATTTGAAAAAAAAATTGGTGATATTCCGAGTTTTACCCAGATTCGTCACTTTCATATTTTTGGAGATGACAAGATTTAGTGCGCGGATTTTTCCATAATAATTTTTTCGTGATAAGGTATCGTTATAGTAATGCGTAGGAGATCGAGAGCATTCTCAACTGCCCCGTCTTGAATAAACCGCTTTTCGCTTATATCTTTCTGGCAGTGCAGTAGTAGTATACCTAAACACGACTCATATTCTCCATTATCCTTATAAAGTAAAAGTAGTCTCCGTTTTTTTTGTATCTAAATATGTATAACGAGGGCTCAGTGGCGCGATGGTTAGTGCGATGAACTGCCGCGCAGAAGGTCTGGGTTCGATTCCCAGCCATAGCAACACCTAAATGATTTTTCACTGGCCCTCCTCTCGTGATGATCTGACAAATCGTCCGAGTAGTATCAATTGTCAAGAATAGCTTATCTCAACTTTGCCGTTCGGAGTCGGCATAAAACAGGAGGTCCCGCCATCGTGCAAGAAGTACACACGCACACATGAATGGTTGTGAGAAAGCTAGGCCCTGGGTACTAACGAGCCAGTTGCGCCAAAAATTTGTATTTTTTTTTTTAAATATGTATAACGAGAGTAACGTTAGTTACTACGCTTATAACTCATGAACGCCTGGACCGATTTCGCACCAATACCCGAGAAATCACCGAAAAAGAAACATTTCAGAACATTTCAGCTGCCTCTGAATATTGAAAGTAACCCAGATGAAGTGTGCAACATAAAAAACGAGTGGTGGGTGCACGACTGGGTCGTACGCAACTTTCTCTTTCACAGCGAGTTGGGTGTTAGATCAAATAGAAAACATTTTGATTATTAATGCTTAAAATGATATGAATAATGTCGAAATATGATTATACGAACATTTACTACGAAATTTGAAGGAATCGGTGTCTATGGGAATAATAATGATTTTTCGTTATTTGCCAAAACTGAAAATTCCGTTTAGTGATAGGTGGGCTAAAACTAATTATGTGAAATTGCTTCAAGTAGTAATAGTAGTATATATATTAAATTTTATTCAATTTGACATAATAGTTTGCAAGAAATTGTCAATTTTCCTTATATGACCTAAATGACAAAATCCGTTATATGGATTTTCTCGAAAAAACTGGGTATGCAGTTTTGTTGGAGCTAATATGGTTATAGTATATATAAAGTTTAATCAAAATCGTTAGAGCCGTTTTCGAGAAAATTGAGGTTATGTGTAATTTTTATATGGCAGGTACCGTTATTAACATGGCTAAAAGCAAACAAAAAAATGGCCTAGAATTATGACTAAAATAAGCTTGGATACGAAGTTTGAAGAAAATCGGTCTAGCCGTTTAGGCTGGGGAGACCATTACGGACAGACGGACCGACGGACCGACGGACCGACGGACCGACGGACCGACGGACGGAATTCCAAAAACCACTTTTTTAGGCTCCGCTATCATCGTAATGTTAGAATCAATTAAAATCTCGAGGTCGAAAATTTTCACGAAAACAATATCTTTCTCTTTGTAAGAGAAAGTTAAAAAGAATTGGCGAGAGCCAAAGTACTGAAACAATGCAAAATTATCATCTGGGATAAATGCAAGATATTCTTGAAACAATTGTTAGAGATCGGTGATGGAAAAGTTGCTGTCCATGAAAATACCGATTACATAAAATTGCCCACCGATTTCTGCATAATCGTTGATACGCAAAATGTTCTGATTGGCCGCATATTCCCCGATGTAACGACACATAAAGGCAGAAAGAGACATTTTGGCAGCAAAACACTGGATATGCTAGCCACCACACCTTCAACGAAATTTAAAAGTGTGATCTCTGGTTATTTTTCTTCGGAATTTGAACCCACCACGGTTTCATGTGCAATGACATTATCGAAGCCACCATTTTTAATGGCGAATTCCGAGCCGAAAATGTTCTGCTGACACGCATTCCAATGATTCCTATTGGCGTGCCAATTGAATTCAAACGAATCCAATTTACTATAAAATTGACAAGGACAAACGGTCCATTTGCGGATTACATTATGCACTCCATGGTTTTCACACGCACAATTATACGTGTCATAGATGACCGTCAGGCTAGGGAAGACCATTTTCGCACGGTGCAACGACAACTAAGGTCAACCTTCACATATTTGCCCGATATCCACGTGAAATCTTATATCAACAGCTAATGAGTTGTGTCCACTCTCGTCGTACTTGAGGTAGCTGGTCCGGTACAGCTGCATCCAAAATGGGTTCCAGGAAATTATTATATCAGAACTGCGACACATAACAACAGCAAACTTTCAGTTTAAAATTTAATATTTCACTTTTGATTTATACTTACGTTCGATTTCTTTGAGATCGATAAACGATCCTTCTATTTTTCGATCACATTCGCCCACTTTTTGGGATGTATTTATTAAAAAACATATGAGAAGGCTACAATCCGCTGTGCGGATCGCTAAATACCCTATCAAATCCCATCCTTAAAATTAATATCCCCAAAATGTGGACGGACGGACAGACAGAAATGGCTTAATCGACTCAGCTAGCGATTCTGAGTCGATCCATTTATTTTGAGGTATATGTAGCTTAATCATTTCTCTATGTTACAAACTATGTATCAAAACTAATATGCCCCTATGGGATAGGGTATAATCAGTTAGGTGTTGCTACCGCTGGGTATCGAACCCAGACCTTTTGCGCGGCAGTTTAACCATCGCGCCACTGAGTCCTACTTGACGTTCGCTCAGTAAAAAAAGGAAACGAGGAACATTAGATTTCGCCCTGGACAGAAACCATGAAATCGTAATGGCAAGATGGGATGATAATTCGGTCGTCACGATTGCATAAAACCACGAAGGGATTGAGCTGATGCATTATTCTAAGCGTTTGGAAGGGAAAATCAAAAAGATTCAATTGCAATTAAATGAGAATTATCTACAACAAATTGAAGCGACTGAAATTCAGTGTGACTTTCAGCTTGACTTCCGTGTATATGTTACTAAGTGCTTATTTCGTTAAATCGGATTCCAGAATATCTGCACCAAAACGAATACACAGTTTAAACAAAACTATCGCGTTGAACGATATTCGTTCATATAAGACCGGTCATTCAATTATTCTCACTGGTAAGACCCCTCATTGCCACGATTGTCACAATCACACCGTCTTCAAATGCTTCAAATGTGAGGTCTCATTGCACCCAAAATGCTTCGCTACATTCCACAGTATGTAAAATGTTTCGGTCACTAATTTACAATTTAAACATATGAGAGGCTACAATCCGCTATGCGGATCGTTGAATACCCTATCCCATCCCATCCTTAAAATTAATATCCTCAAAATATAGGCTTTATGGCGATGAAATACAGAAAATGACATTGTCACAATATATTGCTCAGACAGTTTACTAAAATCTTTTGTGGTTCGACAAAAAACAACGTTTTTCTATTGCTAATGCCTTGGGATGGGGTATACAAATGGTTTTTGTAAGAAAACGCCCCCAAAATGTGGGCGTAGGTGAAAATGATCTATAGACAAAATGTTTATATTATCATTTCGGAAGTATTTGCATCAAAATTTTTTTCGAAAGTTTTAAAATTTGGACAAAAAGCGTTTTTTACTAAAAACGCCCCCAAAAAGTGGGCGTGGCAAAAAACTATGTATGAACGAAATATAGATATTGTCTAAATATGCTACTCAGACACTTTTTTGAAATTCCTTACCGTTTGGCCAAAAAATAAGTTTTCCTAAAAAGGGGGCGTGGCAGTGGGCGCTTTTCAAATTTGTTTACACTTGTTCTGGTGGCACGGACGAGGATCCTATATACCAAATTTCATTATCCTAGCTCAAAATTTAAGGCCCAAAAACCGCTGACGAACAGACAGACGGACGGACGGACGGACGGACGGACGGACGGACGGACGGACGGACGGACGGACGGACGGACAGACAGACATGGCTAATTCGACTAAGCTAGCGATTCTGAGTCGATCCATATACTTTGAGGTATATGTAGCAAAATTATTTCTCTATTTTACAAACTAAGTATCAAAACTAATATACCCCCCTATGGGATAGGGTATAAAAATACTTTTAAAACTTGTCACATTTTCTCTGCATAGTTTTTGTTTTTTTTTTATTTCGGTTCAGGCGAATGGTGTGAAAACGCACCATTAACTAGACATCATACCTGATGGACAAATTTTTTCCAAAAATTTGGACCCAAAAGTAGGCTCTGGGTGAAATTTCAACGATTTTGGTTCACAAACTAAGGCGCCGCCTGAAATGGGTTAAGGATGGTATGGGAAACGATTTGCACAGCATAGTGTAGGTTTTCAATATGTTTTTTTTAGCAACCAAAATATTCACTTTAAACTTTTAATTTAAATTGGAAAACAACAACGGGTCAGCTAGTATTTACATAAACAAAGCCCGTCGCCAATCATCCTATTATAAGATATTGTTGTGATAATATTGAATATTCTTTAATTTCTGACATTCAATACGATCTTAGACATGATCGAAGTCTCTCAAAAAACCGTTTATTTTTCATATAGAATGGTGCTACCAGGAAATTCGACCATGCTATATAAGCGATGATGTGCCTTGAATAGTTGCATGCCTTGAAACATTCTTGACGTCACTGGTTGGAGTCAGTTAAGCCCCCTTAGTTCGAACCATGTATTGAGCAACATTTATTTTAAAATTCAGAAACTGATCAAGCCAGATACCAAAATAGTTAAAGTTGATGACGCGGTTGAGTATTTAGAGTGGTAGTTGAGTAATATCGCGAGTAATGCAATTCCTCAATCGTATTTCATATTTCAAAGAAATATGGCCCGATGATAATACAAGAGGTAGCTCTTTAACCTTTTCGGGTTGTTCGAATTATGCTTTTGACGACGGTATGAAGCAACAAAATGGGGACGATCCCTGAACAAAATTTTAGTCGGAAACAGTAGATCTCTGATGATTCGGAAGGTCGGGCGACTTCAATTCTTGCACAAGTTGGATATTGTATGCTTTCAAACTAAGAACCTTATGTTTAGTACGCTAGGGTGCTGAACAGTTGAGAACGGCGCTTAATGAATTTATCATGTCGCGTACATTTTCAGCTATAACTGTTATATTTGCTATTATACGCGCTGGATATGTTCCATTTAGTCACGAATTATAAAATAAAGAAAATATGGTCCCAATTTCCTCCAAGTTATACTTTCAGTAGGTGTAGTATCATTGTGCTTAGTGAATTGGATAACTAACTGCTAATAACTGATAATAACTGCTCAACATATTACTAAAGTCTGACATGACAGATTTATACTATTGCATTTAGAGTATAATTCTGTCATGTCCAGCTTTTCAAATCACCGCATAGATAGCATATATAAAAAATCCTTCTACCCTTACGGAGTTTAATGCCTTTTCAAAGCCAAACAGACGGGTGTCGGTGGTTTTTTCTCGGAACTTTTCCACTGAATTTGATGCGGTATGGTAGTCGCGGCTAAATTCGGAGCTTGACTTTCCAACGAGAAGAAGCTGCAAACCGCCCAGAAGAAGAAATTCGACGTTTGACTCCTAAAGACACTTGGAGTATCCAGAGCCTATAGCAAGCGCCTGAGTATGAAACTCTACTCTGTGCACTCACCTACCACCGAGCCTACCACAGACGCCAACAATCAGTGGGGCCAGTATCGCGACATCACCAAGGAGGTAGCCGAAACCACTGTAGGGTACCAGCCACCCCCGAGAAAGAGCCCGTGTTATGATGATGAATGAGTGTACAGGAAAAAGGTGACAGAAGATGCACATAAGAAAGCGCTACAGAGCAAAACAAGGGCAGCGAGAGAAGAATATCGAGCCAGGAGAAGGGAGGAAAAGAAAACCCTGCGTAGAAAGAATAGGGCTTACGCAGCGTCCCAGCTCAATGAGATCGAAGAGTCGCGCGATCGTGACAACATCCGCAGGATTTATAAAAAGGCCAAGTAACTACCTGCTGGCTACAAAACCGGAACGCAGGCTCTTCGAGACAGTGAAGGGAACCTAGTCACCGAAGCGCAGGGAATAGTAGATATGTTTAAGCAGCATTTCCAGTAGCTGCTTAATGGGCATTTTGTAGAGAGAGTGATAGAGCAAGAAGTACGTTCAGTCAATGAAGAACTAGTTCCACCACCTAGTATAGAAGAAGTTGGCCTAGCTCTAAAAAGCTAAAGAACAACAAGGCCGCAGGCTCTGATGGCTTACCAGCGGATCTTTTTAAATACGGTGGTTATGTTTTGATGATTGCACCGAATCATCAACCAAGTATGGGTGGAAGAAAACAATCCCGATGACTGGACTATCATCTCCATATACCCCATCTACAATAAAGGAGATCCTATGTCTTGCAAGAACTATCAAGAAATATCCCTGCTTAACGTCGCATACAAGATCATATCCAACGTACTGTATAAACGTCTAAAACCGTTCTGCAACACATTAATCGGCACGTACCAGTGTGGTTTCCGGCCCGCCAGATCGACTTTAGACCAAATTTTCACACTGAAGCAAATCCTAGAAAAGACCAATGAATTGCAAGTCGAAACTCACCACCTTTTCATCGACTTCATAGCCGCATATGCTCAAGAGCTCTATATGGCGATGGCCGAATTCAGAATCACGGGAAACTGATTCAGCTGTGTCGCGTGACGCTGGAAAACTCGCGCTGCAAAGTGCAATTTGGAAGTAGCTCCTCCGAACTGTTCCAAACATGCACTGGATTTCGGCAAGGAGACACGCTATCATGTGACTTCTTCAATCTCGTACTGGAGCAGATAGTGCGAAGGGCATGTGTCAACACGGAAGGTACTATTTTCAACAGGTCCGTCCAGCTGCTGGGGTATGCAGTCGATATTGACATCATCGCTCGCTCCCAGCGTGCAGTGATAAAAGCGTTCACGGCGATTGAAGAACAGGTGAAATCCTTTGGACTTTAAGTAAAAGAGGACAAGACTATAAGTACAATGCTATCAACAAACAAACAAGCATTTGTCCACCGCCTAGGAAAAAACGTCACTATTGATAGCAACGATTTCAAGGTAGCTAAGGAGTGCACTTACCTCAGAGTAAACATAGACTCCACGAATGACGAAGAATTACCCTAGGAAACCGTTGCTACTTCGGTTTGGCGAAACAACTGGGTTCAAAATTCCTAACTCGAAGAACGAAATGTGTGCTCTACAAAACCCTTATCCTGCCAGTTCTGCTTTATGGTGCCGAGTGCTGGACGATAAGCAAGAAGGGAGAACTGATACTGGGCTCTTTCGAAAGAAAAATACTTCATCGGATTTTTGGTCCTGTGCGCGAGGAGGATGAATGGAGGAGAAGATACAACCGCGAATTCTATGAGCTGTACCAAGATGTGGATGAAGTCCACCAAAAAATACGTCGACTACATTGGCTCGGGAGCGAAGGGACAATAATGCTCCAGCTAAGAGGATCATCGAATCCCAGCCCCCAGGTTCGAGAAGGCAAGGAAGACCGAACCTCCGTTTCAAAGACCAAGCCATCGCGGATGCCAGAGCGCTTGGTCTAGACAACTGGAAGCAGCGGGCCCCGGATCGTAGAGGATGGAAGGCAGCAGTGTCTCAGGCAGATACTGTTCACAGATCGGGAGTCCGATAAGTATGTATGTATGGTAAACCAAAACAGATTTTTAGAAACCTCCCGCCCACTATAAACAGAGCTCTGTTGACAATTTCCGAGAGAAGACTTATTGACCAAAGATTAACACGGGTTGTCCTGATCTTATTATTTATTTTTTTTAGAGGATTTTTGTACACATTTTTGCCATGTGAGGTAAACCTATAACCCTTAAGAACATTCACGATATTTTGAATATTTACAGTAAGTAAAGGATCATCTATAAAGCAGCAGTCGAACTCCAAATCTGAAGAACTGTATTCAAGACCTGTTCATATTTTGGCTTTATTTTTCTAACTCTAAAGAGGTAACTCAATATTGACGCCGCTAATGATGGCAATGGTGGTTACGTCTTTTTAACATGATACACCCGAACCAGTTATCATATTTTGAACATGCATGGATCATGTTTTAATAACAGTATTCTCCATTTCGATTCCATTTAACGTATCCTTTCTTCCTAATTAATGCTATTTACTGCGTTATATTTGCCTTGAATTGTACTAGATTTTCTTTTCCTATTGTATAATCTTTCGTAGGCATTTCTATATAGAGCCCATTTGTTCGCCTCTGTAAAACTAAAACTATGGTTGTTGGTTGTTCCTAAAACATTAATAGTATGTAGCAGGAATAGAGTGGGTGAAAGAACTAACCCTTGATGCACACCAGTATAAATAAATAGATTAACAGTTGATTTTAATTGGTTTGGATTATATGAATTATTCAGTGTATAATCGCGTGATGAAAATACATAAAGACTGCTCCTGTTACTAGCCCCCTCAACATCATCTCCCTCGCTGGCCTTTTATTCTTCATTGATACAAAAATTCCTATGATTTTACAGTTTTGCTGAGGCATATCATCAAACTGGTAGTGACAATGCTTTCACAAGCATTGTCCTTTGCATTACCTTTGCAGTTTAATTTCCTTTTTTTAAGAAACATTAAGTGAAATTCCCGGAAAGCTTTCCATGAATTTTATTCAAGGATTAAACTCATCTGAATTCTATAAAATAAATAACTGATGTCAAATTCAGCTTCAACTATCAAAATCCTTACCACCCTCTTTCCAAAGTGTCCACCTATCATAACAAAAGCCAATTGTCCATTACCCCAGCCCCCAAAAAGGACCATCTTGCCACCATATCTTCCATCAATACAAAGGCATAAATCTTAAATTACTTAAATTCCAAAGGCATAAACATTCAATGAATGAAAGCTAAAATATTTTACGACCTTTTCCCAGTGTCCTGTGGAATCTCGAATGCCATCCATAATATTCATTTAATTTCGTCAAATAGAAAATAGCCACTCCAAATATGATGGCGAAAGATTATCTCGGGATAAGAGTCAATTTTGTTGGTTAATAGTCACACAGAATAATGACAAAACACATCAAAAGAACAGAAAAAAGGACACGTCCGACCTGGTCCCAAAATATCTTTGGCATGACTATGGCATTTAAATAATGACAATTTTTTTAGAATTCGCCGATGCGAAACTTCAAAGAATGGATTCACGTGTATTCCGCACACATGCGACATTAGGCCCGACTTCCTAGAGTCTTTAAAATCCTGCCAAAGGGTGGAATTTGCATTTTCGACGCAGGCTAAAACTTTTAAAGCAAATATCCTTCTGTTTAATCTCTCAGAAAGGTTAGGTATATGATGAAAAGGCGATTAGGTTAAAGTAGTAGGTGGAGGATATCAACAGAGGACTGTGGGCAATCTTGAATGAGTTTAATCGGAACGAATTAAAGCAAACACACATAGTTTATAAAAAAAGTGTATGCATTTACATAATTCCTGGACTTCTGTTAAGCCTTTGGGGATTAGGTGTTAATGCTATTTTCATTTAATTACCTTTTATTCATACGTTTATATGGATATGTGATTAAACTAAAATTTGTAATGAAATGGGTAAGTCTCTCGTAGTGATTCTAGTTTTATTTTTGGGAATATGTTCGAGTTTTTTCAAGCTCTGGGATTTTGTGAAACAGAAATATAATACATGTAAGGATTCTAGAAATGAAAAAACGAACAAGATAAGTTTCAATTAACGTTTGATTTGCATCCTTGTGTTATTTGTGATAATTTGTCCTTGCTTATCGCTCTTGTGGTTTATAATTCATGACCTTTAGATGAGATTTGTTTAATCGGCCTTTAGCCTTTATCTTTAACTTCAAACCAACCAATTCTTGGAGAAAATCTTGTTGAAATATGGAAAGAAGTTGAATTTCGGCGCAAGGCATCTACATGCCGTATGCAGTCGCTTCATTCCAGCGCTCTTAATGATAAAAAAAAATATAAAGAGATCTGAAACTAAGATACATATTTCATATTCGCATTCTTGTAATACCAAAGTTCATTCTGTAAGCTTGGAAAAAAAAACTACCTTTGCCCGTTGAATGCTACAGAGTTTAACTAGCTTAAGTGGCACTACAGTCCATAATAAACTCTAAAAATGATATAGTAAATTATAGTGCTATTTGCAAACTTTTATTGTAGCTGATGATCTCAAAATATTTCAAAAAATTAAATGTTTAGATGACTGCTTGAAGATTCAAATAGATAAATGTTCGAAAATGCTATGCTGTTTCGTTCTCAAGATCTCAAGCGCAATATTCGAATACGTATTGTATTGAACCGACATCCGTAAAAATTGTTGACAAAATTAAAGATCTATCTAAAGATTTAGATACAAAACAAATATTTGTTTCGCATGTTGAATATATTGTCGCTAATGCTAATTCTTCACCTCGATATCCATAAGGGGACATGGCGGTCTCCAGATCAACGAACAGTCAACCAAATTGATCACATTGCGATAGACAAGAGGCATGCATCCAGTATTTTGGATGTCCGACCATTCCGAGGGGCTAACATCGACTCGGAGCACTACCTTGTTGTAACCAAGGTAAGGATGCGCATATCCACCAT
Organism: Rhingia campestris; assembly: GCA_932526625.1. Lineage (NCBI taxonomy): Eukaryota > Metazoa > Arthropoda > Insecta > Diptera > Syrphidae > Rhingia > Rhingia campestris. The sequence continues at coordinate 55,653,912 of OW052184.1, read as the reverse complement.
GCCACAAAAAAACCAGATATACTGTGAAAAAATTGAATGTCGAAAGACTGCAATCGCCAGAGACCGCCAAGACCTTCGCGCAACGCGTCTCCCTTAACCTCTCGACTCACAAGACACCACCAGCATCTAATGTCGAAGAACAATGGCAACGATGCCAACAAACCATTAGATCAGCCGCAACTGATGTGCTAGGTTTCCTTATAATAAATACGCATACGAATAGTTGATAACACGTCATCCTCTTTCAGCCCGCCCATCCCATCGTATTTCCAGGATGGCAGTAATGTCTTCTAGCGGAAGCCACAACTAGTTGTTCGGTTGTTTGTTTTAATATACCCATTTTCTCACATTCCAGATATAGATACAAATGCCGTTGTCATTTTTCGTTAAGCATGGTCGTCAACAATATAAATTCAGTCCTTTTCGTGGCTCTTGGTTGCTTCATTACAGCATTTTTTTCCGTGATGGAGTAGTAAACCCAAAGAAAAACCTCCAACCTGGGCCATCAGTATCCACTACGGGATTGAGCGTTACCGTAGGTTTTTCGGCTCATCTGCAAACATCTCTGTTTAGGATCTGACTTATTCTTGAAATTTTAAATTGAGCTGTTGTCTGAATATGTCGAAGCAGCTCATGTGGGTTATACACTTTGTCCGTCCTAACTGGGACTTCAATCGCTACCGTTGACTCAATTTTGGCAGCTGCCGTGTTGAAAAAGGAAGAAAAATGTTCATACGCTATTTACGGGGCTAAGGGTCGAAATTCATGATGAACGTCAACATAATAAAAATGTATATTTTGACTATCATAAAAAAGTTTAAGAGCGCTTTTGTAGTAAAAACTTAATTTTTTGTTTGCTTTTATTTTTAACAATAAAAATCGTCCTTACTGTCTCCTTTGTTTTCTTGCCAAGAACAGAATGCAAAACTCCCAACTTGGAGCAATAGTCTTTCATCATATATATGGAATAAGGTGTATAACTGCAGTGAGGTGCAGTATCAGAGTAGTTAGTGTATTGCACTTATAAACGTGGGGTCCCTAGTTGTATTCCCGAAAGTGACAACACCAAAGGTTTTTTTCGCTGCACAAAATTATGCTGTGTAGTGTGTATTTGATTTTTGGTGAAATGCAGCCTTCAGTCGGAAGCTCTTAACAAGTTATTCTTCTGTAATACTTCATGCTGGAAGCTCTCTATAATTACCTACCATATTATTCGACATGTAAATCAGTTATGGTAATGAAATTAGCACCTGTCTTAAATTTAAATCTACTGAGAATCAAATCAATAAACATGTTTCGAATTTAAAAAAAAAATAAAAATAAATGTAACCGGGAACTTTTGCAAGGAAGTTCATCGCCTAAAATACATAGTCATAGCTTCTTTAAGATTTCATTCGTAAGCCTTATATATATTATGCGTCGGATTCACTTCGTACAAAGCTCTACCGAAACATCTGAATGTATGGTACATGTACACACATCTCCGGAAGCTTAAAAAACAACCTTACAGAAGTTACACCATTATGCTTGTGTATTTTCCTGCATAATGCCTTAACAGGCTTCTACCCAAACAATCGACTGCAAAAATGCTTAACCTCTACACGCAAGTACTATATAAGGCCTGCAGAAATAATTGCTTTAGGAAATTAAAGTTTATTGCCTTAAACATCGAAGAATAATTCGTCGCCCTAATGACACAAAAACGTATGTCAATATTTGCTAATTTTCGATTTTGTGTTTTTTTTTTAATTTTTCATTTATGAGTTAAGTAAATACTTTTGAGGTGGGAACCTTTGCTTACTATAAATAGAATAAACTGTAGGGAAGTTTCTTGCAGATCGGATACCATCTACATGTATTGATGATGCTTTACAACTAATCTGCGGACAATAACTTCTTGTGAAACAAGATTCTGCGAAATAATTGATTAAATCCCTTTTAATCCTTTTTGATATCCATAAATATCAAATATCTCGATATCATCATTATCCATTCCCTTAAAGAACTGAGACCGCTACAACGCATTCATTCGAAATGATTCGAATAATTTTAAGAGGCTTATTGTGATGCCTGTTTCATCGATTATTGATTTTCTTTTTTCTGATAAAGTTCCATTTAAAATTCGATAATCCTTAGGTTTGCAAAAGCTTTTCATTTAATTTATATGGCTTAGGGGGGTTTGACCAATTTTTAATTTAACGAAACGTTTACAAGTCAAAAAAAACCGTTTAACCAAATCGAGGTAATTATCTTCCTATTTCAATAAACAGGTATTAGCACTTTCATGTAAAATCATGTCCAGATGGTACCTACTTCACCCATAGGGAATAAAATTATTCCTTCAAACAACCAAGATCCTTGCAATAATAATAGAAATATGCAAAGCAATGGATATCCCTTCCGAGATTTTTGCATCATTGCAGTAAATAAGGATACAGAAGTAGCAGTAGTGTTGTACAAGATGAATGAGGAAAAGGTATTATGGGAGGCATACACAAAAGCTTGCCAAGAAGGATGATGCACAAATCCTCCTTTTTTTGTGCAAGATTTGATTACAACTTTCCGTCTGCTGAGCATCGTTGAGAGTCGTGCTGTGTCTTGGCATCGCAACGAAGGTGGTATCCTCTTGTACGAGATTACTTTCACCCCTCAGATGGACCCTAGCCGTAGGACCTTATACATAGCTCGACGGGGTGGCAAAATCCCATCACTGTAATTAGTTTTACAAATAATTAAATAGAATGAAATTTTATTTGGTTTCGTTTTTTCTTTTTCTTTTTGTATCTACGACTGAAATTGAAATTTTATCTAATGAGAGAAATAGGACATTTTCAAAAGGTAAATTTAAAAATAAATATTGTTTGGGGCTTTTCTTGTGTGTTTCAGGGGAAAGAATTCATCGAGGAATGAATATTTATGAGTTACATTGTTTGTTGTGTACTCATGCATTTTTAAATTGATTATATACCAATACCTCGACTTTGGTATGTCCTTGGAAAATATACATCATGAATAAGGATGGATCTTTAAAATCTATTCAGTACATTTTTATACTCTATGGCTCAAATCAATTCAAGGATGGGTGTTGGTGTTTTTATTGATTGGTTATATATTTACATGCATTGGCCTATCATTGATCACACCATTGGGTTTTAATAACAATTATTTGCACATATGTTAGAGTCATAGGTCTATAACGTATCCCGTATCTTTTCCATTGCTAATTATATCAGCTGTCGTTTTCCATTTGAGCGTGTTTTAGGCGAAAGGTATGATGAGCAGAGAGACCTTATCCTGGCTCAAGGGGAATATTCAGCTTTATGTGGTGGTATTTTCTTACCCTGTCAGGCAATAATCGATATAAATTCATGGAATATCAGGCATTAACAACCTTAAATATCACCTCAAATAAAAAAAGTAAATGGCAGCTCTCCGAAATTTGGCTGAGCAGTTCAACAGTCACCTGTGCTATGTGCAGAAACATACCTGAACAGGAAGTTAACGCCATGGGAGGCATACTGACTAAACAACCTCCCGACCCGTTAAGTGTATCTTTCAATCAGTTCCTGCTTCTAACACCAGCGATTGCTCTATTATTAAGCAGAAACTTTTATGAACTTTGTTCACAGGTGGGGCGCTAATCTATAACGATCCAGGAGCGCTCCAAGAGGATGATTGCAGATGGTTATTGGTAGAAATACGTCCTCTGGGAGTTCGTTCCATTGTTTGCTTGTTCTGTAACAAAAATAATTTTGGTATTGGGTTGTTCGTGTCAACGGATAGAGTGTATGTGCAAGTATCTAGTCGGTCGTCAATCTTGGTCTGGAACGAGTGTAGATATGATTTCTCTAAGCACCTCCGAACATCTGCTTTATGATATCTGCAATAAAGAGACAGATCTCCTAAAAGTCTTCATTGTTCCAAAGGTTACAGCTTTGAAGTAAGCGGAGAATCTCGTATATGGTGGATATTGGACATGTCTCGGCTCCAAACTCCAAACAACATTCAAGACCTGGACGATTTAAGCTATGTACAGAAGAAGAAGCTGGATTGGTGTAAAATATCTCTTGGCTCTAAAAAAAATAACTAAGTTTGGACCCTGCTGATTTGTCAATAGAGATTACATGTTGTGATGCCTATCAGATGCATGGATTCTTCTGATTGGACAACTGCATTATTCATTTGGATTTGCTGAACTTTAGACTTGTTCTTTCTTGTAAAAGCTGTATATTGCGTTTTCTTTAATTGGAATTGAACTAAGTTTGCCTTCCCAATAACATTTTGTAGATCTTCGACTTTAGAGCAGATTTTTGCTCATCTATGTGTGCAGCAATAGGGATATAGTCGTGTCTTTGAAGTACTACTAGTCCTCAAAATATCATAAATATGCAGCAGAAAAAGGGTGATTAAGAGAAATGATCCTTAAGATACCCCAATGTTTATAGAGAATCTGTCTGAGGAAACAACATCCTACGAAAGTTTTCCATTCAGCCGCTACGTATCTGAGTAGGTCCATATGCTGTCAATTTGGCTAGTAAAGACCTAATACCAAAATCAATCGAAAGCCTTGGAAATATCCAGGTTTTTCATCGCAGATGTACACAGATGGGTTTCATAACCTTGCAGGTCTCGAATTGAGCATCCCTTTCAACTTATTAAACTATACTTTTCTAGGTGATGGAAAGATCCAAGGTTCCTGAAGGAGGGCAATGTCGACGCGGAATCTGGATAGGTGGAGGAGTATGTTGGCACTGGCCGACCTACTGTGATAAAGGTTTAGTCGGATTACCTTCATTGGAGTTAGTATTGTTTGAACGATGACCAGGTTGGCCACCGACTCTAAAATCCAAGTCTCCTATAGACGTCCATCGTTAAGCCTTATTTAATGTGTCACTAGTAGCTCATTCTCTTGGACATTTGTGATGTGACGATAAAATATTGCATGTTGTAGACTCTCTGTCAACGACACCTTTAGCTCGAGTCGCGGTATTAAAAGTTGCTGCAATATTACGCAATATTACTACTATACAGATGCTCAGTAAAGGCTTGTAGGCTCTGGCCAAAACTCATTTCTTAGAAAGGGTCTTGTATAGTAAGCCTAAGCTATGTGAAAACTATTTTGGTTCCATTGCCCCAGCCTTAGAAAAAGGGCAACACTTACATGAATGCAAAAGAACACCTACAAGCATCATCTAAGGTCACTCTTTGAGCGTTATAGGTTCGGAAATGGTAAGGAAATTTATATTTTTATAGCCAGATAGCCTTTATTTTTTTAATACTAATACCGTACCCATTGCCTTCAAAATATCGACCTATACCTATAGCAAGGATTTTTTTTCTCAAAAATGATGAAATCAGTTTACTGATGCCCTTTGCCCGTCACTTTTCCGTCAATCAAAGAATCAAGGAATGCAATTAAAAGCAAAAGAATGACATTACAGATTAAATAAATTAAAAAAAAATCACTAAAAATAATATTTAACCTCAATTTATTATTACAAGACACACCCTGTACAAAAAAAAATCTCTAAAACAGATCCAAAGGAATCCTTGACAAAAAAATCCTTTTGATATGAATGTGCCTGTATTTGTATGTGTAGATATATATTTCATGTTCATGCGACTGACATCTGGGTGAAGGGTTTTCGCCTCTGGGTATATTTTAATTTTATCTTGTCCCATTGAAACGGCGACGCTTGTATATCAATTGAGCGAGTAAATTGAAATATAAATACAAGCTCTTGTATCTCATGGACAACCTTTTATAGAAATTTTAATTTTAAATGCTTTCATGGAAATGAAATTGATTGTAAAGCATTTTAATAAAAATAAGTGGATCTATTAGTTTTTTTTAACACATAGAGAGGACTTTCTTCTAAGTGCTAAATAGGAAAGGTGACGTTCGACTCATCCCCCATTCTGTTATTATATTGGTAATCAATGTAACTGGGTAAAGATTTTCATACAATCTGGGGTACCATCTCCTTTGGAACTGCTTCTATGCTTAAGCTATCATTGGAAATATTCATTTACTTATGCCTGAATTGTTTTTTTTTTTTTTTTTTTTTTTTTTTTAAATGTAACCATTGTCCAACGCTTTATGTCATTTTCAAGTTATTTAATAGAATGAGTCAGAAGATATATTAAAATACAGTTGAACTTTGATAACTCGAACCAAAAATTCAAGTTATCAAGACTTCGATTTATTGAATAATAAATAATAAAATAAAAAATTAAATAAATATGTATGTACATATGTTATTATAAGCGAACATATATAACACAAAAAACGTACAGGAACATAATTATTACCTATTTTAAAATAATCTGTTAATTTTTTTTAATGTATCTTCACTCTATACATTATTTTGTCTTCCTCTCTGTATTTTATATGCATCTACCATTTTTCGCAAAAATAAATCCAACTTAGTAATGTGTGTTCCTACTACTAACATGAAATTTGAAATTTTCTACACGTATGTATGCTAGGTCATAGGAACATACAAACACAGTGCTCCCAAAAGCGATGTATTATACAGCGAACTTGTAAAAATACACAGAATTTGTGAATTCCCCTCCAGAATTCGATTTATCAAATGTGACCCCGAATAATCTCTTCGAGTTATCAAGATATTCGAGTGATTAAAGTTCGAGTTATCAAATAAAAATGACATGTAAATTTCAGTCTTGGCGCTATTACCAACCAATTTCATTCAAGTTATTAAATATTTGAGTTATCGAAGTTCGACTGTGTATAGATATTGAAAAAACTTAGCTGTTTCAAAGGTAAGGGACCATGTTTTTCAGAGATCTTGGGGAAATTCGTGTGGAATTGAGATGTTCTCTTATGTAAATTGTAAATCTTTATCGGAAAAGTAAATTAAATGGAATTTTCAATTATGCACTTGGAACATAATATCAAGATATACAGAATAGAAGGTAATATATTGCGCATGTTGTTATCCTATTTCCTTCTTATTTGTGACGTCATCTGAATAACACTTGCCTTTAGGGAATAAAGACATTTATTTCCGTGGGTTGGTGGAAATCTTCATAGACACGATGAGTACGTGCTTACAGTAGTGTGAGATTTTTACTGACTAAAACCACCACCGGCGAATTGACGAATGGCTTTTGTATTTTCCGAGCAACCAGTACAGTTCTCTGCATTTATTTTTGAGTTCTTCGCATTTCTTTTTCACATGGGACTTTTTAATTTTGCATCGAGTTTTGCATTTGCTGCAAAAGTTCACTGTTTTGCTTTGTTGAGGAGTATTTTTCCATGCTGCTTTATTATTTTTCAAAATTCAAAAATACATTTTGCAACAGAAAAACGTTTTTATAATTTCAGTATCAAGGAAACAGGCAGTTGAAACATGTTTTGTATGTATTTTGTAGATGGTTTTAGTGCGATTTTATCCCCATTATCTTTTTTTTTACGGTATTACAGCACGGAAAGGGTAGCCATTTTGTAGTATTAACTTATATAGTTCTCCCTCGGTAACTCAAGGATTATAAACTACAGAGACATTTTTTTCCTTCTCAAGTGATGCTATTTTTCTCTTGTTGTCTTGAAATTGTTTCCTTTAACTCGACAGTAGTTTCTTAAGGTCTAGAGATTTTCGAAATGTACTCGGATATGCAAAAAAGCCAATCCGAGCATCCAATCACACATTGCCTAGTAACATTCCCGTGTCCAAGGGGTATCAATTGAGTTGAAACTTGAACTTCATGTTCATTATTCTATATCTGAAACGATAGAACGCTTAACGAAAATGTTTAGGTGGACAACTAGTGAAAGCGCTAGGCTGTTTAAAAGTAGACATTACTGACATACAGGAAATTCGACAAGCAAAAGGATAATGAAAAACATTTATATTTTCTACAGGCTGTACTAAAATGAGCATTCAACTTCAGGAAACATATTATGAAAATCCCATTATATCACTAAGGACTGCTTCTACGGGATCATTGACAAAACTTTTGAGCAGCTGCTCAAGTATGAGGTTAAATTCGTGATAGAAGATTTTATCACATAAGAAGAGAGAACATTTTAAGAACTTTTGTCGGAAAGCACAACTTACCCAACTCCGCGTCTGGGAACGGCATAAGTTACTTGACTTTGCTTGGGAAAGAAATGCTGCTGCAGCTAGTAGACGATTTTCTCATCTCGATATCTATAAGGGGAAGTATCGATCTACAGATCAATAGACAAGAGCACGCATCCATTTTTTTTAATGTCCGAAAATTCTGAGGGGCTAATATTGAGTCAGACCACTATCTACTTCTAGCCAAATTGAGAATGGATATCTTCCATGTCACAAAAAATGCGAAATTCTGTGGAAAAAATGTAATGTCGAAAGACCACTCAGAACTTTGTTGAAGGCGTATTCCTTAATCTCTTTTTTAATACCATATTACCAACATCTAATGCTAATTCGAAGATGTCGATATTGCCAACAAGTCACAACTGATGTGCTGAGTTTTTCCTGCCATTGTTTGAACAAAAATTCGGGGATCATGTATTCATGGTAACAAAAATACAAGAAATACCAATTCCTGGCGCAACAGGCTCTTTAGTACCCAGGGCCGAGCATTCTCACAACCATTCATGTGTGCGTGATGGCGGGACCTCCGGTTTTATGCCGACTCCGAATGTCTAAGTTGAGATAAGCTTTTCTTGACAATTGATACTGCTGGGTTGATCATCCTGATCACCAGATGAGAGCCAGCGAAAAAATATTAAATATAATACGGCTGGGAATCGAACCCAGACCATCTGCGCCGCAGTTCATCGTACTAACCATCGCGTCTTTGAGCCTTCATGGTAATACTACATGAGTCTACATGGTAATACTGCTAGCAAAAAGCAAAAGAAAAAGGAAGAATAATTAAAGCACGGAATCGTGGATTTGGAGAGGTGTCAGTCCAGAAATGACGCAGTAATCTTATCCAAAATGATCGTAGTAAAGTCATAGTCACAATACTGTGGATATGGTAAAGCTACGTCTCTAGACTACTAAACGGCGATTACGATCAATCTTTCGTTGTCAAGCAGAACCAAATACAAATTTCTGCAACAATAGGCTCGTTTGTACCCAGAGCCTTGGTTTTTCTAACAACTATTCATGTGTGCATGTGTAGGTACATTTTGCACAATGGCGGGACTTTTTTATGCCGAATACAAACGGCGGAGCTTTGAGATTTTCTTGGAAATTGATTCTACTACAATAAAATGTCAGATCATCGCGAGATGTGTAACAACATCTAGGTATTGCTACGACTGGGAATCGAACCCAGACCTTCTGCGTAGAAATGACCCCCCAAGCAGAACTAATCCCTTAAAATTAGCTCGATAGCAAAAATACCAGCCACCTGACATAAAGGAAGTAAAAATAGCAATATCTTCAGTAAAGCTTAGCATGGATGCCGGAAATGACGGCAGTGCAACTGAGATGTAAAACCCGCTTTGAGGTAGTAGAGGACTTCGCATACTTCGGCTCGCCTATTAACTCTGCAAACGATAACACATTAGAAATCAGAAGAAGGATTAGTCTTGCCACGTTTCTTAAAATTCAGTTATACGGCTTTCTTTCGAACTACTAAGTAGCTTTTATATGCGACCCATATTGTCCTAATCCTGCTTTAGAGCGGCGAAGCAAGGACCGTCTAATGAGCGGATGCGGAAAAATTCTACCCTCGCATTTGCGTTGATGGCCTATGGAGACGAACTTCATGAGCTGTTAAGTGCAGTGGCCTTGAACAACTAAGCCTTGGGTCCTTTAGTATTTTTTTCACTGCCCCGATGTCTGCGAAAGTCTGAGTAAACAAATCTTATGAGATGCTTCTTAAATTTTTCGTTCGGTATCTGAGTTATACTGGAGGTCTCATTCTTTGTGCCAAAAATTAACTTCACACATACAAATGGAGAAGCGAGGTTTGATGTCTTGTAAGGACCTCAATATATATGCCAGATATTTTAATTTTTTATTACATCTACATGGAAATGGAAGACATCAATACGTTCCGATTAGCCTTCAATACCCATCAATATTGCAGACAATATAGATGAAGACCTGGCCTTAAGATGCGAGGAGAAGGAAAAACCGACCTAGACCAATTTTAAGTTTGCTACTGTTGGCAGTTTGCTATGGATTGGGTAATTGGAGAGGCAGGTTGGTTGAGGATCAGGTTCATACCGGACAATACTGGTAATTCGCTATAGCAGCTATTCAGCTTTTCTAATTTGAGAGCATTCAAAGTCCTGTCAAAGGTGTGGATGCGGGTGTCTTTTCAATTTTTACACCATTAGGCTAATAACTCCACCAATATCCGAATTCTTCGTATTGGTATAATGTCCTAAAGTAGTCCCAAACTACTGTATAGGCAAGTTTGCTATAGGGAATCCCTGAAATCTTATCCTCTAAAATCTTTATCCTCAACTTTTTGACGATGTCTCATATAATTACTTCACGTTTACCTTGGCTGCGCTGTATCAATGTCCTATGACAGTGGTTAAAAAAAACTTAGCCTACGTCATCCACGAAAACCTCTGGTCACCTGTAGTATTCTATTTTATAGCACAAAACTTTGCAAAATTTGTTTTATCAAGTTCAATAAAAAAATCTTTAGAATCCGATAACATTGACGTTGTGCCAAAACGGCCGATCGTTTCGATTGTCACACTCCAATTTTGTTAGTTATATGTGCCCCTCTATCAGTTTTCAAGGCTAAAACTTCCTCCATTCCATTTGGCTTTGTGCACACGTCTAGAAAATGCATCTTACCGAGTCTACCCTTGATAATCCATCCTGCCAGCACATATCGCATATAGCCCCAAGTGCAGTCGACCAAACAAACAAATGTCCTTGCCGGTCGAGGGATAGTTTTTTTTATTTTGTTTTTCTACTTATTCCGCTCAGTCACCGGAAAGAAAACACACGCCTTTGGATGTGTGAGTGCATGTTTACATGTGACATATAGGGGGCATATGCAAACACTTGTATTTAAAGTTCCAGGTGCGCGGCTCTTTGTAAAAGTGTTCTTCTGTTCTGCGCTCACTTCCGCTCGACGTCCTTCCAGCAGCTCCCTTGTTGCAAACGACAATGAATTTGAACTTTAAGTACACGGTAGTATGTGTTGTATGCAACGTGGGTGGTCGGCATTAATTATTATTATTATTGGGGTAATTATTGTTGTTGTTCTTTAAGCTGGAGTTGTTTTTCCTCTTAGACATTATCCGAAAATAAATTATTATACCCAAAGGAGGACATTGGCGTAAGGAGCTTCTGGTTTGGTTTAATTCTTTTTATATATTTGTTAGCACACATCGTTCGAAACGTCCCATGTGGCTGACCGTAAAATTTGTTCGAAATTAAGTGTTATACCACAGCAGGGGTGCACCACCAACACCAACACCACCACCATCACCATCGCAATCACCGCAAGGACTTCTTGGTTTCGTGACTTAATTGCACAAGGTTTTAATTGTGGTTTTTCGGGATGGAAGAAGGACACAAAAAATAACCTCTTTTAACAATTAGTAGTAATTTGTGTAAGAGTGTATGGGCACAGTGGGCTTGTTGTTGTTATTGTTGGGTGATTGTTAAACAATTTTGGATCCTATACCCCCCTTTGGCAATGGCAGTGGTGTGCAAGTGATTTTTACACATCGGTATACGTTGTACCTGAAAAAGTGTGGTACGATGTAGAGATGTTTTAATGAATTTTTAATGAGTCCTTGCCATTCTCTGTGTGGGTAGGAAAGTGTCATTTGCATTTTCATGAATGTATTCATTTACATTTATTAGCTGGATCGATGTGGGTATTCTGGATTTATTTCTATAATCGAATGTAAATTAATAAAATGGATAATAATGTTAGTTCTAGATGGAACCAATTTAAGGATACTCTGACAATTTGTTGAGGTTCCTTAATGCTTTCTATTTTTTAACATTATATATCTGGATACGTACTAACTGCAATATTACGAAGATGTTTCTCAAAATTGAATGAGTAGGCTTCAATGTGTTGCATAGTGGTAGCACTAAATTCCAAGCAGCAAAAAAGCCATAACCAATATGTTCTCCATTAAGCTCAGTGTACTGTTACCTAGGCATCAACCAACATGCCTCTCCAATTACCCCGGCCGTTAGCTAAATGCCTTCAGTTGCGCACTTCAAGTTGGTTAAGGTCGGTTTCTACTTGTGCGCGCCACTTAAGGCGAGTTCTTCCTCTACCGTCTCCGACGTCTGGCTAGTAATGAAAGACTCTGAGGGCCGGAGTATTGGTGTCCATTTGATATAGATTGTGCCTCTAATGTTGGCTCAGGAGTTTTGCACTATCTTCTCAAGAATAATATTAAAGAAATCACATGAGAGTGCGTCGCCTTGCCTAAATCCTTTTTTTGGTATCGAATGTGTCGATGAATTCTCCATCGTCATCCTCCGCTGACGGACGAGTTTGAGAGGTATACTAAAACTAGTACGTGTCTATAAATGCTGTCGTATGCGGTTTTAAATCGAAGAATAGGTGTAGGTATCGATTTGGAATTCTTTGGCTGTTTCCAAGATCGGCCGAAGATTTGAATAGTTGTGAAATTTGTTGGCCTAAACCCACACTGATAAAGCCAAACAGGTTGTTGGTGCACGATTTCAGACCTTCATGCATATTACGGCAAATGATGTTGAAGCTCTATTCTTCATTCATCCTTTTATCCGACAACATTTTGCTTATGAGTTTTGTGAATGATACCAAATACTCAAAAAAATTATCTCCACCGGTTTTATAAAGCATCATTTCGCATGACAGCGAGAGATGTTTCGTCATCGGCGTCATCTGCAGAAGTGGTTCTTCCTCGACAGTGTTTCTGTCCATATTTGCTTGTTCAGGTTTCTATTTGAGCCTTGTATTCCTGGCTGTAATGTTTTACACTTTGGTAAACCTTGCGAACATCCTTCCTGGAGTTGCACCACTCTATATCCTCTATCGCGCTTTTTTTTTTTATTTTTTTTTTTCTGAAAAGCCGGTCTAATTCCCTCCATCTTTGCTTAAAGAGCCCAATGGGCGTGTAGGTCTCGTTCTTGGCCGCTAGCATATATCAAACCTAGAGTTTCTTGCTGGTGGGCGGCGAGGCTAGAAAACTAGCACATAAAATGCAACTGATCTAATAGCGTATGGTGCTAATCGAAAGGCTAAGGGATACGCCTTATACGAAGGACTTGGCGGTTTCTTGAGCTTGCAGTCTTTCGACAAAGCATTTTTTCATAGTATTTCTCATTTCTAGTGCAGTGGGTATCCGCATTCTTACCTTTGTTGCAACATCGTTGTGGTCCGAGTCGATGTTAGCCCCTCGGAATGTTCGGACATCTGAGGTAACCATGTGCTGGCTAAAATGGCATTTCGTTACGTAGCAAAGTCAATTAGCCTTAGTCCGGTGCCAGACGTGTTTTCGTGTAGGCTATATTTTCCTACAATACCGCTAAACATGTCTTCTCGCGTTAAAATTTCTCAGCATGATTTTAACATCGTACTTTGGTAGTCGCTCAAAAGTTTTTTCAAGGAGCTCGTAGAAGCAGTCTGTTTTATATAATCTTTTTCCTTTGTCGGAAATTGCCTAAGTCTAGCACTTATAACAAAACCACATCCGCATGGTAAACGTTTCCACCGTCGCACTGAGATTATGCAAACAGCTTATCCAAGGTGGTTTTCTAGACCGATTCGTGGAAATAGATATACGTGAGTCTAGTGAAATACGTACAAGGACTTCCTTGAATTTATCATGTCATTATTATATTGCAGAACGTACTTCTCCTTCTATAAGAGGAAACATGTCAGTTTTTGGAAAAAGCTGAAATCAAATCATAAATAACCAGGATTCCTTACGAAATATAGTTCTGAGTACAAATTCTTAGACCCACAAAAGAGATTCATATATTGCAATAACCATTTAAAATCTACAGTTTGCTTCTAAGAACTCTGGTCAATCAAAAACTAGGAATTTCTTGAATAGAAAACAGTTCCCAGCAAACCCATAGAAACCCAGTCATCCAACCATCCCTCTAAGTACCTATCTAGTGGGACAACAAATACATCCATCAATGTCAAGAATCAATCTGCAATTCCTGTAATTTAATTATTTACTTTCCCATATATCCTGACACGGTTCACGTATCACAACCATACCTATCGCATTTGGAAAGGGGTATAAAAGCAACCATCCATGCACCCAAGATCCAAGTTCACCAAACTTGCAAATACTGAATACCTACAAGGTCGATTTGATGAAATCCAAAGGAAAATAAACAAACTCAAGCTAACTGTACAAAGTACCACCTGCCATTGTACAGATGCACATGTCATTAGCTCCAACTACAAATTATCCTCACAACTTACCATCAAATGGAATCTATCGTAGATACTGCAAAAAGCGTCCTATAGCTCTAATGCTCCTTAATTTATGGTCTCTACTTTTTCCCATGCGTCTCTAATGTGCACCAGCATCTGCAGCGCAAAGAGGAAAAACTTTGCACACTTAAAGTTCACGGCACCTCCATAGCAATTACCATCACTCGGCTACACACAGCGTTGACGGACGACCAAAACTCCAGACATTCACCTTGAATTACCTGCAAAGCCCCGCTTGCACACACTAATCCCCGCACACGAGTCATAGAGTGTAAATACCTTTAGTTCGTTAAACCTCATCCTCCGCACATGCACGGACCGAATTCACTTTCCTTTTCTAAAACGCACGCTAATAGCCATAGCTCCACTTAAAGAACGCTAATTGCACGTAATATCCTCTATAGCAGTTCGGGTCGGCTATTTCCTCAATTGGCCATCGTCATTGGATTAGTCGTCGTCGGAGTTGTTTCATTTTAATGGCTCTGGTACATTTCTTTCCTTTTTCCTCGACCACTAACGGCCGGCGCTAGCAACCAGCTTTGCGCCGAGCACATTCATGTTCCAACTGAGGTGTAATCATGGAAAACTGAACGGAAACCAGTTCCACATGACCACCACGATGTTAAGTGGCGCAGGTACGCCGCTGCCGCAGCCCATGAAAATGGGAGTCTTTTGTACTTGTACAGTGCCAAAATGCATCGTGTGGTTAAGCTATTAGGTAGGCTATACGAATAAGCTCACACAGGAATTAAAAAAAAACATGTACCAGCCTTTTCCTTAAAAAAGTTGAGTGCTCAAACTGGTTGCAGGATTGGTATCGCTATTCGATATTGAAACGGTTTTTTTAAGGAACCTATCTCAGATGGACTTTCGCAGCTAACGAGTGATAAATTGCAAATGATAGGAATGACGATGCGAAGCTATAAATAAATTAACCGCGGATTGGAAATGTATTAATTCGATGGAGGCGAGTTAGCGAGCATAAATTTAGATTATGTCGTCTATAATTTAATCAAAGTCTTGAGCTTTGCAATGCATAAAAAGTTGCGGTAGATACATTCCAAAGAGGTACATTTTGCGTTATCGACTTGGGTTTCCTTGTTGGAGGTATTATTTTTTTTTAGTTTTACAACTTGCATAAGCAGATAAAATCAGATATAAGGATATTACGGGCAGTAACGGTCCTCACAACCTAGTTTCTCTAACACAATTTGTATGCCCGAAGTTTATTTGTGGAAACAAAAAATGAGGGACTTAAAATTTCAATCCGGATCCAAATGCTGGTTACATTAGGTTCTAAATATAGTTTATTATTACGCCTGAGTTATTGAATGGTTGGAATACAACTGGCTATTTCATTTGAGCATTTGTTGTCAAAGTATCTAGCGATTAAACAAAGTAACGCTGGAGATAACTCGAAAATGTTCAAGCGAAACTAAAGTGTTCGCAATTCCTATGTCTCCTATACATTTTTTTCGTACGCGTATGAATTCTATCTTGGAGGTGCAATGTTGATTTTGGTGGATCTGAACAGACATGCCGTTAAACTTCACATCAAAAGGGGTGAAATATATTTTCTCATTGATTAAGGAAACCTAGACATTTCGCTACTTTTGGTTTCGCTCCAATGATAGAAGACAGCATTGTGTTTTGGAAGCATTTACCGTCAAGATCGGTTTTTAATGTCCTTAACATATTTTGTGGTTAAGAGTCCACTCATATATAGAATTGACGGAGCCCTGAAAACGTATATGAGTATCTAAGAGTACTATCATCAGCGAAGAAATAAATTGAATTAGAGTTGCAGACAGGTGATCGTTTAAAAAAATGAGAATTAGAGTCGGAGACAAAACTCGGGGGACACCAGCATTTATTTGGTGATCTACAGACTTGCAACCATCCAAAACCACTTGAATTGAACGTGTCAAACGATAATTTCTAATCCATGGAAGAAGTTTTTCATCGATTCCGAATGCACACATTTTTGTCAAAATGTCTTGATGCCAAACCCTGCTTTGAAATATCAAGTGTAACGATCTTGTGTTTGCCACTAAGGTGGATTAATTGGTTCCACTTTTCTGTGAGATATGTCATCAAATCTCCAGCTGACCTGTTGCTACGAGAACATACTGCCAGCCATTGAGAAATTTTCGTATCTAGAGATATTTCATAAGATAACGATATATCTGCATTTCCATGATCTTGGAAAGAAGGGGCGTAAATGCAATTGGTCTGTAACTAGAGAAAGTAGAAGATTCTCCTTTTTTTGATACAGGCAGGAAAAATTCAGTTTTCCAACTACTCGTAAAGATTCCTGATAAGTAAGATAAATATAAAAGCTTACGCAATTGTTTTGCTGGAGTAGACCTCCAAGAACTCTTCATAAGAATGGGGGTTCACAATCTGGACCAGCTGATTTATGAATGTCGAGATCAAATAAAACTCTTGCAACTATACGATTACGAAAGTCAATTTTTCCGATGAAATGGGACAGAAAGTACAGGAGGAGATTACTTATCAAGCATATTGGCTCTATCCAAAGAGCTGGCGGCATGGAAGGTCATTATGAATAAGAGTCGGAACTGATGATAAGGCCAATTTGTTTTTATATTTTTTACAAATTACCAAACGCTTTTACTACCTCTGGGACATTGTGGAATTGAATCCCTCAACTTTTGGTCATAGAAGAATTTGACACACCATAAATAGACATTACAGTTATGTCTGGCTTGTTTGAACTTTTGTCGGTTTTCCTCTGTCGGGTTGGTCTTATAGAACAGAAAGTTTATCTCTCTCAACCTTATAGCTTCTTTGCAGCTCAAGTAATACCACTCTTATAGCCTTTGGTATGATACTATTTGTTTATCATATTTATCATATCAGCAGCAGCATCTACGTCACTATATAGAAAATATAGTGACAAGTTAAGTCTTAAAAAAATGTTTTGAAGCCTAGCTAACTCCATCCAGTTGGGCACCTTTATTGATTGAGGTCGGTTTCTGCTTTTGCGCTCCACTTTAAGCGAGGTCTCCTAATTTGCTGACGTCTATCTGGGAGTAGATGCCATCCTGCAAAGTATTACACATGCACAATTGAATGGTTGGAAGAAAAAGCTAAGGCCCAGTAACTAGCATGGTGCGTCATACATTTTTTTATCTGGGAATCCGAGAACTTTGCGAATCGGAATATTGGTATGCATTCGTTCTACATGTCCCAGCCATCTAAAACTTCCAATGAAGTTTTTCGAACAGGTCTATGTTGCTGTACAGCTGATAAATTTCTTGGTTGAATGTTCGTCATAGCCCATCAACACAAAAGGGACCAAATATTTTTCGATCGACCAAGAATTTGTTCATTCGCTTTTGCTACGGTCCATGTTTCATCACCCTATAGCGAACGGGGATGATCAGGATCTTAAAAAGTAGTTAGTGGGAGGGCTTTATTAAATTGCCTTCAGAGCCCGAAGAAACAGCAGTGGTCATGAGTAATCATTCGTTTTATTTCTAACGAGATGTTGTCAGAATTAATAGCGGATCCGATATAGATAAAGTCCAATACTTCCTATGTCGTCTGTCCGTCTGTCCGTCTGATTTTCACATTGATATCCTCAAGTACAATTTCCATATTCTGTTCCGCACAGGTTCCGTCCATAAGGTCGTAAAATTCGCCCAAGAGATGATCTTAAGGCTCATCGGTAGGGGACCTAATTCGTCTCCTCACAACGAATCCGCACAATCATACTTGCAGCCTTTGGTTGCTGCCATAATAAATGTTTTTCGCATTCCTGATCCTGTCCATCGTATTTCATGAATCGCGGTGACAGATAAGAGTTTTTGAGTATTACACTGTTCAGTATGTGTACCTTCGCATAATTATAAGTCATTGTCAGTGGTCGTGTCGAGTGTGGTTGGTGTTTGAGGGGGTCAGTTACCTAAGTCTGTTGTCTGCCTCATAACCTGCTATTTTTTACGGTCATGGAAGTTACCCTGACGAGTTTCAATTTATCAGAAACCCATAACACACGATGGGTTAACAACGGACTTTTGGCTCACCCACCACTATCTCTATTTGAAGGTCCTGACTATCCTTGAGATTTCTAGATTTCCATTTTGAAAAGTAATTAAACCCCGTGAGTGCTATTTCCTTAATTCAGCGGGGGTTATTGCACTGCACCGCTAATTCCATCTTAGACATTTTTTCGCTGCCGGCTGGGAAAATGAAAGAGGCACTAGTCTCTCTTTCCTCCCCGCTCTTATCTAATATCGTTAAGACTTCATAAAGGAGTCAAAACAAAATCTTCCGGCAAGCTACTCTGCACCCAGCGGTCGCCACATGGAGGCTGAGTATCGGAGTTAGTAGGCATCAGTTGATTCAAAACGCTTGGATTTTTTTGCAATATTATTGCTTACAATTTGACTAGAGCGGTCAATAAGAATGTTTTCTTCTAGACCATACTTAGATCCTGTATGTGTTACCACTTTCTTTTTTTTTTTTTGGGTCACTCAACACTGCAGCCTAGGCACCTTTAAGTACTCACAAACCTGTTAAGATTGGGTAATGTTGTCGCACCGTTGCGTTGTGATTGCACACGTAGTATGTATGATGTATAGGTCTAAGAGAGTATAGGTATGAAGGACACATTATTTAATTGCCAGGTATACATTAAACGAGAACAACGTCTAATACGTCACCTTACATAACAATTTTCCAGACATGAATATATTGAAATCAATCTTGAGTTTCTTAAGTAATTGATTCCATTTGTTTCTCGATATTAAAATGAAACACTCGCCTGTCACTTGCGACTCACATGGAAATAAATATGAACACATCTGGCACAACGCATACTAAAACATCCTGAATATACAGTGATGACTTTTATTTTTCTTTAACATCCAAAAAAGAATACTTAATGTGACATGTAACAGATAAAAAAAAAACCCTCCTTGGTATGACATTGTTCGACATTGTCAGGTGCTCAATATTTTGAGTTATGAACTTTTTGCTATCCATTACCATGCAGAGTCATGCATGGTAATGGAACACCACACTGTAATTTCTGTCATCTGAGATTCCATACCTCTGAGAATTTAGTGAAGAGATTAAATATTGGGAAAACTTTTCACCTCTAATTTCCTAAAATTCCATTTCAACTGTCCTTCCGCAAAATGGCATTTTCATTGTATGCACTTTTTGCCGTAACAATTACCTCTATCGGCACTCCCCTTATGCAAAATGGGTGGGCGGACAATTACACTTGAACTTTTCAATCAAACTGAATTGGGAGGGAAGTCACTATTTTTTTTTGTATTTTCCCATAGAATCATGAAAAAGAGCACGCGCTGTTAATGGAACTAAAATTCAAACTCTGGTCTCTGACATGAATAGCTTTTTTCTATCTGTGTGTTTGTGTTGGTACATAACAGTTTTTCTCTATCTTTTCGAAATGATTTTCAATGAAAGTTTGCACTCTTTCTGTTTTAGTTACGCTTCATTTGATGCGGGGGTGGATTAAAAAGGTTGATAGAGTTTAGAACATTTGGGCCACTCGGAGAGTAAACAAAAGGACGACCGTCGACCAATTTTTGTCCATTAAATTAGACAAGAGTAGTTATCTGTCTGTCGGTGAATCAATAAATGAATTTGATAGATGAGGATAAGTTGAGGATAATGTTCGTTTGGTATTTTTTGTGACATGGATTTTACTTTAGTGTGCAAAGAGGTCGGGTAACCTGTTCTTAGAAAGGACCACACATACATTCAACATGAGTTTGCTTGCATTTATTTTCCTGTGTTTATTTTCAGTGTTTTTTTTTTTTTTTTTTTTTTTCAAAAAACCAATGTTTGAGTTTTTTTGGGGGACATTTTTAAAATACAGAGTCAACCATTTAAAAAGTCCTATCACACACAATTTTCTCGATCGGACTCGGCGTTAAAGCTTAGTACGCAGCTCGCGCTAAATTTTATCTTCCATACAAAAATCTCTACAGAGATAAAATTTAGCGAGCAAATTTATCAGTGCAGTACGCAGCTCGCGAAATAAATTCTTAACTTCATAAAGATGGGACACACAAAATGTAGGTAGGGTATAACAATATTATGTGTTATACGAAAAGTGTTATACTCGGCGGAAGACAGGTCTCCACTTATTTATCTCGCGAAATTAATGTGCGAGGCATTTAAATCGGCGAAATTTTAATGAAAAATAAAAACAAAATGGAAGAAAATGAAG
This sequence comes from Rhingia campestris, assembly GCA_932526625.1. Lineage (NCBI taxonomy): Eukaryota > Metazoa > Arthropoda > Insecta > Diptera > Syrphidae > Rhingia > Rhingia campestris. The sequence continues at coordinate 55,633,274 of OW052184.1, read as the reverse complement.
ACGAATATTTGATGGAAGAATTTCTCGAGGAAGACGACATCTTTATTAACAAAGAAAATATTAATATTACTGACATCTGCGAATGCATGACATTTCCCTGACTCATCTATACGCTGTGTACGAATTTAGCGAGCATTTATCTTTGGATTGGAGAAAACAAGTGGAGAGTAGTAAAGATAAAATTAAGCGCGAGCTGCGTACTAAGCTTAAACATAAACATATTTTGCCATTCATTCTTTGTGGCAAAAATATAACTTCGTAGTCACAAATCAATGGTTTGAGAGGCTTTATGGGCCATTAATGCAAGACACATTATTAGTTCTATTGTTTTAAAACCTAATCTACGGTCAAGATACTAGGCAATCAAACTTGTGGATGCTAAAGGTCGGAGTTAGTAGGCTACATAATAAAACTTTTTTTTTAATCTTTAAAATAATCGTCCCTATCATCTGTAAATTATTGTGTCAGCTACACAGGCACACTTAGGACCTTATGTGTGTGTGATATCCTTTATGTGTAGAGACAAGCAAAAGGAACGGACGGGATTTTTATTTTGAGGAGTGTTATATGTGTTTTCATTTATTCTATAGTGTGATTTGGGTTTAATGAACACTTTACTGAGGACTTCCTCAGTATCGAGTGTTCTTATCTATTCTCTTCCGTATAAATTAAATAAAAAGAAACACTTATAAAATATGTTTGTTAATCAGGAACGTGACTTATTACAATCCTGTATGGCACAAAAAATTATTCCAACGGCTCTGGGGCAAACCCACATCCTCTTGTCTACATTTCCAACAACGATTAGGCATACTTGAGGCTCAATTTCATTAACCCGCTATTATTTTTTTCTTCTCTTTATAGTTGTAAGTTTCAGTTTTTAAATATGTCCCAAAAAACCGAAGCCCACTGGTGTCAAATCACATGATCTGGGGGCAGTTGAAGGGGAATCTTACGACCATCGAACCTTTAACAGCAAGAAAGTCATTAGAGCTTAGTTACTACTGTCGGACTACTAAATGAAGGGTTCCTGGTTTCAATCCCGAAAATAACAACACCTAAAATGTTTTATCTCCTGCGAAAATCTGTCAAGCCCCCATAGGTAAAAAAAAATCGTGATAATCCATTCAAATTTGTCATATGGAACCATCATTAAATTAAAGGTCCCATTATGTGTAACAAAAAACTTACAAGTACTAGGAAAAACCTGGTTTTAGGCTTTATACTGTTTATTTATTTTCTATGTTTTATGGTATTGCTTTATGAGAAATAGGAATATCCTATCAGAATGTAATATATCGTCCGCAACCGTTAGACCTCTAATTTATATGTTTTAAAAAGGGTTTGATAAAACAAGAAAAGTTTTTTTTAATTAATATAAGGCGATTTATTTTTAAATATACAATTCGTTTTTCAAAAGATACTTGCGATCTACAAGACCAAAAGCTTGTGCTTGCATGGACTGCGAATTAATAGTGCCTTTGGTTGGGCATGGGTTCTTTTAGAGGGTAATGAATCCTACGAAATAAAAGTGTGTTCCATAGCAGAAGATGATTTTCTGTGAAAAGTTCAAATCCACTGACATTTGAAGTATTTATTCAGCGTATTATTATTGAGCTTCAGTTCCTAGATCACATGAAATTTATTCGCTTACAAATTCATTTTAAATATCCGCACTACTACTAAAAATCGACCATCTGGCTAGAAGTATTGTTGCATATTCAATATTCACTCTACATGTCTTAAATGTTATGGAAAGCCGATAAAGTTTATTGTTAGTGTTTCGCTCCGAGAACGAGATCAACGAGTTTTCGAAGAATTTAATTGCAAAGTCATGTCATTCAAATCAAAGTTTAAGAATGCTATGATCTTTTCTTTGATCATTCTCAGGTCATTCTAACAAAGAGCGAGACACTCACTTAAAATGAAAAAAACACCCACTAACGGGAAAACCAACTGGGAATGCTTCAAAATCGATATTGTTAATAATATTTGATTGGGTGTGTCGCTAAAATCCCCATTGGAACTCGAAGTCGCGGTTGACTTCTTTATCGACAACTTTTAAAATCCAAGCAAAATGGTGAGCTTTAACGGAAATAAAAGATTTTATTAGACAAAAAAGAAAAGCTCTTAAAAGATGGCAACGATACGTGCTTCCCTAGATTAAACATTATTTATCAATTTTAATTAAAAATTAAATTCAAATTAAATAAATTAAAATCATCAGCAGTAGAAACTTATCTACAAAGCTCACCACGACCATATTGCTGCCGAACCTTTATTTTCTACGTCGAGTTTTTGATTGGTTCTCACATACCGATGATTGCCGAACGCAAAAAAGTGTTTTTTGGAATTCCGTCAGTGCGTCGGTTCGTCGGTCCGTCTGTCCGTAATGGTCTCCCCATACTAAACGGCTTGACCGATTTTCTTCAATCTTTGCATCAAAGTTTGTTTTGGTCATAGTTCTCGGCCATTTTTTTTCTTTTAGCCATGTTATTAACGGTACATGCCATATAAAAATAACACATGATTACATCATTTTATCGAAAACGGCTCTATCGATTTTGATTAAACTTTATATATACTATAAGCATATTAATTTATAACAATCATCTTTTTCCAATATTTAATATCTTTTGTGGAGGACCCTTTGTGTTGAGGGAGTTTGCAACTTTGTCCCAGAGAAAACTGCTGGCTTTTTTCCCTTGCGCAATTTTAACAAGCAAAATTGCCGCATTTGCAATGAAGAGAATCCACATGAGACCCTTGAGACGCCATTACATCCACAAAAACTGACTGTTTGGTCTGCTCTATGAGCTGGTGGAGTCATTGGGCCATACTTCTTCCGAAATGATCCTGTAGAGTCAGTTACCGTTAATGGAGACCGGTATAGAGCCATAATAACCCACTATTTTGTTCCCGAATTGGATGGCATGAATGTGGATGAGATGTGGTTCCAACAAGACGGCGCTTCATGCCACACAGCGCACGTCACAATCGGTTTATTGAAGGAAACATTCGATGAGCGCATCATTTCGCGGAATGGTCCTGTCAATTGGCCACCAAGATCATGTGATTTGACACCATTGAATTATTTTCTTTGCGGATATGTGAGGTGGCTCGTCTACGCCAACAAACCAGAAACGTTAGGGGACTTGGAAGCAAATTGGAAGAAAATTGGACCTCTAGACTTGGCTTTATTCGAACCAGCCGCGGCGGCCCGAAATCAGATTGGAACATTAATGGCATAAAATTATCCTTCCAATAAAGCCAAATTGATGGACATTAAAACGATTTTCTTCAATTCGAAGTTCTATACCTCTAAAAAAAACACCATCTATTTGTTCAGTATATACTCTAATAAATTAGAGTCTTTGTATGTAGTAGGCTATGGTTTTCACTTCGTTATTAAAGCTGATTTTAAATCGGAGTAATGATTTATTGGCATTGCCGCCCGATATATACGAGCTTACAGCAGTGATGCCAGATCGTGGGATTTATCCCTTTTTGTGGGATTTTTTCGTCTAAAATAAGCTAAAAGGGATAAAGGGATTTTCCCAAGCCCGTAGTGCAAAAATCAGGGATTTTACGTTATGCTCAAATCATTTCCAAAAGTACCTAATTGTTCGTTTTATCATGAAGAATACAATATCCAAAATCCAACTATAAACATCTTCATCTTCAAAAACGAACACAGCCTTTATAGCTTACTCACACGTATTCATATTTTTTTGCAAGACTTGCGTATCGACAGTTCACTGTGGGAAAACAGAAATTTTGAGACACAGTTCAAGTTCCAAACAGTTAAAGAACTTAAAATGTATAAAACAAACTGCCTCAGTTAGTTCAATATTTTGAACAAAAAATAAATCTAAAGAACAAATTAAAGTAGCAGAAATTAGGCTTAGTGCTTTCTTTGCTGAGCACAGTGTTGCCTATGAAATTGTGGATCACCTAGTTCCGTTGCTTAAAAACATCTTCCCTGATTCGGAAATATTATCAGGAGTTACCCATGGAAGAACAAAGTGCTCCCAGCTAATAAAAAACGTGCTTGCTGCTGTGAAGGAAAGAGAACTTGTAAACATTCTGCAAAACAACAAATTTTCTATTCTCGTGGACGAAAGCACGGACATTACGAACACCAAACATAATCCTAATGATGGAAAAGTGACGACAAAACTTTTAGATCTAATTAACATTAATGCAGTAGGTTCGGGCGCAGATGCGTTATACGAACAATTTTCTAAGATGATGGCTGAAAAACAAATTCCTTTGAATAACATCGTTGGTATGGCTTCAGACAACGCTTCAGCTATGATAGGTAAGAATTCATCCTTCTATACCTACTAGATTGAAGCAAGCAAGCCCAAATAAAATCCAAAGTGTTTATGCCATCCATCGGCATTAGCTGCTTCTTATGCCTGTAAGCAACTGCCTACTTTGTTGGAAGATCTTATGAAAGACATTTCCACATATATTTCAGAGAGCCCAAAATGTTCAGCGGAATTCATTGAATTTCAAGAATACTTTAATGGTGAAGTACGTACGATTTTAAAACCCGCAAAAACCCGTTTGTTGTCCATGCATTCGTGTGTAGTGAGGCTTCTCGATAATTGGGAAATTCTTAAATCTTTTTTTCGGCTGGCTTCGTTTGAGGAAAAACGGAATAAAGCAACCAAAATTTACGAAAATATGCAAGAAAATAAAAATAAAAGTTACTTTTATTTTCTAAAACATGTACTTTCCTTATTTAATCAATTCAACGCTCTTTGTCAAAATAAAAAGGTTTTAGTTCACTGCATTGTGCAGGAGAGTCGAATATTAGTATTGAAAATGTGTCGTTATTTTATTATATCTAATTTTTTTGAGCTCCAATGGGATGCCCAACTATCTATTTTGAGTGAAGCCAATACACACTACATGGATGATCTAGACAATCTAATCGTAGAACAAGAATGTAAAGACTCCTTCACAGATTTAAATAATAAAGACAAGTTAGAGGTAAAGATCAACTGTCTAAGTTTTTATAAAACTGCTGTCGTCGAAATGGTAAATCGCTTACCTTTTGATGATGTTGCTATTGAACAACTTGAATTTCTTGATCCACAAGTAGCATTTAATGTTGCAAAAAGTAGAAGCACATCAATTTCAGAAATACTAAAGAAAGTTGACCCTAGATCGTCAAATGAAATAATAGAAGAATATATGAACGTAGCTATACTTCTTAACGACCACAAAAAATTTTTCCTCCAAACACTTCCTATTGATAAATTGTGGTTCGAGATTTGTCAAATGCAAAATTTTGACGACATGCTATTATTTCCTAATTTAGGAAAATTAGTTAAAGTCGCATTGGCTCTTCCCCACTCAAACGCAGAGGCAGAGAGGATATTTTCGGTTGTTACCGATGTCAAATCAAAAAATAAATTACAATATTAATTGTTAATTTTTTTTTAATAGCGCTAGCTGCTAGGGCTTTCGGCTAGGACTAAAAAAAAAAGACTGCATTATAATTAAATATATACATATTTTCTATTGTTTTTATTTCATGGGATAATTGTGGGATTTTAATAAAAACGGCGTGGGATAAAAGGGATTTTTTGAGTACCACTGTGGGAAAACGTGCTTCCAAAGTCTGGCATCACTGGCTTACAGATGAAGAATATATTGAAGAGGATAACTTGGAAGTGCCAATTGTTGTTGATATTCCAGGTAGGTACTGTGGAGGTTTATTTACCAGATGATGAAGTTGGTAAAATGTTTCGATCAGGGCCAAGCAGTGCAAAGAAATTGTAGTCAATTCCAGTAAATTGGTCTTCGAGTGACCCTACTTATTGATTTCCGATAATAACTGACACAGTCAATTGTGAAAGTGTTAAAAGAGAGTTTTTGAAGAGTTTGCTACCGATTTTCGCGCGTTATGAATCTGTCACCAACCACAGATCATACGCACTGTAGAAGGTAGTTTTTCTAGTCGTTAGTACGATAGCCTGGTTCACTCAGCGTGTAGGGTGGGCTCGCGTTTACACGAGACTTAAAAAGATGATTGGACGCCACGTAATTTTTTATTGACTTAAGCCAAGTATGCAGCTCGCGTTAAATTTTATCTCCCATACAAAAATCTCTACAGAGATAAAATTTAGCGAGCAAATTGATCAGTGCAGTACGCAGCTCGCGAGATAAATTATTAACCTAATAAAGATGGGACACACAAAATGTAGGTAGGGTATAACAATATTATGTGTTATACGAAAAGTGTTATACTCGGCGGATGACAGGTCTCCACTTATTTATCTCGCGAAATTAATGTGCGAGGCATATAAATAAGCGAAATTTTAATAAAAAATAAAAACAAAATGGAAGAAAATGAAGAAAAATATTTGATGGAATAATTTTATTTTGCCTCAAATGGTAAACAAATTTTATTGACGCGACTGATTATCTGATATTTACTGACATCTGCGAATGTATGCCATTTCCCTGACTCATCTATATGCTGTGTACGAATTTAGCGAGCATTTATCTTTGGATTGTAGAAAACAAGTGGAGAGTAGTAAAGATAAAATTTAGCGCGAGCTGCGTACTAAGCTTAAACATAAACATATTTTGCCATTCATTCTTTGTGGCAAAAATATAACTTCGTAGTCACAAATCAATGGTTTGAGAGGCTTTATGGGCCATTAATGCAAGACACATTATTAGTTCTATTGTTTTAAAACCTAATCTACGGTCAAGATACTAGGCAATCAAACTTGTGGATGCTAAAGGTCGGAGTTAGTAGGCTACATAATAAAACTTTTTTTTTAATCTTTAAAATAATCGTCCCTATCATCTGTAAATTATTGTGTCAGCTACACAGGCACACTTAGGACCTTATGTGTGTGTGATATCCTTTATGTGTAGAGACAAGCAAAAGGAACGGACGGGATTTTTATTTTGAGGAGTGTTATATGTGTTTTCATTTATTCTATAGTGTGATTTGGGTTTAATGAACACTTTACTGAGGACTTCCTCAGTATCGAGTGTTCTTATCTATTCTCTTCCGTATAAATTAAATAAAAAGAAACACTTATAAAATATGTTTGTTAATCAGGAACGTGACTTATTACAATCCTGTATGGCACAAAAAATTATTCCAACGGCTCTGGGGCAAACCCACATCCTCTTGTCTACATTTCCAACAACGATTAGGCATACTTGAGGCTCAATTTCATTAACCCGCTATTATTTTTTTCTTCTCTTTATAGTTGTAAGTTTCAGTTTTTAAATATGTCCCAAAAAACCGAAGCCCACTGGTGTCAAATCACATGATCTGGGGGCAGTTGAAGGGGAATCTTACGACCATCGAACCTTTAACAGCAAGAAAGTCATTAGAGCTTAGTTACTACTGTCGGACTACTAAATGAAGGGTTCCTGGTTTCAATCCCGAAAATAACAACACCTAAAATGTTTTATCTCCTGCGAAAATCTGTCAAGCCCCCATAGGTAAAAAAAAATCGTGATAATCCATTCAAATTTGTCATATGGAACCATCATTAAATTAAAGGTCCCATTATGTGTAACAAAAAACTTACAAGTACTAGGAAAAACCTGGTTTTAGGCTTTATACTGTTTATTTATTTTCTATGTTTTATGGTATTGCTTTATGAGAAATAGGAATATCCTATCAGAATGTAATATATCGTCCGCAACCGTTAGACCTCTAATTTATATGTTTTAAAAAGGGTTTGATAAAACAAGAAAAGTTTTTTTTAATTAATATAAGGCGATTTATTTTTAAATATACAATTCGTTTTTCAAAAGATACTTGCGATCTACAAGACCAAAAGCTTGTGCTTGCATGGACTGCGAATTAATAGTGCCTTTGGTTGGCCATGGGTTCTTTTAGAGGGTAATGAATCCTACGAAATAAAAGTGTGTTCCATAGCAGAAGATGATTTTCTGTGAAAAGTTTAAATCCACTGACATTTGAAGTATTTATTCAGCGTATTATTATTGAGCTTCAGTTCCTAGATCACATGAAATTTATTCGCTTACAAATTCATTTTAAATATCCGCACTACTACTAAAAATCGACCATCTGGCTAGAAGTATTGTTGCATATTCAATATTCACTCTACATGTCTTAAATGTTATGGAAAGCCGATAAAGTTTATTGTTAGTGTTTCGCTCCGAGAACGAGATCAACGAGTTTTCGAAGAATTTAATTGCAAAGTCATGTCATTCAAATCAAAGTTTAAGAATGATATGATCTTTTCTTTGATCATTCTCAGGTCATTCTAACAAAGAGCGAGACACTCACTTAAAATGAAAAAACACCCACTAACGGGAAAACCAACTGGGAATGCTTCAAAGTCGATATTGTTAATAATATTTGATTGGGTGTGTCGCTAAAATCCCCATTGGAACTCGAAGTCTCGGTTGACTTCTTTATCGACAACTTTTAAAATCCAAGCAAAATAGTGAGCTTTAACGGAAATAAAAGATTTTATTAGACAAAAAAGAAAAGCTCTTAAAAGATGGCAACGATACGTGCTTCCCTAGATTTAACATTATTTAAATCTTGCTATCAATTTTAATTAAAAATTAAATTAAAATTAAATTAATTAAAATCATGCAGTAGAAACTTATCTGCAAAGCTCACCACGACCATATTGCTGCCAAACCTTTATTTCCATTTTTAACTATTGATATTGTTTTCGTGAAAATTTTCTACGTCGAGTTTTTGATTGGTTCTAACATCACGATGGTTGCCGAACGCAAAAAAGTGTTTTTGGAATTCCGTCAGTGCGTCGGTTCGTCGGTCCGTCTGTCCGTAATGGTCTCACTAGACTTAACGGCTTGACCGATTTTCTTCAATCTTTGCATCAAAGTTTGTTTTGGTCATAGTTCTCGGCCATTTTTTTTTCTTTTAGCCATGTTATTATCGGTACATGCCATATCAAAATTACACATAATTACATCATTTTATAGAAAACGGCTCTATCGATTTTGATTAAACTTTATATATACTATAAGCATATTAATTTATAACAATCATCATTTTCCAATCTTCAATATCTTTTGTGGAGGACCCTCTGTGTTAAGGGAGTTTGCAACTTTCTCCCAGAGAAAACTGCTGGCTTTTTTCCCTTGCGCAATTTTAACAAGCAAAATTGCCGCATTTGGAATGAAGAGAATCCACATGAGATCCTTGAGACGCCATTACATCCACAAAAACTGACTGTTCGGTCTGCTTTATGAGCTGGTGGAGTCATTGGGCCATACTTCTTCCGAAATGATGCTGGAGAGTCAGTTACCGTTAATGGAGACCGGTATAGAGCCATGATAACCCACTATTTTATTCCCGAAGTGGATGGCATGAATGTGGATGAGATGTGGTTCCAACAAGACGGCGCTTCATGCCACACAGCGCACGTCACAATCGATTTATTGAAGGAAACATTCGATGAGCGCATCAATTCGCGAAATGGACCTGTCAATTGGCCACCAAGATCATGTGATTTGACACCATTGAATTATTTTCTTTGCGGATATGTAAGGTGGCTCGTCTACGCCAACAAACCAGAAACGTTTGGGGCACTTGGAAGCAAATTGGAAGAAAATTGGACCTCTAGACTTGGCTTTATTCGAACCAGCCGCGGCGGCCCGAAATCAGATTGGAACATTAATGGCATAAAATTATCCTTCCAATAAAGCCAAATTGATGGACATTAAAACGATTTTCTTGTGTTTTATGTCAATTCGAAGTTCTATACCTGTAAAAAAAAACACCCTCTATTTGTTCAGTATATACTCTAATAAATTAGAGTCTTTGTATGTAGTAGGCTATGGTTTTCACTTCGTTATTAAAGCGGATTTGAAATCGGAGTAATGATTTATTGGCATTGCCGCCCGATATAGACGAGCTTACAGATGAAGAATATATTGAAGAGGATAACTTGGAAGTGCCAATTGTTGTTGATATTCCAGGTAGGTACTGTGGAGGTTTATTTACCAGTTGATGAAGTTGGTAAAATGTTTCGATCAGGGCCAAGCAGTGCAAAGAAATTGTAGTCAATTCCAGTAAATTGGTCTTCGAGTGACCCTACTTATTGATTTCCGAATATAACTGATACAGTCAATTGTGAAAGTTTTAAAACAGAGTTTTTGAAGAGTTTGCTACCGATTTTCGCGCGTTATGAATCTGTCACCATCCACAGATCATACGCACTGTAGAAGGTAGTTTTTCTAGTCGTTAATACGATAGCCGAGTCTTTTCTCGGGAAAATTTAACATTCGGTAACGAAACAACAAACTATCTGCTGCTTAATATAGCTCTAACGAATACACTTTACTTATCTTTTTATCCTGACTTTCTCCTCGCCTACTTTCTTCTTCTCCCTTCTTGGTGATGTCTTCCGTCCTCTTATTCTCCAGCCTTGCGGTATAAAAGAACTGACTCTATGTTTTGAACTCTTAAATTAAACTAAAAAACATCACAAAAAAGTTTTTCCACGTCTTTCCCACAATTAAGATCACTTTGAGTCGATGTAATGGATCGTTTTGAATGATATATAAGGTGGGCCAAAAGAGAACACCCTATTGGAACATGCTCTTATTTTTGCAAATGGCCGTCAATGTCAAATCTGTTTTGACATTTGTGGACTATACAGATGTAGAATACAAGTGAACAAGCCATGGAGCGGTACACTCCTCAAGAACGCGGAATAATCGTGTCACCAAAACCTGGTTTTGTTCCTGGAACTAAATATTTGGAGGGAATTAAACCAGTGTAGTACTGATTTGGAATCAATAATGTGTGAGCTAAGGGCTTTTATAGCTGCTTGACTCTCCGTAAATAAATGGATGTGGGCGCCTTTAATACCTGAATTGTATATTAGGTTTGCGCATTCTTTGATAGCATGGAGCTCAGCTTGAACCTTGAAATACACTGGGTTTTTTTTTCGCATAGGTATTGAAACGTTCCGATGTGGTCCATGGATAGCAGGTCCTACCCCTGAGTCCATTTTAGAACCATCCATGTGACACTTTAGGCCGTTTTGGCAGTTTGGTGGGTTATTGCTAACCCATGGTTCTCTGGTTGTGATCTCCGTTGAGAATCTTTTGTTGAAGAATTATGTTTTTGGTAAGCGGTCTGTGACCGCACAGATCATGTCAAGTTCTGGAAGTTCGGATAGTAGTTCATTTAGTTCTGGGTGATTGCTAAAGTTTAACTTTTCCGCTTGTGTCAAACTTGCTGAGCTGCGAGTTGCCACTTTTTTTTTTATATAGATGTGGAGGGGCGTAAGTCCTATTAAGGCTTCTATAGCCGCAGTGGGGCAGGTACGCATGACTATTGAAGCGTATGTTATAATGGGCCTGACCATGATTGTGTAGATCCAGTGTGTGGTCTTTGGAGAGATTCCTCAGGTTTTACCATACATGCTTCGGCAAGCCCAGAAAGCTTTGGTTGCTTTTTGAATTTTGTTGTTTATGTGGGGGTTCCAGCTTAGTTTTTTTTTGTCGAGGATCACTCCAAGATATTTTACTTCGTTGGAATGCTCAATGTATGTATCATTGATTAAAATTTGGTTAAGACTTAACTTTCTCCTTCACATTAAAAAAAAATCAAAAACAATCGCGGCATATCGACGTTGTTACGTCTACAGTCAATACAACACCTTTTACAATTTTTCTGTGAAAAGCGGTTGAACTTCTGTAAATCATACCATGACGTGTTGTGTCTATATAAATAGAACCGAAGAGAACAAAAAAGTAGTAAAAGCTTTTGAAGCAAGAAGAAAACGAATATTTCTAGGAAATTCCCAATAAAATGATTTCTTTGTTAATGATTATCACTCTTTGTAGGAAAGATATAACTTTGCACGCACAAGTAAAATCAAACTCTGAGGCTCTGTATAGACCGTTAATGCCAGATATATGTATGTAGGTATAGGTTTCAACTTTTAATAAACTTGAGAGATTTCCTTTTCATTTGATCATTTTTTTAACGCTCTCTTCCCTGTTGCTGACAACAAATGAACGAGTACAAAAGTAACTCTTACTTTTCAATTCTTGAAACCGCCCTACTGTTTATTTGGCAGAATTTCAATAAACTGGTGTTACCTCTGCTTTGTTGACGGTTGTTGACGAAACGTGATTTCAATTCTATTATGAAATTGACAAAAGTGCTTACAGGAAATGTCGGTGCTAAGTGGTTTACTTTCTTCATTCTTTGACACAAGTTGGTATTGGTAATTGGAATAAAAGATTCAATCTTAGATACGTTAAGCGACTTTGAATGGAAGCAGGAGTTGGGAGATGTAATTGCTAGATTTGTGTGCCGTATGGTTTGAATGGGGTTCATGGGTATGTTGTGTTTTTGTTTTACTTTATACTTCATGAAATGTGTATTTTATTAATATCTGAAGAAGACTTTTCTGGTGAGTTGAATATGAGGGAGTTCCACAATATTCAGGGAGTTTGGCAATATTTAGTGTTTTCAATCCCACCCGTGATTTGAAGTCACATAGTGGCGGTTCGACGGACTGGTCTGCTTGATCAATGGTGGAGGCAGATCCTTCTCTTGCCAGTTCATCAGCAATTTCATTGCCTCTGTGTCCGGGGACCCAGCAGAGCTTAACATGATGTTGGACGCCAAGAACCTCTAGCTCTTCACAACAACGCTTCACATGCTTAAATTTTATTTCGACAGCAGGTATTGCTTTTAATGCATCCTGACTGTGAATGAAGATGGTGATATCATCTAGTGGTAACGCCAGCATTGATGTCGCTTTGGCCGCCTCTGCTACTGCCAATATCTCAGCCTGGAAAACTCTGCTGTGCTCAGGGAGACGAAAAGTGTTGTTTAGCCCTAGAGTTTCTGAAAACACTCCAGTTCCAACGCCTACGTCCATTTTTGAACCATCAGTGTAGATGGATATGGTTTTGGTGCCCAGTTCGTTCCTCTCCCACTCCTCTCTACTTGGAAAAATGCAAGAGAATGGTCTTTAAAAGTCAGGCTGGGGAAGCATGTAGTCAGAAGATACAGCCAAGCCCAGGTATATCTTTAGAAATCGAGCGTGTCCTTCATAGTTCATTTTTCAGCAATTGAGCTGCCTTATTCTTTAGGTGCAGATTCTTTCATGTAAAGGTCTAGCGATAGCAGGTTTAGAATGGTTTCCAGTACCGCTGTTGGTGTGGTTCTTATTGCGCTAGAAGCGCCCACACATGCTATTCTTTGTTCAGGTGAGTGACTTTGTTTGTGGATTGCCCCCAAACAAGTCCTCCAGATGTTAATATTAGTCTTACAATTGCCATGTACATCTATAGGACAATCTTGGAGTTCGGACCCCAGTTTTTTTCCGAGTATTCGATTGCACGTATAGAAAGCTACTGTGGCCTTTTTTATGCGTTCGCATACATTAAGGACCCAGTTGAGTTTTCTATCAAGAATGACACCCAGATATTTTGCGCTTTCGGATAGATTGAGGGTAGTCCCATCGAAATCCGGTAGGTCAAATATCAATATATTCCTCTCATTAGTAAAGAGGACGTGTTTTCTTTTTTGGAGGTTGATGCCAAGTTCACATTGTGTTGTCTTACCCACTCGTTGAGAGTTTTCAATACATTCCGAGCAGGTCACTTATAATGGGTAGGGATTTTCCTTTAACTAGTATCACTCCATCGTCTTCGTAGGCTATGACTTTAACCCCATTTCGCTGTAGCTTATTTAGTATCTCATTGATGACTAGGATCCACAGCAGAGGTGATCTAACGCCTCCTTGTGGTATCTCTTTGGATGCTATTACTTTGAGATGTGTGTCTACTAGCTTCGCATTTATATTTCTGTGGCTGAGCATACTCCCAATAATATTGTATTAGAGAGTGTCTCACTGTTGGTGTGCCTCCCCTAATTAATTATGGAATGGAATAGGCCTACACCAAAAACCCTCTCGAATTACCCCGGTCTTGAGCTAACTGCCTCCAGTTACAGACTTTAAGCAGTTTGAGGTTGGTTTCTAAACGTACTCACCACTTAAGGCGAGGTTTTTCTCTACTGAGTCCGTTTATACTGAATGACGTAAAGTCTCATTGTAAAAAAAAAAACAAATACCAGTCAGCGGTGTAATATTCCCTCCCACCATTAAGTGGGACACAAAAAGGGACAAAATGCGCCTAATTTAATCTCCATTATGATACATAAACTTCAGAAATTAAAAATGATTTAGAGTGTGTCTAAAAAGTATAAACTTTTCATTGAAGAGGGCCTTTCGGATACCAAACCCTCCTAACACCTTGATAAATTTATGAAATAAAAATATAATATTTCCCCCAGAACCCTAAAAGCAACACAAAACCCCAATTATAACACCTCAACCTTCGTTTTCAAAAGCTGCACAAATAAAAGTATCTAAGTACATATTTATTTTTCTTTTAATTTCCTGACAAACCAAAAAAGAAGGATAATTCGAAGAAAAAAAAAGTCTACAAAGAATTTCCGCCCGCGCAAGGTAAAATTATTTCCCCTGCATCGGTTAAAGTGATTTTCCGCGTAATTCATTTACCGAGGATTAGTCCCTTCTCTGACCTTTTCCACTCCATTCCACTTGACGCTCTACCGCCCCCTCCGTATCATCCAAAGCTTGAGCACATAGCGGCGTATGCGTGTGTACCCACATTCCTTGAAAAAGTACAAGAATTCAGCTGTTACCCTAATTTATTCATTCTTGTGTATACATATTATCCTTTAATCCTGTTTGCCTTCCTAGCACGCAACTTGTTCTCACATTTTGTTTGAAATAAATTTAAATTTCGCAGGGGAAGCCCATTTCGTGTGTGTGCGCTCTAGTAAATTGATATTTAATACGGAACCAAAAAAATCCATTCCGGCTAATTAAGCACCAACAATTCACATATATCCATTGTGTATAAGTACCCGTTGTGAAATGTGGATTCTATCAAAAAACAAATGAGAATGTATGTGTGAATGAGGCTGAAATTGTTCGCCAACTAATTGATGGTTTTAATTCGCTTTTAATCCAATGTACTCAACGGCAGCGGCCAATTTTCGGAACATACCAACATCTGGACTAAGGACTACTCAGGGATGTATTGTTGCAACCTCTCGATGCAAATAATCACCACACAGGGGTGTTAAAGAGGGGGGTTTGTTTTTTTTAATTTTTTTTTTTGAAAATCTTTCCAAAGCGTGTAAATGCAGCGAGTCCTGAATAGTGGATGCTGATGTTATGGCAGGACTATCGTGAATGTTGATGGCTGATGATAATGATGATAGTGTCGCTTCTACCAAAAATCCAATTTCCAGTGTGACGCGTGTGTGCAATGTGGTGCAAGCACCCGGTTCAATGGAGCGAAATCACAATCTCTATAAGAGTGTGTCTGTGTGTGACTATTTGCAAGCAAATAGCCAGGACGTGCATAGCTTCAACTATTTTCTACACGCCAAAAACAGTAGGTATGCGGTGTTCGTGGGTTTTACATTTTTTTTCGCTTTTTGTTTAGAATCGTTTCATGCTGCACCTTCGCTAGGGAGCTGGACGTGTGAGTTTTATCAGAGATTTTCCGGATGGGATAAAGAACGTGGCATGGCGGAGTGACAACGAGCATTTAAATGTAGCGCACACCAAGAATTTTTTTTTCTGTGTGACAGGACATTTTCGGAAAATGTATTCTACCAATTTTAGACTCACTGCAAAATACCTTTTTTGAGTATTTTAGTTGAGAGAGGGTGGAGTGAGTACTGAGTACTTAAAAAAAAAACATACACACATACATACAATCACTTCAAAGGACATCAAGTTTTGAGATAAAAAAAATGTATGCTATGTTCAGCTGGGATTTCCCTTTTTCATGTGTTTTTCTTATTTTTTTTTTTTGTATTTTTGTGATTTCCTTCGAAATATGAAACGGATTAGAAAAGATTTGTTCGGACGAGAGAGCAAGTCTGACAGCTATTATGTGTGAATCGTTACCATTGGAGTATACTTTGTCAGATTGGAAAATTGCAAAAAGTTCGTTCAGATTGAGGTTTCCAAACAAAGATTAAATGGAATTTTGTTTTATTGGTTGGTGTTGAGGGTTTTATTCAGTATCTTTCAGATGTTTCGATTTTAATTCTTAAGTAGATGAAATTAAATGTTATAAAAACGTGGGTATTTGTAAGGTTACTATAGTAATGCTGTAAAGATAACAAATATAATTCGCTTATATGTCGCAACAGGCCTAAACTGTCGTTGATGTACATATTAGGCAAGTTCGACTTACTAATAACGAGATTTTCCACCGCTGCACCAGCTGGGGTTTTTTGATTCAGTGGAACAAAATTCTCCGCTGAGGGGAACATTTTTGTCAGCGATACTGGCGATGAATTAGCTTCATGAAGAAATGAAAGTCGTCAAGTAGATGTTTAGAATGGATGATTGCTTTGAATCTTGAATTTACGATATTTACGATGCTTTGAATCTTGAGAGTCTTGTGGTCATCCAACAGGAGGCAATTTTTCAATGGCGTTGTTTTTATTACAGTTATTATATGTCGACTGGCTTGTTTATATGACGTTTGTATTCCATATGCATTGCCATTTCATCATAAATAGACATTACGCCGGAACAACGCTTACTTATTGTGAAAACATATTTCCAAAATCAGTGCTCAGTTAAAAAAATTTATAGAGTTCTTCGACCACATTTTGATCGTCATAATCCTCCAACTGAACCAATTTCACATTATTGGAAATTAATCTAACAACCAGAGAATATTGGCTCAGTTGCAGAGAGTATTCGTGAAGACCGTGAATCAATTAATTCTTCGCCGTTCTCAAGGTTTGGGCATCAGCTATTGAACGTTGTGACATATCCTGACAGAATAGGTTTAAAATACAGGTCGTTCCCGAATTGAAGCTTACTGACTGTGGGTTAAGTTTAACTTCAAATTTATCTATTTTGTATCGATGAATTGATTAACGTGACGAAGCCTATTTTTGGTCGATCAGCTCGAAATGGTCCTGTCAATTGGCCACCAAGATCTTTCTACACTTATTTACTTAACTGGTACAGTCCGGTATGAACCAGGGACTCAACCAACATGCCTCCCCAGTTAGCCCGGTCCTTAACTTACTGGCTCTAGTTGCGACCTCCAAGTTGGTTGAGGTCGGTTTCCACTTATGCACGCCACTAAAGGCGAGATCTTCCTCTACTACGTCCGACGTCTGGTTGGGAATCGTAGACTCTGCGAGCCGGAGTATTGGTGTCCATGCGTTCTACATGTCCTAGCCAACTTAAACGTCCAATGCGGAATTATTTGACTAGGGCCATGTCGCTGTACAGAGCGTATAGTAGAATACTCGTCTACATAGCCCGTCAACGCAAACGGGACCGAAGATTTTTTGAAGAATTTTTTCTCTAGAATCGACCAAGGATTTCTTCATCCGCTTTTGATACGGTTCATGCTTCAGCGCCGTAGAGAAGGACTGGGATAATCAGGGTCTTATATAGGATCTCCTTAGTAGTTCGAGTGAGGGCTTTACTACTAAAGTGCCTTCTTAGCCCAAAGAAACAGCGGTTGGCAAGGGTAAATCTTCGTTTAATTTCTGACGAGATTTAGCTGTCAGCGTTAATAGCGGAGACGAGGTAGACAAAGTTCTGTACTCCCTCAAAGTTATATCTATATCTATATAATAACAAACGTGGCTGTGACATCACGTTGACTCCTACCAATGATGTCAATATCGTCGGCGTATGCTAGTAGTTGCACCGATTTTTCGAAGATTGTGCCTCTGGTGTTGGCTCGGGATTTTTATGAATCAAATTAAAAAAGTCACGTGACAGCGCATCGACTTGCCGAAATCCTTTTTTTTGTATCACATGTGGCGGTGAGGTCGTTTCCGAGCCTAATGGTGCAGCGACAATTCTCCATTGTCATCCTACACAAATTGACGAATTTGGACGGTATACCATAACTAGACATGGCTCTGTATAGTTCGTCTCTTTAAATGCTGTCGTATGCGGCTTTGAAATCGATAAATAGGTGGTAGGTATCGATTTGGACTTCATGGGTATTTTATTTTCAGGATCTGCTGAAGTGTGAAAATTTGATCGGTTGTGGACTATCCTAGCCTAAAACCATACTGATAACGGCCGATCAGGTTGTTGGTAAACAATTTTTGGCGTTCACAAATACATATTACGGCAGATAGGATCTTGCAGGCGATATTTTGGAGACTTATGCGATGCCTCTGTAGTTGGCGCAGCTCAGATGGTCTCCATTTTTTGTGGATCGGGCAAAAGATGCTGAAGTTCCATTCTTCAGATATACTTTCGTCTGACCAGATTTGGCTTATGAGTTGGTGGATGTTACTTACCAAGTCATCTCCACCAGCTTTATAAAGCTCAGCGGGAAGCCGTCATTTCCGGCGGCCTTATTAAGCTTAAGTTTAGAGATTGCTATTCTCACTTGACTTAGGTCGGGTAGTTGGCAGTTTTCGCTGTCGTTGCCAATATTAAATAGTTCGTTTTGCCTGACAGCGGAATGTCGTATGTCATCGCCATTTAACAGTCTGGTTCTTCCATATCTTCAGCATCGACTAACTTACATGCTAGACAAAAATTAATAAAAACTAGCCTACTTATCTACTAACTTAACTAACTTACTTTTCCTCTTCGGAAACCCTAAATTAAATACTAACAACTTAAACTAATGCCTTTCGGCTTAAAAGGAAAAGGTGAGGAAACCGTTTGCTGGCAATAGTGGCATTTCGTTTCGTTGCGAAGTAAATTAGCCAATACTGCTGAAGATGTCTTCTCTTCCTTCCTTTACGTTGAAATCTCCCAGCACAATTTTAGCATCGTACTTCGGTAGTCGCTCATTTGTTTTGTCAAGGAGCTCGAAGAAGCAATTCTTAGTTCGCTAATGTCTTGGAAACATAAGACTTCTTGCCTAAGTCTGGAACTTATAACAAATCCGCATCCGAATATCCGCTGTTTCTGCTCACTATACCATGGTCCATAGTAGATATCACCGTTTTTCATCCTCTTTTTGCCCGGCCTATTCCATCGTATTTCCTGGATGGTAGTACTATTTGCTTTGTAGCAGTTTAGGGCTTCCGCTAGTTGTTCGCCTGCACTTCTCCTGTTGGTCACAACAAAAAGAAAAGCTCTTAAAAATGACAACTGAGTCGTACTTCGCAAAATAAAGTATACACTTGAATTCGCTGTGCAATTTGTTGATGAATGCTAGAAAGTATTTAAAGAATCGTGAGATAAGCTCTTATCTTGATAGTCTAACATCGATGAAATAGGCCAATTATTCACTTTGAAAACTGTAAAAGGCACCAATAGACAACCCCCCACCCCCCCCCCCCCTTGCTAAAAAAAATAAAAAAACATATGAGAGGCTACAATCCGCTATGCGGATCGTTGAAAACCCTTTCCCATCCCATCCTTAAAATCAATATCCTCAAAATATAGGCCTTATGGCAATGAAATACAGAAAATGACACTGTCACAATATATTGCTCAGACAGTTTATCAAAATCTTTTGTGGCTCGACAAAAAACAACGGTTTTCTATTGCTAATGCCTTGGGATGGGGTATAGAAATGGTTTTTGTAAGAAAACGCCCCCAAAATGTGGGCGTAGGTGAAATTGATCTATAGACAAAATGTTTATATTAACATTGCGGAAGTATTTGCATCAACTTTTTTTTCGAAAGTTTTAAAATTTGGACAAAAAACGTTTTTTACTAAAAACGCCCCCAAAAAGTGGGTGTGGCAAAAAACTTTGTATTGACGAAATATAGATATTAGGATTGTCTAAATATGCTACTCAGACACTTTTTTGAAATTCCTTACGGTTTGGCTTAAAACTACGTTTTTTCTAAAAGGGGGCGTGGCAGTGGGCGGATTTTAAAAATGTTTACACTTGTTCTGGTGACTCGGCCAAGGATCCTATATACCAAATTTCATTATCCTAGCTCAAAATTTAAGGCCCAAAAATCGGTGACGAACAGACAGACGGACGGACGGACAGACAGACATGGCTAATTCGACTCAGCTAGCGATTCTGAGTCGATCCATATACTTTGAGGTATATGTAGCTAAATTATTTCTCTATGTTACAAACTAAGTATCAAACTAATATACCCCTATGGGATAGGGTATAAAAATTAAAACGAATGGGCAAGAGAGGGTTATCCTGAAAAAAAAACTTTAAAACATGCGATGGTCAAGCGGTTCACGTCCATATCAATAGGACAGAGCTACAATTTTGGCTAAGATAGGAACTGACTATGATTTGATCACCAGAGAAGTTATTAAAATTCTTCCTAGAACAGCAATTATTAAGTTTCTTCTCATTATATATCGTAAGCTCAAATTTTATCACGTGCCGAAAGTTGCGGAAGTCACAATGGTTTCAAAACCAAGAAAACTTCCAAATGAAATACATTCGTGTAGACCAATTTCGCTTCTTCCACTCATATCCAAAATGTTCCAGATAAGGCCGATTATAGAAGATAATATCCCTGGATAATATAGTTTGGATTTAGAAGTTAGCGTTCGACTATGTGGTGCACAGAATTACTGACAACCGGCGATGTGGGGCACAGAATTATTAATGCATTCGAGAAAGCAGTCGAAATCTTGATAAAGGGCCTTAAATTTTGAGCTAAACGAATAAAAATATAAACTCTCCGTTCGACGGAGCTAACCATATTAAAAATTGACAAAATCCGTTACTACCACGACTACTTTTTAAGTAAACGTATTTTTTATCAATCCCCAAATGGAAGATCACTCTGTCCACAAATCCTAGATTTCCTTCGTGGTCTGAATAAACAAAGCTCAAGGACAAAAAACTCGTTTTACATCTGTATCCAGCGCTCATCAGATATGGTTACAATGGCGTACTTGAAAAAACGAGTGGTGGGTGCACGACTGGGTCGTACGCAACTTTCTCTTTCACAGCGAGTTGGGCGTTAGATCAAATCATAAGCATTTTGATTATTGATGACAAAAATTAATATAATGTCAAAATGTGATTATACGAACGTTTACTCCGAAATTTGAAGGAATCGGTGTCTATGTGAATTATAATGATTTTCCGTCATTGGCCAAACCTGAAAATTCCGTTTAGTGAGGCTTGACGAACCGACCGACGGACGGAATTCCAAAAACCACTTTTTTGGGTTCCACTATCATCGTAATGTTAGAATCAATCAAAATCTCGAGGTCGAAAATTTTCACTAAAACAATATCTTTCTCTTTGTAAGAGAAAGTTAAAAAATAAGGGCCAGTTTTTTCACTGCAAACAGCCATTTTGATAGGATGCAATTGCACTTCAACAATTAAAATACAAAATCTGATATGTAAGTCTTTTTACAAAAACAAAATGTAAACCGCTCTCTGGAATTCCATTTGCAATAAACTTGTCCAAGCTAATACCCATGAATTTACCCACGTTAAGTAGCTTTAGAACTTCATTCAATACGCCATAAAGCATGAGAGCCCCATACATGCCATTCTCACTAGATACTGATTCAATATTTTTTTTTCGTCAAAAAGTATCTCATAGCATCATCATATACGCGCTATTCCATTATGTGAGCGCCAATGTCTGTAATGCGTTTACTATATAGTCAATCCGCTTTTCGCATTTCATATCTGCACTTGGTAAAAATCGCTTTATATCGATTTTCATATTATTTCCCATCTACAGCAGTAAGCTTATGCCATACAAAGGAAGTACCTACCTACACATGGTTGAAAAATTATTCCAATTGCTTCTGGTTTCTGGTTACAGTCGATATTTGTTTGCTATCCACCGGGTAAAGTCGTGTTTTTCTAGCACCGTTTTGTCTGTCTCTTTTATTTATGGTATGCGATGACTATTGTAAAAACCTTTTACACATGCTCACATGTAGATGATAAGTTGCACTGCAAGTGGAGTGAGCAAAGGGAGCAGGTCAGGAAATTGCATGATGAAAGTTAGAAATGCCAGAGAACTACCTTCCAAGTTGTCTACCTTGAACAATGCTACCATAAATAGTTACTTGCAAACTGGTAATTCTTATGCACCCTAGTCGAGAGTCGAGGACACTTCCAACACTGTCTCGACGTAGTCTCCAAACTTATTGGGTATGAATTGTGTGGGCGTCAGAAGTAACTTTTAAGCGTAGAGGTGTATCAAATGGAAGTATCCAGGTAAATAATTTATGAGATATACAGTGTGTGTAGTGAGTATGTTTTTGGATGAAGGGATGTCGTAGCTTTATTATCTGCAAGTCAATCACAGATGAATCCCACATAGTCTGGATGGATTTCAGGAACTACAGGAAATCTTTTTTTTTTTTTAAAAAAACTATAACATTGTATATGAGTGTAAGTAAGAAATCTGTTTCACATTCCAGAAGGCAGTCCATTTTACTTTACTTACTTAACGGGCTCAAACCCCGTTGAGTGTCTCTGCCGGAGACAAGGCACCTTCTATCCCATTCGATCCTGGTCACGTTGCCACAAGTTATCCACTCCAAGCGCTCTGGAAACTGTAATCGTTTGTTCCATAAATCGGAAGTTCGGTCTTCGTTGTCGCCTTGAACCTGAAGGCTGGTATTCGGTGAATCTTTTGGCAAGAGCATTATTGTTCATTCGCTCGGTGTAGTTAGTGTTTGTATTTGATTATTTCATTAGATTCTTATGTACCCACATTAAGACAGATTGTCTTATGAAAGACACATACACATATAAAAGGAAATAGAAAAATTATATATGATTCATAAATCGAAAAAAAGACAAATAAATGGAAAGAAAAAGAAAAATCTTAAGTTTGTAACATGTTGCTAATTATTAATTCGAAAAATTAAATCTTTGTTTAACATTGAGCTTTGCTGCGTTGTTAATTTCTCTTATGCTACGCGGCAAAGAATTCCATAGACGAAAAGAGTAAACCAACAATTGACTTTCAGATGTAAGGGAAGCATAGCGCGGGTGAAAAAGCAAACGCGTTCTTTGCGATAAGGGGGTGCGTATCATATCAGAGATATATTGTTGTTGATGATTTAAAAGGATTTTCGATAGCAAAGATAGAGCGCGGTGCTACAAGAAAGTTTCCAAAAGTCATGTTGAGCAGAATTATGAAAAATCCCGAAACTCTATCATATCTACGTACTCCAAAGACATATCGTATAATGAGATTTTTGGCGGTTTCCACACACTCAATTGCTGTATTATTTAGCATCACAAACGGGAAGTATGACACGTCGGCAATTTTTTTTCGACAGCACAATAGATTTTGACTTTTTAGGGTTCAGGTTCCATTTTGTTGGGACCAAATTCCAATATCTTTGAGATCTTCGTTTATACAGCTCACATAGTGTTCAATTAAGCCGAGAAGGCAACTAAAAAGAATTTGCACGTCATTATGGTATATGTGAATTGAACAGTGTTTAGCAACAGACGAAAGTTCATTCACATAGAGAGAGAGAATAAAAGAGGACCTAGAATTGAGCCTTGTGGGACGCCCACTGACGTTGGAAGGGGTCTGATAAATCGTTGTTTACCTGTACGAACTGGATTCTATCTTTAAGATAGGTAGATAAAAGTTTCACGGCGCTCGACGTGAAATTAATTTTCGATGGAGTTTTCGACATAAAATATTTTGGTCGACCATATCGAACTCTTTGGAGAAATCCAGGAGAATTAGGAAGTTAATATGATCTTTGTCAAGGCCCTTGTCTCATATCTTCTGTTACTTTTAATAAGGCTGTCATACTACTGTGACCAGATTGATTCGATGTTAATAAGTTAAAAGAACTAATATTTGGTTTTGTAAAATTCTTTCAAAACTTTAGACAAGAAAGGTAAAATTGCTACAGGGTATATGCCTGTTGTTCAAATGCTATAGATATATATAGAATATATAAGTATTTATTGGCAAAACGATTGGTAAAAGATGAAAGTAGACTTGCAACTACTTCGGTGCTATCAACTGCTCGCAAGGATAAAATTTAAAAAATTGAATTTATAGTATCATTACTGATAAAAGCCTCGGTATTGTTAGGAACGTTCAATGGAGCTGACGGTAGGGATACAAATTTCCTGTTTAGCTCATTGCTGTCCATTCCGTCAGATGATTATTATGATTATCCAATTTGACGAAGATTTTTCCAGAGATCTTATCCGCTGAGCGATGGATTTAGTTGAACGGATTACATTTGACGTTTTGCAGTCGTAATGGCTACACTTCGTTGCGAAGTAAGCGGTACGCGAAAACGTTTCCACCGATTTTATGCTTGATCGCGTCTTGACATAAGCAAGCGAATCTGATACGAAAACCATGGTTTTTCGACTGGTGTGCATTTTCTAATTATAAGTGGTACGTGCCGCTCAAAAAGTGTACAGACATATTCATTGAGTAGGCCAATTTGGTCTGAGGGGTTTGGTGGGAAACTGAACGTCCTCCAGTTGATGCTTCTAGAAAAATACGCGTGTATTTACCTTTTGCACTAGATCTACAATCTACATCTTGGTTTAGCTCATAAAGTTCGCTGTTGTATCTTCTCCTCCATTCGCCTACCTCGGATACAGGACCAAATTTTTTTTTTTTTTGACGAAAGTGCCTTATATTTGCTTTGCTTTCCTGTTTATTGTCCAGCATGTTGAGCGCGCCGTAGAGTAGGAGGGATGGGTAAAGTAAACATTTGGGGTAAAGTAAACATTTGGAAATTCGGGTTTAGCGTTTTGAATCTATTTGTTTCCATAAACCGAAATATCATCGGTTTCTTAGGGTCAGTATTCGTTGTATCTATTGTTGTTGTCATTCGTGAGGTTGATGTTGACTCTGAGGTCGATTATCTCTTTGAACACTTCAATGCTGTTGCTGTTAATAGTGACATAACTTTGCTTTCGCTTCTTCCTCAACTCAAGTAAATGCTCCTGCAATTGCTCGATAGGGGCGACCAATTATTTCGATATGGTCTGTGTATCACGCCAGCTAGATGGATTTGTTTTGTATTTACTCCTGCCCTACGTAGTATCTGTTCCAGCACGAAATTTAAGAAATCGCATGATAGCCTTGTCAGAATCCGGTAGACGTTTGGAAAAGTTCAGATGAGCTATTTCCAAACTGAACGTTGCATCTAGTATCCTTCAGTATTAGACAGCTTTGTCATATGAAAAGATGAGCATTTGGTATATGATCGATCTGCCACGCTAGTACATGCCGATAGTTGCCGATAGACACCCCGGTTGTTAGTTCAAGGCATGGAATCCCATTTTTTTTCTAGATGGCACATATAAAGCAAATATTCCAGTCATCAGGCATGCAGAAGGCAGTAAGGATTGACAAAGTGAATGACCTAGATAAGTTTTCATATTCGGAAATTTCAAGAGAAAGTTATCCTTATTGAAGGATTCATCATCAGCTGCATAACTTGTCAACAAAAAACTCTACACTGGACATTTAATACGACTGAAATGAAGAACCCATGTAAACCAATAGCCAGCGCGGAGGCACTTCGCTAGATATCCACACAGAAAAGGAAGTTCTCGCCCTGTGGATTCACCTAAGAAACAACAACTCATCTGACCAAACTAAACTAACCTGAGCTTTGATTCAGATGTCTCTTAAATTGTAGATCTATAGCTAACTGCCTCCAATAGCTGCTTTCAAGTAAGATACGCTTGGTATCTACTTGTGCGATCCACTTTTGACGAGGTCTTCCCCTACTGAAACTTGGGGACCGAGTAGTTGTATGGTTTGCTTAATATGTTCTAGCCATCTTAAACGCCTCTATGACCCGTCAATGCAAACGGGACCGAACTTAAAAAACCAAGGATTCGCTTTTAATACAACCCATGCTCCAGTCCGATAGAATAGAAGTGTGATGAGCAAGGTCTTATGCAGGAACTTAGTATTTCGATTGAGAACCTTATTTGTTATCTTTTATCCCGAAGGAATTACAGCTGATAAAGTAATTCTTTTGTGATTTCTGACAAGATGTCTTTTTAAAAATTTATAGTGGAGCCGTGTCAATTACTCCATTACTACCTGAAAGCTGTCGAACTTACTCATGGTGGTCTAGTTGTGGGGCAAGGCTCATAAATATAAGTTCATCTCAACAAATATAAATATAAATTGAGCCATGACCCTTCGAACCCGATCATATCTTCACACAGAAAATTAAATGACCAAATCTATGACGCCGTATGTATTGGCTCGTGTTTGGGTTACTCAACATTCTTCAAGCATCCCGATCATAGCCTCACCGGCAGCGACAAAACTCCTCTTGATAGTTAAAGCTAGATTAGGTACAGTAAAGTGGAATGTTTTGTACCATACCACACTTTTGTACCCATGGGTCCCAAGTAAGGCACGGTATTCATTTAATGGGATTTAGCTATAAGGGGTATCCTTGAAGATCTCTCCGTAACTGCAGTCTCAGCGATGTCCCTTAAGAAGTTATGTTCCGTGAAGACCCAAGAAAACAAAGTTCTGCTAACTAATTTCTGTCGTATTCTGGTTAGAGCCTCTTTGATATTTCATAGGTGGTAAGTTGACTTTAGCCTGATATTGACCTACATTTCGATATTGTAATCGACTTCTTCTTTAAATTTGTAGACCTACGATCATGATATGTTGCTGATCATAATATGCTGCAAATCTATTTCTTACAAATTCGTAGGCTATCTCGTTGCGGGATAGTTCGATCAGGTATTCAGTAGAGATCGACATTATGCTGTAAGGCAATAAACTGGAGCTAGTTACGATTTCCAATTGAATAAAATCTAAGCCCGATTATATGGCCACCTACCTGTCAAAAAATGTAATAATTATACCATCATGGTTTTGTCGCTTCGTGTTATTAATTTTTGTAACCAAAGATCAGGACCGGTTGACCTCACAGACTATATCAGAACCACATGTGTAGATGAATATTGATTTAATTGGAGTAGGCTGATTCTTATCCCATTCTACTCTACTGAGGAAATAACAGCAAATGATCACGGTACTGGTAGGAAGATCAGAATTTATGTGGTTCTTTGAGTATGACTATAGGGCCCCAACTTAACTATTTAAAATCATTTGTTCCGTATTCGTCGAGTTCCGAATTCGAAGTACTCCAGATTTGTTGTAATCCAACTTCATTGCACTCCAGATTTGTCGTAATACAGTCGACTCCATAATGCCAGCAGTGTTGGCAATTATAGGCAGCATCTAGTATTTTAGAATAACACAACCAAAAATGATGAACTGGTCCATATTTAGAAGTTGAAAAGTAGTACAATTTAAAAAAAAACACATGTTTTCCTGGTGGACGACTTTTGAAAAAGGTACCAAAGGCTGTAAAAGTCAACGATCAAGAATTTGATATTTTTTATCATCACTGAACAATAAAAAGTTCGCAAAATGACGATTGATTGTACAAATTTCGAAAACTGATGAGATCGTTGGTTTTTCTGCTGTTACCTGTGCCAAGCAGACATTGTCGTCGTTGATGTTCGCTGATCACATCAACGACGACAATTGCTGATGGTGGTATCTTTAACTGCAATAATTGTCAGATCTCCTTCATTAGGTTTCTCAGCCTGCACTACAGTAGACACAATCATATTGTTCAAAATATTTGGGCTTAAAATGCTTGCAGGCGGCTCACTAAGAAATCTGTCAATTTTCGGTAATTTTTGTCTAGTATCTTCACTTTTCTGACGTTGTCTGCACTTAAATGCACCTTCTTCTCTTTATCCTTTATTTAAGTTCTCTTATTTTTGCAAATTTATTTTGTCAAATCAAAATTGCCATCAACATTTCAGGTTAGATTCAATTTTC
Source organism: Rhingia campestris (assembly GCA_932526625.1). Taxonomy (NCBI): domain Eukaryota; kingdom Metazoa; phylum Arthropoda; class Insecta; order Diptera; family Syrphidae; genus Rhingia; species Rhingia campestris. The sequence continues at coordinate 55,605,451 of OW052184.1, read as the reverse complement.
GATACTATTTATTTTTTGAGGTTATATTTTAATTCCTAGGATTGCTGTACTTTATCGCGGTAAATACCTGATCTTTTCAGTGCTAGTGACATAACTTTGTGATTGATTTTTCCTTTCATTTTCTGCTATTTTTCTTTCCTATCTTCTTTGTCCGACCGAAGTCCAAGTAAATTAATTTTCTTCTTTTATTTTCTATTTAATAAACAAAATTGCATGAGATAAATGTTTGTCTAACAAACTGAACCGCGAGTCTGCAGAGCACTCCTCTCCTGCATCAGAGATACCTCCGTGGCTTATATTGACACACAACAATGGCTATATACGTTTTAACTGCATATGTATATTCGATCTAGGTGCAGCAATTAGTGTCCTTTGCACTACTCCCTGCCTGTCCCTATCTAATAACAATTTTGGCTTTTTCTAATTTTCTTCCAAATGTTTCGTTGGTCTATGGTAACCCACCAAACTACATTGAAAATACGGAAGTATAGATCACACGATTGTTGTATCCATCCTCAGAACATCCAACATTATTTCGTAAATTTGAAAATGTGTTTAGTATGTGGTTTATTGATATACGTAAAACCACTTCTACTTTCTTCTATGCATTAAAATACATTTGCTTAAGAGTCGTCTCTAAATAGTGACCTCATTAAATGAAAACGATAGTCGTTTGGATGATAATCGTCTATTTTGTCTTTTATTCGTAGATAGTTTTTTTAATTTATTTTTTGGAATAGGTTTTCAAAATTTAATAAATGATAATAATAAATCCCCTCTAAAGTTAATAAATAACAAAATAATCTTAACAAAACAGGACGACACAACCCTTATTTTAATTCATTATTCATTTGATTTATTCTTTTACAATTTGGCTAAGATTAAGATTCATTTAAATAAAATCCATGAATTTCAGTCGCCCCCAAAACCAGTATCCTTCATCATCTTGTCAATCCTTTCCCCAGACTTCACATGCATCGAAAATTCCTTCCGAAACTAAATATATACACAACAAGAACTCTTTCTCTCTCAGGATACTCCAACACTGCTATAGCTGGACATGATGATGACGACAATATCTATCATGCTGAGAAGTGATTAATGGGAAATAAAACCAGCACCAAAGCCGTATTCTTCTTCTTCTTCAGCTTTTCTTGTTTATTTCCGGATTTTGACAACGTAACATAAAATCCACAAGAGTAGTTCCATGCCATGAATTTTAATATACCTAACCCAGGCGCCCCCAATGATATGCTCTTACAGTCAGAACTTTGCAATCGAGTATACCATAAGCTTTGTCACTTTATTGTCGTAGTGACGAGAGAGTTTTTTTGCACGAGATTTATATGCAACTCCCCAAAGTGTTGATGTGTTCAATTAAATTGAAATTCAATCAAACAAAAAAGTATGTCGTAATTTAAAGTGTCGAATGCTTCTGAAAAATCTAGCAGAGTAAAAATGAAGGCTTGTTTTCATCTACAGCCTTCCTTATATCTCCCACTACTTTTAATAAAGCTGTTGTGCAACTGTGTTTAGGACGAATGCAAGACTTTTCGGAGGAAAGCATCTTATTTGTTGAAAGATACTCACGTCTTGGAAAGTTCATTATTTTCTTTTAGATTTTCGAGAGAAATGGTAGAACTGCGATCGCCCTGTACTCATCTTTACTCCCCTTTTTAAAATAGGGATAATTTTTGACTCCTTCCATACGCAAGGAAAAATGCCGGTCATAAGAACCGAGATCAAGACGTATGTTAAATGTTTTAAGCAATATGGAAGTATTTTAAAAAAGTCGGATGGATTTCATCAAACCCAACCGAATTTGAATTTGTGCTGAAAAAACTTTCAAGCACTTCGGTTTCGTCAGTTGCAGTAAAAAAGAAGAAATTTGGTACGCTGCTTTTCAGCATCAGTTTTATAGCGATCTGATATCGCTCTGCTAAATCGGCGGAGCTAAAGAGCATATTGTCGACGTATATCCTTCACGGATCAGCCACTTATCAAGCTCGCACTTATGGAGATGGTAATTTACCGGGATACCATTCCTTTCCTGAACTAAGCATATTGAGACGATATAAACGAATGCCCCTTGTGGAACTAAGCCCAACCTTAACGTGCTCTCCATGTATATATCACTGGGTGGGGTAGTAAGCCCCGAGGATCACGGTATTGTCTCTAGCCATCACCCTTAAAATGTGCCTTTGAACCACTTTATTAAGGATATTGTCGAAATATCGTCGGTCGTATAGAACATTGTCGGATTATGACGATCGGTACAATCCTAGTTGATCAATATCCCTTAATCGAAGTCACGTTGCAAAAGTATGTTGATGACCACGATTTCCTTATACAATCTGTACGCTACTAGATAATCTACATAGATCACTTGTATAATTGTTAAACAATATCGGTGAGTTCACCGCCACCTGTGGTAAACCGTTTTTAATTTCAAAGACTTTTCTCGAAATTACGTTGCCACATTTGAAAACTAACTTCTTTCCCATAATCATTTCATAAATCATATATAGCATGGGTTAAAGCATGGCCAGTCTAAATAGCTTGTTGAAAAGCTCCTTTAACCACACGGAGTCGAAGGCCTTCTCAAAGTCAGCCAGACAGGCCCCAGTGCATTGTTTATACCCTATCCCATAGGGGTATATTAGTTTTGATACTTAGTTTGTAACATAAAGAAATAAAGTATATGGATCGACTCAGAATCGCTAGCTGAGTCGATTAAGCCATGTCTGTCTGTCCGTCCGTCCGTCCGTCTGTACGTCACCGATTTTTAGGCCTTAAATTTTGAGCTAGGATAATGAAATTAGTTATATAGGATCCTCGTCTCTGCCTACAGAACAAGTGTAAAAATTTTTGAAATCCGCCCACTGCGTAGCAAAAAACTTTGTATGAACGAAATATAGATATTAGGATTGTCTAAATATGCTGCAGACACTTTTTTGAAATTCCTTACGGTTTGGCCAAAAAATAAGTTTTTCTAAAAAAGGGGCGTGGCAGTGGGCGGATTTCAAAAATTTTTACACTTGTTCTAGTGGCACGGACGAGGATCCTATATACTAAATTTCATTATCCTAGCTTAAAATTTAAGGCCCAAAAATCGGTGACGAACAGACTGACGGACGGATGGACGGACAGACAGACATGGCTAATTCGACTCAGCTAGCGATTCTGAGTCGATCCATATACTTTGAGGTATAAGTAGCAAAATTATTTCTCTATGTTACAAACTAAGTATCAAAACTAATATACCCCCCTATGGGATAGGGTATAAAAATTAATATACAAAACGAATTGAGAGATGAAAAATTCGATTTTAGTTTTATCTAAGGGCCTTTTGCAGCAATTTTTTAATACAACGTCCAGTCATTTTCACGGTAATATCCATAAGATAATAATCGAATATAGTTGATATCATCAAAATTTAGTTCATCAAATTTTATAATCAAAATTCAATTTTTTTTAATTTAACTGGTATCCAACAGTAGTTTAGATACTTAATTCCTGTTCTCCATTAAAAGTCAGCGCAGCTCATCACTTAGATTATTTTAAATCTCAAAAATCAATATTAGGTACTTTATCACCACAATTTTTCTAAGCATCGGCTTACAAAAAAAATAGACGAATACCAACATCAACTTCGTCACAAGACAACCATATCTTCCTATCCAAATCATTTATTATTAACCAATATGGAATATTTAAAAAGAAAAGATAAAATTGGAGACAAATAGATACCGCACTCTCGCATTCCACGTGCGTACAATAATTTCCTTAATTTCCCGAGTAATCAGTCTTCCCAGCAGGATCTGCGAAATGACATAGCTACTCTTCCATGACATTGACATGTTTGCCAATTTTCGCAAGAAATGAAAACAAGAGGAGAAGACTGGGGTGTCGAATTAATAAATAACATCAATAAGCGTCGCACCATCTAATCTCTCACAATAAATCACCTATAATTACCGGCAGGCAACACCTCGACAGTAATATGCGAACAAATTACAACAATGTGCCATACAAAGAGCCGCATATCTTGAGGCGGATTGCAAGCATTAAAGCCATTCAACAGACCTTGAGCTTGAGATTCACACACACAACCAAACAATCGGTGCTGTGCAATAAGACCGCTGGGCGCTTACGTAACGTAGTCTGCAATCCGTATCCGACAAAACAACCGGTTCAAGTTGAGTTGAGATACATTTTCCGCGCGACTGCTTATCTACACCCAACAATCAAACAGAAGCATGCTTTAAGACTTAATTTACAAACGAAAGATACCCACAAAGCGTTCCGTGTAAAAGAACGTGTAAATAGTTTATTGAAGGCCGTTACAATCCACGACACAGACACATACGGTGAGTGGGTGGCCAATAGGCAGACACGCGTTTGGATTCATAAAATGCTGGGTAATTGAAGTTTCCCCGAAAGAAGAAAAAGTGTATCGCAAACTGATAATGAATGTGCAATTAACACTCACGAGCAACAGCCAGAGTTGCCAAACGGTCTGTTAAGATGGTATTTTGAGATTTGTTTGTGGAAGTAACGCTAGGATGTGACTAGAATTTTTGTTACCCAAAAAAGATGACTCCCAACAATGCCCAGGAGGTTTTAATTGTTAAACAAGGACGAATTTCTAAAATCCGACTAGAGGCAGAAAATAGATCTAGAGCTTAGCGAGACATCATAAAACTGTTTAATTGGAATGGTCTCTCGATTATCTGAATATCGGGGATATTCAGACATTTTGTATATCTGACCCAACAATGGGTCTCCATACTCAGCTTTTTTATATTCTTGGCGTTTGTAATCTTGAGAATTTCTGTTTAATGGGAATCATCTACAAATTAATTGAGGTAGTAAATAGAAAGGGATATACCGAACTAAAAAGTCTATTACGTTTAGAGAAAATAATATCGGGGCCCTCCTCTATCCACTTGAAAAAGGCAAATCGTTTCAATTACCTTCAATTGATGGTACACCTCGACTACACCTATTAAGTCCAAAACTAATAGCTAATCTTCATACTCAGCTTTAAGTTCATGATTATGTCGAATGTACCTCGCTGGGAATAAATTCCAAATTGATTAAGAAGGAATAAACCCTGGGTATATCAAACTAAAAATAACAAACAAGGAATGCTGACACTCTCCGCTAACTCGAAAAAGACTTCAGGTAAAGCTGACTCATGCTCAATGCTCCGACGTTCTGTCCTATAGTCCGTAAGGGAAGGACGAGTTATGAGACAGATTCTAAGGAAGAGAATTAAGGTCTGTGGGTCTCCGCTCAGTCGACGAATGTAATCCAAGTGAAACAAACAAAAAACTCAGCCATCCAAACCTGAATCAAAAGATGGATGTGGGCTATGGCGGCGTCTCAACCCTTACTCAGGCATTATATACATAACTCACGCCCATTTTTTTAGGGTGTTTTTCCTAATAAAGCGACCACATTATGCTGACAGTTTCTGCTGGATAAGGTGGATTCTTTTTTTTTTTATGCACCAGGTGGAACTGGCAAAACATTTCTTATTTCACTAATTCTTGCGGAAATACGATCTAATAATAACGTCATTGGCCGTTGCATCATCTGGCATTGCAGCTTTATTGGATGTGGAGCCATAACATCTCATTCAACATTTCAGCTGCTTCTGAATATTTGAAGTAACCGAGATGAAGTGTGCAACATTAAAAAAAACAACATTGTCGAGCGCCATCCTGAAAAATGGAACATGATCATCTGTGATGAATGCACTATGGCACAAAAACATTCTCTTGAGGCCTTGAGCAGAAAAAACAACGACAAATTATTCATTCATTTTGACATTCCACGTTCAAAGATGTCAAAATGCTGCAAGATCCATCTGTTGACACATTGTAGAAACAATTGTTTGATATCGGCAATGGAAAAGTTGCTGTCGATTAAAATATTTCCTGATGTACGCAAACAGAAAGGCAGAAAGAGCCATTTTGGCAGAAAATTTTGCGATGCCAACGAAGCTGTCAATTATCCAGCAGAGTTTTTGAACTCACTAGATTTGCCAGGCATGCCACCACACCTTGTATGAAATTTGAAGGTTGGATCTCCGGTTATTTTACTTCGAAAGTGTAGTTCAGTAGTGTGAGATTTTTACTTACTAAAACCACCACCATTTTTATTTTTCATTTAAAAACAACTAGTTATGCGATTTTTTTAGTAATTTTTTTCACGAGGTTATTAAACATTGGACAGTCGACATTCCTCTGATAGTTCCTGCTTTTTCCGCAAGTTTTTAACATTTCTTTTCTCTTGAATTTGGAAGACCATGGTATTAACGTATTAACATGTCCCAATAAACGTTTTTTTAATGTTTAAGTGCAAAATTTGTTTGTTTCATCTTTAGCCGTAGGAGTACTCAGTTCTCAACGAAGATTTTCACTTAAAATTTTTGCAAGATCCAAAACGTCCAAAACGCTTTAACACTTGCCTGTATAATAGCAGCTTGTTATCAAGGTAAAGCTTCGATTTTTTTGCGATATTTCTAGATTTTTTTTTAATTTGTATTTAAGGCCTTAATGCCACACCTTGTCAAAAGCTGCAAGCTAAGAAAATTTTATCTTCTTCGAAAGCAATTGGGAAATTTATGTTTTTTTTTTCGCTGGACCAATAAAGACCCTAAAGATTTCCTCAAGATACGCTAATAAAAGTCTAGATACTTTTTTCTAATCGCTTTTTGCACAAACATATTGAGTTACCCTGTACAGCGTTTTTTGGTCCTTTTAAGATCCTAATGTTTTTCCTGGGCGAACAATTTGATTCTTTTCCATCTGTTAGGCTTTCTGGATAAATGTTTAGCTAACCGAATTTGATAGCACGTTTCTGGACCGGTTGAAATATGTTTTATTTTGCGAATCACGACTTTTATGTCATTTTTTCAAGCTTTTCTCTTGTGTTTTCCAGGGATACTAAATTTTTGCTTTGTTAAGAAGTATTGTTTCATGCTGCTTTTTTAACCGTTTCGATATTGGAGTCAACCACAACTTCGAGTTTTAATGGGTTTCTAAGCGATACACCCAAAATTATTTTCTAAATAATTTTTGAAGTATTTCCAGTTGGTTTCCCATTTGTTAGTCTAGTTGTAAGCTAAATTATTGGTATTTGAACTTAGCCTCACTTTGTAGTGAAAGTGAAAGTTACGTATGTCTATTTCGTAAAAGATAAAGGTTTTCTTTTTATAGAAATGTTTGAACCAGATTTGTTTATTTTACACATTGAACAAGCAATGAATTGGATTATTGGTATTCGAATATTACAATTACCTCGCAGCAAAAGAAAAAGTCATGCAATCACCCTTATTTTTTTGTAAATGTACACATTGGCAACCCTGTTACACAGATAACCTCCAGTTGGTGTTGTAACGAATACAGATGTGCAGGTGCGTAAATTTATCCAATGGGAGAATTTATTCAATTTCATGGGACGAATGAAATTGCACCCCGTTATTTGTTATTCACCGGTTTATTCATTTCCATAGGACCAGGGTTTGAGTACTGTGCGATGCGACAGACAACGTAGAGTTGTACGTACATTTGCCGTCGCACCTACTAGTAAAAGTAAAGTAAAGGGCAGACAATTCGGTAGCTGTCATAAATTAATTACTCATTACTCAAAAAAAAGAACTCGTATGAAGGATGCCAACCAACTTTGGGAACCCGTAATTAAATGCATTAATCATAAGTATTCAGCATACTGATTACAGAACATGTACATAGTCGAAGTGGAAATGAGTGAAATGGTAACAGTATGTTGTGAAAGAGATGTTACATTTAAATTAAATTTAATTCAGATTTTGCTACTTAAGAAACTGCCCCTTAATATAAAAACATTTTAGATTAATATTCTTGGAATGAGAGAATTCAGTTGAAAATAATGTTAAACTCAATTACCTGGTCATCACGTAACTTTAGCCATAGAAAGCATATCTTTCTAAGCAAAGGACATTCTTTATCAAATAGAATATAGGTAAGCGAAATTTAAAATTGAAATTCTACTAATAAAAATTGTTAATTTAATTGTTTATTTCGTAACAGCTAACACTGTGAAAAATGAGCTTCAAGTATTTTTAATCTCTTACTGAACACATATATAAAGAAAATATCATAAATTTTGATATCCTATATAAAGCCTGTTTTTTAGCGGCATAAAACTTTATTTTTAAATAAAACACAAATTCAATGAATGACCAACATTTTGGCTTTATAAGCTTACAAATTTCATGGCATTTAATGTTTAAAAATAATTTGACGACTGCGACTTATGAACGATATCCTCTCATTCACAGGTCCATTTCTTGAGGTGATTCGGTTACCAAACGTTTGTCTCAACAAAGTCATTTCTCTTCCAAATGACTTTCAAAGACATGGGAATTGTAAAATTCACAAATCATCAAACTAAATATTTAAATTGCCTCTAAGCAACGTTGCTTAAATTCTTATCTATAATCGATTTTTCGTTGCTACTTAACTAAACGATGATTGTTTCAAAGAACGTTATAATCTATACAAGGTTATGTCCTATGGTCGCTTTTTTCTACACTACTTTATGTTCTAGGGTAGTTTTTTTGACAAATGCCTTTGCAACCCTCTGACAAATAACACATAGGATAGATTGACTAAAAAGGGTATTATGGAATGTTTAAAGAATTATTTTGTAGTGAGATAGTAGATTATATAATATACCCCATTTCGACCTCAATATTTTATAGCAGCCATCAGTTGGAGATCAGCAGAAATGTGACCACCCCTATTTGATCCTTCAAGATCTTATCGCACAAAGTCGATCAGCTTTTCTATATTGGCCTTAGAAAATCGATACTTTGTCGAATATATTTGTCTTGAAGTTCGATTGCGTCAATTATCGCTTTGTACATTTTTGTTTGTATACTTTTGTCGAATATATTTGTCTTGAAGTTCGATTGGGTCAATTATCGCTTTGTACATTTTTGGTCTCGTAGCTGTTGGTCTGTTTGTATCAAAAGTATGTATATTTCTCTCTAAAAGATTCACAAAGTTAAAAGTCATAAAAAGGGTTCCCAACATGCGGAATAGTCTCTCCGCGAAGGCATACTTTACACCTTAATTAATTAAAATTTCATATACAAAATAAGAGTACTCAGCAAACAAATGGAAATGTATAACGGAGGGACCAGTGGTTCCAAATTAAAAGGACAAACTTAAGAAAAGTATTTTTTTTTTTTTTTTTTTTTAAATTCTGACCTGCCTAAGCAGTAATATACACATCGACCTAAAAGATCTATTGTGCTTGTCGTCAGATGCTTTTTAGGTTAGTAGCGCTTCTACTTTCCTAATGTAGCTGATAATACTTTCAGCCGAAGATTTCCTCAATTCTTCGGGACTTAAGAATTCCCTGAAGAAAGATTCTCTTCTCATACCGTAAAGGGCCGGGCATTCACATATGATATGCTCGGCTGTTTCGTCTTCTTCTAGACATAGTCTGCACTCCGGTGAGTCGACTAGACGCATTTTGTTTAGGTGATATCGAAGACCGTGATGACCAGTTAGGTAGCCTACTAAGTTTTTGATATCGTGCCTGCGAAGATTTAGTATCTTGTCGGCATCTGATTTGAAGGGCTGAATAGCTCTTTTGGCCTGTCTTAGGCCTGGGATGTTTCCCCAGTATGAAACACATCTGTTTTGTTCCCAGTTTTTTATAACTAGATTTATGGCTGATTTGGGGATTGCACAGAAGGGTTCAGGTCCAATGAAGGGGGTTTCGGAACCTTTTCTGGCTAGTTCATCAGCTTTTTCGTTACCTTCAACTCCCTTATGTCCGGGGACCCACCATAGTTTGGTTTTGTTCCTGGAACTGAGTGTTTGGAGGCAGTGTTGGAGGCAGTTGAAGCAGTGTAGTACTGATTTGGAGTCAATGATGTGTGAGCTAAGGGCTTTTATAGCTGCTTGACTGTCCGTGAATATATGGATGTTTGCGCCTTTAATACCTGAGTTGTGTATTAGGTTTGCGCATTCTTTTATGGCATGGAGCTCAGCTTGGAATACACTAGGGTTTTTTCCCATAGGTATTGAGATGTTTTTATTTGGTCCATGTATGCCAGCTCCTACCCCTGAGTCCATTTTAGAACCATCCGTATACCACTTTAGGCCGTTTAGGCAGTTTGGAGGGTTGTTGCTACACCATGCTTCTCTGGTTGTGATCTCCGTTGAGAATCTTTTGTCGAAGCATAGTGTCTTTGGTAAGCGGTCTGTAACCGCACAGATCATGTCAAGTTCTGGAAGTTCGGAAAGAAGTTCAATTAGTTTTAGATGTTCACTAATGTTTAATTCTTCCGCTTGTGTCAAACTTGCTGAGCTGCGAATTGCCACTTTTTTTATATAAATGTGGAGAGGTGTTAGTCCTATTATGGCTTCCATAGCCGCCGTGGGACAGGTACGCATAGCTCCGGTAATGCCCAGACAGGCAAGCCGTTGTACCTTGTTTAATTTATTTATAGTTGTTTTTTGGGTGACTTTGTTCCACCATACTATTGAAGCGTATGTTATAATGGGCCTGACCATGATCGTGTAGATCCAGTGTGTGGTCTTTGGAGAGATTCCCCAGGTTTTGCCATACATGCTTCGGCAGGCCCAGAAAGCTTTGGTTGCTTTTTGAATTTTGTTGTTGATGTGGGAGTTCCAGCTTAGTGTTTTATCGAGGATCACTCCAAGATATTTTACTTCGTTGGAATACTCAATGTATGTACCATTAATTGAAATTTGGGTAAGATTTAATTTCCTCCTTTTTGTAAAAGGGACGATGATAGCCTTGCTGGGGTTTATTGAGAGACTTTCTTTGTTAAACCAGTCTATGACTATCTTAAGGGCGTTTTGCAAACGTGTTGTAACTTCGTTTGGTTCTTTGCCCTTTATTATGATGACTAGGTCATCGGCGTATCCAATTATATTGAAACCTGCATTACTTAGGTCTTGAAGTAGGTTATCGATAACCAGAGACCATAGTAGGGGTGAGAGTACTCCTCCCTGAGGGCAGCCTTTAACGGCTGTTACTGATACTGAGGTCTGTGCTGATGAAGCAGTTATTTTCCGACTTTCAAGCATCGCTTTGATCCATTTGATGGTGGGATGATCTATTCTTCTATGAGTCAAAGCATTTGATATGGAGTCATATCCAGTGTTGTCAAAAGCGCCCTCTATGTCTAGGAAGGCACATAAAGCTACTTCTTTGTTTTCGTATGCACTTTTTATTTGTGATGTTAAACTTAGAAGTGCTCCTTCCGTGGATTTACCTTTTTGGTAGGCGAATTGACATGGGTGCAGAGGAGTGCTTTCATTTAAGCACTCTCTAATGTGTACGTCAAGTATTCTTTCCATTGTTTTCAGGAAAAACGATGTTAAGCTTATTGGACGGTATGATTTAGGTAGTTCTATTGGTTTGCCTGAAAAGTATTAAAGCAGTTTCTAGTTCAAAGCCTGGACGGCTTATTGTGCGGCATCATTCAAATCCGACGCTGTTTTGATTGGACGACCGGAATTCTGAAGGATATTAGAATTTTGAAACCCTGGAGAACTTGATCCTCCTTCACACAACGGCCAACATCGAGGAAATTCGCCGGACTACCGCCGTTCAGCTTAATAATGTCCATTGTGGCAGGATCAGCTGGCAAGACCAGCGCCATTTACCAAACAACCGATGTTATAGTCCGTACCAAATCAGTTGGCAAACGGTCGATTGCGCAGAGAGAGGATTTAAGAGCAATTTAAGATATTGTAAAATAAATTTTAAAAACCTGCACAGTAGAATGGCCAACTGATTTGGTACGGACTATACCATCCATTGCGACTAGTTCAGGTTGTGCGTAGCAGCTTTTACTTCTCAGGGAACTGATTCGCTGGTCTTTTCCATTGCGAAGATTTCTTTCTGACGGAACTGAGCATTGTCGTCGAAGTTCAGCTCCTTAAGCTTAAGAACTCGAAATGCATGTATAGCAACTCCATAGTTCTGCAGCAGATCCTTACTCTGCTACTCCAAAAGATTGAGATGCCTCACTGGAACTGCATTTATCCTTTGGAAGAGAGCACGATTAGCACATTTGCGGAAGATTGCAAGTATTGTTGTGATTCTTGTAAAAGCCGGTTTACATGCGTGTAGTTTTCAATTAAAAAAGACCTTGAACCTTAGGCTAGAATGGACAGCGCAATTTTAAAATGAAGTCACGGAGATGGAAGCGGCAGGTAAGATACATCGAGACAACTGCATGTATCTGTATCACATTTACTACACTAAAATCATTTACAAAAGAAATGTATCTTGTGTCCATTTTTATTTTTATCCGTCAAGCCAGAAATGAGCCTCATCACTGAAGATGATTTGACGACACAAATCTGGTTCAACTTCCAATTGATTCTCAGGTCATTCACCGAACACACGACGTAATTGATGGTCCGCTGGTTTTAATATCTGCACCAGTTGGATCTTATAATGATGTAGGCCAAGATTTTTCTTCAAAATTTTCGAATGGATTCGGGACCTATGGATAATGGATATGGATGGATCGATGGATATGGATAAATATTATTAAATAGCCAACAACACAATAACCAAACCAAAAAAAAGAGTAAATGTTGTCATGAATCGATCCATAGTATTACGAATATTAGCTGCTCAGATGGAAGACTACGCGCACCGTAAACTTGATGAAGTGCTCTATAAGTTTGGCAAACATAGTATAAAAACAAATCAAACACACATTATTAGTATGACAGCTAGTTTGACAGTTATCCCTATCGGAAGCTCTATACCCCTAAAAGAAAACTCTTTGTATCTTAGATCCCCTTGCAGCAATTTATTTACACAGCTGTCATGTCATTTTCACATAAGCAGATAATTATTAAATAATTAAAAAGAGAGTTGAAAGCACTATCGTTTTGGTACTTTAACAATAAAAAAAACCTCACTTACATACAACTAAGGGAACTGATATTACCCATAATTCGGCATCATGGAACTATATGAAAACTCATAACTGCTCAGTAAGTAAACATTAAATAAATAAAAAAGGATAAATGCTATTCGTTGATTTGACGAAGAAAGTGCGTTTTAAAAAAAAACTTCAAGACATCAAGACGATCCATAAAACAATCAATAGTTTGACCTATGATACTGTGGGCAGTTTTGTATATTTTATGAAACTTAAGTCAGATCATCTAGATGAAGTCATCTAGACTATTGCGATGAACTGATCAATGCTTTCCTAAAAGCATTATCAGACGAAGTGGCCTGAAGATTCTCTTCTTATAAAGGGTGGTCCAACGAAAACGCACGATGTTTATTGTAAATAAAACAAAAAGTTTTCAGAAAATCATCTTAATATTTTTTTTATTATGATAGAAGGATACATATGTGAAACAAAATATCGGTCAAATGCTCGGGACGGCTTCGATGGCATACCTCTATCCAATGGTCCATATTTTCAATGACTCTCAGACATAATTGAGGTTCAATGTCGTTAATGTGCCGAATTATCTCATCCTTTAGCTCTTGAATTGTTCTTGGCTGACGTACACTTTTTCCTTTAAATATCCCCAAAGAAAGAAGTTCAAGCCCACAAGCCGCACCAAAGAATCACTCATCGGATTTTCAACAATCACTCATGGATTCTCATTTGCCCAAATGCGGCAATTCAGCTTGTTAATGAATCTACTGAGGTGAAAGTGTGCCTCATCGCTGAAGAGGATAGTCTTTGTAAAGTCACCATTCACTTCTGTCTGCTCAAGCAACCATTCGGTGTATTGACGACGCTTGAAATGATCAGCAGGCTTCAGCTCTTGAGTCAATTGAACCTTGTAAGCGTGCAAATTCAAATCTTTATTCAAAATTTACATCAGTGATGTTCGTGAGATGTTCAATTATTAGGCACTGCGACGAGTCAAGGTTGACAGCTCTTCTGTCACACTATCGTGAATAACAGCAATGTTTTCCGCGATGCCCAGTTGTTTTCACATTTCCTACAGACCCGATTTGCTGAAATTTGCGCACAATTCTCCCGATTGTGGACACATTTGGTCGATAATGCTGACCAAAAAAATCACGTAGAGCATGAAAAGCATTTCAATTTGAACGCCCATTTTCGTAAAAGGCTTCAACAATCTTAACGCGCTGCTCTATTGTGTACCTTTCTATGGTTGAATTTGTCAAACACTGACACGGAATGTCAAATTAAGTTGGGCAAAAAACTTGACGTTAAGGTGTTGCTCACAATTAACATTGTGCATTATAGTTGTACCACCCTTTATTTAAAATGAGGCCCATAAATTTAATTTTACCTTCAGGTTAAAGAGGTTAAAAAAAAACTCTTTTTAATTTCAAGCACAAAATTTATGGAACAATATTCGGTTCGGTTAGGGCTGATGGACTTTACGAGCTGAACGGCGACATAATATCTACTTCAGCATGATGCATGGTGATGAGGCAAGAAAATCTTTATCTACCACGAGCGTGCCCCACCTAACTTACCAGTTTATATAATGGATTTGTGGGTTTATCACAGACACAGCAACCTAAGCTTACAATGTTGTTTTATTCGATAACGTTTTAAATAAACTTCATGTCCTCTATTCGCTTGGTTCTATCTTCCCTGCTGCTGCTACTTGAAGAACCTGTTTGCCTTACTAGTTGCAGTTTCAACTGTAATGATCATCTCCTGGAGTTCTTTATCTCTACCACTAATAGCTTCAAAGGAATGCAACTACAAACATTTCTGATACCTTGCAAACCGAAGAGCTCGCCGCCTCTGCATGACTGTCATTTTCTTTCTCCCTCCAAAACAGACACAAAGACTGAAGGCATACCAGAATATTGTATAGTCTTATACCGAATCCAAATGGACGTTCAGTGGGTCGAGCCTGGCAATTAGCGAGAGGATTGCTGTTGCTTTGATTGGAATTCGAACTCAAACCATCTGGCCACTAACGACTGCAAAAGTGTGTCCTCCATTTTTTGTCACCATTTGTATACCCAGTGAATGCTCTGTGGGCTTGAGAACAATGTTGCATCTTTTGATTAAAAACCCTGTTTGGAACTGAGCGTTATGTTAATGGGCATCCCTAGTTACTTCATAGCTCCTTTACTGAATATAATCTCAGATAATAAGATCATGTCAAAACCAGCCATAATATGATACCTAGGTTGATGATTGACGCGTGAGATACAAACAAGGAACACATACGTTCAGTGCGACAAAGCAGCTCGTATAAGCAGTAATTAATGCAATAATGGCAATTATTGTCAAACATTAATGCAATATTGACAAATATTCTACATGGGCTAGATCAATGACGATTACTCAAGAAGGATATAACCCGTGCGCTGAGATGATCCCAAGAAATATTTTATCTGAGGATATCATAGCTAGCGAGCTACACAGGATGTACTATGACAAAATCCAGACATGGGCTTCAGTCAAAAATATCAAGTTAAAGGAAAAGTATGGCAGGTGAATTGGAGCACGTACTCCAAGGGAAGCTGGATCCACAGACCTATAGCACTAGATAATGAAAAAGAAATAGTCCGAGAGTTCAACCAAGAACCCTCGACGTCCGCTTTGAAACAGAATGTGGAAAGAAGATACTTAATCGCTAACCAACCCCGCAAAGTAATATCAAACGGTAGTGAGTAGTTTAAGGGTGCAGGGTGTTGTTTAGTACTCATGCACATCCTTGAAATCGAACACACCGGTCGGTGGATCGTCTATGCTAGCAGCCCGGGGCTGCTAGTATCTGTCGAAGATTACACACTTCTTGGGGCAATCAATGTTAATAAAAAATCAACCCCAGACCAAACAAGAAAATCAGCGAAAGTCGGAATCCTTTCGCTGGTCGGAATGAATATTATTCCGTTCAGGTCTCATCACCTGTATAATTCATCTGTGTGCATTTTTGATGTCTTCTGTCCTTACTATCGCGCCAAAAGCCATAGGCAATGAAGTTGCATTCAGGCATCTCCTCACGAATGACTCCATAAAAATATGTTCCAGACATTAAGTTCCAGGATCAATTCATCATGTTTTTTTTCTGAGAGTCTTCTATGGAGAAGTAAGTAGTTCTTCATTGCTGTCCTCAATTAAGGCCCCTTCTTCTCTGAACTCATGCCATATACCTAGGTTTTATTGTTTTTTCAAAAGCTTCCATACGGTGTCGCAAAGAGTTATGTACGCTGATGGCGTATCTAAGTCTCTGTTGATAGCCATGTGCTATTCCAGATCCTTAGCAAGACTTCTCCTTCAAGCTAGGTATTATAGATACTCAAGAGTAATTTAGAACATGAGTATGGTTTTACTAAAGGGTTCCTCCTGACAAAATCAATATTCTCTATCACCTGTCAATTCGAAATACGATTTGAATCTCCACAAGTCTCGTGTTCATCTGAAGTTCATCCATCCCAGTGAATATAAAATTAAATCTAAGTCTATTTTCATTATTTTCAATTATATCTATATGATAAAGTGGTTATTTTCCATGATATTGATACAACCTGTCTGCAAAAAAAAATGTCTGCCACACTTTTGTCAAGCAAGCAGAAACGCTAATTATTTGCCTCTAAACGGATTATTTTTAATCATAAGCGAACGGTTCTACTGCAGAGAACAGGAAGAGGCAATAATAAAACTCAGTTACCATTTAATGGATAAAACTTCAGCACTCATACTGCCACAGATAATTAAGATGCATTTGCATCCGTTTTTTGGTTTGCAGAATATTCGCCGAGTTGTATGAGCGCAAATTTGCATAAAGCCAAACCAAGACCGCGGCACAATATTTACTCATCCATTTCTCTTTTATACTTTTGCAACAAGCACAACTTTATAAATATGAATGTGTGTGTGAATACTTTAATGTATCGCTAACTACATACATCTATTCAATTTAATTTGCCTCGCTAGCAAAATTTCTGTTCATGATACCAAGCCATTAAATCGACGAACTTTAATACTTCACCGAAACTCTAGTATCTCAACCTGTATACAGAGGGGGTTCCGATTGGATGCAATATTTTGGCATCTTCCCCTAAGCACTTCATTTCAAAAGGAGCATCATTGAATGCCTCGATGAAAAGTTTGTCTTGCTCCTTCACAAAGGAGAGAGAATAATTCCATAAACTTACGGAATGGGGTTTTTGAAGACGGTAAGATATTATTTACCAGCAGTAGATTTCAAAACAAGCGGTTGGAGGTTGGATATCGTGAAACGGCTTCCATCGCTTTATGCAGATAAACAGATCACTTGCTTAGTATTCATCACTTTTGAATACACTTTGCTGTGCAATAACTGTGGGGATATTCAACTGGAAAGTTGCACGACTTTACTTTACATAACTTAAATGCACTTGAAACTAAGGGATTCTCTCATTTCTTTATGCATCGATATGATCAGTCTGATATCAAAGCTATTAAGTCAGTTTCATATTCTTATACTTTAAGCTCCTAGAAGTAGGAGTTTAAAAGATTGGCCGGTTAAATAAGGCTAGCAATCTAAAAGACATGATGGCATTTCTGTTGATTAATGGCGTTTTCATTGGTAAACAAATCAATCTTTTTTATCGAGATCTGTCTAAAGACCGATCTTGACACTTGTTGTGTTCCATTGGGCGAAAAATTGATTTTTTTTTATCTCAGATCAATTTTGCCGATCTGGATTTTTCGTCAGATTTGCCTCTCCTTGCACTAACACTAATGCAACAGATAGTTGGCAGTTAAAGCCGAGCTACAGCACTCTTAGGATATCGTCCTTGCATGGGTGATAGCTTTCCTAAAGGGCTACATCGAGTCATACCCAAATCTGGAAAAAGTTCGATCAGCTTATCATCATTCTTTCTAAAAACCCTGAAAAGATTGATTGACATTCATCTCCGCAGTAGCATTGATGCAAATCTGCTATCTGAATCCCAACATGCGTACTGCAAGGGCAAATCTGTAGAAACAGCTCTACATGATCATTAAAGTGCTAACATGTCTGAAAGTCGATCACTCACTTGGAATGTTGAGTAATTTGCTATTAAATAGCTGTCTTCGACCAGAAGACATGTCAGTAGAGGGACTCCTATCCACTCTTCTTTGGAACCTAGTAGTAAACGAACTTTCACTCATCCTGGAAGCAGAGGGATGCCACGTGATTGCCTACGCGGGTGACGTTGCTACCGCAGTCTCAGGGAAGCACGTGAATATGCTCAAGGATCTTCTCCAAAACGCACTATACAAACTTTCAGAATGGGCAGTAAGTTGTAGTGTGACAACTCCCACAAAACTGAACTGGTCCTGTTCACTAGGAAATATAAGATCCCTCACATTGACACACCTTACTAAACGGAATCAAACTATCTGAGACGTATTTTGGACAAGAAGCTTAACTGGAAGCTGAACATAACAGAAAGAATTAAGGAAGCGACAGTAGCACTCTATTCCAGGAAGAAAGCCATAGGCATGAAATGGGGAATGAAACCTCGAATCACGCATTGGCTCTATATCTGGGTTATAAGAACGATACTTCTTTATGGAATAGTAGTAAAAACTAGCCAAGGAACAAAAAACTGCGTGTCTGTGTATCGGTGGTTCACTCCGCACAACACCCTCAGCAGCACTAGACAATCTTTTTCACCTACTACCCCTAGATATTTTCGGCAAACAAATGGCACCTAATTCAGCCATACGTCTTGACTATCCAACAGTGATCAAACATACACATTGGCCACTCAAAAATTCTAAACGAACATACAAATATTCCTAAAAACACCGACTATACCCTCACCAGGTTAAACTTTGATAAGAGTTTCCAGGTCAAAATTCCAGACAGATCGTCATGGGAGAGTAACGAACTTATGCATAATGATTCGATCCATTTCTATACCGATGGCTCCATTTAAAAATGACGGAGTGGGTGCTGGTGTCTTCTCCGATAGGCTCAATCTCAGCCTATATTTCCGACTTCCTGACCATTGGCTGAAACAGAATATAATGTCTGCCAGAATAATTAGAATTTTCTCGGACTGCTAAGCGGCCATCAAATCCTTGGAATCAGTCTCAACAAATTGTAAGACAACCCTAGATTGCCGATCATCTCTGCAGGAGATGTCAAAGCATTTTAATATTCACCTATGCTGGGTGCCTGGGCATAGTGACATACCAAGAAACTATAAGGCTGATGAACTCAGCAGAAATGGAACTAAATTGCCAGTTGTACCCGACACGGGTGCACTAGGTATTCATATTATTTGTGCAACATGCTAGAAGCAAATCAAATCTTAGATGGAGTCCTGGCACGACGTTTCAAATAACCAAACAAATTTGGCCAAAGCTAGATTTGAGAAGATATAAGGGACTGATTTCGCTTGATAGATCGTACATTAGCGCAACTATATGTGTCATCACTGGACACTTTTTAATAGGCAGACGGAAAGGCAAGGCCTCCACTCAAATGACTTCTGTAGAAGCTGCATGGACCAAGAGGAATAAGAAACAATATTTCATCTCCATTGTAACTGCCCTGCCCTATCAAACAAAAGGAAGCTGTGCCTTATACCCAAAAACCTGCGCTTTAGAAAACCCCCAAAAAAAGTCTAACAGAGTCAAGTCGCACAATCTTGGTGCCCAGGTCACATTACCTCCACGTGAGATGACCATACCCTCAAATCGTTTGTGCAAAATATCCAATGTGGCCTAAGCTGTGTGGCACGTAGAAACCATATGTCGTTGGTGTCTATATCCAATTCGCCGTTGACGGTGATGGCCTGACCAACGTCGTTTTCCAAGAAATATAGACCGATACCGCCCCCATTCAAAAACCCACTTCGATCGCATGTGTGTGGATTGGTGTTGTCCCAAATTCGACAATCTTGTACAAATTCATTCAGCAACGGGACTCATCGCTAATGAGTCGATGAAACATAGGGTCAGTTTCCAACTGCTCCAGAGCCCATTCAGCGAACACACGTCGTTGTCTATGGTCCTTTACCTTCAGCTCCTGGGTCAGTTGAATTTTGTACGGGTGCAGGCTCAAGTCACGATGCAAAATTTACCAAGTGTTGGGCTGCAAAAATCCGCGTTCTTGCGAGCGATGCGAAATCGACTGCCTCGGATTCTCGGGCATACTCTCACGGTCTGCGTCGATGTTTTCCGCAGATCTGGCGTTTCGTTGACGTTAGGGTGTTAGTTTATTATATATGAAGCAGTGGACTCAAATTTATCCACCACGCTGCGAATAGTCCTCTCTATTTTGGCGAGAGGTTTGGTTTATTATTCATGAACCAGTGGTTTCAAATTTATCCACCACACTGCGAATAGTCCTCTCGATTTTGGCGACCATAAAATGTGAGAAGCGCGCGGAACGTTGCCCGAACAGAACACCCATTTAAATAAAATATTTTTATAAATAAAATTAAGAGAAAATCCCATAAAAAATTCACTGTCCAACTTTTTGTCCGAAAGAAGCTCGGCGGTGTAGCTAGGACTCATCTATTAATGTTCTTTCAAATTTATAACACAGATATATATGTAACAAATGGTTGTTTTGCAAAATAATGAGGTTCCAGTAATAAAAACATGAGATTTCGCCGATTTTCCCATACATTCGTCCCACTGTGAGCGGTAGCTCCATCTCGCTGAAACCAAATCAGTTCAGCATTGTTGTCTGCTTACTCGAGTTTTTTTCACACCAAATAGTAACACGAAATGAGTGTAAGAGATGTCGCTGGAGACTTTTGGGATTCTGTGTGCATCTGCAATTTTTCTAGTTCGCAAACCCGCTCAAATGTATTTAGGATAGTTCTGCAGTACTTGAGACGTTTTTCTGGGTCACCATGACTGAGCTGAGATGTAGAACTGGATCCGATGAATCCTGCTACGCGGTATGCCTAACTGTGTTGAACACATTCGCTAACGGCCTGGATGTTTTCGATCAATCCTCCAACACGAGGCCTGTCTGAACGCCTTACATTTCCAACGTTCCCATATTGCTCAGATTCGACCACTAGAGCATGAACAATGGGTGCTGTTAGAACATTTCTAACGCCGCCCCATAAAATTGCCGGTAGACACATTGTGTAATTGGCTATTTTCAAAAAAATAATTTAAAATTTTGTTCGCTGATCGTGTGATCGTGTGATCGCTCCATCCTTAATCTCTCAAGCCTTATGTCTGAAATAAAAAATAAATAACTCAAAAATATCTATAAAAAAAAGAATTATTGATTTGTTTTCATAGGAAAGAGACTTTTGGGCCACCCTATATTTTATGTACTGGGATTCAGGCGTTCGTTAAAATCCTAGACAGAACGGAGACAACGTCTCTCAAACTTTTCATCTAGGATGGCGCTACATTGAACCACACCGGGCAGCAGTAAGCCATGATTAGCCTTATAAGAGCAATGTAGCATATGACGTTTACCCTTAAATCAAGTTGACTGCTTCGATACAGTCTTTTTCTTAGAATCTAGCCCTCGCAAGACAAGCGACTAGATTTTTGTTAAAATGTAGAAATTTTAAAGGCAGATGATACAGTCCAAGGACACAGATTTTTTTTCCATGTTTTTTTTTGTATCGATATCCCACAAGCCAAAAATAATTGGACCTCCTGTTTAGGGCCGATTCCGAATGGAGATTTTGAGAACTTTCTCATGACAGTTTAATACTTTTGGATGCATGTCACACTTTTGGAATTGGAAGGGTAATTAACAAAAAGTGGGTATTGTTAGTTTCGGGATCTGAACCTGGAAACCGTCCCACCCCGGATCTTTAAGATTTGACATCGCACAACAATTGGACTTGGGGATTTTAGATCCCCAAAAAATAAAAAAAAATGCAAGGCGATCAAAACAAATCAAATCCCCAAAAATTGTACCTACTGTTGGGGGGAATTAAAATGGTCAATGGATAGTAGCTAAGAGATCGGGCTATTACATCGCGTTCACGCAAGTAGGGTAAGTAGTCCACTTTGTTTACGAAGTTTTAGCTCTCGATTTAACTATCTGACTTCACTTTCAATGGACAGATATCGGTTTCACATGCACGTCTTTAAGTCCCGCTTTGGAGAGTTTAGTTCATTAATCGGCAAACCAAACATTACCTTGTTTTTTTTGCAATATTCGCATAAGGGATTTTAAACCTCGATTTGACCGATCGACTTGCACTTTATTTCTGCTTTTGAGTGATTTAACATTTAAATTTTGTATCAATCTGTCATAATTTGAAATCGTTCAAAAATGTTGATCAATGTAACATTTTATAGATTTGTGATTTGGTTTTGGACAATTGTAAAAATTTGGAATAAGCAAATCGCAAAAATCGCTTTTTGGATAGGTCCTTCGAACTTAAATCGACCAAACAGAATTAATTGTCAAATCGTCCAAATTTTATTGGTGATTTGATATCATTTTGATTACATTTTCTGCGATTTTTACGATTTTACGCAGGGCACTATCCAAGCTTTAACGACAGTCTGGAATCATATATACAAAAATCTCGTGATGCAGTTTAACTCCCAGCCTTATTCGAAAAAGTGTTTAACTTGTTTTGACCTTTGAAGAAGTTAATCTTGACATTTTCGAATACTCAAGCGTATCCTACAAAAACAACCATCGACTCGTAAATAAATATTATCCTTTCAACCCAGGACCATTGGCGTTTGAGGTATCCTTTGTCGTATTCAAATATATTAATTTTTCCAACCTGGATACCTTCATGTACTTGAATAACTTTACCTCCTTTGTTATCCAATTAAATACCAAATTGATCTCCATTTATGAATTATTACATTTTAAACTACCCCAAAATTTTTTTGGGACCCATAACCCAAACCTTATCTGGAACCAATCCATCAAAAACCAAAAAATCCATCCCAATAGGGTGTTCGAATTTGAATGAAATATTATATCAAAGAGCAAGAACCGTATACAATTCCTCCTTGAATTGAATTTTACCGAAAATTCTAATCACAAATCGACTTAATTCTTCTTGTTGGTCCTTAATATTATGTCCTCCTGAATGTATTAATAATTTGTGTTTAGTAACCAACGGAAGTGACGCACTCTGTTGGATCGGAGTATTCGCTTGAGTGAAAATTTATGCAAAACGGTTTACAGGCACCAGGACAATCTGTTGAATGGAACTAAACATTTTTGTGCGCTCAATTCAATATCCGTTTTAGGAACGAAGAGGGTGAGATAGGAAGTCTACAGACAAAAGAAAACGTTCTTTCTATCGGTTGTGTATAAAAAGGACGATGCTCCCTCCCGTGTTGTTCGTGGTACACACATTTTGATTTAGAATTGGAAGACTTTTACCAGTTGTAATGAAGTCTACTGTGTTGTAGGGGGGGAATTATGAATAAAAGATTCTTTAAAAAAAATTCTAAGCCACGTAGCAAATGTTTTGGAATTTTGTGTGTCCTTTTGCATTTTAAGTGGGCATTTGTTAACGCCCCTAATGGCATTCGAAGACGCCATGAATAGGTACTCCTTAGCACAGGGGTAGTTTATGCCTGCGTCTGGGACTTCTAGCCTCATTTATCATAACGAAATAAAGGCGTATTCGGATGTCACACGAGATGATGAATAACAGCTCGTTTTTACCCACGGAGAAAGTTCATCCTTGCTGTAGTTTTGCTAATTAAAATTCTAATGGGTGGGGGCGGACTGAGTTAATTAAATTATTAAATATATTGAAAGTTAAAGTATCTGATCACAGAGAATTGGTAATGTGAGATGCCACATTTGGTATTGCACGGATGGGTGGTGACTGAGACTGGGCTAAGATATTACGAGGGGTATACCTACGACTATAACATTGCATTTTGAGTACCCGTGTATATTTAACGGTAACAAATTAACTTACGTTCTAATGATTAATTATTATGCTGGTGGCATACCTCATTATCTGATTTAAGCATAATTGTGGTTGGAGCGTTATATACGAGTATTGGTTAAGTATAAACCTATTTATGTCTTTTGGGAATGATATATGCGTGCAGATAAATTAGTAACAATTATCGTTATGAGCTGGAGAGGTAGGTAGGCAAAGGTAGATGGGTGCAAAATTGGGTCCATTGACATTGAAAGAACGGTTATTTCTTCTAATTAAACGATTTAAGAGTAAATTGTTGAATTGAGATTTGTTTTCGTTTGTTGAGTTGTTTGGTTGAAGAAAGGCTGCTGATTGTCTAAATAACTACCAAATTGTAAAATGGCACATATGAACAATGACAAATCGTAGTCGGTATCAGATTATCGAAGAACCTCTTCTGTCGATTGCTTGACGGCGATAGCGAACAATTTCTTGCTGTCAGGCAGAATCAAACATTCGATTTTGGTGACGACCGCGAAAAATACCAAACACTCAACCTAAATATAGTAAGGATTGCAGTGACTAAATTGAAGCTTAGAAGGGCTATATATGAGGGGTTTCTTTTGTAGTTATATAAAGTCGGTGGATATGATTTGGTATAGATACCATTCATCAACTCATTAGCAAATTTATTTCCAATGGAAGCACTTACGAAAAATTTAACCACAGCATCGTTTTCCCGATCTACAAAAAAGGAGACCATCTTACCCTTCACTAGTTATAGATGCATAAGTCCCTCAACTCAAATCCAATCTGCAGTAATATGTGAACGGATGAAACCGTTTATCAACACCAATTAGCAATGTAGTTTTAGGGCAGGAAATCGACAACTGACTAAACTTTAACAACGGGCTCAGTGGAGCAATGGTTAGTGCGATGAACTGCAGCGCAGTAGGTCTGGGTTCGATTCCCAGCCGTAGCAACATCTAAATAATTTTTCACTGGCCCTCCTCTAGTGATGATCTGATAAAGCATCCGAGTAGTATAAATTGTCAAGAAAAGCTTATCTCAACTTAGCCGTTCGGATTCGGCATAAAATAGGAGGTCCCGCCATCGTGAAAGAATTATACACGCACACATGAATGGTGGTTGTGTGCTCGGCCCTGGGTACTAACGAGCCTATTTCGCCAAAAATGTGGGTGTAGGTATATGTGTATTGTGTATGTATATGACTTAACTTTCACACATCGCTAGATCTTGGAAAAAAAGCCAAGACGTTCAAATCGATATGTACCACTCATTCTTGGATTTTAAAACCGCATACGACATCATGTGTGAACGTCTTAAATCTTTCTGAAACACACTTTCGTATCGTGCCAGTGTATGGCTTCCAATCCGGCAGATCGACGATGGACAAAATTTTAACACTAAGACAAATCCTGGATAAAACCAAAGATTTTTAAGTTGTGACATTTCAAAACCGCGAATGACATTATCTATCGCCTAGATTGTGCAAAACTCCAAAGCCAACACCAGAGGCACAATTTTACAAAATTCGGTGCAACTACTAGCATATGCTGACGATATTGACATCATTGGTAGGACTCAACGTGATGTCATAGCCACGTTTGCTAGTATAGAGAAGGAAGCGGCGAAAATGGGTTTAGCAGTAATTGAGGGTAAGACTAAGTATATGCTGTCATCACGAAAGGACTCACAACATCGACGAATTGGACAGAACGTCACCATTGACAGATATAACTTTGAGGTGGTACGGGACTTTGTCTACCTCGGCTCCGCTATTAACTCTGACAACAACATCTCGTCAGAAATTAAACGAATAATTACTCTTCCCAACCGCTGTTTCTTCGGGCTAAGAAGGCAATTTAGTAGTAAAGCCTTCACTCGAACTACTAAGGAGATCCTATATAAGACCCTGATCATCCCAGTCCTGCTCTACGGCGCTGAAGCATGGACCGTATCAAAGATTCGAGAGGAAAATTTTTCGAAAATCTTCGGTCCCGTTTGCGTTGACGGGCTATGGAGACGAAGATTCAACCAAGAACTATACGAGCTGTACAGCGACATGCCCCTGGTCAAAAAACCCCGCATTGGACGTTTAAGATGGCTAGGACATGTAGAACGAATGGACACCAATACTCCGGCTCGCAGAGTCTTCGATTCCCAGCCAGACGTCGGACGCAGTAGAGGAAGACACCGCCTTAAGTGGCGCGCACAAGTAGAAACCGACCTCAACCAACTTGGAGTGCGCAACTGGAGGCAGTAAGCTAAGGACCGGGCTAATTGGAGAGGCATGTTGGTTGAGGCCCAGGTTCATTCCGGACTGTAGCGCCACTTAAGTAAGTAAGTAAGAACTCTATAAAACGCATACGGAAATCGGGATACCATAAAAACTAATAGAGCTGTGTCGCCTAACATTGGAGGACACACGATGCAACGTTCAGTTCGGAAACAGCTCATCTGAACTTATTCTGACGAGTAAACCACCTATCATGCGCTTTCCTCAATTGTCATCTCGTAAATAAGGAAGGCACTATCCTCAACAAATCCGTCCAGCTGCTGGGGTACGCAGACGACATCGACATCATTGGTCGCTCCCATTGTGCCGTTGTAGAAGCAATAACTGGTGGAGAAGATACGTCCGCTAACTTTATTAGTTGTGCCAAGTTATAGATGTAGTATAAGTTGTAGATGTAGTATATAACGTCGACTAAATTGGCTCGGCCACATCAAGCGAATGAACAATAATGGGGCAGCTAAAATAATCTCAGAATGCCAACTTTCAGGTTCTAGTCGAAATGTAAGACCGTACCTTCGATCAAGCTATCGCAGATGCCAGAGCACTTGAGCTGAATACAACTGGCCTGGATCGTATAGGATGGAAGGCTGCGTTATCTCAAGCAGAGACGCTCGCAAGTCGGGAGCTTTTTAAATAAAAACAAAGTATTGACGTTATGTATAGATATTTAAAGGCATATATAGTATACCCCCAAACTCGTCCGTTTGTTGAGGATAATGATATGGAACTTTTGCTTCACGATTATAATCGAAAAATACCTAGAGGCAACATCATATTTGAGCTGATTGTGCAAAACTTCTTCCCCAAAACTTGACCGTGAAGGAGCAAAACTTATCTCAACAATAAATGAGGTTAGAACAAGTATATCTTATGTCACCACGAATTGACACACGACATTATTGATTCGGAGAGAACGTCACCATCGACAAACACAACTTTAAGGTAGGAATGGACTATGTTTACCTCGGCTCCTTACCCATATCATCCCGGCTCTGCTCTTTGGCGCCGAAGGATGGATCATATTCGATACTCGATAATCGAATCACGTATGCGATCATACCAAATCAATTCAAATTTCTGTAGCGCGGTATAACTCGATAACTGATGTGGTAATTCGCCCCAGTTTCACTTCTACCGCGTGTGAACTCACAATCAATTTTTATAAACACTATTAAATCCTTCGCATCAGAGCTTAATATGACTCGCACCAACTTATCAAATCAACTGTCACAATCAAGTCACTTACTCATGAAATTCCGCTTAATTTGATAAATGCGTTGAAACAACTGGTCCTTCATCAAATGTGAAAGAATCTGTGCATATGAACGACCCTTACCAATAAATTCCTGCTTGACACCTTGATTGATATCTTAACATCTTCAAAATTTAAAGCCAATAACGCATCAACCGCATAAATATGACACACAATCCATCATGTTCAAACATATCATCCATGCCAATGTATTGTAGATAAAAGCGTTCAATAAAAACAATTTATTTTTTCTTGTTTATCCCTGTCTTCCAATTTACATCCAGCGCACGGCCCTCTTATCATTTTTTTGTTACAATACATCGAATTAGTTATCTTGCCTACCAACAGAACAAATGTATTTCACCTTTATTATAGCGGCCATTTTTTTTTCTCTTTTCAGGTATGTCATGGAATGTTCTTCTCTTGCCGCCAAGGCCAAACCAAGGAATAAGTGAGTGTCATGTCTCTAGCCATGTAAATATCTATATTTAATCTAAAAATCAATCAAATCGCATTTTGATGCTTCGTTCGTTCCCTGGTGAAGGATGCCAACATTCATTGTTTATCTGTCCGTCTTTTATGAAATCCTAGGGTCCTTTCATAAATCCTTTACACGTTTTTGCAGGCCAACAGATGGTGTTATCATCAATCCTGACTTCATAAATAAATAGTTACTTCATCAGCAACATCAGTTATTATGTATCCACCGACCAACCGCTTCATCACCTTATGGCCAGGATTAAAGTCGAAGAACTTTGAACAACAAAAATTCAATTTACCAACAATCCAGAGACACTTTAATAATATGCTACAGCAGTAGCTCCAACAACACGAACATGAAGATGCCCCCTTCCTTGTCCCATCAATATTTATTCCCCATTATATCTTGCAGCCGACCGCCCCAAAACACCTCTCTCAAGTCAAGGAAGTGTTTACTTCTTCTTTCGCTCTGAAAGTAAAGGCAAAATAAATATGCAAAGTCCACAGCAGTCGCTCCACTCGTCGTCGTGTCCTTCTCCGTATACTGAATTAATATCCTTTCTGCGGTTATTTGCGTCGTAGTTTTCTTAAATTTTGTCTTGTATTTACCTTGAGGTCGAGAAGTCGATACACCGTTAGTGGTATCCCTGTTACATACTCCTTCTAATTGAAATCTGCTCCAGGAGACGGGTCCTTTTTTGTCTTTGACGATATTGCATCATTTGCAATATTTACGTTCTGCCAATACTTTCATCTGTTTAGCCGTCAAAAAAGAATGAACAAATAAACTTTCACAAAATGTAATTTCTAAAGGACATCACACTGTGACATAAGACAGGAAACTCACAATTTTGCGGGAAAAAATAACGTAAATGGGTCAGCGTAGTCTAGGGAGGAAATAATATTTAACGTGTATGAGATACACGTGCCGGAATGAAAAGATTCCCAGAGCTCATGTTAATACTAACATGATGTGTTCACACATTACATGATGTTATACATGTTTCCAGGATATAGGCATTTTTTTTGTTTGAACACACTCAGGCGTTCTCTCCAGAGTGTAGGCATAACGCATAACACATAAAGTAGGCGAAGATTGTTGTTAACATGAAAAGATGAAAGGGAGTTGATAAACATGTGGAGGTATATTTTAAAGGATTTGTTATTCTTCATTTTTAGATAAAGGAGTAGGTTGAAATAAAATATGAATATTCTGAATTCATATGGGATGCGTTTGTATGAGTTTATACTCAGTGTTGTCATATTAAATTTCTAAGAAATCTGTTAAAGTGTTACTAACATTCTGTTTTAGTGTTGGTGCTAGGTCGCGCTACAACTTTGGGTCAACAGAAGCCTTAACCAATCAGCCTATGTTTTTAGCCAATTGCCTCCTTTTATGTGTATCATGTTGCTTGACCTTGAAGTGAGTTCTACTTGTAAGGGCCTCTTAAGGCGAGGTCTTCCTCTACTGCGTACGACGTCTAGCGGGGAATAGATGACTCTGCAAGTCGGAGAATTGGTGTCCATTTACTCCCATTTAACTCTGCATGTCCTAGCCCCCTTAAACGCCCTTCTTGCCCTGACGAAACAGCGCTTGGCAAGAGTAATTCTTCGTTTAATTTCTGTCGAAGCGCAGATAAAGTAGACAAAGTCCTTTGCTAAATCATAGTTGTAGTTGCCGATGGTGACGTTCTGTACAATTCGTCGATATCTCAGTACCTACATCCTTACCCCCAATTCATTAATTCCTTTTAGCGCATACTTCTTCCTTATAGCGCATACTTTTCTATACCAGCAAACGTGACTGTGACATCACCTTGAGTCCAACCGAAGATGTCAATATGGCCGGAATATGCTAGTAGTTGCACCGATTTATGGAAGGTTATGCTTATGCCTCTGGTGTTGGCTTGAGAGTTTTGCACACTCCTCTCAAGAATGCTGATAAAAAGTCATATGACAGTGCGTTGCCTTGACTTAATCGTTTTATATGCCTATCGAAAATTTCTGTAAGGCCGTTGCCAACCCTGATGGAGCTGCAAGAATTCTTCATTGTCATTCTGCACGGCCGGCCGACTTTGGGCGGTATATTATAAGTAGGCATGGCTCTTTATAATTCGTGTCTATAAATGCTGTCGTGCTGCTTTAAAATCGTTGAATAGGTGTTGGATATCGATTCGGACTTCATGGGTTTTTCCAGAATCTGCTAAAGTGTGAAGATTTGATCAGTTGTGGACTTTACTGGCATAAAACCACACTGATAAGGGCCGATCAGGTTGTTGGTAAACGGTTTCAGGCGTTCACATATGTGGCAGGCAGGGTTGGGTGAATTGTACCCTTGTGACAACTGGGTGGCACGCTGGCGATGCTCGGCAGAAGCTCGTCGGATGGGGAGGGGGTCTTGTCGTCACTGGCCTACTCCCAAAATAATTATCGTGCCTGGAAAAGAATCGCACACACACACTATTTTAACTCTTGCTGTCTGGTGTAATGACGGACGAAGATTACGACTTCGTAACAGGTCTTGCCCTCCCTTCGATGCACTGGTTGAAGTACACCATGGTTACTTTGCCTGTGTGCTTTGCAAATAGCCCCCTTAATGGGACTTACCTCAACCTATATCACCACAGATCTAACTCACTTCACACCATAATAAAATAATTTAAGAGGCCATTGATATATAAGCAACTGCACTGAACAAAATGATTGGGTTTATTGAATTCATAAAGAAATTAAAAAAAACATAATAAAAAAAAAATATATCGCATGAAATGTTTGTATGTACTTTTGAATTTTAGATTTTAAGGTTAGATATGTTTTAAATTATTTGTTCAATTTTATTATGTATATTTTTAGGGTTGTTTTATGTTTTAAAATAGGTATGTTTAAAGGTGTATGTATCAATTAAGTAAGTTTTTTTGTTGTTTAGACTAATTAAATGCTCTTAGGCGGTAACACCACCACGAAAGATGCCAAGGTATGTGTGTATACCAAGTATACAGGTATCACAATAATATTATTTTATAAATGTTTTAAAACGCTTACCTTGTTTAACCGCAAATCAGGAGTGCACTCTGGATCGCTGTATAGATAGTGTATAGACACTGAATCTTTTTATATAGAAATTAATGTTTTTGCGATGACTATTTCTTGGCAAGTTTCACTAGGTAGGTTAGGTTAGGTTAGGAAAATTTAGTTAGATAATTTTAAACATATATGTATGTAGGATATCGCTTTCAAAAGAAACACAATACGTTTAATTTAAATTCATTATTATTATTACTTCTTAAATGCGAACGACCGGCCAGTACAAGAATCAAACTACGACTAACTTGCTTGCTGGATTTTTCGGATGGGGTGATCATCGTCTTTGTCTTGTTATGTACTCAAACCCTTTGTTCTCGTCATCGGTCGTTATGTACTTTTCGATCGTTATGTACTTTTCGCTACTGTCGGTTACTGTCTGCTGTTCTCGTGATCGTTAGTCATGTACTTCGTTTTACTGTTCGTAGTGGTAATGTTTGCTGTTCTCGTCTTGGTCCTATTATGTACTGTATCCCTTTGTTCGTCTTTGTCTTCTTATACACCATGTGTTACGGTTGTAAAACTGTCTGCTGTCGTCTGTGTATCGTTTATGGTTCTTGTCGTCTGTCTTACTGTATGTTTGCCTCGTTAGGCTACCAATCCCACAATCGGCTATCCTGACGATTCATTCGTCCCGAATGAAATACTCCATGGTTTCATGTTCTCTGCCACCGTTGTCGTTTTGTTCGGCCCTTCGTGTTCGCCGATTTTAACCACATCATATCTTCCGTGATTCTGCTTCTTAACAACCTTGTACGGCCCCAAGAACTTTGGCCTAAGCTTCATTCCAGTCCCGAACTGCGTGCGCTTGATGGCGACCAACGCGTCTAATTCGTACTCTCTTTCAGCCACTCGAGTCCTGTTGTACGATTTTTTGTTTTCCCTCTGAATAGATGCGATGTTCGGGCAAACCTCCTCTCTCAACGAATCTCTTTCTTCCTGCAGCTCCTCAACTTCTGCTTCGTCCAACCACTCGCGTATATCCGGTTGATCGGGAATACGCATTTCTAAACCGGTCAGAATCCGAAACGGACTATATCCCGTGCTCCTCGATGGAGAGTTATTGATCACCTGCTGCACACTGTCCACGTACTTGTACCAATTCGTCGAACTCCCGATACACGCCTTTGTCAACATCGGAACAATGATTCTGTGTATCCTTTCCACTTGACCATTCCCACGTGGTACTCCCGTTGCGATCGTCAAATGCTGTATGTCTTCATCCTTACAGTAGCTCTCAAACGCTGTTGAAGTGAAAGCTGTCCCTCGGTCCGAGATAATACGTCGAGGATTCCCAAACAATGATGCCTGTTTCCTTAACCTGTCCACAACTTCAGCTGTTCCCGTACTCCTCGTTGGATAAAGCCACACGAATTTAGAGAATGCATCTACTATAACCAAAATGTGGTTGTATTGTTTGTTCGTCGACTCCATCGGTCCTACATGGTCTATATGGTAAGTACCTAAAGGTTTATCTTCTTTGTTGATGGGTCGCAGTAATCCTTCCTTCTTTCCGGCTTTCGACTCCGCAATGAGGCACTTCACACATCCTCTTACCGCTTCAGTTACCTTCTTCGTTATGTCCGGAATAAAGAATGTTTTTTCCAACACATCTTGCGTCTTCTTGATGGAAAAATGTCCCTGTTGATGCGCAATTCCAATCAACTCCTTTTCCATCTCACTCGGTATTACTACAAGCTCCTTAGTGGGATCCTTGCACAACACTCCCGCTTTCATGAAGAAGTCTTCATATTCTTCCTTCTCCAGTATCTTCCGTACTGCCCTTATCCAGCTATCCCTCAGCTGCGCCTGTCTTATCCGATGGTTGAGTGAATCTTCGATCATGAGGCAAAATACTCTGCTTAAAGCATCCACGTGCTTCATCTTGGTACCCGACCGATGTTCGATTTCATAATGGAATTCTTGTAAGAACATCGCCCACCGCGCTACTCTGAGCGGCACGTCTTTCTTCTTCATCGTTTGCGCGAATGCATTGCAGTCGGTGATGATCTTAAACCGGCTTCCTAGAACATACACTCGCCATTTCTTTAACGCTTCGATGATTGCTAACACCTCCAACTCATACGAATGAAACAATTCTTCGCCCTTAGTCGTCTTCCGACTCATGTACTGCACTGGGTGTAGTAATTGATCTTCCGCGTCCTTCTGTAACAGGACCGCACCATATCCAAACTTACACGCGTCTGTATGAATTTCCGTCTCCGCCTGTGGATTGAACAATCTCAGCAGTGGTGCTTTAGCTAGCGATGCCTTCAGCTGTTCAAAAGCAACCAGTTGCTCTGCTCCTAGTTCAAACTTGACATTTTTGCGCAATAGGTCCGATAATGGTTTAGCGACTATTGCATATCCCTCGATGAACCTCCGGAAATATGACGTCAAGCCCAAGAAACGTTGTAGCGTCTTCTGGTCTCTCGGTACAGAATACTCCGCGACTGCCCTCGTCTTTTCTTCTGACGGTCTGATGGCGTTGTTCTCAATAATATAGCCCAGAAACTCAATCCTCTTCTTTAGAAACTGGCATTTCTTCCAATTAATGCGCAATCCGTACCTCGCAGCAACATCTAACACTTGTTTCAACTTTTCGATGCCTTCCACATCGTCCTTGGATGGAATGATGAGATCGTCCATGTACGCCTCCACGACCCGCGCTTGAATCAATTCTCTGAATATCGCGTTTATGAATCTCGCAAATACCGCCGGCGAATTTGAAATTCCAAATGGTACATACAAAAATTCAAATTGCTCATCCTGTGTTACGAACGCGGTAAACTTCCTAGAATCGGGATCCATTGGAACATGGAAAAACCCATTCACTAAATCCAACGTCGTAAACACCTTCGCACCCTGAAGTCGTTCCAGCACTTCATCCATTTGTGCCATCGGGAAGTTATCTCGTATGACCTTCTCATTTAACTTCCGATAGTCACAACACAATCTCTTCGTTCCGTTCTTCTTGGCTACCAGCACGATCGGTGACGCATACTCGGATCTACTTGGCTGTATGATCTTTTCCTCCAGCCATACCTTAATCTGCTCGCGTACCAGCACTTGATCAGCGTACGCCATCCGCCTTGGTCGTTGAAAAATCGGAACATCATCTTTTAGGACCAATTTCATTGTGACAGGGGATGGTTCCTTTCCCACCGGCACATATCCTTCAATGATCGGGCTCACCACTCCGCGTATGTTGACGTCTAAGTGACTCAGCTCCAGATCCCTGGCAAATATGCCTTCTTCAGCAGCCAAACAAATTTCGGAAAATTCTACTGCCAGTTCGAGTTCTTTGGATTCTCGATCCATTTCCCTGTTACTCTCGCGTCCTTGATCTACGTTGACCTTAACGCTCCTCGCCTCGTCACGTGTCCCGTTATCGACACTCTGGTCCTCATGTACCCTGCTTTCGGTACCATCTTCATCACGTACCCAGTTATCGGCACCCTCTTCATCACGTACCCAGTTATCGGCACCCTTTTCATCACGTACCCAGTTATCGGCACCCATCATTTCACGTACCCAGTTATCGGCACCCTCTTCATCACGTACCCCTTTATCGGCACCCGTTCCTTCACGTACCCCTTGGTCGGCACCCACTCCTTCACGTACCCCTTTATCGGCACCCGTTCCTTCACGTACCCAGTTATCGGCACCCGTTCCTTCACGTACCCCTTTATCGGCACCCGTTCCTTCACGTACCCTTTGGTCGGTACCCACTTCTTCACGTACCCAGTTATCGGCACCCTTTCCTTCACGTACCCCTTTATCGGCACCCGTTCCTTCACGTACCCTTTGGTCGGTACCCACTCCTTCACGTACCCAGTTATCGGCACCCACGTCGCTCGCGTTTTGTTTCGGCCTGAACTCGGCTCCGTCATCTGTGATGACTAAATCCACCAACTCGAGGATGTCATTCCCTATGACCGCCGAATATTGCATGTCGTTTTCCCTAACAACATGGAAATTCATACTTAGCAGGATTCCATCCACCTCAACGCCTAAGACCACGTTACCCATTGTCGTAACCCTATGCTGCCCAATGCCTAACAGATTTCTCTTCTCTGTTTTAAATTCTACGAAATCGATGAGAGCTAAGCTATCGTACCTCAAAAGACATAAGTCACTACCAGTATCTAGCAGTGCAGAAATTTTGCAGCCTCCAACTAAAATATCCTTAAAGACGCGATTTGTCCCGACTGCTAAATTTATTCTCGCCTCTGGCAATGAGTTTTTCCGACCACTTGTTGTTGCAGTTGGCCCACTTCGGTCTTCCCCACGTCGCTGGGTTGGTTGCGACTCAACTCTACACTCGCGAGCCCTATGCCCTGGTTGGTTGCACCGATAACATTTGATAGATACCGCTCGGCATTCTCTAGCTAAATGGTTAGCCTCTCCACATCGGTAGCACGACTTAACTGGCCTCTCCTCCTTGGTTTTTGCTGCTACTGGAGCGCTATTGCTTGGTGTGTAGCTGCTTCGGAAACTTCCTCTCGAGTTTAAAGACTGCGATATGGATCCTCTTGCCCGTTCATACGCCCTGATTTGGACCTTTAGCTCTTCTATCGTTGTTGCTTGGTACAGCATAGCCTTGTTGTGTCTGCCATCCGGTATTCCCTCCACGAAATACTCGATTATGCTTTCGTCGTCGAGCGCAATGAGTTTCCCCAACTCCAAAAGTGAATACAGATATTCTAACGACGACTCCGACGACTTCTTCTGCCTTGTTCTAAGCCTACGATGAACCTCAGCTGACGACAACCTTGTCCCAAACTCCTTGATGAGAGTCTTCTTCAGCACCTTCCAACTCTTTAGTCCCACCTGGCTTCTAATGAACAATTTAGCGGCACCCCTCAGCAATTGCTTCGCGTAAATATACCTTTGTATTTCATCCCATCCTACTGCGATGGCATTTTCTTCAAATTCTTGGATCCATAGATTGATGTCCATTGACCCACTTCCATCAAAATGCACCATTGAATCTTCGATGTCGCGAAGAGTAAAATTTCGCGCCCTACTAACATCGGCCTGTGACGCCCCTGATCCACTCGTGGCCTCCTCAAATTCGTCGTTTTCATCCTCGCCCCGCGATAACCCATAGTGAGTCAGTAGTCTGTCCTGTAGCGTTCTTTTTAGTCCCGTTGTTGTTAACTCTAAACTCGTCAATTTGTCTTTGAGTCCGTCTACTGTTAAAGTCAAAATTTCATCCCTTTCCATCTTTACGTTACTTTAATTTACAGTATTTTTTCAAGCACAACAACAACAAAACAAAAAAAATTACCAGCTTTGAAATTTTAAAAAGGAAAAAAAAACTATGGCACGATCGTCGCTTACCCCTTTTACAAATGTTATTTTCGCCCCTCTTCTCTTCTTGTTCTGCCTGGATACGGCACTTTTCGTCTTCTTCTGCCTGGGCACGGCACTTCTTTTGTTCTTCTGGCTGGGCACGGCACTTCTCTTGTTGGAGCAAAAAAAACCACGGTGACTTTCGTCTGCCTGACTGTACACATACACTGTCTGTGTGGTATATAGCCACGGTTTGTTCGTGTGATTTTTTTTTCACCGGTTGATTTTGAATAACCAACTGTTCACTGTGCTGTTCATCACCACACACTATCACTAGTCGCAGCAGTCACCGCTTTTAGGTTTATGCCCTTTATTTGTCTTTTAAAAATTTTCACGTGTACCGGAATTTACACTTCCTCGTGTAGCACGTTAATGCGTGTCTATTCACTTGTTGTTTGTCAAAATTTTCAGATTTTTTCACTTTTTCCCGATCCAGTTTACGTTAAAGCGTGAAACAGATCCCGGTTGAGCCCCCAAATTGTAGGATATCGCTTTCAAAAGAAACACAATACGTTTAATTTAAATTCATTATTATTATTACTTCTTAAATGCGAACGACCGGCCAGTACAAGAATCAAACTACGACTAACTTGCTTGCTGGATTTTTCGGATGGGGTGATCATCGTCTTTGTCTTGTTATGTACTCAAACCCTTTGTTCTCGTCATCGGTCGTTATGTACTTTTCGATCGTTATGTACTTTTCGCTACTGTCGGTTACTGTCTGCTGTTCTCGTGATCGTTAGTCATGTACTTCGTTTTACTGTTCGTAGTGGTAATGTTTGCTGTTCTCGTCTTGGTCCTATTATGTACTGTATCCCTTTGTTCGTCTTTGTCTTCTTATACACCATGTGTTACGGTTGTAAAACTGTCTGCTGTCGTCTGTGTATCGTTTATGGTTCTTGTCGTCTGTCTTACTGTATGTTTGCCTCGTTAGGCTACCAATCCCACATGTATATTTTAGAACATTTTTTTTTTTTTTTTTAGGATAATATTATTTAATGTAGATTAGAAATTTTGAGTTTTTTGTTTGTGGTTTTCAGGATTGAATGTTGTTTTTTTTTTGTTTGTTCTTTTTGTCTTTGTTTTTTGCTTTGACTTTTATTTCGCACGAGATAGGGATTGGCTTGAAGAGAGAGATTAGATTGTTGGCTGCGATTGGATGGGCGATATGGAGCGCCTCCGTTGCTTTGCTAGTCCAATGTTGCGTCTGCTCTCAGAGGTTATGTGGTGTGAACAGGCCGTGCAAGACTTTTTCCACAATTTCGCACCAAATACAGTGGAACGAGTTGTTGTGGCTCCGGCAAAAAGTCAAGACTCCACGTAGTATGACTTGTGCCTATTTTTTTGTGGATGTCTACGGATCGAAGTCTTGCACGTGTCTAAGGTGAAACAATGTGTCACTAAAAGGCAATTTTTCCAAGCAAAATAGTTGCTTACCTTTGTTTTATAAATAAAATCCAATAATTTCATGTGCACTACTTGCTTTTAATAGCGTTCGGAGGCAAGTTGTTTTTCTCAACATAAATAATAACTCGTAAGCAAAACTCCACTAGCTTGTGCGTCACTCTCTGCGGTTTTGTGCGAAAAGAAAGACGAAACGAAAGTATGCCTACGAGGCCGGAAAAGAGTATCAGCCATCGCAACTAATCCGAAACCACGCCTGCCAACTCCAATTTAAAGTTGAGAGTTTCGAAGTTTCGAAACGGAACTGATGCGCTTACAAGAAGTGACGTATGCTTGTGATAGCTGTCGTTATTTTTTTGAAAATAATTATTTTATATAAAAAAAATATGTTTGTTTTCTCAAGTGATCGCTACACATATTACGACAGGTAGGATCTTTTGGGCGATGTTGAGGAAACTTATTCCTCTGTAGTTGCCGCAGTGGTACTTTGTAGTTTTTGTGGATTAGGCAAACGATGCTGAGGTTCCATTCTTCAGGCATACTTTCATCCGACCAGATTTGGCTTCTGAGTTGGTGGATGCTACTATACCAAGTCATCTCCGCTGGTTTTATAAAGCTCGGCGGGAAGGCTGTCATTTCCAGCGGCCTTGTTAAGCTTTAGTTTAGATATTGATATCCTCACTTCACTTAGGTCGGGTGGTTGGTAGTTTTTGCCGTCGTCGTCAATGTTTCGTTCTGCCTGACAGCGGAATGCTGTTCGACATCGCCGTCCTACAGTCTGCAGAAGTGGTTCTTCCATATCCTCAGCAACGACTGTATCTCAACTATACGATATTTCCTTATCCATCTCGAGAGTATTCTGTTCGCGCTTTGACGTTTTATAATTTGGTAAGACTTGCGAACATCATTCCTGCAGTGGCACCTCTCTTTGTCCTCGATTGCGTGCTTTTAATGCTTTTTTATCTTCTCTCCGAAAAGCTTGTGTTGTTTCCTCCTTCTTTGCCTAAAGAGCTTAATACCAGCTCTCGTCTTGACCTCAGCTGAGCCTTGTATGCCTTTTTCTTGGCCTATCATCTGTCGGAATTTTTCATCAAACCAAGGGTTTCTTGCTGGAGGGCGCACATCAGTAGCGGCTGATCTAATAGCTTGTTGACAACGCTGCCATTCTTTTTCGACATAAGATGCTGGTGGTATGGTGTTAATCGAGAGGTTAAGAAATACGCGTTCTGCGAAGGCCTTGGCGGCCATTCTTAACTTGGATTCAACAAAGTAGTGCGTGCTCCGAGTCGATGGTAGCCCCTCGAATGTTTGGACATACAAAATACTGAATGCGTGCCTCTTTTCTATCGAAATGTGATCAACTTGATTGACCGTTGATATTGAGACCGCTATATCCGCTTTTGAATATCAAGGTGAGGAAACCGTATGATGGCTAAAGTGGCATTTCGTCCATTGCCAGACGTGTTGTAGTGTAGGCTGTGTTTTTTTTGAAATTTTTTTTTACAATTGCGTTAAAATGTCCCAGCATGTAAGTTTTGTCAAGGAGCTCGTAGAAGCCCCATCCCATCGTATTTCCTGCGACAGTAATGTCTGCTTTAAACCCGCTCAAAGCTTAAAGTTGCCCTAGTTGTCCTGTTTCATCTCTCTCTGTTCAAGGGGCCTGACTAACCCTTGATTAGATTCCTAGATGTTGTCCGAATATTTCGAAATATGTCGGAGCAGTTTAAATAGGTTGTTTACTTTGTCCATCATAAATGGGACTGCAGACTCCACCATTAACTCCATCTTGGGAAGTCTTCCGCGGCTGTCTAGGGAGGTTTTTAGATAGGGTACTTTACTCCAAGCTAGTTTTGTTCGAAGAGTGGTATTTTATTCCCCACCTATACCCTGAGAATACCTCTATCCGCCACCCCAGGTTCAATGGGTGACTAACAACTGCACACGGAAGCATACATACTTCTTAAAATATGGAGGGAATTGAATATATTTGGCACATTTAGACTTATTTTGGGCTTTTAAACTTTTTCGATATTTGGTGTATACAAAAGCATTCGAATCTTTATTACAAAAATTAACTCACATCCCAGAGCCATATACAAAACCAATTTCATTCACCCCTCGTTGACATTTCAATATCATCAACATTTCATTATTCATTAAAAATTGTTAATGAAAACTCCTCACAAATTGGAAAAAATTTAATTTCGTTAAATTGCCACACGCAAACACTGTTTCCTGACTCAATAGTGAAATGATATTGTTAGTGTTTCACTGTTTGTGCAATATTACATTTACTTTATAACAACCGCATTTTAATTAAAAGCCATAGATGTTGTCCGAAAATATCCCATCGAATAAGATTTTTATTGTTGTTGACAAAGGATATACAGGCAATAGTTGCGGTCTTGCCAAATAAGCAGTATTGGCTTATTTGTTGTCCACACAGTTGAGGAAAACGCATCTGTGTGTGCCCCGGAAGAAAAAAATAGTACACATAATAAAATTTATCCCTAGAGAGTTTTTTGATTGCCTAGTTATTTATTTTGCATTTGTTGAAGTGCAAATGAGTGATTGTATGGTGTAGGTTTAATTATGTTTGGCTCCTATTTTGGATCCCAAACCCCACCACTATTTTAATAAAGGATTTTAAAGGATTTGTTTTTTGTTATAAATGGACATAATAATTTTGTTGTACGTTGGTACAGTCAGTCAAATTTAACTTACTTTCAAAACAAAATGAAATATTAATTTTTTCAAACTAGCTGACCTGACATACCCCAACTAACAATTTCGCTTCGTTAAAGCTATTTTTCCATTAGCAATATTACCTGTATGCCTTATGAAAAAACATTTGGCGCACTTTTAGGAAGCTATTTACCTCTATAAGACTTCTCACTTTGACTGCTATGTCACACGAGTTCGTGCGTCACCTAATATTTCCCATAGGGCCACGTCGCACATTTTCGTGCGACACCTAGTACTTCAGCTCAGGCCATGTCACACGTTTTTGTGCTACAGTATATGGGATTTTGTATGGGTTTCGGATTGTGTGGCCTCTGCTGAACATTTTGGTCTTACATACATGGCCTTAGGATAATTTTTATGAGTAATACAGAGGGTAGAGTTTCATGTTTTATTTTCAAATCAAAAAAATTATTTTTTTATTATTTTAATTCTATATTATTAAAAAAAAATCAAATTCAAAATACAAAAATATTATTTTTTAGAGCAGAGTAATATAAGAAAATATTATATATTTGAATTATTTCTTATTATTTAAAAAAAATCACTTTCAGCTACTAAAAGAGAGAAGAAATCCAAGCCATTCCAATTTTATTTACTGAAATATAAAAGTTTTGTTTTCTAATTTAGAGAGAAAAGTATATCAAATTACCTTGTAGAATGCGAATACTTTGGAAAGCAAGTAATACATAACTGAGGTTTATTTGGGCACTCTGGATAGAATGTTGTTGTCCTTTTTACGTTTTTTCTTGCAGTGGTTCTATCGGATGATTTGTCAGCTTAAGCTTAGCACAATACGTATGACAATCCAATGCTTTTTCCATTTTCATCCTTTCTTTTTTTTTATATTGCGCTTCCTAGAAGTAACTATTTGGGGAAATAGAAGGTCCAGTATTGTATTTGTATTTGTGAACTAAATATACATTCACCATTGCCATACACAGCGAAATTTCAATGGCAACTTTCCTATACCACTTTAGGCCTCTTCTGAGCGTCGTAGCATAGGAAGCCAATTGATCTGAGAGGTCAATGCCCGACTTGCCCTTGTTATATTCAATAATTGCAAGAGGTTTTTCTTTGTTTTGTTGTCTTCGAGTCGGTCTCCTGGCTTTACTGCTAGATGGATCATTTTGGTTAGTAATCGCTTGATCAGACGCCGTAGCCATAACTGGAGGATGTTTTGTGGAAAGCATCCTTACATCTCTTGTATCTCTCCACTCCAAAACAACAATGCCATTTTCTTCTTCTCTTGTGATCATTTCCCCTTTCTTCAGCTTAGCATCCATCACCTCTTTTGGACAATTTTTTTTTTTTTTTAGCTCGAAGTGTCCCAACTACGTGTGTTTTTGGTTAAGCATAGAACGTGCCAGTTCGTAGCTAGTATACAAATTGTCAACAAAGAGAGTGCGCCCTTCTCATTTCAACTTTGAACTGAGTTCTTCACACACATTTCGCGCCAAACCAACTTCTCGAACACCTGTTGCACTTTTCCCGGAGTAAATCTTTGTAGCCCAAGTGAAGCCTTCGGTGGTAACTTCACACCATATGGATGAGCTTTGTTTGGAATGTATTGTCGGAAAAGAAGTCTTCCTCTCCAAGGAAAAACTGTTTCGTCTATGACAGGATTTTCTCCATGAACCAAAACTCGCTGAAATTTAGCTTGCAGCATATCCAAAAGAGGCCTAATATTCCCAAGTCTGTTTCCTTCTGCTGTGGTGGTATTGACCGCAAAATGAAGAAAATTCAAAAGCAATTGAAAGCGGTTGCGTGACATCATCTTTGCAGGAACGCTAAAGTTATAGATAGGCTTCTTCGACCAATTATCTTCCAATAGTTCTACCCTGACAAGGCCCGTATAATGCCTAGGAATTTTTTCATCTCTCCACCATTTGCCGGAACCCACATCTTTTTTCTTGATCTTGCTCATCAACTGCATCCAAAATCCACATCATCGCTTGAGAAATCGGCATCACATTCTTCAGTTTCCAACTGCCTGGCAATTTCGCTGTCCGTTATGTTTCGCTTTTCTATTTTGTATATGCTTTTTAGGAACCTATAACTGATAAGAAATATTATTGGTAAAATAAAATTACTTCTAATCATACTTACTAAAAACGAAATTAGATGACACGAGGTAACACTTTTTTTCCGTGGGCTGGTGGGCACGTGCCCAAAGTAGTGTGAGATTTTTACTCACTAAAACCACCACCCATTTTGTATTTCTATTGCAACTAAGTATTCGACTTATCTAGCAATTTTTAACTTTCTCTTACAAAGAGAAAGATATTGTTTTCGTGAAAATTTTCGACCTCAATTTTGATTGATTCTAACATTACGATGATAGCGGAACCCAAAAAAGTGGTTTTTGGAATTCCGTCCGTCGGTTTGTCGGTTCGTCGGTCCGTCTGTCCGTAATGGTCTCCCCAGCCTAAACGGCTTGACCGATTTTCTTCAAATTTCGTACCCAAGTTTCTTTTGGTCATAATTCTAGGCCATTTTTTTTGTTTGCTTTTAGCCATGTTATTAACGGTACCTGCCATATAAAAATTACACATAACCCCAAT
The DNA here is from genome assembly GCA_932526625.1 of Rhingia campestris. Lineage (NCBI taxonomy): Eukaryota > Metazoa > Arthropoda > Insecta > Diptera > Syrphidae > Rhingia > Rhingia campestris. The sequence continues at coordinate 55,562,400 of OW052184.1, read as the reverse complement.
TTTCTCGAAAACGGCTCTAAAGTTTTGATTAAACTTTATACATACTATAAGCATATAAGTTCCAACAAAACTGCATACCCAGTTTTTTCGAGAAAATCCATATAACGGAAATTGTCATTCAGGCCATATAAAGAAAATTGTTAATTTCTCGCAAACTACTATGTCAAATTGAATGAAATTTAATATATATACTACTATTATAGTTTTAAACAATTCCACATAATTAGTTGTAGCCCAACTATCACTAATTTTAAGCATTAATAATCAAAATGCGTACTATTTGATCTAACGCCTAACTCGCTGTGAAGGAGAAAGTTGCGTACGACCCAGTCGTGCACCCACCACTCGTTTAATTTCAATTTCAATTCTTTATAATTATTAAAAAATCAATTTGTTATGAAATTATGAAATTCAATGCAATTAATTATATAAAAACTCTCATCTTACTGAGATTCGAAATCGGGTGTTCTCGCACGATAGTGTCAACACTCTATCCACTAGGCGTACTCAGAACATGGAAAATCAGTAAGAACAACGAAGTATTTGAATCATGTACGTGTTTGACTTATCCTCCGATAGGTTCCTTATCTTTTCACCTTTTTCCGATCTGTCTCCTTAGCTTTTTTAAGCCTTCATTCGTAAGCTCTATACATGCTATGCTTCGGATTAACTTCGTGCGAAGTTATACCGAAACACCTTAACATATGGAAGCTTAAAAACAACCTTACAGAGGTTATAACATCATAACTTCCATTATTCTAGCTAATTTTCATGCATAATGTCTTAAATAGGCTTCTACCCAAACAATCGACTGCCAAAATGCCAAACCTCCGCGCACAAGTACTATATATGTCCTACAGAAATAATTGCTTGTGGAAATTAAATTTTACTGCCTTATAGGGGAATAATTGTAAGTTGTTAAAGACAACGTCGTCTTTATATGACGAATTCTGGGTGTACCAAATGTGACATCAAGCCTTTCCTATTCGATGGAACATTTTTAAAATCTCTTTCAGGAACTTTCAAATGTTTGTGGCGAAATCCCAAAAGAAACTGAAGATTCGATAGATTTTGTTGGGGATGTGCTCTGGGCCAATGAACTTCTGATCCACCTTATTGAATCATTTAGTGATTCTCTATAAACGCTTGAATGTAAAGAAACAGCATAGAGAAATAATTTAGCTAGATATACGCGCTCAGTGCCGCGATGGTTAGTGCGATGAACTGCCGCTCAGAAAGTCTGTGTTCGATTCCCAGCCGTAGCAATACCTGAACGATTTTTCACTAGCCCTCCTCTCGTGATGATCTGACAAATCATCCGAGTTGTATCAATTGTCAAGAAAAGCTTATCTCAACTTAGCCGTTCGGATTCGGCATAAAACAGGAGGCCCCGCCTTCGTGCAAGAATTACAAACGCACACATGAATGGTTGTGAGAAAGCTCTTTGTATACCTTTAAGTTAAGGGTTTTTCAACAGGGACGCTAAAAGTAGAGCGACAGGGAAAGCAAACGACGCCATATTTCTTGCCGCTCTTTTGACATTTCTCTTCAGTAAGGTTTGCCATTTCATGATGGAAACGAGTCGAAATTATTAAAATTTACTACCGAAATTCGGAGACAGTGCTCTCAACGTTAAGAGCGCTACGTCCAATTTATGGTCGTCATAATCGTCCTAGCAGATTAAATTTGAATCCACAGACACAGTACAAAATGTCCCCGTGCCAGTGAAACAAAGAAGTGAACGTAGTGTCGAGAATATTGCTGCCGCTAAGGCTTCAGTTGAAGAAAGCCCTAATGTGTCTCTCACACGTCGTTCTCAAGCATTGGGCATCTCTGTGACGTCGTTGTGGCGAATTTTGCGAAAAGATCTTGGCCTACATCCTTAGAAGATTAAATTGACGCAAGAATTGAAGCCGCTTGACCACCAAAAGCGTCGTATGTTCGTGAATTGGGCTGAGCAACAACTTGAAAATGATTCGGATTTTCATCGAAAAATCATCTTCAGCGATGAGGCTCATTTCTGGCTGAACGGCTTCGTCAATAAACGAAATATGCGGTATTGGTCAGGCAGAAATTCACACGTCCATGTGTCATCATTGCATCCCGAAAAAAATACGGTTTGGTGTGGTTTATGGGCCGGCGGCGTCATTGGGCCGTACTTCTTCCGTGATGACCGGCACGTTACTGTGAATGGAAATCGAATGGTTCCAACAGGACGACGCCACAAGCCACACAGCGAATGTCACAATCAATTTATTGGAAATCAAGTTTGGAAAACTTGTTATCTCACGAAATGGTCCAGTCGCTTGACAGCCTCGGTCGTGCGATTTGACGCCGTTAGACTATTTCCTGTGGGGCTACGTCAAGTCTATGGTCTATGCCAACAAGCCAGCGACGATTGATGAACTTCGTACGAATATCGAACGTGAAATTGCAGCAGTATCGGCCGATTTATGCTTGAAAATCGTCGAAAATGGGGTTCAGCGTCTGGACTTCTGCAAGCGTGCCCGTGGTGGCCATGCAAAAGAAATCGAATTCCATACATAAGGGCATCGAACGTACTTTCACAGGAATAAAGAATTTCATTGATATCCAAAACGGTTTTTGTTTTATTTAAAACAACTTTTGTAGTGGTCTCATTGAATAAACCCGATATATGGATCGACTCAGAATTAGTATCACCGATTTCTGGGCCTTAAAAGTTGAGCTGGAATAATAAAATTTAAATGAGGGAAGACCATGGAATATGGTTATGTTAGGGGTGACTGACAGAAATCTGAAAACATCTACGACTACTTGGTTTTGGTAAGCAAATCATTAAGAAGGAAATGCAATGTGATGAGGGTAAGATGATATAAACCCACACATTGAATTAATATCATTATAGTAAATCTTTGAAATTCTTAAATTTTGGAATATAAAAGGAAACATTTTATTAATAAAACCAGAAACGTACTTTTTCGACAATTTAAAAAAAAAACCTTTCCTTTTTCCCCTACCCAATCGTTTTTGGGTTAAAAATACCTACATGTAAGGATTTTCCCCTACATTTACCATCACTATGTCACTGCATCCAAGTATCTTTAGAGATGTATATTTTGACTATGTTGGCAAATTCGGTTTTAATGCTAACACTTTTTTCGCTGAATTGTCAAATTTTTTAAACCTCTGTCATATTATAACGGGTGATTTTTTAAGCGTAGTTTTTTTAAAAATCGAATAAAACACTCAAATTTGCATCGAATATTCAATTTTTTGTTGTAATCGATAAAAAGACCTTTGCCATTTACGTTTTAAAGACAACTTTATGTAAATGTTGTCCGCGGCTCCGTTTCAAATGGTCCATTCGGAAGGTCCAATTTTGTGTCACTTTTTCGAGCATTTCGGCCTGTATTCCACGAATTAGACGTGTTATGATATCCTGTTAGGCTTAAATCGTGTTCGGCTTGCCCACATAGATTAACGACTTAACATAACCTCACAAGAAATAATCAAGAGGCGTTAAATCGCATGATCTTGGCGGCCAACTCACAGGGCCATTTCGAGAGATAAGCTGCTCACCAAATTCATCCTTCAACATTTCCATTGCTTCACTTGCTGTGTGGCATGTGGCACCGTCTTGATTTAACCACATGTCAACCAAGTTCAACTCAGCCAACTGGGGCAAAAAAAAGTCTCGTATCAAGGCTCGATATTGTTCGCCGTTGACGGTAACGTTTTTTGCACGATCGTCTTTGAAGAAAAATGGACCGATGATGCCACCAGCCCATAAATCACACCAAACTGTAGTTTTTTCGGAATGCATCGTTAATTCTTGTATGGCATGTGGCAGTTCATCACTCCAGATGCGAAAGTTTTGCTTATTTAGGTATCCGTTGAGCCAGAAATGAGCCTCATCGCTAAACACAATTTTACGATAAAACAGCGGATTTTCAGGGACTGTTCTAAGGCTGTTCTATATCTTGTTTTGGTATACCGCCCAAACTCGTCCGTTTGTGTAGGATGACGATGGAGAATTCTCGCTGCTCCATCAGAGTCGGAAACGACGTCACCGACACATTCGATACCAAAAAAGGATTTAGGCAAGGCGATGCGCTCTCATGTGACTTCTTCAATTTGATTCTTGAGAGGATTGTGCAAAACTCCAGAGCCAACACCAGAGGCACAATTTTCCAAAAATCGGTGCAACTACCAGCAGACGCCGACGATATTGACATCATTGGTAGGACTCAACCTGATGTCATAGCCACGTTTTCTAGTATAGAAAAGGAAGCGGCAAAAATGGGTTTAGCAGTAAATGAGGGTAAGACTAAGTATATGCTGTCAACACTAAAGGACACACAACATCGACGAATTGGACAAAACGTCACTATTATCAAATATAACTTTGAGGTAGTACGGGACTTTGTCTACCTCGGCTCCGCTATTAACTCTGACAACAACATCTCGTCAGAAATCAAACGAAGAATTACTCTTGCCAATCGCTGTTTCTTCGGGCTAAGAAGGTAATTTAGTAGTAAAGTCCTAACTCGAATTACTAAGGAGATCCTATAAAGGACCATGATCATCCCAGTCCTGCTCTACGGCACTAAAGCATGGACCGTAACAAAATCGGATGAAGAAATCCTTGGTCGATTCGAGAGAAAAATTTTTCTAAAAATCTTCGTTCCCGTTTGCTGACTATGGAGACGAAGGTTCAACCACGAACTATACGAGCTGTACAGCGACATACCCCTGGTCAAAAAACTCCGCATTGGACGTTTAAGATGGCTAGGACATGTAGAACGAATGGACACCAATACTCCGGCTCGCAGAGTCTTCGATTCTCAGCCAGACGTCGGACGAGGTAGACCTCGCCTTAAGTGGCGCGCACAAGTAGAAACCGACCTCAACCAACTTGGAGTGCGCAACTGGAGGCAGTTAGCTAAGGACCGGGCTAATTGGAGAGGCATGTTGGTTGAGACCCAGGTTCATCCCGGACTGTAGCTCCACTTAAGCGTTTCATTTACCAAAAATTAGACGTTGTGGTAGGTCAATTCTTGCGACCATAATATGGTCGTAACAAACGGTGCACACTTTTCACAGAGCACGAGTTTGGATAGTAAATTTCAATAATTTGCAATCGTTGCTCGTTTGTAAGTCTTTCCATGATTAAATGGCAGAGATACTGAAAACTTTTCACTTTGACAGATGACGTTTGGACGCCATTACTAACCAGAGCTGCCAATCTGAAAAGCTCAACTCTTAAAAAATCACCCCTTATATTGGAAAGCAGTGATGTCTGTTTTGTAGCAGCATGGGAACTATTCCACGTCTAATTTGTTTTACGATGTCACTGAATAGTACCTAAAGTCCTTGGTCTTATCTTCATCTTCATTAACGACGATTTTTATTACTCAAAAAGACCAAACAATTTCTTCAGAATTGCTGGAATGAGCTGGATCTTATTTAAAATCTTAAAGTTCGTATTTATAGTCTTAAAATTTATTGTAAAATATCTTAAATTTCCCTTAAATCCTCTCTCTGCGCAATCGACCGTTGGCCAACTGATTTGGTATAGTCCATACTTGATGGCAGTAGTATCTGTTTTCTAGTGGCTCGGCAGCCCACTAGTTGAAGTCAGTACAAGTCCAGAGTTCCGATTGCAATTTTTGCCCTATCTATGAAAATTATTATGTCTTGCTGGATATGAATGAATGAATTTAGTATTAAATGTCAGATATAGGATAAGGGATGATAAAGTCTAATATCCTATACTGTATTCCATTTACTTTGAAATTAAGAATTGATCGTATGTTTTTGTCTGCATGTTGCCTCGAAAAAATTGTCATTTAAATGATCCTTTTGGGAACAATTTTTTCGCCGCCTTTTGTGAACCACGATGAAACATATGTTTCAAGTCATTTCACTTTTAAACAATCATCATCGATATCCCTATTTATTCATCCATTTTCCCATCATTTCTGAATAATTGAGCGACATACATATGTGTAGTTCTAAGCATTGGTCATTTCCAATGTCCACATCCTTCTGTGGGTTCAATATTTTCGGGTCAGGTCAAATGCTGGACCAACATTGCTCCTGATACTGATATTCTTGAAAACTAATAAATTGAAAAATCATCTCACAAATGAATTCGAATTTATTTCTCCAATTCTCAACATCCTTCGACATTCACATGAAATTGTAAAAAACGCGACCCCCTGCAACAGCACTGGACGTCAACCTCTTTTCAGTTATCCATTATATTCTTCCGAAGGAATAGATACAAAAAAAAGCATCGCCCGTTAACAACCTCTAACCTAGTTAAAGAGAAGGAGTGTCGATTCCCGATACCAAAAGAAACCAATAAACGAACGAACCAAGTGGTCAGCCGGTTGCGCTGAGTTTTTTTTAATGCTGATAGTAACACCATTTGCCCGATCAACTTCTGTTGCACCATTCCATTCCTGGTCGTGGTGTTGTGCTGACCCAGATGTGAGGCACATCGATCCGGACACAAACATATGGGTAAAGTCCTTTAAGCGCGTCGTGTTAACAAACATCAGTTGATGTGTTGAGATTATTGCCCATTCCTTTTTTCTAGTTCATATATATCCGGTGCGGTTTTCTCTTCCTGTTGGATGGTTAAAGTTAACTATTCACCCACATCCTATTTATTTGTTTTGTTATCAGGATCACCCTAAGGATATCTATGAATTCGCATATATTTCTTTTTCCATATTCGTGAATGCAATACAAAAACCATCGGTCTTCATCCTTGTTGGTCGAATGGAAGAACAACGAAATTGAATTATTGTCAATACAGAAAAAATGAAATGAAAGTGCCACCTTCAGCTGGCTAACGGTTCGCTATTGAAGAGGGGGAGTCGATTTCCCGCCTGGATGGATGACATTCTCATTGAAGTGAGATTTTACGTCTTCGGGCTGAAGCGAAATATTGATTGGACACATACTTGTACATGTTTCGAGCTTGTGGTGGAAATTGGATTTTTTTTATTGCAAAAATAAATCAATGCAATTTTTTTTTTCTATTGTAAATAAGAGACCATTGTTGGGTGTCTGCAGGGCGAATGGATTTCTTTGGAAAAAGGACTTTAGCTCAATTGTTCTGTGTTTGAATTGGAAAAGCCACACATCCCGGTCATACAAAATATTTCGATTTGCATTGTAAGAGGAAATATATCCTTTTAAAATTTGGATTTATTCATTTATTTATTTCTTCGTGAAATATTTCGTTGAGATTTTTTACTTTTTGGTGAGAGTGTACTTTGGGTTGGTCTCGTTGTACTAGATACAAAGTATATCCCTATCCCTGTTGTGTGCTCTGTTCTGATACAAGAAAAGAGATGATTGGAAAATTATTTGCTCATTCTGACGAATTTGGGTAACGGTACATATATGTACTTCTATATACTTCTCCTGTTAGCCGGTTCTTAAATAACTTCCACAAGTTCCCGCACTACAAGTTCGATGAGGTTGTATCTATTTGTATCTTTTCCGCGTTAATCAGCATCGGCTGGGCTCTTCAAAACTCGTTGCTCGTTGATTGAGGGTAACAGGGGCAACAACGTATTGGTCCAATTATTAATATTTCAACAATTGCTCAAAGGTTTATAGGTTAAAAATGGTTATTTTTATAACTGTCACAATACTTTTAACATAAGTATGCTGCTTATGACTCTCCTTGGTTCGTATGCTTCTCGTATTAATCCAAACATAATAAAATCCATCTAATCGTTTCGCAGGTCTAAACAATTTATAAACATTTATTAGATATTCATAAATTTTCATTTAATTATATTCAAAAGATTTGCATAGCGGATTGTACCCTTCTTATACTTTTTTCCTTAATTTATCGAAGGATATCCCAAATGTCATAGCTCGTGGATCCAATATATGGATATACAGATGCATCACATGGAGCTGCCTATTGTATTTTATTTTTAGTTACTATCTCCATGTAATCAATATTTGCGGCTTCAATAAGTTTGACAGGTAGGTCTTACAGTGTTTTCTCTTTTACGATTTATCGAATTGGAATTGCCTAACATATCATCTTAGTTATTGGTGATTTATCGCCTTCTCTTCAATCACTGCTTTCCGGACAAATTCTTAATAGAGTGGGAGATGTATAACCCCTCTTCAAGAAGACTTCCCTCCCCCGCACACTCATATACCATTGAATTCCCAAAACAAATCAAATTTTGATTGCATAATATTGAAATTGTATCAACTGAGGTGATGCAAATTTTTAAACTGATTTAGTCTACCTCTTAAAATTGAAATTATTTTTGCAGCGTGTTTACCTAAATGTTCATCTGTTTTAAAATCTGCCATTGATGGCACTCAACTTTACGTTCGATTTAACCCACATACGTTGGGGCCAAGAATGTGACTTGAATTGGATTTACGAATGGATTGGCATTTCCATTTCATCAATCACTGCAAGTAGATCTCCACACACAAAATCAAAATAGAGCTACAAAAAGTATCTAAAGCAATTCATTTGACTTGCTGACACACACAGTTTTGCAAGCTTTTAGCCTCTTCATTACTGACAGCAAAATTTCGTTGCTACCAAGAACCTCATTTCATCAATTTGGCCTCCCTCTGCTTCAAGTTTCCATATAGGCAAAGTTGTTAAGCTACATCAACCCATACACATGCCACAAAAGATACTGTCCAACAACAGCAATGACAACTCTATACCATTAGAACTGTGTGCGAATAAAATACTTACAGCCGGCGCATTGTCGTTGACGACAATGATTAAGGTCAAATCATGAAAAACGGAATTCAAATGCTATGCCTACAAGCCTACACACGCACTTTGTTACACATAAACACGGCCCACAACGTATACACGGGTATTGTTTGGACTGCGCTAGGGCAGCTCACTTTAACACTTTTTATGACCAAAGTGCGTTGGTTGGGTCGATGATTAAGTTTGCCTTTAGCCGACGGACGGCGAAGACAAAAGACTGGAGAATTACCATATAACAAGAAGTCCCAGTGGAATACCCTAAATTGGGATGGAAATTAATCCGGTTAACGGGTGCAAAATGGCGAAATAGAGTGATTTACAACAATTGTTTGAGGCTGTTATGTGGTGTGGTGTGGTGTGTCATGGTAGCATACAATGGACCGATCGATAATAGATGCGTAGGCTTTTCCTGGGCGGAGATATTTTTCTTTTTTTGGTTAAACCATGGCAGGAAATTGATTTCACGTAAGACTGCTGATAACAGAGAAGCTATAAAAGCTGTGTAGCCGCATAAATTGATCACGATAAACGACTTTTTTGGAATTTTGAAATTCAAAGCACGTGATTCATTAGTATGTACGACAATAGGGCTGTGATGCGAATTGTGAAAGGTGTTACAGGTGTTTGCGATGGTGTTTTGATAGTTTTATACGTGGGTAAGGCTTGTCGCAGAACTTGTTTATTCGCTTGGGATGTTTTCGCCATAGGGCTCATGGTCAACAGGTTCAAGTTTAGTTGCATTGTGTTACTAATTAACCAAAGGCCGAAGGATATTGCCACTAGGGACTGCTGCAAATGCTTCAATTGACACATCCATAGAATCGCCACGCATGGTTCGATACACTAAAAGGGGAGTATGGACATAATTTCTGTAGGTTCGGGGTTAATTGCGAGTAGTAGATGAAACGAGCAACTTGCGATCTCACATGTGAGTAGTACTGAGCAGAACTTATTAGATTCTTATGTTTATTTCATTAGAACTTAGAACTCATTAGAACTAAGATACCGACATCGGGAACTCATGATCGTATGAATTTGCTACATTAACATACCTCCCAACTTCTGCTGTAAACGCTTGAGTCGACCCCGTCTACACCGTTAGTCAAAAAACGACAGATCCAAAAGGAGTTCCTACAGCATTCCTTGGAAAATCAATGACTTCTAGCGAAAAAAAACGTCCAAGCCCAATATAGCGAAAAAGCAACTGACAAAACCGCCCTTATTATTATTGCTTAGGTTGTCAAAGTAAACAGCTGGTACCACTGTTTTCTTAGCGAAGTTAACAAATTCAGCTCTATCACCATTGCACTTCAATTATCGAAACCAGTAAAGCCTGAGAGATACTGTATTCGTTTTAGACGTGTTTAATTATATTGTACCGCTAGCCGTCCTTGCTGTGAGTTTTTGTATACTCGTTCTGGTATCCTAACTGTGAGTCAATAAGGAAACACGAAAGTTAACCGGCAATTGCGACCCTTTGAGAAGCTAATGTTGCCAGACGTTGCTGAGGTTAAAGCAGCGATTATGCAGGTTGACAAATGCAAAGCCAAGATCAGATGGCCCATCGCAGTCATCGAGGGGATTACCCACAATAGTTAAGGCTAAACTAAATAAAACGGTGGAAAGTGACGAATGACAAGCAGGCCCAAGCCAACCATATTCTGGAAGCTTTGCATAAAGTTTAAGCAAACCGGGCATCATAAATTACCTCCATTGGTCTAGCCCGAAGGGCTCAGTGGGGCAATGAACTGCCGCGCAGAAGGTGTGGGTTCGATTACCAGCCGTAGCAACACTTCAATGATTTTTCACTGGCCCTCCTCTGGCCCTCCTCTCATGATCTGACAAATCATTCGAGTAGTAATTGTCAAGAATAGCTTATCTCAACTTAGCCGTTCGGGGTTGGCAAAAAAACAGGAGGTCTCGCCATCGCATCGTGCCAAAAGTACACACGCACACATAAATAGTTGTGGCTTTGGGTGCTAATGAGCCTGTTGCGGAAAATATTTGTATTTGTATTTTGGTCTAACCTTGTATTATCGCCTTGAACCTGAAGGCTGAGTGTTAATTTCAAATTTCTCTTGTCTTGATGTTGACTCAGAGGTCAGTAGATGGGTATCATAAATAGTCTTCCATGCTCTAACTCCTTTTTCCATAACATGTGGACATAAACGATCTTCAGTGATCTTTGGTTATATGGCTTACAATAGGTCTAATTGAGCTAATTTATTACGAATGTGATCGTACCTACCAGAATGACGATGGAGACTTGCCCCATCAGGGTCGGCAACGACTTCACCGAAACATTCAAGACCAAAAGGTAACACATTGTCTTGTGCCTTTTTAATATAATTCTTGTGGGGATTGTGCAAAACAATAACAGAGCCACCATCTTGAATAAATCGGTGCATCTACTAGCAAGCGTCGACAATATTGACATCATTGGTCGGACTCAACGGGATGTCATACCCACGTTTGCTAGTATAGAGAAGGAAGCGGCTAAAATGGATTTGGATATAAATGAGGGTAAGGCTCAGTATGTGCTGTCAACATGAAAGGACACACATTGGATAAAACGTCACGATTGACAGATATAACTTTGAGGTAGTAAACGGGACTTTGTCCACCTCTGCTCCGCTAATAGCTCCGACAACAACAGTTCGTCAGAAATTAAACGAAGAACTACGCTTGCCAACCGCTGTTTCTTAGGGCTAAGAAAGGAATTCAGTAGTAAAGCCCTCACTTGAACTACTAAGGAGGTCCCATATAAGACCCGGATCATCCCAAACCTCTTCTACGGCGCTGAAGCATGGACTGTCGATTTGAGAGGAAAATTCTTCGAAAAATCTTCGGTCCCGTTTGCGTTGCCGGGCTATGGAGACCAAGTTTCAACCAAGTCCTGTACAGCGACATGACCCTAGTAAAAAAAACTGCCTATTGAACGTGTAAGATTGTTATAACATGTAGAACGAATTGAAACCAATACTCTTGGGAGACCTCGCGCACAAGGAGAAACTGACCTCAACCAACTTGGAGTGTGCAACTGGAGGCAGTTAGTTAAGGACGGGCTAATTGGAGAGGCAGGTTGGTTGAGGCTCGGGTTCATTCTGGACTGTAGCGCACTTTAAGTAAGCAACTAAATATACGCGTAGATCCTCTTCACAAGAAATTTTTTGCAAACCCATCCTTTGTCTTTGTGACTTTTGCAAAGTCTTTTTCTTCTTAAAGCAGTTAAACTTAATATTTAAAACAATTTAGTTTGAGTCTAAATATATCGTACACGTATATCGTTTTTTTTTAATTTAGTAAAATGTCCACACAAATTAAATTGAAAGTTATTGTTTGTTTGGTATTTTATCAACTGTCAAAAACAGCTGATAATTTAATCCCAGGGTTGACTCACCAAACTTGCTGGGTTAACTCGAAGTTAACTCTGGATTTAAATTATCTGAAAAACTACTTTCTAGAGTTAACTCGAGTTTAATCCCGAAACTAGGATGATCTCACAACGAAAAACCGAGTTTTAGTGGTTATAAAGGCTGGTAATACTTTTTTTGTCCACTATAGTGAATGGTTCAGATGATCAGACCCGTATCTGTCCAGTTCATTAGAAAATTTTCCCCCTTCACTTTAACGAGTTTGGAAACCCAGCAGAGTAGTACGAATAAATTCTAAGTGTCAAGAGGTTGTCTGTGACGCATTTCATGTTTAACAGGTCGTTTAAGTGTACCCTAATAGTAAATCGAAAGCTGCTTGAATAACAGGCCTTAAATTATCTAGTCCATCCACCAACATCCACCAACTCATAAGCCAAATCTGGTCGGATGAAAGGATGCCTGAAGAATGGAAGCTCAGTATCGTTTGCCCGGTCCACAAAAAAGGAGACCCTCTGAACTGCGCCAACTACAGAGGCATAAGTCTGCTCAACATCGCCTACAAGATCCTATCTGCGGTAATATGTGAACGCCTGTTTACCAACAACCTGATTGGCCCTTATCACCGACACATTCGATACCAAAAAAGGATTTAGGCAAGGCGCTGCGCTGTCATGTGACTTTTTCAATTTGATTCTTGAGAGGACTCATTGAGGACTCAACGTGATGCCAAAGCCACCTTTGCTAGTGTAGAGAAGGAAGCTGCAAAAATGGGTTTAGCAGTAAATGAGGGTAAGACTAAGTATATGCTGTGAACACGAAAGGACACACAACATCGACGAATTGGACAGAACGTCACCATTGACAGATATAACTTTGAGGTAGTACGGGACTTTGTCTACCTCGGCTCCGCTATTAACTCTGACAACAACATCTCTACAGATATCAAACAAAGAATTACTCTTGCCAAGCGCTGTTTCTTCGGGCTAAGAAGGCAATTTAGTAGTAAAAACCTCACTCGAACTACTAAGGAGGTCCTATATAAGACCCTGATTATCCCGGTCCTGCTTTACGGCGCTGAAGCATGGACCGTATGAAAAGCGGATGAAGAAATCCTTGGTCGATTCGAAAGAAAAATTCTTCGAAAAATCTTCGGTCCCGTTTGCGTTGACGGACTATGGAGACGAAGATTCAACCACGAACTATACGAGCTGTACAGTGACATACACCTAGTCAAAAAAAACTCCGCATGAGTCGTTTAAGATGGCTAGGACATGAAGAACTAATGGACACCAATACTCCGGCTCGCAGAGTCTTCGATTCGTTTAGAGGAAGAACTCGCCTTAAGTGGCGCGCACAAGTAGAAACCGACCTCAACCAACTTGGAGTGCGCAACTGGAGGTAGTTAGCTATGGACCGGGCTAATTGGAGAGGCATGTTGGTTGAGGCCCAGGTTCATCCCGGACTGTAGCGCCACTTAAGTAAGTAAGAAAGTAAAATATCCAGTCCAGTAAATTATGGACGGTTGTTATAGAGGGCAAACTCTGATAGGCTTTATTTTGGCGAAGCCAAGTAGTAATAACGTTGACTACACATCCATCGTGCTTATTTTACCTCCAAGTGGTAACCATTAGATATTGGTCTCATCCAACCAGATTTGAATTGCTTAACTTATAAGTGCGAGTGTTGATAACAAGACAAAAAATAGCAACACTATAAGCAGCCTGGTCAGAATGCTTGGCACGGAATGAGCTGTTTCGACACATTCTGACAACAGGTCAGTTAGAAATCTTCAGGGTAAGTCAGGCCCCTTGAACAGAGATGGTGGCGCATGAACCGAAAGGTCAAAAGCAGAGATAATGCCCGTAGTGTACACTGATTGTCCCGTGTCCTAGGGGTATCTAATAAATTGGAACTGGCCCTCCAGGTTGGGGTTGTGCTTTGGATTGACCCCATGGGTGGTATTGTTTTGTTACGAAGCAACCAATAGCCTCAGAAGAGCTGCTAAACGAAAAAAGTATAACGACATGTAGAACGAAAGGACTCAAATTGCAGAGTCTTCGATTCTAAGCCAGACGTCGGAAGCAGTAGAGGAAGACTCGGCCAATAGAAACCGATCTCATCCAACTTGGATTCGATTTACTATTAGGGTTTACATGATAAACCTGATATGATATAAAGTTCATGTTTTATTTTTGAGGGATTAAACTTATAACCTTCAACCCGTTTAACCATTTACCGTTAATATATGTAACAACAAACAACAAAGTTAAATAAAAAAATTTACCCATGTTTTTAATATGGATGACCAGAATATATTACGTATCAACGACGTAATGAGCATAGCTACCTAATTATGGCCATTCAGTGAAAAAGGTGCAAAGGTGAATATCTTCAAAAGGACTGCATAAAAAATATTATCAAAAGGATAAAGCGTCCTTTTCATGCTGGGTCATAATTCTGTTAATTATATCTTATCCCACTGGGTACACTGATTCGTGACATTGAGAAATAATAAAGATATATCTATCGCTAGGTATAAGGTTCCAAACGGAATCGATTAAGTCCGTCCGTATATCACAATTTTTTAAGACTAAGTATGAACCTAGATTGATGCAATTTTACTGACGATTGTGGCATACACTCTAAAAAATGCGTGTAAAATGACTACGAAAATGCATGAAATTTTTAGGCAAGTTGCGTTTGGCAACTTGCAGCGGTTGGCAAGTGTAATTCAGTAAGTTATATCTGTCATTGGTGACGTTCTGTCCAATTCGTCGATGTTGTGTGTCCTTTAGTGTTGACACCATACAACTATTTGGACTTACCCTCATTTACTGCTGAACCCATTTTTGTCGCTTCCTTCTCTATACTAGAAAACGTGGCTATGACATCACGTTGAGTCCTACCAATGATGTCAATATCTCCAACGTATGCTAGTAGTTGCACCGATTTTTAGATGATTGTGTCTCTGGTGTTGGCTCGAGAGTTTTGCACAATACTCTCAAGAATCAAATTAAAGAAGTCACATGACATGACATCGCTTTGCCTAAATCCCTTTTTGATATCGAATGTGTTGGTGAGGTCGTTTCCGACCCTGATGGAGCAGCGAGAATTCTCCATCGTCATCCTACACAAACGGACGAGTTTGGGCGGTATACCACAACTAGACATGGCTCTGTATAGTTCGTCTCTATAACTCCTGTCGTATGCGGCTTTGAAATCGATAAATAGGTGGTGGGTATCGATTTGGACTTCATGGGTTTTTTTCCAGGATCTGCCGAAGTGTGAAAATTTGATCGGTTGTGGACTTTCCTGGGCTAAAACCACTGATAAGGGCCGATCAGGTTGTTGGTAAACGGTTTCAGGCGTTCAACTATTACGGCAGATAGGATCTTGTAGGCGATGTTGGGGAGACTTAGGCCTCTGAAGTTGCCACAGTGCAGAGGGTTTCTTTTTTTTGGATCGGGTAAACGATGCTGATTTTGCTTATGAGTTGGTGGATGTTACCTACCAAGTCATATCCGCCAGCTTTATATAGCCGGAAATGACGGCCTTATTAAACTTGAGTTTAGGTATTGCTATCCTCACTTCACTTAGGTCGGGTGATTGGCAGTTGCCAATATAAATTGGTTCGTTCTGCTTTGTTCTTGGCTGCTAGTATTTTTCGGCATTCCTCATTAAACCAGGGATTTCTTGCTGGTGGCCGCGAGAATCCTAGCACATCAGTTGCGGCTGATCTAATGGTTGGCATCGTTGCCATTGTTCTTCGACATTAGGTGTGAATCGATAGGCACGGTCCATAGTAGAGAGTCACAGTTTTTCATCCTCTTTTTGCCCGGCCCACCCCATCGTATTTCCTGGATGGTAGTAATGTCTGCTTTGTAGCAGTTTAGGGCTTCCGCTAGTAGTTCGCCTGCATCTCTCCCGTTTAATGTTCTCACATTCCAGGTGCAGTTACGAACGTCGTTGTCCTTTTTTCGTTTACCAGGGTCGTCAACAACAATATCAGTCCTTTCCGAGGCTATCGGTTGCTTCGTAACAATGGTTTTTTCCATGGGTGAGTAGTTAACCCAAAGCACAACCCCCAACCTGGAGGATCAGTTCCAATTTATTAGATACCCCTAGGACACGGGGCCATCAGTATCTACTACCAGATTGAGCGCTGCCGTTGACATTTCAGTTCATCCCCCATCATCTCTGTTCAAGGGGCCTGACTTACCCTTGAAATTCCTAGATATAACCTGTTATCCGAATGTGTCGAAGCAGCCTATCTAGGTTCGCCTGGGACGGCACACCGGGTATTCATTCCGCGCCATTCTAATCAGGGTTATGTGTTCTAGTGTTACTGTTTTACGTCTTTTTATCAACACTCTGCACTTGTCAAATCCGGTTGGATGAGACCAGTACCCGATGGTTACCACTTGGAGGTAAAAAATAAGCACATTTGATGTGTAGTCAGAGTTCCAAGTACTGGGCATTGCCAAGTTAAAGCCAATCAGAGTCTACCCTCTTTCTACAATACCCAACCATCCACCTATTAACGACGTAAAGAGCATTTCTAAATAAGTATGTCCATTCAGTGAAAAGGTAAAAAGGTGAATATCTTCAAAAGGACTGCATATAAATTATAATCAAAAGGATAAAACCTCCTTTTTATGCCGGGTCATAATTCTGTTAATTATATCTTATCCCACGGGGTACACTGGTTCGTGACATTGATAAATAATAAAGATATATCTATCGCTAGGTACATATATGGTTCCAATCGTTCCGTCCTTATATCACAATTTTTTAAGATTAAATATGGACCTAGATTGATGCAATTTTATTGACAAACTGTTAGTTGAGCCTGGTAGAATGTGTATCAAATTATAACAGGAACTATATGTTTATATAACGGTTAGGCCAATACAAGTTTCTTTTTGGCTTTATTAGTAAGAGCAAACATTCCCATTAATTATGGAACACAACATCGCATAGTGCGGTATTTTGGTCTAAAACCTGGACAAAAATCTTTGTGAACATTTTTTGCATTAAGTAGATGCCAAATGACTAAGAAGTTAATTAGAAAGGTAAATTTTCATTTTTTTGTACAGTTAAACACACTTACGTGCCCCTCCTGATTAATTGGGAGAAAAAAAGTTATTTAAAATATAAAAAAAGTGCTACAACAAACTTAAGTATTTTGTTCTTAGTTATGTGTATTGTTCAAGTTGTTTCATTAAATGGTTTTTGAGAAATTAAATTTTAAAATTGAAATTTTGTTTTTATAAAATTTTGCATTGTTAAGGACAATTTTTTGTCAATATTCAGTAGTCTTATAAATTTTTGTTGGCCTGGCAGTTAAATTAGCTTCGATGAATATCCTCAAAGCCTTTTCAGATGTGTGTTTCTTGGTTTTCAGGGGTTTACTGCCAATCGCAGCTGCTTTCCGGAACTTCATAGCCCTGGTTGGAGTTTTGGTCACATCCGGCATCAATTTTGCTATATCAATATTTCCCGCAGCTCTTTGATTCATCTGTGCCGTGTATGTCAGTTCTTCAACGGGTACACTCTTTCGAAGTTCCACTGTTTTTTGACGCTTTGTTCGGTCGCTTGATTCCCCGAATTCTTTGCTTGGATGACCTTTAGACCAAAAGGTTGTGTTATTTCTTCGCTAAGTAATTCTTCATTCTTATCCAAGAAACGCCTTTCTGTACTATTGGAGAGTTGCCATCGTCGTTTATAAATTGGTTTGAACGCCTTGATAATGTTGTGAAGTTCATATTCTCTCTCTGGGTTACAATTTGTAATATCCAGAAGTTTTTTTTTCCAAATCTTCAAGTTTTCCGTCAAGGAGTCTTTGTGAGCTTTCTTTTACAAACTTATGGAGCTGTTTTTTTGGTCAGAGACAAGGTGGAATCAGAGCCTTCTGGAGTAATATGAAAATGTATTAGTTATGGAAGTTTTTTTAAGGATGTTTTTTTTTTTTCAAAGGCGTTTTTTTATGTGAAAACTTGTGAATGGTTTTGAAAGCTATGATTGTGCTACACATCCAGAAGTAAAATAAAATATAGGATAGACTAGTACGCAAGACAGTGCATAAACAAATAAACTAATGTTTGGTATAAAAAACGAAAAAAGTGCGATTTTTGTAAGTGGATACTTAAACTCATCGATATGAATAAATTAGTTTCAATACCTTATACATACCTTGGTTAACGATATATATATCACATCTATTCACCAAAATCACTTTTAAGATTAAAAAAAAAGGAAATACAGGTTTTTTTTTAAATCGCAAACAAACTCGTGCTTATTCCATTAGTGCTAGTTGCAACTGATGGTACCGCGTACGGGGGTGATAAATTTATAGATAGACTTCACTAAAAGGTAGCCTGGTTATCTACCTGTCTTAATCCTGGGAGGGAAAGTTGACAAAATGGATTTTTGGCCATGTTTTAGATCACAATACCACACTGTGAGTCGTTCAATTGGTTGGCTTCGCCGTAGCGCATTCGGTCACTCCAATTTTCCAAGATCTTGTTGGTGGTTTCGGTATGTAGCTCACGGTCTGGATGATATTGGCATTAAGTGCTTAAATCGTTTCCGGATTATTGAGAGTTGTTGATTGTTGATCGAAAGGGGTCAAATCGCAGATCCGAGGCTGCCAATTGACAAGACGGTTGATAACACGATTTGGGAATTTGGTGCGCAAAAGATATATTGTGGCATGGGCTGTGTGGCATGGCACGCTATCTTGCACTAATCAGAGTTTATCCAAATTTATGTCTTCAATTGCAGTAAAAAAAAAGTCGGTTAACAAGTGGTCGTTCGCCTGATGTTCGTGACGGATGGCCGTGCGCCTTCAATTGCTGAGTCAATTGTACCTTGTAAGTGAATAGTCAGAGATTTTTGTGCAGAATTCTCCTCAGGCTATTGTGTGAAATGTTGAGCTGTTTTGGTATTTGCATCGTCTTTCTTATATTATTTCACTCAGTTCTTTTTCTCTCGTATTTGGTTATCTATATCGCCAATACTTGTTTTTGGGATTATCATGCTGATCCTTAATAAAATGTTAGTTTATCTAAACATTAGAGAACTCTCGCAAATATTTGCAATTTATTTCTTTCTTTTAGACTAATTTGTTCTGTGCTTTTGGTCCAATTTCATTATTGATTTGTTTTTGTATCATTCACAAACTCATAGGCAAAATTTGGTCTGACGAATGTTTGCCTGAAGAATGTAATCTCAGAATCGTATGTCCGATCCCCAGCTCAGAGCTTCTCCAACTACGGAGGCACAATTTTCCTCAGCATCGCCTTCAAGATCATATCATCCGTAATATATGAACGCCTGAAACCGTTTACCACCACCTGATCGACCTAATCACTGTGGTTTAAGGCCAAGAAAGTCCGCCCCTGATCAAATCTTCATATTTCGAAAGATCCTGAAAAAATTACCCAAGAAGTCCATATCGATACCCACCACCTATTCATCGATTTCAAAGCCGCATACGACTGCGTTTATAGAGACGAGCTATAAAGAGACATGTCTAGTTTTAGTATACCGCCCAAACTCGTCCGTCTGTGCAGGATGACGGTGGAGAATTATCGCTACTCAAGCAGGGTCGAAAACTACCTCAGCGACACATTTGATACCAAAAGACGATTTATGCAAGGCGATGCACTGTCATGTCACTTCTTTAATATGATTCTTGAGAGTATCGTGCAAAATACCCGAGCTAATAATCTTCAATAAATCTGTAGAACTAATGGGTGATCCATTTCGAGGTTCCCTACTTTTTTTAAAGAAAAAAACACAGAAAATTCAAATTGGAGAATATTTATTATCATTTGAAAGAACATTCTTTGGCATTTATTTTTTGATGATTATGTCTATCAAATGTTGGCCGTTGCTACGTCGCAGATGGTCAATCCGTTGAGTCCAATTTTCGATCACTCGTTCGAGCATTTCGACTGGTAACTGGCGAATGACACGCGTGATGTTTTCCTCCAAGGCCTGAATCGAAGCGGGTTTGTCGGCATAAGCTTTTGACTTTACATATCCCCACAGGAAAAAGTCTAACGGTGTGATATCACACGATCTTGGTGGCCAATCGACCGGCCCAAAACGTGAAATTATGTGCTCACCGAAATGTTCTCTCAATAAGTCCATTGATTGATGCGATGTGTGGGAAGTGGCGCCGTCTTGCTGAAACCAAATGTCGCCGAGATCACGAGCTTCAATTTCAGGCATCAAATAGTCGGTTATCATTCCATACGTCAGTCCGAGTTGCTGCGAACCGCGCCGAATCGACTCTACGGTCTTCGTGTACACTCTCAGCTACAGCCGCTATATTTTCTTCACAGCGTGCTGGACGTGGTCTAATCGGTCGAATATTATCCAATAATGAATGCTTGGTCTCAAAATGGGTGATGGTGTTGCTCAGTAGGCCGATTATGTTGACCATAAGTTGAGCGAAGTGCACGAAACACATTCCTCACAGAACGTGAATTTTCATAATCAAGTTGAACAATTTGTAAACGTTGTTCACGCGAAAGTCTTTCCATTATGAAATGCCAAACAATACTAAACAAAAATAACATGACAGCATGACACGACTCACACGTGATCTGTCAAAAAAGGCTATTGAAAAAAATTATCTCTACTTGGATCACCGTTTACTAGCATACGTTGACGATATTAACAACATTGGTCGGACTCAACTTCATAGCCACTTTTGCTAGTATAGAAAAGGAAGCTACAAAAATGGTATTCTAATGAGGGTAAGACCTAATTTATTCTGTCCACTCGATAGGAAATATAAGACCTCATCTAAAATGGCGAGCACATGTAGAAACCGACCTCAACCAACATGAAGGGCGCAACTGGGGCAGTTATCTGAGGACCGGGATAATTGGAGAGGCATGTTGGTTGAGGGTCAGCTCCATTTCAGACTGTAGCGCCACTTAACACCAAACAACACAACACATTCATCCGCAAACCATAATACTAGTTTTACTCACCTGTATAATCCCTGTTTTACACACACTCAATCCCATCAAGTCACACCCAAAAATCGACGTCTCTCATTTAAGCGCTATTTTCTAATCCATTTGCCTATACCATAGGTTTCATGATTACAAATTGCATCTTCAAATATCAAATATCAATCATATCCTTAAGGAGATCTTCAGACACATGGACACACTCAATTCAACGATAAGCTTAATTAAAAACAAATCTATCCCCAAATCAAACGAAATTAATTTCACAACTCCTGCACGGATAAGGGAGCGAATTTGATTTCAATTAGTCAGTTCCAAACAATTCATATATGGTGGGATATGTATGTATATCCACTATATCTACATTCAAATGCGCTAATGAAAATGGAAGAGAAATATCCTTCGTCAGTCGTTGGGTATTTCCCCATGTCCCTATAGCTCAAAAGAACCTGCTTCATTAAATACCAATTCATTTCTTCTAATTGACCTGTTTGTGTTGTATATTAGAAATGCGAAGGCTAAGCGAACAAATGAGACATTTCCTTATTTCATTTTCTGATTAAAGGCTCCTATATCAGGAGAGAAAGAGAGAGAAAGTGTATGTATTTTTTTTTCTTTTTTCATTAAACAAAAATGGATTTTTAGGAACACAGCAACAACAATTAAGAAAAATGTATTTGTAGCGAAGAATTCCATTATAACTTCCTTTATTCGGATTTGGGTTTGGGTTATGTGGGGATTACCGTTGAGAAGCTACATATTAAAAGCATCTAAAGGTAGGTTATGTTCGGTAGTTTTGTGACTATTTTGACTTACCTATGTGGTTGATTTATGGACAGGTAGCACGAATATGTATCCCAGGAAGAACTCTTGAAGAGGTAATTTGGAAGCACACATTTTGGAATCTATATTATAGAAATCTGGTACTTTCTTTTTTCTTTCCACATCGACAGGATTATAATCTGGATCGATGGGACATGGCCACCAATTTACTACATACCTGCTGGTCACCGATTGGACCTCAAAAACTATCTGCTTCTCATTTGGGGTCATTTCGTCACTAAGGCCAACCAAATGATAGTGTTGTTGCATTTGAGTGATCCAGGAGTTTTAAGCCATTTTTTCCTAACTTTATAAGTTATCATTGGTTTGAGACATTTGATATATTCGCACTTGCTAAGGTCGAAAAAATATCTGATTTAGGTCGAAAGGGATCATATAATTGGCAACGCTGATAATCCGTGATTCCTCACAGAATTTGGTCTTTGCATTGCCATTGTAATACTTTTTACATTAAGTTTGCTTAGGTCCTTCTTACTCTATTAGTGATTCAACTATATACAGCCGGTGCAGTGGAATAATGCAGAATTGAAAAAAATGGCGTTATTTCACTTGGTAAATCCCCGAATTTTGGAATTCGGCGTTATTTCACACAGTGTGAAATAATACCGAATTCTGAGAGATATGGGATTCATACTTTGCATACATTCGAGTTTTGTTCTATGCAACATCCAAGAATAACACTGTCATGAAAAGCTTCTCAAATTTGCCATTCGAATTCGGCATTAAACAGGAGGTCCTCTTGTTAGTGAAAAAAATAACAACAAATGAAGAGAGAAGCTAGGTTTAAGGCCCTATATGGGCCTTTCTGTGATCCGCATCAAAGCTAGTTTCCAATACATCAGCCTAATATGTGCACACGCCCCTACCAACATCAAGGAGGAGTTTTATGACCTCCTAACGTCGGGAAGGAAAACATCTTTGGCGGTTTAGTTGGAATACACAGAATCCACGAAACGACAACAGACAACGGCTGCCGACTAATTGATTTTGCAGCAGCTCTTAATACAAGGTTTCCAAGGATAAGGATTCACACAGCAACCTGGCGCTCTCCAGTGGTCGAACCGCCAACCAAATCGACCAAGTGCGAGGCACGCATCCAACAGCCTCGACGTGCACACATTCCGAGGGGTAAACGTCGACTCTGACCATTTTGTCTTAGTTGCTGAATTCAGAGCCCGACTGTCCAACGAGAAGAAGCTGCGAACTGCCCAGAAGAAGAAATTCGACGTTGGACGCCTTAGCACACCTGGAGTAGCCAGAGCCTACAGCGAGGGTTTGAGCATGAAACTCTTATCTGTGCACTCATCTACCATAGACGCCA
Source organism: Rhingia campestris (assembly GCA_932526625.1). Taxonomy (NCBI): domain Eukaryota; kingdom Metazoa; phylum Arthropoda; class Insecta; order Diptera; family Syrphidae; genus Rhingia; species Rhingia campestris. Next base: position 55,539,105 of record OW052184.1, on the reverse strand, counting down.
ACAATCAGCTGTGCCCGTATAGCGGCATCATCAAGGAGGTAGTCGAAACCACTGTAAGGTACCAACCACCTAGAAAAAAAGTCCGTGGTATGATGATGAATGCGTGTACAGGAAAAAGGTGACAGAAGATGCACACAAGAAAGCGGTGCAGCGCAAAACAAGGGCTGCGAGAAAAGAGTATCGAGCCAAGAGAAGAGAGGAGAGAAGATCCTGCGTAGAAAGAAGTGGGCTTACGCAGCTTCCCGACTCAAGGAGATCGAAGAGTCGCGCGATCGTGATAGCATCCGAAGGTTTTATAAAAAAAGCCAAGCCACTGGCTGCTAGCTACAAAACCGGAACGCAGGCTCTTCGAGACATCGAAGGAAACCTAGTCACCGAAGCGCAGGGAATAGCAGATGAGTTTAAGCAGCATTTCCAGCAGCTGCTTAATGGACATCATGTAGAGAGAGTGATAGAGCGTCCACGTCTATTCAATGAAGAACTAGTTCCACCACCTAGTATAGTAGAAGTTGGCCTAGCTATAAAAAAGCGTAAGAACAGCAAAGCCGCATGCTCGGATGGATTACCTGCGGAACTTTTAAATATGGTGGATGATATTTTGGTAGGGAGCATGCACCGAATCATCAACCAAATATGGGTGAAAGAAAACATGCCAGCTGACTGGACTATCACCTCCATATGCCCCATCTACAAAAAAGGCGATCCTATGTCTTGCAAGAACTATCGAGGCATATCCCTGCTTAATGTCGCAAACATCCTATCCAACGTACTGTGTGAACGTCTAAAACCGTTCTGCAACACACTAATCAGTGTTTTAGGCAGAGACTCTTCACTCTGTCAGCATAAGCCAATCCCGTTCAATAAGTAGTCTACTTTCATTTTGGATTGGATCGATCATTAAGATACGTCTAATGCTGAACATGTGCCTTAAACAACCTTTAAAATTGGTTGAGGTTGGTTTTTAATTGTGCACTCAAGACGAGTTTGTACTTCCCGATGTCTAACATTTGGTCAAAGACTTTTTTAAACCTTTTTATGTCGCTTTGTAGCCCGTAAATTTATTTGATTTATATAGTGATGCAAATTATTTTCTCCTATAGGAATGTTCAAATCTCCAGAATACTAATTAAAACAATACCGTACTGTCCGTTTCTATAATTAGTTACCAGATGCTACTCAGGTTCGACCATTGAGGACCATGGAACCTAAATATTTTATTCAGAGGTTCCAAAAATATTTTTAGCACCATGATGTCATGTTTTACACATATTTATTCAAAAGTCCAACACTCCCAATTCCATTCTCACACCAACATAACTCAAGGGTAAACAGGAATCATTATTTTCGGGAAAATCTAAATTCTGTTGGCGATGTGTCGATCGCATTACAGCATTACGTGTCCTCATTTAAATTCGTTACTCTCCATTCATAGTCTGCCATCCAAAGGGGATAAAATTAAGCTTTACAGGGTTATTCAAATTTAAAAAGTACGCCAAGTTTAGATTTCAAAAGTCCTCTAAACGAACACTATCCCGAATGCAATGGCCTCCTCCCCTTTCAACCGGAAATTGCAACAGAATGCTCCATGCCTGGTTGGTAGGTGGGTTCTGCTAGGACAAACGTTGTACGTCCCATCCTTAATCCTTATATCAACTGCATCGAGTATAAATTGAAATTTTATTTATCCAGTTATGTGGAATTAATTGCCTTGGAAAATGCTGTTTAGTCCGGGACAGTTCGAATCGGCACAGACTGCAGCTGAAATGGCAAATGCACACGACGGACACGAGTACATGCAACACGAAGACAGAAAGACATATTACGACCGGACTCTGGCTGCAAGAGCTAATGATGTGAAATGAGTTCGGGAGCTACATCAACTATTACCTACCGAGGAACATAGAAAAGGGCCCAAAAAAATGTACAATGTCATGATTGCATGTCACGTATTGGCCTGCTACAATGTGGAACACATTACAACAGAACCCCCTTTCCCCCATTCGTAATGGCATTTTGATGTTTCTCTGCCGTTGTAAAATGTTTCGAAAAGAGAGTGAATGAGAGGCGGCATGGTTGCTTGAAAAGACACGATTCACCACTTTTTGACTTTTACGTTTTCAAATGTGTCAGCCTGCAGCTTCGGAATCTGTCCTGTCCGGGAAGAACTTGTTCTACCATTCGTCCGGCCAAATGCACTTTAAATCGAGGTAGGATAATGGATCAGAATATTTTCCAAATAGGACTCAATCGATTTTGGAGAACATCCTAGGAGGAGACTTTTTTTAAAGTTTATTTTGTTCTGATTGTTTTCTGTGCCCATTGGGGGAGTACGAGTAGGTTCATCCTGTTACTGTTAATTGGATTTAATCAAGAAATTCAGTTGACTTGAATGTGATGAAGTAAAGAAATGATCGAAACATTGTTTGGATTTAATTTGTTGCGATAGAAGTGGAGATTAAATTTGCTGCAGGTATACACTACCAATGGATAGAGAATGCGATTACATAGAAAGAAAGTTGGGGCTTAGAAACCCTGATTCGTATCGTCTTTGTGAACAATTCGTGGCAACAGATGAGTGTGAGAGGAAAAATATCTTCTGTTATTTTTGTTTGATGACAGTGGTGTATATAGTTTTCTGAATGTCCTACATGACGGCTTATTGCAAGCATTCCGTATATAAAGAATTCTACCCGTAATCCATTAGAACCAGCTGCCTATTTGTTCTTCAAATGTTTGAATGATGCTGTAACTTCTAAAATACCGTGAGATAAGGTTATCTCTTTGTTGACAGGAGGTGGGTCGGTTTCTTGCCCATCGCTCACTCGACAGTATGCACACTTAACAGCTGTTGGAAATTATGTCTGAATACACACCTTCAATTCCCTGTGCGTCTGTGACTTTCTTGCCACTTTTGTTGCGACCAATTGCACTCACGACCCTTCTCTAAAAGACCATTGAAAAGCTTAAAGTTCGGAAGCTTTTGAAATAAAGGGTGGTTAAATTTTAAGGGCCGATGTTGATTTTGAATAAAAAACAAATTATTCAGGAAATTAGTGTCATTTCTTTTTATTATGATAATATTGGTATGGTTCAATTATATATAGAACAAAATATCGGCCAAATGGCCGCTGCTACCTCGGCGGCACACCCCCATCCGATGGTCGAAATTTTTGATGACGCTGAGGCATAATTGAGGTTCTATGTCGTTAATGCGCCGAATTATCTCATCCTTTAGCTCTTGAATTGTTGCTGGCTTATCGACGTACATCTTTTCTTTCAAATAACGTGAGATAACACGGCCATTGAATTTGTCGCGCAAAAGAGCCATTGTTTCGTTAGATGTGTGGCAAGTGGCAGCGTCCTGTTGAAACATATCCACATCCATATCTTCAAATTCGGGCCAAAAAAAAGTTCGTTATCATCTTACGATAGCGATCACCAGTAACTGTCTGACCGGCCTCATTTTGGAAAAAATACGGCCCGATGATGCCGCCAGCCCATAAACCGCACCAAACAGTCCCTCTTTGTGGGTGCATTGGTTTTCGACAATCACTCTTGGATTATCATTCGCCCAAATGCGGGAATTCCGTAATCCACTAAGGTGAAAATGTACCTCATCACTGAAAATGATTATCTTCGATCATCCACTGTTGCCATTTCTTGCCACCATTCAATTCTGACCATTGACGACACTTGAAATGGTCAAGAAGCTTTAGTTCTTGAGTCAATTGGACCTTGTAAGCGTGTAAATGCAAGTCTTTATGCATAATGTTCATCAACTACGAGCGTGAGAGGTGTAATTTTTAGGCACGACGACGAGTTGAGGTGTTTTCACATCTTCTACAGACCGATTTTTCCGAGTGTACGCACATTTGGACGATTAAATTTACCGAACAAATAACGAAGTGCACGAACAAATAACGAAGTGTGACCTCAGAAATCGACTCCTCTCTGGTTTTATTTAAGGAAACTGTTCTTTTGCGTTTCAAAAGGGACCAGACGTTTTCTATCATATTTAAATCTGGACTTTGAGGTGGCCAGTCCAAAGTGGCAACACCAACATCCTTCAAAAATTTAGTTATCATCCGGGCTTTGTGGCATGGGGCATTGTCCTGTTGCAGGATAAATGATTCACCAATAAGCCTACCTCCGGAAGGAAAGGCATTATCATTTAGGGTTCTTAAATATTGACCTTGGTTGATCGAGCCGGTGATAGGAACCAATTCACCCAGGCCATTATACGCAACACATCCCCAGAACATGACAGAGCCTCCACCATGGCTCACTTTTTGACAAACGGGGCGTCTTTTTTGCCTTTCTACCTTTGGCAATCTAACGTAAAATTTGTTTTTTGATGAGTTATACTCAAAGGAGCTTTCATCTGTCCATAGAACGCTTCTCCAGTACTCCTTTGGCTTGTACAGATGTTCCTTTGCGAAAGACAGTCTTTTAAGCTTGTTTACCTTTGATATGTACGGCACGTCCTTAGCTTTAAATGTTTTAAAATCTCCTTCCATTAAACGTCGTCGGACAGTGCGCTCACTGATTGGATTCGTTGCCGTCAAATTCCATTGATTTGCAGCAGTTTGAGGCTTCAGGAATATATTTCTTTTAAATTCCCGTAGAAGCGTTCGGTCTTCAGTGGGCGTTGTTTTGCGCTTAGCACCTGATCTCATTAGGTTTGTGATGTCATTATGCTTTTTAAATTTATTGATTTGATAGTGCACAGTTTGACGTGACACATTAAACTCACTTGCTATGTCTTTTACTGCCGTTCCAGCGTTAAACTTCCCTACCATTGAAGATCTGACAACCAAACTCAACTCAGGCGTTTTACCCATGTTTTTTAAAAATTTTAATAAAATTTTATTTTGTTATCAACGTTTAATGTAAATTAAAGTAAACTACACAAGTTTTTTGGTTATCACGTGCTCAAAACTGTTAAAATATTTACACAAAGTTTCCGTCAAAATACTTATGCCACGTAAAAATTCTTTGTCTGCATACGTTCTTATCAGCAGAAAGAGAATGCAAAAGGTAAACAATACAAAACTTGGTATGCATAGAGCTAAAAACAGATTCTTTGTTTCGCGCATCATTTTTGCACCGTTGTTTTAACGATACCAAGCAAAGTTAGTCTCAATAGTCACAAAAAGGTTTCGTCAAAATACTTATGCCGACTAGTGTAGTTGAGAAGGTGGTGTTATTGTATGGGGAGCAGTAACCTAATATGGAACTGTTGAACTTGAGTTCTCAACAGCAAAAATGATTGCAATATCTTACAAGCGAATATTGGAAAGACGTTTTACTAAATTCTGCTATATTTTTGGATGCAAAAATTGGATTTTCCAGCAGGACAACGCACCCATTCATACGCCGCGCGGATAGTTAAAAAATGGGTAAGAGAGCAAAATGTGGTATTGCTTCAGTACACACCGTACTCAACGGAACTGAACCTTATCAAAAACGTATGGGGATGGTTAGTCCGAAAATTTTACTAGTCTGGCAATCAATTTTTTTTCCGTGGGCTGGTGGAAATCTTCATAGACACGATGAGCACGTGCACATAGTAGTCAGAGATTTTTTGCTCACTAAAACCACCATCCATTTTGTATTTCTATTACAACTAAGTATTCGACTTATCCAGCAATTTTTTTTATCACGTGTATATAATATGTTTGGCAGGCAACTTTCCTTTGAGAGTTCCTGCTTTTTCCGCAATTTATAGCGCGGTTTGTTATATCGGGCCAAATCTAAGGGTTTAGTTCTTTGAAGACGCCGCAATATATTTCATTTCATCAAGAATTTGGAGGACTGTTGTGTTAACGTGTCCCAATAAACTTTATTTAAGTTTTCGTACTAAATTTTTTGTTTCATATTTAACCACGGGAATACCCAGATCTCTGCGTAGATCTTCATTCCTTACGTACTACGGCGCATTGACGAATGATCTTAACATTTTGTTTTCAAAAGTTTGTAAAATATTTAGATTCGTTTCACTGGTATAACCCCATAGTTGCATACCATATGTCCAAACCGGTTTTAGCACTTGCTTTTATAATAGCAGCTTGTAATCAAGGTTAAGCTTCAAATAATTTCCGAGCAACCAGTACAGTTCTCTGTATTTATTTTTAAGTTCTTCGCATTTCTTTTTTACATGCGACTTCCATTTCAATTTCGAGTGTCATACCGAGATATTTCGCTTCATTTGCAAACGGGATTCGAACCGTATTTAGAAATACAGGCAAATTGTTTGTCCGTTTATACGAAAAATCTACATAGATTTGCTCTCATTAAGTGCAATCCGCCAGGATTTAGTCCATTCATTAACCTCGTTAAGAGCGTTTTGTAATTTGATATTTGTTTCCTCTATTGTTGTGCCAACTGTTAGTATAGCAGTATCGTCAGTTTGTTTATGGGATATCACGATTTAATAGGAGGTACAGGATTGGCCCAAGGACGCTTCCTTGCGGTACACCTGCCATTATTTCTTTGAACTCGGAATATTCGTTTCCAAGTTTCACACGGAAGGGTCTATGCTCAAGATACGACACGAGGGTTTTATATAATTGTTCTGGCAGAACTTGACTTAGTTTTTACTTAAGGCCTTTGTGCCACAGCTTGTCAAAATCTTGCGACACGTCAAGAAATACGGCTGAACAAATTTTCTTTTCTTCAAAAGCTTTCTCAATTATATCTGTAATTTGATGTACTTGGTACACCGTTGAATGTTTATTTATTTACGCAAATTGATGGTCAGGTAAAAGATGTTTCTGGTAAATTATGGGGTGTAAGCCACCGAGTAATATCCTTTCAAAAACTTTTGAAATTATTGGAAGAAGTGAAATAGGATTGTAAGATTTTATTTCATTCGGTGATTTTCCTGGTTTTAGGACCATAATCACTTCCGCGACTTTCCACTAGCTTTAGCTTGGTATGTATTCTAATCTGATTGCCGCATTTATAATAAAAAGAAGCTTAGTTAATGCTTTCCGATGCAACATTTTAAGAAGTTCTCCTGTAATCAGGTCATAACCCGCAGCATTTTTAGGCTTTTGTTTCTGTATTTCCTGTTTAAGCTCGGCAATACTTATATATCTTACTATATTATTATCGGTTGTAGTCTCGAATATATTAATATTTTCATTTTGCGCCGAATCATCAAATGGCTTAAATGTTTCCTCAAGATGTAAGGCAAAAACGTCAGCTTTTTCCTTATCGCTTTTTGCCCAAACGTCTTGAGTTTCCCCTTATTGGCCACACAGCGATTTTAGGCCGTTTTATGACTCTAATTGCTCCAGAGCGAATAATTCGATGCCTTTCCAGCGGTTAGGCTTTGCAGATAAGTTTCTACTGTATGGTTTTTTAAAATTTTTAATCGAATTTGAAAGCAAATTACTCAACCGATTAAGATGTGTTTTATCTTGCGGGGCAAAAGTTTGGTGCCATCTTTTACGAGCTTTTCTTTTTTCTCTTACTTAATCTTGTATTTCTCGGGGGTACTAATTTTACTATAGCTCACAATTTTGTTCTTTTGAGGAGTATTATTCCATGCTGCTTTTTGGATGGTATCGATAAAGAAGTCAACCGCGACTTCGAGTTCCAATGGGGTTCTGAGCGATTCACCCAGTCGGATATTATTTTCAATATCGTTTTGGAAACCTTCCCAGTTGGTTTTATCGTTTGTTAACCTGGGTGGTTTATCATTTTAATGTACCCCCCTTCGGGTTAGGGGTCAGAATATACCCGAGGTAAGGCAAGCCTGTCGTAGAAGGCGACTAAAATCCACTCCCCGTATACCGAGTGTAAAGCGTATACAAACAACAAAAATGCAATGAGTACAACAAAAATACTCAATGAAAAATAAGAGCCTAAAGGAAGAAAACGACGTTCTTCGAACAAGGCTTAACAATGTCGAACTGCTCTGCGAAGAGCTTCGTAAAGGAATTCTCCATCTAAAGGAAGAAAATATGACTCTGAAGAGTTCATCTAAAATACCTAATGAGCCAAAACCATGTTCAAACGGCCCCGTGAATTCGGAATACCACACGGATGAAGAAGAACTCAGTCGCGAAACTGACTGGATCTTAAAGAAAAGACCAGTAAAAAAGAGGAAAGCTGTATCCTCTCCTGAAATAATAAACCGCGACAAAGAGATTATTAATAAAGCGAAACCGCTTAAACAACGTCCCCCACCGCCAATTAATGTGATCGGTATTGACGACTTTAACAAGTTGCATACCTTGATAAAATCGTTGCCATTTTCGGGCTACCAAGTAACTTCGCTAAGAAAAAATACATGGAAAGTCTGCGTTAAATACCCTGAAAGTTACCGGCTATTATCTCGCAAGCTTAATAATGATAAAATAGAATGGTATTCATTTGAAAATAAACCTGAAAGGCCTTTACGCGTTGTTGTTAAAATGACTGGAGAGTGATCAAAAGAAAGATCAAAGCACCTTTGATTCGATTGGACGGCAGACCTTTGACAATAAAAAAATCGATCAAATCCGGTATTTTTCTAACATCAGTTAGTCAGTAAGTTGGTTTTCCCGTAGAATAAAATTCGGTATTGTACTTTCTACCTACATCATAAAGGATCCTTTCTGTGATATGCATCTAGATCCCCAGAATGTATGTTTTGCATTAAAGTCCCCTCCGATGACAAAACGTTGTCCAAGGGAATTAAGCAAGTTTTCAAAGTCAATTTTCTCAATCTTGCATCATGGTGGGCAGTATACGATATCTTCAGAAAGGATTGTCTGCTTTTGATTTGTATACAGCTAACTTGCATGGTTTCGATCTCTAATTAAAGATCAATCGAATGTTCGATACACTCTTTTATATATAGTGAGGCTCCACCTATAGCCTTATATCTTTATGTTCGAATAACTCTATGCGTGAGTTTCGGATATTAAACAGATGTCTATATCTTTTTCCTGCATAAATAATTCAAGTTCTCCAAGTTTTTGCCAAATGCCATTGGCATTACACGTAATAATTTTAAGCAATCTATTCATGTTAAAGGTGGGGTACTTCTACTGCGAATACTACTTTCGAGCTTAACGACCCTGTAAAAAATAAGTTTATTCGTTTTGCCTTGTTCCTCAAGTTTAAAAAGAATAATGGCAAATACGTTTGAAACTGGGTCAGGTGAGATATTTTTCAGTCAATTTAAAAACTGAGAATATCTTATTAAATAAGCCAGGAGAGAAATTTCACTGGATTTCTTAAATGCCGTTAACGATCACATGCCACACCGAATTTGTGAAGTAATTAAAAATAGAGGAGGTAGTAAACACTACTAGAAATGATTTGTTTAATAGCGTTTTCGATTGGGATACAAAAAGCACTCTTTTTATACTCTAGGGCACTTTTTTTACTCTAGATCAATTTTTTCGTTTTCGATTGGGATACAAAAAGCACTCTTTTTTTACTCTAGAGTACTTTTGAAGAATCTGGATTCCAAGTCAGATTTACACCAACATGCACCAACACAAAAACATTTAACATCTGACTTATGTCAGTTTGAAGTTTGCATTTCGCAGTTTGATTTGTGTTTTTTGTTATTTCTGCGAAAACTACACTTAGAAACCAAAATATTTTTGGATAATCATGTTTTAAAATTCATAAGCTTTGTTTTGACACCAACTCGCCAATGGTTGAATTTATAAAAAAGCCGCAATGAGTAAAAGAAAATTTCATATAATGGTTTTCATTGATAGCTAATAGCTATAATTGCGGCCTAAAGATAAACAATAAGCTGTCAAATGACACACTTACACACATACATAACCAGAATAACCTCTTTAATGTTCGATTGGGACGGGTAAAATCTGAAATCTGAGAGTAAATCTAAAAGGTTACCTTAGCCTAAAATGTAAACTCTGTGACTTTATGCTCACATATTTCATTCGCTCTTTTTGCAAGTCTTTAGCTAATTCCCAGTCGGTATAATTTGCAGGATGATTGCCTTCGGATATAATACAAATAGCAGGAGCTTTCTTTTCAATCTGCTGTTAGTTTGTGTCCGGTGCATTTTACGCACCGTGCCTCCTTCCATTGCTTGCACTGCGGAACTAATCTGGTATACTTTCAGGTTCCATATTAACTAGGATATTACGAATTTATTTTATTCCATTGAATTTATTTAGATTGTTTTGGTTTATCGAAAGTGAGTACAGATTAAAGAGGATCTCGTTTTATCACATATTCTTCACGAAGTTTTTGATGTTTGTCTTGATTGATAATAGTAACGACATTGATCATTTTAAAGTGTCCGTTTTTCATATCTTTAACGACGTCATCGTTTAAACATGATCCATGTAAACCTCTTTCTTTAAGCCTTTCAGATTTCTTCTCAGATAAATACCACTCCATTTTATCTGATTGAAATTTGCTACATTCAGTGTATGACCGTTAAAAGTGAGAAATAATTCACTCTGTTAGTTGCAAAATAATTGAATGGTTTAGTTTTACATAGCAAATCAAAAATTCCCTGTAGAACGTTCATAAGTCACGCCTTCTCATGCACTAAATGTTGGCCATAACTCGGTTAATACACAAAATCCCTAAACTCCAAAGCCCTGACTTGAAAATATTTGAATACTAATATTTAAGCGAATTTTTATTAAGAAACGTCTTTCAGCATCATTACCCTGTGTGATATTACATTTTTATAGCCCTCCGAAATCCCGAACTCAGGTCTTGACTGGAGTGCTCTTAAAAAGTCTCATCAAACTTCAATGAATACCCAGCCAAATTACACCAAGTTTATACTTGAATTAAAATCGACATCCGTAATGAGTCCTGCCTCTCAAGTCTTTGTAAGAAAATGTTAATTCCTCCTCAAACATCATCGTAAACCTGTCGCCTAATACGCCTCATATTTCATCAGCATGTATCTCCATCCCCAATTGCTCACCTTAATTATGTGTAAATAAGAACCTTTCAAATAGGTAGTTATCGCAGGGTAGGTACTCCACGTAACGCCAATTTATAAAGCTATTGGTACTTGACGCTATTTCGTCCCACCCTACCAACAGCTTTGTAAACTCTCATAACCGCTTTTAGCATATTGTTTCCTTATTTATTTTTTTATGAAAGCCTTCTTAAAGGCTGTTGCTCATTTAGAAAAAAAAGAATGTTTACCCATTAAACATGTCTTCTTATATAGCCATCATCAGGGATTATATGTTCAAATTGTAAAAAGGACTAAATAGATTTCAACCATTATATCCAGAAACTCGACAGAAGGCCTTCCCATCTGAAAACATCGATTTTGTTGTCATCGTTTTTGAAATGAAGTGACAAAGAAAAAGTCCTTCATAACCCCAGGCATGCATTTTCATAAAAATTCTGAAAAATTTAAATCTCATTTTTTTTCAACACTCGGTTTTGTAACTCGGTGTTAAAGCACTCCCTTGCAAAGGCACCGTGGTGCAAGGTGGGATTCAACGAGTAAGTCCACCCTTCCCATCAGAATAAAAATGCAAATTTTTTCAAAGGATTGCCCAAGTGGAATACACAAAAAACTGCTGAATGAGTCGTTTTTTTGCAAAAAAAAATAAACATATATATATCCATTACAATACATAGAATAAGGACCTGTGCGACGAAATTGTAGTAAAAAATAAAACTCCATACAAACCCTGACTGTTAAAGTAACTGACGACAAAAAAAATATCCCAGTACAAAAAACACTCCCTGTTTGTGCAGACAATTCAGTAGCCCAAATTGTTCGTCCTTTGTGGTGATGACTTATGCAAAAAATCATGAAATCAAGTGAAAAGAGGGAAATTATTTAAAACTGCACGATTTAATATTTTCCCGTTCATGTAGAAAATATGAATTCAATTGATTTATGCGAGATTTGCAGAAAAAATATTAAATCCTTTTAGTTTTGAGATTTTTCTCTCTTCACAATGGAAATAGGGATTTTGCAAGGATGCACGAAATTAACGATTCCATTAATATTTGATTTTTTTCTAAATTCAGAAGATAGTGATCGGATTTGAAATAAATATGTCCGAATATGTCCTTAAAAATGGATTTTTGTACGAATAATTAATTTAAAGCCACGGTGATTTTTTAGTTTATTGAAGTAATGGGTTATGTGGCAACTGAAACTTTAGGCTGGTTTGTTAACTTTAACCAATGGTTTTTCTAGCTGGACACCAATGGTAATAACCGCTGGTTAATGTTTGCCGAGAGTGACAAGTCAACAAATCAATGTTGAGTAGGTAAGTAACATAAGCCCAGAGATGAAAATCCGAAGGTAGATCTATATTGCAGCGATCTATCTTGATTCTCTTAAGACACTTTAACGGTGCCCTGAAATAACATCCCATCAGTACTGATCATCCAATTTCTATCTTCCTATATAAATTATGATGTATTAGAACTTTCTCGGATTTCGTGTTAAACAGGAGGTACTTTTCTTTTAGGCAAAAATACTATGTCCATACATTGTCCTAGTTAGGATTGACAAAGTGAACAATCTTCATGAGCTGCTTCGGCATATTCATTTTCATTTAGGAATTTCAAGGATTGGTCAGGCTTCTTAAACAGAGATGGTGGCGAAAGAGTCAAAAGTATAGACCGGGAAAAAGGAGGATGAAAAACTGTAACATTTACTACGGTCGGCGTTATAAAGGGTGAACCAATACGAGCTTCCTGACTTTTTTAAAAAATTAAATACGAACAATATCAAGGTATTGATGAAAATCTTTTTTTGAGGTGTTAATTTGGTTTATGTCATTTACCCCCTTATTAATAAACGCTGATTAGCTAGTGAGTGACTAACTTTTGACATTTACGCGAGTATTTCTTATGGGGAAAACTGTCAAATAATGCATTGATTAGCTAATCAGCATTTGTTAAAACGGGGGTTAATGTTTAAAGATAATTTCCTTCAAATATTGCCCACGACTAACTCTGAAATGATCCATTCTATGGGTCCAATTTTTCAATCCAATTTTTTGAATAAGACGAGTTTTGTCGGCTTTCGAATCTTTAATCAGTTCGTAGTAAACAAGAGATTTCACAAACCCCCTAGAATGTAATACAATGCCGTCAAATCACATGATTTCTGTGGCTAATTGACAGGACCATTTCTTGAGATGATGTTTTCATCGAAAGTTTTCCTAAGTATAGCAACGGATTTAAGCTAATTGACTTCAATGCGGAACGAAATCACACTAAAGCCAGCAGTTGGTTCCCCATCTTGGCATCCATAAGCGAACAAGAGGTATGCGCTCACAATTTCGGAACTCTGAACTTTCAGAGGTGCTAACGTCGACTTGGACCACTATCATGTTACGGCGGATGTCTATCACGACCAACAACACAATAATGTCGAAAGACAGCAATTGCAAGGGACCGCCAAGTCCTTCGTAGAACGCGTATTCCTTAACCTTTCAATTAATACCATATCACTAAAATGTCGATGAACAATGGAAAAGTTGTCAACGAGAATGCCGACAGATGCTTAAAAGGCAAAGCTGCACGTGAAGACGAGTGCTGGGATTAATCTTTATAGGCAAGCAAGGAGGAAAGAACCCCACAACTAACAATTTCGCTTCGATAAAGCACTATCGAAACTATATCCTCTTCAGCAATGCTAGCTATATAGTCTTATGGAAACATGTTTGGCGCATTCTACGGTACTCTATAAAGTTTCCTTACCGAAGCCTTACCGGAACTTAAAAAAAAACGAAAAATAAAAGAAAATCAATCAATCAATCAAGGTACAAGGTACATCAATTGAGGTACATATTTATTTTAAATATTGTTGTACCCACCATATTTTTTTATTATTATTTATTTTATAAATAAACATATTAAATTTAAACAAATAAATAAAGTTCTTCCTGGGATTCGAAAACTCGAGTCTCTTTGCACGTCAGTCCACCACACACACACCATCCACTAGGCTGTACTCTTCGACATGCAACACGAAGAAAGGTGCTGTCAGATTCTATCCTTTATGCACTACAAATTAATTATTTATAGTTACAAATGATATGCACATTTTACAGCAATCAATAAAATGTACACAAAAAATGAGAAATGTTTGATGTATTATGTGCAAAAAAAAATGGGTGTCTGAATAATTTTGTAAATGAAAAAAAAAACACGTTGGTGTTGCCACAACTGGAATCAAACCCAAACCTTTTGCGTGGTAGTTTATTGCTAATCAAAGTTAGTATAGTCACAGCTTAAATAAGCCTTAAGCCACAAGCTCCATACATATTATGCTTCTATATTACCTCGGCGGAATTTCTACCAAAACATCTTTTCAACTGTCATAAGTACACACATCCCCGGAAACCTTTTAGAATCCTTATAAAGGGTGTTTTTTTAGAGTTATAAGTTGGTAACACTATTTTAACTGGCGGCCATTTTGTCAGCTGTCAAGTATTTTTTTATGACGTCTGGACAACGCTTCCAAATTGTGCAAATTTATTTTGAAAATCATGGTTCTGTTCGAAATACGTATCGCACACTACGTCCATTTTACGGTCAACATAATCGTCCATTAGAGCAATTAATTCGATTACGTATGGAACGTTTTCGCACCACGTTTACTCTAAACGATAATACGCATCCACAGAGACGTCATACAGTGCGTACAGAAGAAGTCATTGTTGCTGTAGAGCATAGCGTAGCGAAAGACCCGAATCAGTCTATCCGCCATCGTGCACAGGAATTGGATATGTGTTCATCCACTTTATGGAAGATTTTGCGAAAGATCTTGGTTTGCGTGCAAGAATTGAAGCCACAGGATCACCTAGCAAGGCGTAGATTCGATGAATGGGCCCAAAACAAGATTGCCGTTGATCCCAATTTTATATGCGGCAATAAACAAAACTGCCGTTTTTGGAGTGATGATAAGATCCTCAGGTATATGTTGAGACACCGTTACATCCACAAAAACTGACTGTTTGGTGTGCTTTATGAGTTGGTGGATAATTGGTCCGTACTTCTTTAAAAACGTTGCTGGCCAGGACGTTATAGTCAATGGTGATCGCTATAGAGTCATGATTACTGAATTTTTCGTTTATGAATTGAACAACCATGATGTGCAGGAGCTGTAGTTTCAACAAGAATATGTCACAACATGTCACACAACAAGTGCCACAATTGATTTGTTGAAGGCAACGTTCGGTGAGCACATAATTTCGCGTTTTGTTCCTGTGAATTGGCCTCCAATCGCCTACGCCGATAACCCTGAAACGATTGACCACTTTGAGGACAACATTCGTCGCGTTATTGCCGATATACGGCCACAAATATTGGAAAAAGTCATCGAAAATTAGGCCTCCAGATAAAATTCCGTCATATGCCAGAAATCATATTTAAATTATAATGCCAGAAGATTATCTTTCGAATAAAGTAAATTTCATTACAATTTAATAAAAAATCCTCTTTCTTTTATTCCATTTCAAAGTTCTGTACCCCTAATAAAACACCCTTCACCAATTAATCTTCTTTAAAGCCTGTGCATTTACCTAAAAGTGTTATTATACATGTTGAACTTCTTTGCACAAGTACAAAAAAGCTTAATAGAAGAAATTGCTTCTTGAAATTGGAAATTTATGCCTTATAGAAGAATAATTGTTAGTTGGGTCGGCTTTTCAGAAACAAGAAAAGGTGTTTGTTAGTTTTACCATAATGTGAAACGTTAAAGCCCAGGGATACAAGGCTTGAACAGAATCCCAGCGAGGTGAATAAGAAAAGATCGTAGTTGAGACACTCGATGCTAGGATATGAAAGAACCACTTCTGCAGACTGTTAAACGGCGATAACCACTGTCAGGCAGAACAAACAATTCAATATTGGCGAAGATAGCGAAAACTACCTACCAACAGACCTCAGTGATAGCCATTTGAACTGCACCAACATTCCCTATAAAATTCTTTAAGTCATGATATGAGAACGGCTGAAACCGTTTACCAACAACCTAATTAACCCTTTCTAGTTGTTAAACTTTTGGACTACTAAGCGCAGGGTACCTATATTAAATCACAACAGTGGCATTTTTTCACTGCGCAATTCTGTTAAACAATTTGTCGCTCAAATTCGCCGTTAGACTAAAAAAAACTTCATTTTTGTGGCAAAAATAACAACTTTGCACACGCAAATGAAGGGAGAAGTAAAGTTTAAGATCCTTTATGGGCCGTTAATGCCAGATATTTATTTTTTTCTGATTGACCCTTTTAGGCCAATAAAGTCTACAACGAGTTAAATCTTCACATTACGCCCGATTTCGAAACCTCATACGACGCAATTTATAAATGAGAACTATACAGAGACATGTTTAGTTGTGGTATGCCTAACTAGTAGGCTCATTTCTGAAATCGTGCACTCAGATCTGTGAATCGAGCAGGCTAGATAGTATCTTTCGAAGTTCACACACCCCTCGGCGCAACGATAAAAAATAAATCCTCTCCGTCCGCCAATCATATTCTTGGTATTCTTTGTATTTTATCGAAATCAACGATTTATAAGGATGTAATCGAATCCTGCCTAAAACAATAAATCATAGTTGTCCTAAGTGAAGACTCCATGCAAAGAGGAGTCGAAGGAAACTTATTAGTTTCCATTGAACATATCAACCCAACCACATTGGTGAGGTAAGAAAGATCGTGTAATCCAGAAATTTCCTAACCAAAGTTGGTGGTTAAACTCAGGTTTAACTGACAAAAAAACATGTTTGTCGGGTTAAATCGAAGTTCACCTTGAAAATAGGATATTTTTGCAATGAAAAACTCTTAATGATCTGGTTTAGTTTAGAGTCAGCTCAGCACTGATAAACCAGGCCTTTTGGGTTTTCCTACCTACTCATTTAAGGCATACGGTGCTTCAAATACAGATACAAATGTTGACAGTGAGCTTCAATAAATTAAGTTTGGATGTTCGATATCAAGGTTAGTATTGCAGTTCCATGTCTGGCATACTTATTAGCCTTACCATTCTCTGCAAAGACCCTATTTCCAGGCACCCAGCAAAGGTTAATGTTAAACGGTCATCCCATTTCATGAAGATATGAGCAGCATTTTAACGTTTAACGTCGCATTAGAAAAGGAAAGAAACTCGTAGGATCGGTTTAAGTGGTGTCACCATAGGTCTTGGCAGAAGCACGGCCACATAAATCGTATGTTTGAGAATTGATGTTAAACTTTGCAATACGATTGCATGTCATCGTTCTTATTTCTCTGATATCTCATTTGTAAAGAGAGCCTCCATTAATTATTTGAATGCAAGTACAACTTAACAAGGTTAAGTTAAAGCTGTGTCCTTTTATCCTCATTCTGCCTGGCCATCAGCTAACATATCGTCGTAAAAATATTGTAGTTGCGGGGGTGGGTCTGTGTTCTACCCATGCTATAACCACCAACCTGAAGAACCAAAACTTTTCTGAACGAAAGTGATAGACCTGTTCCGTGCTTATTTTCCAGTGCCCCGAATTGTTTCAGATTCCCAGACGGATGTCGTCTTACGTGGCACACAAAAGTAGAAACCGACCTTAACCTACTTCTTAGTTAGCCAGGGAACAGGAGAGGCATGTATGTTGATGCTCTGATTCCATCGTAAGTCAGTAAAGTCAGAATACTTCGAAGTAGCATGCCTTAGATTTTCACCAAGTTGAACTGGGACAGTATTTACCATTGAATTAGTCTAGAAATATATCAGTTGCCACCTGTAATTGAATTGTACCTTAATGGGATCATCCTTCGCCTAAGGGGTATTTTTAAGACATGCTTTCTAAAAAAGCAAGTTCAACAATTCAACATATCTCTAGCGTTTAAATATCAGCCTAAGTGGCACCCTGCCATGACAAGGCATACCCAATTGTAAGGATAATGATGAATAGAGGTCCCTCTAAAACAAAGTCCCTAATCGCATCTATAGCCATCATTACAGCATAGATACATTATGAAATGTAACATAGTCTCACAAAACCAATACACTCTCAGCGGGGATAAGAAAATTTATTTCAAACAAGCACAAAGTTTCCCTACAAGTGCCCTACCCTATATGGGTCTAAATATGTTTATGCCCTCTCTGAACAAATTTCTAAGTGGGATGAAAATAAATGCTCAATTACTTAGCAAAGTACTCATCTTCACATTGTCAACACTTACAAATTCACAGGATAATGACACATTCGCCCAAACTCATAGTCATACACCTTCAATAAAACATGAATAAATTTTCAGTTTTCACACTGAAAGCACATCCTTACCGCATGAATGTAGCCGTGCTTTGTGTTTATCATTTGTAGAACAAAAAAAAAAACTCCCCCGGTTGACACCTTTCACTGACATCTCCATTATCATTATCCTTGCGAAAAACGACACAAGCAGACCACATTTACATATTTTTAAAGGAAGAAACCCACATTCACACAGATTACATTTACAAATATGTTGGAATTGGAATTCAAATTATAAATCGCTCTGCCATGGAAAATAATTGAGAATCACTTAAGATACTCTCAGATCCGTCACTACGTGAATCGGCGCAGTCGCTTGTTTTGTTGTTGTTGTTTATGGAACGTTTTTCGTTTCAGTGTTGGTATGATAAATCGAAAATCCATTTGTATCTGCCAGTGAATATGAATTTCTTAAGTTTGTCAAACTCTGTTCCTTTGTATGAGTGGGATTTGTTCTACACGTTTGATGTAACCTCACGTCTTGAACATGCATTCAAGTCTCAAGTAGAAAACGTCATTATGCGAAAAAAAAACCCAAAACTCTTATACATTCGACTAGGTGGCTTCTAAAGGATTTATTCCTCAAATAAATTCATGGTTAGATGAGTAAACGATACTGAGAGAGGAATGCTCGAATTGACTGAGTTTTGTTGGCATTGTGTTGATACACTCATAGCTGGCGCTCTGAGCCTTGAAAGGATCTTGGAAGCCCTTTGCATTGATATTCATTCTTATCAGTATTTGCATTGATTTTATTTTTATTTTCTGTGTATGAAATTCGGATGGATCAACACGACATTGATGATTTTTATCTGGAGAAGGTCGTTTATTGTAAGGGGAAATTTAAAATCTAAGAATTATAAGTGTTTCTTAAAATGCAAAAATGAATGTTAGAGTGTGTCCTTAAAGCGATGATGTATGTATTTCAAAGAAGGATATTTAGGGGGAAAACTGAGGTAAGTAATTCAAGGTAATGGTCAATTGAAGTTAATTTAGCCAAGAACACCTTATTCGAGCGACTTCAACTTTTTCGAAGTAAGGACAAATGGGGAGCGAATTATTTATCTACTGGTACAACAAAGATACTGGTCATATGACGTTGGGATTTTGTGTGCGCTTAGAAGATATGGTATTGTGCTCCCAATGGTATTGTGCTAATGTACAGACTCTCCCTTTGGAAGAATTCGCAAATGAAAAAAAAACGCATCACTCAAGTTTAATCCGTAAATGGATTGATTGATATCTCTTGTACCATCAAAAAGCAGGTGAGCTTGGGAGCAGAATGATTATGGTAGAAATCCCTTCTTCAAAGGACTTCACTCAAATGAGAATGTATACCCCTATTATCCGCTAACTATGATTGAACGTAGAAGATACTTTTCTCAATACAAAGGAACTGCCGTTTGGGGATACTATTCCTATGACCATACATTTTGATGTTAGTAATTTGAAAATTTGAAAATGTGTTCCCACAAAATACTCTACACTGATACCACATAGAAAATCCTCACCAATCCTCACAACCTAAGCACATGCATTCCATTAGACTCCCACTCACCAATTGGATAAAGTTCATTGCCACAAACATCCAATAGTGAAATAGTTTGCCATCTATAAAATTCAAGACCCACACATGATTTTTAAATGGTTCGACTACATTTCATTAAAGATTACAAAGTGCTCCCAAGTGTATTTTTACACCACCATGTGGTAGTGTGGTTACTTTTTAAAGATCGGTTATATGCTCACGGTTTGCCAAAGTTACAAAAACACATGACAATCAGCTAAACTCCTCCGCCAAATGGAGACAACAACTGTTCATTATAACAAGACAATGACGATTTCAGCGGCGACAATCCAAACCAGATATACCGCCATGTGTTGGCGTACCGGGCTTTCATAAATCAGCTTTACCGTGGCGGGGTAAAGGTATCTGTACACGTATTAGACCGATTTATCTTTTTATTTCGATTTTTTTTTAAATTTCTATTGAATACTTTGAAAATAAATACATGTCCGGATAGCAGAGCGTAGGTGGTAATATTCCATAGAATTATTGTGTCTACACGATTGTAGCTGTTAGTTGAGTTGGTAAGTTGCGGCACACTGCCAAATTACCTTTTGGAAAACAACTTCCAATTGCACTTGGTTACGCTCTAATGGCTACCTATTTGTCTGATGGTATAAGTATGGGAGAAAATTGGGAGATATCATCTGTCTACTTTCGTAAGTTGTTGGTAAATGTGTTATTATTTTGCTTTTAATTGGTTAAGGTGAATTTGAGCACTTTGTTCGAAAAGATTTTAGAGATTGTTTAAAGTGGATGCGATTTCTTGGCAACTCTTGTGTGGGAATTGTTTTGTTTTGATGAAAATGAACTGCCAAAATAAATTATAATTATTTTATTTAATTTGGTTGAAATGAGTAGGCGATAATATTTATTTTTATTGTAAAAACCTCGAATGGAATTTTATTCCAGATAATTGTATGCTGACTACACATTTATGTTCCCACAGTTAAATCACATTTTTCGAAAAATCAACAATACAAGCTTTCTGCTGAATATAAGCAAGGTATTCGAAAAAATAATCAATAGAGCTCTTTTTAAGTTAGTCGAAGGAAATTAAATTATTCTGGAAAATCAGTTTGGTTTTCGAGAGAGACATAACACTATCCATACCGCGCCGAAACTAGTGTCCGACATTCAATGGAATAAGCCTACAAATCAATGCCTGGCTTTGAGAAGGCATGCGTAAACACATGCTATATAAGATTTATGAAATGTTTATGGGAAAGAAGTTCGTTGTGAAATGTTGCTCTCGAGGGTAGTCTCTAATTGGTTTTAACTTGGCAATGCCCAATGACCAAGGCCTGTTGTCCCAGGCGAACCTTGGTCTCAAGGGTAAGTCAGGCCCCTTGAACAGAGATGGTGGGGAGTGAGCCAAAAGGCCAACTGCAGCGCTCAATCTGATGTGGATAATGATGGCCCAATGTCTTAGGGGTATCTAATAAATTGGAACTGGTGCTACAGGTTAAGGGTTGTGATTTGGGTTAACTACCTATCCATGGAAAAAAGGATTGTTACGAAGCAACCAATAGCCTCGGAAAAGAATGATATTATTGTTGACGCGCCTGCTAAACGAAAAATGGATCACAACGTTCGTATCTGCACCTGGAATATGGGAACATTAAACAGGAGGGGTGCAGTAGTAGTGCACAAAATAGACATTACTGATATCACAGGAAATGCCATGAAAAACTGTGACATTTACTACGGACCTTGTTGTAGTGAGCAGAAACAGCGATGATTCCGATGCGGATTTATTATAAGTGCCAGACTAAGGAAAGAAGTCTTATGTTTCCAAGACATTAGCGGACGCATTGTAACAATCTGCATCAAGGCCAAATTCGCCAACATCAGCCTTATATGCGCTCACGCCCTAACGGAGAAAAACGATTATATAGCTAAAAATTGCTTCTTGACAAAACCTATGAGCAACTACCGAAGTACAATGTTAAAATTGTGCTGGGAGATTTTAACGCACAGGTAATAAGAGAAGACATCTTCAGAAGTATTGTCGGAAAACACTGCCTACACGATAACACGTCTGGCAACGGACTTAGTCTAATTGACTTCGGAACGAAATGACACACGATTTCCTCACCTCGATCTCCAGATCAACGTAATTGATTACATTGTGATAGACAAAAGGCACACATCCAGTCTTTTGGGTGTCCGAACATTCCGAGGGGCTCTCATCGACTCGGATCACTACCTTGTTGCAGCTAAGGTAAGAATGCGGATATCCACCACGCCACAACAAACCAAAATACTGTGAAATTGAATGTCGGAAGACAGAAATCGCATGAGACCGCCGAAGACTTCGCGCAACGCATATCCCTTAACTCTCGAACATCATCGAATGTCGAAGAACAATGGCAACGATGCCAACAAGCCATTGGATACACAGCACGAACAAAACCCTGACGAGATGAACAAGGAAATGTCTTAGTTGAGACGCAGTCGAAGATTAGGATATGGAAGAACCACTTCTGCAGACTTTTAAACGGCGATGACCAACAATCTCCCGCTCTCAGGCAGAACGAACTATTCAATATTGGTGACGATAGCGAATACTACCAACCATCTAATCGTTGTGAACGACGGCCTTTCCACCGAGTTTTATAAAGCCGGTGGAGATGACTTGGTAAGTAACATCTACCAACTGATAAGCCAAATCTGGTCAATTGAAAATATGCCTGAAGAATGGAACTGCGCCAACTACAGAGGCATAATTCTCCTCAACATCGGCTTCAAGATCCTATCTGCCGTAATATGTGAACGCCTGAAACCGTTTACCAACAACCTGATCGACCCTTATAAGTGTGGTTTTAGGCAGGAAAGTCTACAATCGATCAAATTTTCACAATTCGGCAGATCCTAGAAAAATCCCAAGAAGTCCAAATCGATACCCACCACCTATTTATCGATTTCAAAGCCGCTTACGACTTACGACAGAACAATGTCTAGTTTTGGTATACCGCCCAAACTCGTCCGTTTGTGTAGGATGACGATGGAGAATGATTGCTGATCCATGCTCTTGAGCCAACACCAGAGACACAATCATCCAAAAATCGTTTCAACTATTCTCATATGTTATGACGATATTGACATCATTGATAGGGCTCAACGTTATGCCATAGCATCGTTTGCAAGTATAGAGAAGGAAGTGGCAAAAATGAGTTTAGCTGTTAAGGGTAATGCCAAATAGTTGTATGCTGTCAACACGAAAGGACACACAGTATCGACGAATTGAACAGAACATCACCACTGACAGCTATTAACTCTGACAACAACATCTCGTCAGAAATCAAACGAAGAATTACTTTTGCCAACAGCTGTTTCTTCGGGTTAAGAAGACAATTAAGTAGGAAAGCGCTCACTCTAACCACTAAATAGATCCTATGTCTTATATAGCATCTCATTAGTAGTTGGAATGAGAGCTTTACTACTGATCATACCAAACCTGCTCTACGACGCTGAACCATGGACCGTGTCAAAAGTGGATGAACAAATTCTTTGTAGATTTGAGAGGAAAATTATTCAAAAAATCTGGTCCCGATTGCGTTGACTGGCAATTCAGAGGTAGATTCATGCCACTGACGGGCTAAGTGCCTCAATGGTTACATCGGTTGTGAGAAAGCTAGAAACGAGCCTTTTGCGCCTAAAATTTGTAATCGTATTTTAATATCACAATGCCACCGACAAATTCTAATTATACAGAGGCGAACTTTTACAACTAAATCCCTTCCATTTGGCCTGTCTTCAGCCTCCAGGATCTTTTCAACTCTGATTTTGGAGACCCTTCGAAGCAAGAGTAAAACGTAAAACATTTAGATGTCCTCGGATAGGTAATAAATTAAAAAAAAAGAAATTGGTTCTGATACCAACGCAAATTATTGAGTTTCTGGGCATTCAGCGGGATTTTATCCAGAGATACAAAAATATAAGATCAGACTTTCTCTTCAAGCCTTGGTTCAGAAATTATTTTAAAACCTTAGACAACTTTAAAACTTTTTGGGACTATCCAATTTTGCATGTTTCTTTGTTTCAAGAGGAGGATTAAACTGTTGATGCATTCAGTCGCCATTGGAGCTATCAATTAGAATTGATGTTTCCTCAACTAAATCTGATATCAAGGGTCTTAGCTCATCTAAACCAGGAAGTTTAACGACGTCCCAATTGCGGCTAGGTATTTGGCCCATTTATTTTTAAGAGGAAATTATTCTCCATATACAATTCAACATTTTGTGGTCCGAATGCACTCGAACATCTGTCTTCACACATCTTAATGAAACACTTCCTGCATTCGACAATGACGGCATGAGGCTTTATGATGGATTTGAGAAAACGTATTCTAGGTACCAATATATACATTACTTGTTCATACCTTCGCTGCAACAAGAATGTTAGCTGCTGTCCGTGGCTGATGACAAATCTGCTTTTAGCCGCCTAATTGCTGAGAACGGCAACGAATTGACATTTCACGATCTTCATTAATATGGGACGCAACGACGGCAATATTTTCTTCGGTACGCACTGTACGCATGCGAGTCGATGGTTTAATGTCCAACAAAGTAAATTTGGTTATAAAAGCACGAATTTTTGATTCACCAGGTCGATTATGACGACCATAATATGGTCGTAATAAACGGTGCACATTTTTTACATAGCACGAATTTTGATAATAAATTTCAATAATTTGCAATCGCTGTTTGTTTGTAAGTCTTTTCATGATTAAATGGCAGAGTATACTGATAACTTTTCACTTTGACAGATGACGTTTGGACGCCATTACTAACCAGAGCTGCCAACCTGAACAACTTAACTCTTAAATAATCACCCGTTAGAAACTTATAGAACTTCTACTAATTTTTCAGTTGAATGCACCTTGTCGACTACAAAAGCTCCTTAAGTTTTGCAAACATCACTTCCTCCGAAATACCATTAACGTAAAGTCCTTTCTGTCCTGTCATTCGTTAAAATCATCATTAGTCTTCTTAGGAATTTTATTTCTATTTTAAAATAAGCTTTAGCTCTAATAGTAAGCGACCACCATGACAACCAAACATAAATTCATAACCACCTCCCCTGTATAACCGAACTGACTCCGTGAAAAGGATACAAGGCAATGAATCCTCATTTGAGATGACATCTTTCCGTCTTTAACTTCTTCAAAATAGATGCCACTTTATCCCTATCATCCGATTGCCAATGGCTTCTACATAAAACCCCTTCTGGAGGCTATTAAACGAAAACATTTCGCCTTACATTGTCTCCTCTCCTCGCAACAAAAACTTCCACCTTTCACTAGAACTGGTCGGACTTAAGAAAATGGGATGTCCATCCTGTCTCTTAACAGCTTAAATGATTTTAACTCGCCTTTTGCACCACTAAAAGGTACACGGATATCCATTTATACGGAATCAATTAACCTACTCATGTACACTCTTGCGTGTCACCATTTTGCTAAAGAAGTTATGCGGCTTCCTGGAGAAGGGTGGTAGCGGGAATGTTCAAAGCTGAACAAAAGATCAACAACCATTTACCGTTTACAGCCAAACAGGCGATGCCATTCAGAATGGCAGTTAAGAGTAGTATACAAGACAAGACGTACATAGGTTCAAATGTTAACGACCCACAAATGGGGATCCTTTTGCTGGTATGATAGGTTTATTCCACCACTCTTCGCCCCCCTGCATTTGTAGGAATTTATGGTCCAGTGATTTTGTGGTCATCACTGCCACCACCATTAAATGGAGTGCTGTGTGGGGTGTAAAAATAATATTCTCCTTCGTCCTTGTTTTTTACATTTCGCTTTATCTCAAATCCTTATGAAGTTAGAAGTTATTTTTTTTTAATGGCGCCGTCAACATTTCTCTTCTTTGGCTTAATAACTATACAGCGGGGG
The DNA here is from genome assembly GCA_932526625.1 of Rhingia campestris. Lineage (NCBI taxonomy): Eukaryota > Metazoa > Arthropoda > Insecta > Diptera > Syrphidae > Rhingia > Rhingia campestris. The sequence goes on along the minus strand of OW052184.1, from coordinate 55,513,413 downwards.
TGGGGGGCTCTGGCTATGTGCGACGGCATATAAAACCATTTTCCTATGTTCCTCGTTCCTTGATTTGGTTTCCACTTTGCCTTTTGATTCGTATCCTTGCCCTGTCAGCACATTACATTCATATGACTGCATGACTCCTTCGACTGTGTATTTTTTGTCTGCCTTCTTGACGTCTATATGCATGAATGCTGATGATGATGAGGATGCTCGTGATAACGGCTGGGTGGTCATACCCATAAGGCGGTGCACCATTGAGAAGAGCAATCACAGACAGTCGGTAAGTAATAACGCGAGGGGCATGCAGGAGTAACACGCGCCTCTCCAACGTCTGAGTGGTTTTCCTTTTTTTTTTGTTAAAAGAAATTTAAGAAGGAACCTAGATCCTCTAGCTCTGGGTACACGCGTATATGTGTTGCGCTTAGTAGAGCTTTGTTGTTGTTTAACTTTTTTTAATTCTGGAGGGTTTTATGGCAGGAAGTAAATAGGGCTAATGACTTTTCACCTAGATTTCATGGCGCAGCTCTGTTTGTGAATGCGGTGGGGTTTTTGTTCCCTTCTGTGTTTCAAGAACCATGAATGAAAAGTCTGTAGTGATAAGTACTGTACGCGGGTATCTCAATTGGCAGGAGAATATTCTGTTAAATACTTTCAACGGAATGCGGCGCAGTGCAAAGTTTGACGAACCGAAGGGTTCTAAAGATTTCCGGATATAAAAACTTTCACGGAAACTCAAGAGCTCTAGAGATTTGTTTGAGTTAATGCGTGGTAGTTCATTAAGATAAAGTGCATCTAAGAGGCTTAGCTACAATTGCAATTAGAGCATGAGGTGTTTCTTAGGTACAAACGATTTCTACTGATCTTTTTCTTAAGATGGTACTTGATGTTTGTAAATATACTGTGCAGTCAGGAGTTTATACTTTGTTTATGTAGCGGGCTTCAATGAACACACCTTCTACAGTCATCCTGGTTAAGTATAAAGTTCTTTATTAATTATACGCGCCATGGTTTGATGGACATTTACTCCTCATGTGCTGTTGCCAACTTAAATGTTCAATTTATAGTTCGTCGTTGGATCTTTTTCTCGAAAGGTTGTCAATCCAAACTGTATTGTTCGTATTTAGTTTGCGTTCGATTCAAATTTTGTTAAGATCTTCCCACTCGAGAGAAATCTTTTCGTTTGTCCTGAAAGATACGACTGTAGCTTTAGGTCTTCCCCTACAATCGTGGACGATTTTTCACGCTAGTTCAAGCTGGTAAACTAGGACTAGCTCGGGCTAGCGCAAACGCAAAAAGCAAGATCTGCGACCACGTTATTGATTATCCAGACATTAGATTTACTAGGGCACTAGCGCGAACTACCGTTGGTCGTAACCGTGGCCTATGTCACTTACAGCCATCATAGTCCTTGGTTGAATCTTCGTCTTTATGTGCTAAGTGTCTTTCGTGTTGACAGCATATAACGGGTGTTTTTTGTAAGAGTTAAGTTTTTTCGTTTGGCAGCACTGGTTAGTACTGGCGTCCAAACGTCATCTGTCAAAGTGAACAGTTTTCAGTATAATCTGCCATTTAATCATGGAAAGACTTACAAACGCGCAACGATTGGAAATTATTGAAATTTATTATTAAAATTCGTGCTCTGTGAAAAATGTGCAAATCCGCTGTTTTACCGAAAAATTGTGTTCAGCGATGAGGCTCATTTCTGGCTCAATAGATACGTAAATAAGCAAAACTGTCGCATATGGAGTGATGAACAGCCACATGCCATACAAGAATTCCCGATGCATCCCGAAAAAACGACAGTTTGGTATAGTTTATGGGCTGGTGGCATCAACAGTCCATTGTTCTTCAACGACGTCCGTGGAAGAAACGTTACCGTCAATGTTTAAGGATGAATTTGTTGAGCAGATTATCTCTCGAAATGGCCCTGTGAGTTGGCCGCCAAGATCATGCGATTTAACGCCTCTTAATTATTTCTTGTGGGGCTATGTAAAGTCGTTAATCTATGTTGATAAGCCGAATACGATTGAAGCCTAACAGGATAACATAACACGCGTAATTCGTGGTATACAAGCCGAAATGCTCAAAAAGTGACGCAAAATTGAACCTTTCGAATGGACCATTTGAAACGAAGCCGCGGACAACATTTGCATGAAGTTGCCTTTAAAACGTAAATGGCAAAGGCATATTTATCGATTGAAAAAAAATTATTGAATATTTGATGCAAATTTGAGGGTTTTATTCGATTTAAAAAAAAAAACATATGAGAAGGCTACAATCCGCTGTGCGGATCGTTGAATACCCTATCCCATCCCATCCTTAAAATGAATATCTCCAAAAAGTGGGCCAATAATATAGAAAAACATATGAGAGGCTACAATCCGCTATGCGGATCGTTGAAAACCCTATCCCATCCCATCCTTAAAATTAATATCCCCAACATATAGGCCTTATGGTGATGAAATACAGAAAATGACATTGCCTTAATATATTGCTCAGACAGTTTATCAAAATCTTTTGTGGTTCGACAAAAAAACAACGGTTTTCTATTGCTAATGCCTTGGGATGGGGTATACAAATTTTTTTTTTTAAGAAAACGCCCCCAAAATGTGGGCGTAGGTGAAAATGATCTATAGACAAAATGTTTATATTACCATTGCGGAAGTATTTGCATCAACATTTTTTTCGAAAGTTTTAAAATTTGGACAAAAAACGTTTTTTACTAAAAACGCCCCCAAAAAGTGGGCGTGGCAAAAAACTTTGTATGGACGAAATATAGATATTAGGATAGTCTAAATATGTTTTTAACACACTTTTTTGAAATTCCTTACGGTTTGGCTTAAAACTACGTTTTTTACGCAGTGGGCGGATTTTAAAAATGTTTACACTTGTTCTGGTGACTCGGCCAAGGATCCTATATACCAAATTTCATTATCCTAGCTCAAAATTTAAGGCCCAAAAATCGGTGACGAACAGACAGACGGACGGACGGACGGACAGACAGACATGGCTAATTCGACTCAGCTAGCGATTCTGAGTCGATCCATATACTTTGAGGTATATGTAGCTAAATTATTTCTCTATGTTACAAACTAAGTATCAAAACTAATATACCCCCTATGGGATAGGGTATAATAAAATTAAAAAATCACCCGTTACTTAATTTTACCCTTATTTACTTCTGAACCCAATTTTGTCGCTTCCTTTTCTGTATTAGCAAATGTGGCAATGACATCACGTTGAGTCTTACCAAGTTGCACCGATTTTCGGAAGATTTCCTCTGGTGTTGGGTCGGGAATTTTTCACAATCCTGAAATCGATAAATAGGTAGTGGGTTTCGATTTGAACTTCTTGGATTTTTTTTTCAGGATTTGCCGAAGTGTGAAGATTTGATCAGTTGTGGACTTTGTTGGCCTAAAACCATGATAGGGGCTGATCAGGTTTTTGGTAAACGATACTGGGGTTCTGTTTCACCAGACGGCCAAGTTTTACGTATGAGTTGGTGAATATTACCAAAGTTTATACAACAACAAGAGTGCGCATCTCATAAAACGAAAATTTACTATGTGGGGCACACTAGGGTAGTGCACATTGCCATGCCAGCATCAAGCAACAGCATAGCCGAAGCATACTAACGACGAAAATTCCCCTTCGCACTTATCGCCTGCTTCTGAAACGGCTACAATATTTTTAGCTGTGATGTATACTCTACGTAGTTCTATACCTCTTTACCAAAACATCTCCACCGGCTTTATATAGCTCGGCAGGAAGGCCGCCATTTTCAGCAGTCTTCTTGGTATTGGTTAGTATTGTCGTCGCTAATATTGAATGGTTCGTTCTTTCTTACAGCGGGGGATTATTCGTCGTCGCCGTTGACAGTCTGCAGAAGTTGGTTTTCCACACTCTCGGCATCGACTTCTCAACTTTCCTTCTTAATCTCGATAAGATTCTATTCGCGCCTTATATCTCTCACTTAGAACTTAAAAAAACATATTTTCTGGATTGGGACCCCTCTATGGTATCGATGGGTTTTTTTTGCAAGATTGATACAAGAGTACTAAGTTGGATTACAGAGTAAGTATTCATGAGCCTATTCTTCAGACAAAAATATCAGTTTTTTAGTTTCAATCATTGACAACCATTATGAAGTTGATGGCGTTCACATACATTTCGGTTAGTCCAAGTTCCCTGTTATCCGTGATGGATGTCTTGTAGGTTGGTGTTGCTTTTCGAACATTATTTGGCTTGAGGTTAAATTCTTAACTTGTTTCCGTAAACTGCTTTATGAATAGTCGATATCGCCTGTGTGCACCACCATCTGGGCCGATTTGCTAAATAAAGTACCTTCCATGTTAATGCCTGTCCTACGGACTACCTATATGTGCTATAGCACGAAATTGCAGAAATCGCAAAATTGCAGTTTTAAAACCCAGTCATGATTAGAAAAGTAGAAACGAGCTGTTTCTAAATTGAATAATGCATTGCGTACTGTTCAATACGCTATTAAAGCTGCAAGCTGTAGATGTAGCCTTGAAATCAGTGAAAAGCTGATGGTCTTGGACATGACTAAAAAATGTGGTGTATATTCGAACTGTTTTATTTTTTAAGTTGCGCCCCGAGATACTTAGAGATCAGTTTTTATCTTAACTTAAGCAATCACATTGATGAACATCAATCACCTTCAGAATCTAGTCAGATTATCACAAAGAATCCGCTTCTTAAAATGAACCTAGATCCATACAATCTTGATGCCTCATCTGAGAGTCAACAATTCATTAAAACTTATCCATTGTTTTTTCTGGATAGCAGTAAAATCAGTCCATTCGCAAATGTTTGGTTAGGTTTTGTAGGTTGTTGACACTTTAGATAAAACATCAAACTCGTATAGACATCTGTAGGCCCTTAACGATGCCAGCCCCCTGAATATTTTGCATATTTTCCAAAACATTAGGATCTTTATAATAACGACTATCATGGATTTTTTTTAAATATATGCGCTCAGACCTAGATTCTCTTTCCATTTATGAGTGCGAAGTTCTTATTTTTGCCACTATAAGGAGGACCACCTGTTAAAGACCGATTCCAAACGCAAAATTGTATTTTGTTTGTGCTACCACGACTGTTGTACTTAACCTAAACCTTAAAATATCTAAGTTGGCCATATAATTTTGCAAGTCAACAGTATATAACTAGTTTAGCCATCACAGCAGATTCACCTGTCATACTCTACTCTGACGCGACGTTCCCAATTGGACACATTCCTGCTGAACCACAGGCGCTCTCCTCCGCATTGAGCGATAACGTACTCGGTCGTATAGAAGCGGCCTATTCACAGTTCTTCGGTAGACGTTGTAGATAATCGGAAACGCCGATCTGTCCTGTATCATCCCTCGACTGTCCAAATATTGGAAGGCTATAGGAACAATGTAGCCGCTTAAACGAGCACTTTCAAAATGTTCATCCTTGGTATAGAAGGTCCCACAGATGAGACTATTGCTCTAGGCCATCGTTCTAGCAGTGTGGCCCCATATGAGTGTTACCAAAAAATATTCTATTCTGCTTATGATGGCCCCAATGTATAGCACCTACTTATACTTACTTTAGTGGTGCTACATTCCGAAAGGAACCTGGGCCTCAACCAACATGCCTCTCCAATTAGCCCGGTCCTTAGCTAACTGGCTCCAGTTGCGCACTCCAAGTTGGTTGTGGTCGGTTTCTACTTGTGCGCCCCACTTTAGGCGAGGTCTTCCTCTACTGCGTCCGACGGCTAGCTGGTAATCAAAGACTCTGCCCTAGCCATCTTAAACGTCCAATGGGAAGTTTTTTGACCAGGGGCATGTCGCCCTTGGTTGAATCTTCGTCTCCATCAACGCAAAGGGGACCGAAGATTTTTCGAAGAATGCTGGTTGGAATAATATCTTGTGTAGTCAGAGTCTTATGTTTTGTGTATTCCAAGGCAACTTCTAAAACACTGCCTCTCAATCAGCCGAATCTTTTCATTTGAGAATGGCAATGTTGAACCACACCGGGCCCCCATAGAATAGTTTAAGACTTCTGAAGGTAGATTTTAAATTTCCAGCTCTGGATTTTGTCAAAGATCCACTGCAAAAGAGTTCAAATAACTTCGACCGTAGGGGCTGTTCTCAACGTGATAAGATCGTACCTATGCTGAAATAATCGGCGATTTTACCGCTCTAGCCCGATTGAGAAAATTTTTAAATACCTTTCTTATACAGGGTAACTTATCGACCGACTTATCCGGATTGGAGTTGTTCTTTCGGGAGAGGATGAAACACTGCAGGGGTAAATGTCGCAGAGCAATGTTGGATCATCGACTCATGCTGACCTCTTTTTCTTTATTAAATCGAAGATGATCTGGAGTTCCACCTTCGAGATTAACAACGGACTATACTTACTTTGCTCGCCGATGATGGCTTTTGCCAAGTTTTCGCCATTAAAGCAGGTGAAACCGTGGTTTTTAGATCCCCATTGCGTCATGTCATTTCGGAGATATAAATGATGGAGCAGGGTATTGTTTTCGAGTACCCGATTCAGATAAATGCTTTCATTTACCCTATACAAATAGACTTCGTGAAAAAACATACCCCACAGACTCCATATTCTCCTGAGGATCTTCAATTACAAAGAAATCGTCGCTTCATAGTCCAATGAACTAACCACTAAGGCACTGCACCTAATTCTTCTTCGTCTGGTGTTTATGTTAGCGAAGTGACACAGCAGGATCGCTGGATTTCCTGCAGTAATGGTGCATGATTGAATGGACGTTGTATCTTATACCAAATTATTTTGACGTGATAAGGAAGTAAACCTAGCCCTCAAATTCTGAACTATTAGGGTCAGTTCTAAATTGTTACTCTTTGAACTCTCAACTACGGGATAAAATGCAGCCGTTTGGCCTTGTGTGTTCATCTGCCCTTACCTCTATTGAAAAGGTTTGATTGACCCATTGTCGTGACATGTCAGAACCTCCAATGTGGAACCGTTGTAATTTGTAGATCGCCGTATGGAAAAATGATGTAACGAGATGAAATGACAAATTTTCCTCCAACTCACATTTGCTGACGCCGAAATTTGAACAAAGCAGTTAGATGTCCAATCTGTTGTCAACCTATTGATACCTCGTGAGATGAAGGAAAAGTTGATAAGCCTTTTGCGTATGAAATCGCACATGCAGTTTTTGACTAGATTTTGTTGAACGATTATTATTTCAATTTTATTTAAACACGTTACCCAAGTTATGTAGACGCCTACCTCGATTGTTCGATTTAGATAAGTCCCTTGGTGGGAAAATCCTTCAGGGTTAGAACATAGGTGAATACCGGAAAAGACACTATTTGTGATTCTTACTTTAAAATTATATGATCAAAAACCTTCAACAATCTTAAAACAAATTCTTAAATACTCACCCCCTCCATGTGCTTTAAAAACACGTACACACCTCCTACAAGCATCCTATTAATATCCTCCCAGTACCCCTAATTGCTGCGTATGGTCAACAATGGAATAATGACATCTTATGTCATATACAACTGCAACTGAATCTCATAAATTAATATCTATCATCACCGATGTCGTCGTCGTTGCCATTGTTGTCCATCTTGAAGCGCATCCCCATCGCATGTCATAATTATGATTAATGAACGAACCCAAAAGTGTCTGTATACGAAACAGCATTCAAAACTACCCCCTGCTAACCCTTATCATCCTTCCGGCTATCCATAGATCCGTTTTATGATGTAACCTAGGAATGACATGCACCAGTGCATCCGCCTCGGATAAACGTCGAACACATCAAGGCGTAGCCGTTGTCATTCATAAACCATACCTCATACAGGCACACACACACACACATGACGTCTGTGATGTAGTTGTTAAGCTTGTTGCTGGATGTTACATTTTTTTAAATATCCTGCAGCCGCACTAGCTTTTACCATGTCACGTCCAGATTGACCAATGTCACTCTGTCCAACAAAAATATGACAATAGATGATATGCTCCAACACCAATCCTCCGCAAACACACACACATAAACAATACGGATAATACTGGCACTTCCGGAATGGACCATGAGTGTGGGAAGGCCTCTGAAATTATAATCTCTTGTTGAACTATGTCGAAAAGTGTCGGAAATTGTATGTGCATATATTTTTTTAAGGACCTCATTCGGAGAATCTTGGAAGGTTGAAGAAGGAATTCTTTTGTGGAGCTTTTCAGCTAGCTTTTCAGCTTGAGGCAGAGGATAACAATTGATGTAAGTGTCATATGAATTTTTGTTAATTTGTTAATTCTGATTCATGAAACTAAATAGAATGAGGCCATGTACATTGTCTTGTGGAACTCCACCGAAAATTAATGTTAGACTTACTATGACTGCTCTTGGGTGGATTTCCTTCAAGACCACTGTCATAGGGGTAGCATATAAATTGATATCTATATACATTAAAGAAAGTGATGTCAGTTACTACGCTTATAACTCAAGAAAGGACAAATTTTGATGATTCAACTTGGACTGGCCAAACAAGAAGAATACCTAAGAAAATTACCGAAAAATCCCCGACAAATAAAGTAATGAAGAAAATTCACTTTCCCATACATTTTGTTTTTGCACAAAATTTGTGTGACAATTTTCTTTTATTTTATTCTGATTGATCAGAGGTGCGTTGCGATTTATCAGCATTTTTCAAGTTTTATCAAATTTTTACGCCTTTCTGCAGTTATTGGAATTCAATTTGATTTGATAGATTGTTTTGCAACGATTTTTTGTAAAAAGCGGTTGAAGAACCAGCATGAAACATAGCGAAACATTTAGCAATGGCCAAAGCTTTGTTAGCAAGCAAAATCATTATCTGTGATGAATGCAAAATGTCGCATAAACGTGCATTAGAAGCTCTGAATCGCACTATGAACGATCTGCGTAATGACGCAATACTTTTTGGGGGGTGCATTGATTTTACTCTCAGGCGATTTCCGACAACCACTACCAGTAATACCACGATCGACCGCTGCCGATGAGATCAGTGCCTGCCTCAAAACATCGATATTGTCGCGTAATGTGAAGAAACTTAAGCCGACGACAAACATGCGAGTTGCATTGCTAAACAATCTATCTGCCGAAGTGTTCTCCAATCAACTCCTACAACTATCGGCAATGGTTGTGTTCCTATCGAGGCATCGAAAGGATTGATTTCGTTCCCGCCGAATTTTTGCAATTTCATCTCAACGAGAGAGGAGCTCATCAACAAGGTATTTCCGAACATCATTGCTAACCACAAACTACGATTGGTTAAGTGGAAGAGCAATTTTAGCGGCAAAGAACAAGGATGTGGATCACTTAAAGTGCACAATTCGAAATCAAATCGTTGGTTCCCTGCATTCCTTTAAATCTATCGACTATGTAACAAACGAAGACGAAGCAACCAACTATCCGACAGAGTTTTTGAATTCATTGGATGTGCCTGGCTTGCCACCGCAAAATTTTCAATTGAAGGTTGGTTCAGTGATCAACATGCTTCGCAATCTCAATCAACCAAAATTATGCAACAGAACGCGCTTAGCGGCCACAAAACTCATGAGGAATGTTATTCACGAGATAGTACTAAAAGGAAAATTCAAAGGTGAGGAAGTTCTCATTCCGAAAATTCCAATGATCCCAACCGATATGCCAATCGAGTTTAAGCGAATCCAATTTCCAATTCGTCTAGCATTCGCCATTACAATTAATAAATCACAAGGCCAATCTTGAGAAACATACACAATCGAGCAACGCGTTAAAGTTATTCAGGCTTATTATGAAAATGGGCGTTCAAATCAAAATTCATATCGCGAACTTCGTGATTTTTTCGGTCAATTTAATCGTCCAAATGTGCTTACAATCGGAAAAATCGTGCAAAAATTTGAGCAAACCGGGTCTGTAGAAATTTTTAAAACACCAGTGCTCGTACAGAAAATATTGCTGCTGTTCGCGTTAGTGTGGCTGAAGACTGAAGAGCCGTCCACCTCAACCTGTCGTCGTGGCCAACAATTGCACCTCATTCAGTGATGAGGCACATTTTCACCTCAGTGGATTCGTCAATAAGCAGAATTGCCGCATTTGGGCGAATGATAATCCAAGGGTGATTGTCGAAAAACCAATGCAACCACAAAGAGTGACTGTTTGGTGCGGTTTATGGGCTGGCGGCATCATCGGGCCGAATTTTTTCCAAAATCAGGCCGGTCAGGTAGTTACTGTAAATTGTGTTCGCTATCGTGAGGTAATAACGAATGGCCGTTTTATCTCACGTGGCGATTTCAATTGGCGGCCATGATCATGTGATTTGACACCGTTGGACTTCTTTCTTTGGGGTAATTTGAAAGAAAAGGTGTACGTCGATAAGCCAGCAACAATTCAAGAGCTAAAGGATGACATAATTCGGCACATTAACGATATAGAACCTCAATCGAAAATTTGGACCATCGGATGGAGGTGTGCCGCCGATGTCGCGGCTGCCATTTCACCGATATTTTGTTCCATACATAATTAAACCATACCAATATTATCATAATAAAAAGAAAGGACAATAATTTACTAAATAATTTGTGTTTTATTCAAAATCAACATCGGCCCTTAAAATTTAACCACCCTTTACTTGGTCTTATCCTCATTTACTTCAAGGCCAACAGATTTCGCCTGTTCTTCAATCGCCGTGAACGCCTTAATCGAATTCGGACATCGCACGCGACACAGCTGAATCAGTTTTGCCGGGATCGACATATAAAGTTCCTGACGATGTATGCTATCATACGCGGCTTTGAAGTTGATGAATAGGTGGTGAGTTTCGACTTGAAATTTGTTGGTCTTTTCCAGGATTTTTCTGTGAAAATTTGGTCGATCTGCCGAGCCGGAAGCCACACTAGTACGTGCCGATTAGTGTATTGCAGAACGGTTTTAGACGTTCACACAGTACGTTGGATAGGATCTTGTATGCGACATTAAGCAATGATATATATGCCTCGATATTTCTTGTCAGATGGAGCTGATAGTCCAGTCATCGGGCATGTTTTCTTCGATCCATACTTGGTTGATGATTCGGTGCATGCTTCCTACCAAAACATCTGTAACGAGAGCCTAGGATAGGTAATTTCTTAGGATGCAACAGCAAAAAAGAGACATGGAGACATGGTGGGACCTACCATCCGAGGGTTTCTGGCAAGCGAAATGGCAAACGTGGAGTAAGGAAGGGGATGCTTCTGCTTCTGCTGACGGTAAATTGATTTACTAAATAATTCGAGCTATTAAGGAATTGATTAAGTGTTGGCTATTGAGCAAGTAAATCTACCAAGACATGTTACCGTTGCTGGATATAAAGCCTTCTCATGCAGCCCAGAAAAAACTCTGTTTTCGTGCGTATACGATGTGTTAAGCATTTTTGTATTACTAGAATAAATTGTTTATCTTCTTGTTAAATGAAAAAGCAGGTTTTATTCCACATAAAATGTTTTCTATATTATTCTAATGAAAACTTTAGCATTTGGATGTTTGTGTGGTAATAAAACATCTTCTGTGGCGAAGCAACTCGAAGACGACATGTAAACAAAATTTAAACTTTTCGGGTCAAATTCGAATTGGAAATTACCATGACTAACCTGACATGACACTCTTATTAACATTCTTTACATTCTATAGTTCAAAATCAAATACTCAACCTTTTCTATCTTTACAGATACATCATACCTGAGACATCCTATATTTCAATCTCTAACATTAATCCTCTTCTATCTTTACAGAGACCTCACACCAGATACATCAGGCATTGGTACCCGTCGACCACCACTCTCAAGACAAGAGTACTCCTGCATTGATTCAACGAGTGAAGCTGCCTCAACTGACGACAGTCACTTGACAAGAGATTCTCGCTGTAGTTCGAACGAGCGTACATCAATTCCCGACAAGATTGACATCTCAAATCTACCCCTACCGGCGTTACCACCAAAAAAACGGCGCAGTCGTTCACGACCTATCCCAGGACTCATCGGTCATCATCCGCCATCCATTATCACGCCCGAAGATAATGTAAAAGATACACACTACTCCTCCAATCGAACACCATACCAACAGTACGCTGCAAAACGACGCGAAAGTTTAGAAGCTTCCACACGAAGCTTCAACGAGAAGCTGGAAGCTAGAAAAATGCACTATCACAGCCTGAGCCAGACCTCGGCTGCGTCGAGTTCTCAAAAGCCGACATATCTTTTCGGTGAGAATCGTTCCGCAAAGAAGTGCAACGATGAGATATTTCTCAATAAATCCGGTTGGGTACAGGTCAACACGAAACGCATAAACAACGAGAACTCTCCGGGAAGTCACAACCGAAAGGCAAACTATCTGCGATATGATAGTCTCCAAAATGGTGGCATTGGAGGAAGCAATCTAAAGAACACAATTCGGGTCATTCAAATCGATAATACCGGTCGAGATAAGCCTGTGTATGCGGTACCGAAAATTTCCGGCAGCAAAATCGACGAGTTGATTTCACGCAATGAGGCCAGACGCAATTCATCCGCCACGAGAAGCTACATGAAGCCAGGCTACAAAATCATTGATCCGCAGATTGCCAGCATCTTGAATGAACGACCCGGTTTCCTGCCGGTTAAGTCCTACCTAGACTCTGAGTCGCCACCACCAGTAACACCTATCCTCTCACCGCCGCCAGCATTTCAAGATTCCAAGGCAAAATATGAACGCCCAGATACTGCAGTTCGTGTTCAGATTACCACCAGCAGCAATCACTACGATCCAAACAAGCCGGTCAAGGGTGGAATGGTATTTAGCCGAAGTTTCGAGTATGATGCCCGCAAACCGCCCAAAGATAGTTACGTGGAAACGTTTTCGCGAAGTTTCGATTGCAATCTGTCGGACAAGCCGCCGCCTCAGCGTGATAGATCGCCAAACTTTAGCACTCTTACTGGATGTTCACCAAATTATCTGACAAAGAAGGAGAACACCCTCAACAAGAGTCGTGATAACTCACCCAAGTACCAGCAAAACCTGACAACTGCCTATTTGAATACGTCAGTGAAAGAAGCGCCACCTGTGTACAGCCAGCCGAGGAAGTTGGAAAAATCCAAGTCGCAGTTCGATCGAATTGGCAGGTCGAGAAAGGCACAGTTCTCGTCGTCAAGATTGCAGGGCAGTACGGGTGGAGTTGGGATGGTGGTGCCACCATCTATAGCCAACATGTCAAGGTTTCGAAGTTTCGACACAAGCATTAGTCAACGCCTTAATTCATGTGATAGTGGTGCGCGATCAGGTGAGTTATTAAGTATTTTTAAACAAAATGTAGGCACAAGATTTGACATCGATTTTTTAGGTGGACTAGATTTTAAGATAGGATTTGTGTATCAACGGCATATGATTTACCAAACCATAGGCTGTTCAAGCCGTTGATGGAAAAAGAATAAAAGCTCATGAACTGTCACTATTTAGTTTCAAAGCAAACAATATAAATTGGGTAGACAGAGCTTTCCTTTGAGGATATGCTTCTTCGGTTTAGGTTGGGAATATTTTTTAAGAACTACGGTCCAATCGTGCCGAAAAAAAAACTTCCTATACTGTGACGACTTTACAATGGGGTAATAGTGTTCCAGATCTTATAGGAATTCAGAATTTATCACGTCAGCCCCGAAAATCTTAAGCCTCCTTAAAAAAAAAAACCGATTTAAAGTATCTCTTAGTCAGACCAGACTAGTTAAGATGCTAACATGCTAAGGGCGAAGTCTAAAACTAGTCTACAGTCCTTTTTTTGACATTAAGCCATTCCTAAAAAAAAAATTTTAAAAGTTTCACATATCTTAAACTAATTTTAATATTTAGTATGCCCTCCCTTAGTACTAACTACATGTTGGAGCCGTTTTTCCATCTAATGTATCAACTTTGGTAGGTCATACTGAAGGCGGATCTTTTGTCATAGTTGCTTTCATTTGAATGCGGTTTTTGGGGCTTCCTTTTTCCACTTTTTTCTTCAATTCGGTTAAGATCGGGACTCTGGGGTGGTGTATCGATAACCTAGCCACAGTTATTAACAGCCAAGTCTGCTGCGCATTCATCGTGTTCTCTATAAATTCTAGATTTCCGACTCCTTGGCTAGAGATGCATCCCCAAATCATACACGAAAGTTTCCCAAACTTTACAGTCGGACTGACGTTTTGGTTTTCTAAAGCAGTTAATGGCTTGGGCCATACTTTGGGTTGATCGTCATTTTATTATCTCGTCACAAAGTATGACTAACTTATTTAATTAAGTGGTGCTACAGTCCGGAGTAAACCTGGGTCTCAACCAACATGCCTCTCCAATTAGCCCGGTCCTTAGCTAACTGCCTCCAGTTGCGCTCTCAAAGTTGGTTGAGGTCGGTTTCTTCATGTGCGTGCCAATTAAGGCGATGTCTTCCTCTACTGCGTCCGACATCAGACTGGGAATCGAAGACTCTGCGAGCCGGAGTATAGGTGTCCATTCGTTCTACATGTCCTAGCCATCTTAAACGTCCAATACGGGGCCTTTTGACCAGGGGCATGTCGCTGTACAGCTCGTACGGTTCTTTGTTGAATCTTCGTCTACATAGCCCATCAACGCAAACGGGACCGAAGATTTTTCCTCTCGAATCATCCAACACAAACGGACGAGCTTGTGCGTTATACCAAAACTAGACATGGCTCTGTATAGTTCGTCTCTATAAATGCTGTCGTCTGCGGCTTTGAAATCGATAAATAGGTGGTGAGTATCGATTTGGCCTTCTTGGGTTTTCTTGAGGATCTGCCGAAGTGGGAAAATTTGATCGGTGGACTTTCCTGGCCTAAAACCACACAGATAAGGGCCGATCAGGTTGTTGGTAAACGGTTTCAGGCGTTCACATATTACGACAGACAGGATCTTGTAGGCGATGTTGAGGACACTCATGCCTCTGTAGTTGGGGCAGTTCAGGTTGTCTCATTTTCTGTGAATCGGGCAAACGATGCTGAAGTTCCATTCTTCAGGCATACTTTCATCCAACCAGATTTAGCTGATGAGTTGGTGGATGTTACTTACCAAGCCTTCACCGCCGGCATTATAAAGCTCGCGGGAAGGCTGGCATTTCCTGCGGCCTTGTTGAACTTGAGTTTAAATATTGCTATCCCCACTTCACTTGTCGGGTCGGGTGGTTGGTAGTTTTAGCTGTCGTCGCCAATATTGAATGGTTTGTTCTGCTTGACAGCAGAATATTGTTCGTCATCGCCGTTTAACAGTCGCAGAAGTGGATATTTGCTAATTCATCTCGACAGGATTCTGTTCGAGCCTTGTATCCATAGTTTTGACGTTTTACGCTTTGGTAAAACTTACGAACATCGTTCCTGGAGTGGCACCTCTCTATATACTCGTGCGTGCCTCTTGTTTATCGCAATGTGATCAATTTGGTTGACTTTTCGTTGATCTGGAGAACGCCATGTCCCCTTATGGATATAGAGGTCAGGCATTTCGTTCCGTATCGAAGTCAATAAGCTTAAGTCCGTTGGCATATGTGTTATCGTGTAGGCTGTGTTTTCCGACAATGCTTCTAAAGATGGCTTCTCTTCCTACCTTTGCTTTAAAATCTCCCAGCACAATTTTAACATTGTACTTTGTAGTTACTCATAAATTTTGTCAAGAAGGAATCTTTAGCTATGTCATCTTTTTCCTCCGTAAGGGCTTGAGCCCATATAAGGCTGATGTTGGCGAATTTGGGCTTGATGTGAATTGTTACAATGCGTTCGCTAATATTTCGATGTTTCTGCTCACTTTACCAAGTCTGTAGTAGATGTCATAGTTTTTCATCCACTTTTTGCCCGGCCCATCCCATCGTATTTCTTGGATTTTAGTAATGTCTTCTTTGTTGTAGTTTAAGGCTTTCGCTAGTTGTTCGCCTGCACCGCTACTGTTTAATGTTCCCACATTAAAGGCGCAGATACGAACGTCGTTGTCCTTTTTTTCGTTTAGCAGGGTCGTCAACAGTAATATCACTCCTTTCCGAGGCTATTGGTTGCTTCGTAACAATGGTTTTTTTTTCATGGGCGGGCAGTTAACCCAAAGCACAACCCCCACCCCGCAGGGCCAGTTCCAATTTATTAGATACCCCTTGAACACGGGGCCATCAGTATCCACTACGAAATTGAGAGCTGCCGTTGGCCTTTCGTTTCATCCGCCACCATCTTTGTTCAAAAGGCCTGACTAACCCTTGAGATTCCTAGATAATTTGTTGTCCGAATATGTCGAAGCAGTACATCTAGGTTCGCCTGGGATAGCAGGCCGGGTATTCATTCCGTGCCATTCTGACAGGCTGTTTATAGTGTTTCTGTTTTTCGTCTTGTTATCAGCACTCGCACTTACCATTTAGCAAGTCAAATCCGGTTGGGTGAGACCAGTACATTTGAGGCTAAGAGCATATAATAGCCGTGGGAAGCATCGCAAGTTAGTAGTTCGGAATAGATGTGAAACTAAAAGTATCCATCGTTTGCGCTCGAAACACATCACTGTACAAACAAATGAAAATGAAAACTCGGTAAAGATCCAGCCATTGATTATAAAATTTTAAATCAGCTTCCCTGGATGAAACCATACCTTAAGTTTCCATAAATATTTCTAATAACGCAGCAGTATCTTTTATATTAACTGTTTGATTATGAAGTACCTGCATAATATTTTTAATTTTATGCAACTTTGTCAACATAACTTATCACACCCAAAAATGCACAAAACTGCGCTCCAAAAGTATTCAAAAGTTGAGCTCCCCATAGTTATATCCTTTAAACGATTTGACGATAAACCATTTTAAAAAAGTTTTCCAATGCACAGAATAGTCGATGTGCAATGCCATTTTCTATCATCCAATCGATTGAACTAAGAAACAAAAAAACTTCCAATAAAAATACACATGCTCTACAACACATGGCATGTGTCCTTGAGAGAGAACAAAATGTGATATTTCCCCTAAAATGAAATATTTTTACAAAGCTATTTGTCTCTCCATCCATATGCATGAAATTTTTTTGTAATTGTCCCATATATCAAGAGGACGAAGGGTAAAGCTATTTCCGGTACACAAACAAAATGTCAGGTGCCAATAAACATTTTAAAACGTTTTATGGCCCAAAGGAAATGTTGACATCTTTTTTTGACTTTCAGATCTCTCCAACGATGAACTGGACAATGACGAGGACGAATCAACGGAATTTCTTACGACAAACTACCACAACATCTCGCCCTACAAACAGCAACGTCAACGTTCTCTCACACCCGACCGCAACGACTCGCACAGTTCGTCGAGTAGTCTGCGCAAGCAGAGGTCAATTACGCCGGAAAGTCGATCGTTGACCCCTGAAGATCGGCGTAAGAAAGGATCACAAGGGTCGCTCGGTTCACGACAGAATTCCGGGTCCCGCAGCAATACGCTCGAAAGGAACAAGAAATACGAAGAAAAATCATTGAGTGCTTCTAGAAGCTCGTCAAGTTCGAGTTATAGTGGGCGAGAGCACGATGCACTACCACCATCCACAACTCATCGACGAACGACCGCTAGGAATTCCAAAGCCGCTGAAGATCATCGCATTCGACGATCGAGGTGAGCTTTTCAATATAAACTATACAAACAACGTCTTTAATAAAAACAAAATAAAATACCTCTTTACAGATCTCTTCAGCTGACGGAACGCTCGCCTAACCGATCACACAAAATGGTCGTCTGTGTGGGACAAGCTCTGCCGCCTAACCAACCACCGATCTACCATCAATCATCGATCAGATCCTCGGTGAATAGCGCATTTCCGCCGACAATTCGCACAACAACCAACCAACCGACTCACCAGCAGATACTAATCACCAATGCCAACAGTAATCGCAATCTACGATCGTCCGAGATCGACAAGAGTCGATCGTTCGATTTCGACTACGGTACGTACAGCAATCAGAATGTGCCTACACGTCTGGACTTTGTCGACAAAAGCCGGTCTTTCGACGAAGATTACAGGGAACAAAGCAATAATAACGGAAACACTAGCAGTAGCATGCGTTACCTACAAACCGCCGATCCTGGTCTGCGTAAGGTACGCAAATCATCACCGGTGCCATCGCCCCAGTCGTCGGGGACTAGCTCCAGCGCAACTCTAGGTACGCGTCAAACTAGCCCGCAGAACTATGGCACCCGACTGTGCGATCACGAACTAACCTACGACATGCTACGACGATCGCTCGATCGATCACCGATCATGGACTTTAGTCGCGACTATGATATCCCACAATCGATGAAAAACCGTGAAACTATCAATGCCGGCGGCAATAGTGAACTCAACTTTCTAAGCAGCAGCGAAAGGATATACGATCACCCGACCACCAAACGCCCGAATCAGTCACCCAGTGACAGCAACTACTCACTCGATCGGCTGCACAACTCTCGAGACAGCCTTACGCCGGACTCAGCCAATGAATTTAAAACGATCGTGACCAGTGACGAAAGACTACGCTCCGAGTATCTCTACCGTCAGCAGCAACAGCAACGATCGCATCAAGGAACCAACAGAGGAAGGTATTGAAACGTTGAATTCTTGACACACAACAGCTTGAATAGAGTTAAACCCTAGATGACTAGTGTCTAGTCCCCTCCTTATATTGTATTAAGAGCTAAAATCAAAAAAAAAAATCATTAAATATAAACACTAAAAAAAGACTCTCATAACTGTAGTGCTTAACTAAAAAAAACTCATCTAAGACCAAAAAATATTAACTAACCAAAAAAAAATTACAACCCGTTTAACTGTAATCGTATTAGTTGCATCTCTATATCGCACCATCAAAACCTTCAAAGCATATAATCCTCTAGAAAACTCACAAAAAAAAATGCAACCACCCCGCTAAAAAAAAAATAACTGTCAGCTTATAAATAAAATTGTAAAAATGTTGTTAAAATTAGTAAAAAAAAATGTATCTAACCGCTAAATCACCAACCATCATCATCACCACTAACCACTCAAGATATCACCCAACTTCACTATTTCAATCGAATGCAAGAATGTCAAAAAAAATTTAAGTGATCATGTCAAACAAAACACTATCAAATAAACTGTCAAAAAACAATCTTCGTCTGTGATTTTTTTGTTCTGTGATTTGTTTTTTTTTTTGTTTCTTTTTTCTTTTTTTATGTTTTTTTTTCAGTTCGTGTACAGCTAGTACCTGCGATTTTTGGCCACATTGTGGCGCCAATTACAATCAAATTGTATCAAAAGCAAAAAACCAATCACCACCACAACAACAACAGCGGGTGTCATCAACAACCCAACAACAACCCATCAAACGTCAAATGAATGGCTGTGCAAATGTATCAAACGTCAAGAGAAGTTTAGACATCAGTTCGGGCAGTACAAAAAGTTCCAGTGTCAAGACTGTAAATGGTGAAACGCGCGGTTTTTCAAATATCGTTAACGGTAATCAAAGTAAAAATCGCGATCGTGTAACGATAAGGAACAATATTTCGACAACCGCAATACGTATTGTTGGGAACACAAGAAGTCGACCGACATTAGCTCCACTTTCGACATCGACGATGTCGATATTCCTGGGAGACTGTGAGATGCCAATCACAAGAGAACGAGACTATCAATGTTCACCAACGGCTAGTGGAACGTCCTCGGGCAGTGGCGGAAAGTATGGACATTCTCCCAGCGGCGAATGGACTGCCTTGGATAGCATACGATCGAGGTGAGTTTTTTTGGCAATCTTATTATTTTTTTTAAATAGGTTCACAATTTGTTTTGTAATTACAAATACAAAATAAGAGAACGCTGCAGTTTTAATAAGGGCAGTAGTTGGACCAGCTTTAACTAATATTTAAGTGCAATAAGCATGTTCGAACTCGGCATATCTGTGAATAGCCATTCTGCGCCGAAATCCATTAACCAGGGTACTCATTCCGTAACTTTCAAAATACTTTCAAAATGATAACCGTTGATGATAGTGAAGGAGACTTTCTGGGTTTGATTTATATGCATGTGCACACACACAATAAAAATTATATTCTATGTACCTAGACAGTCTCCTACACTACCGTCGACGATAATCATTTTAAAAGTTACGGAATGAGTACCCAGGTGTTATCTGAAACTGAAAGCTAGATCTTAAAATGTTGATTCATTTCAGCAGGCTACAAAAGAAAAGCGTCTTTAGCTTTTATTAGATCACTGTACGATTTTGCACCCTTAGGCCTCTTGAACAGAGATGGTGGCAGAAGATCCGAAAGGTCAACGCAAGTGATCGCTTCCGGGTATCCAATAAATTGGAGTTAGGGGTTGTGCTTTAGGCTAACTACTCACTCATGTAAAAAGAGCTGATTTTATTGTTGACGACCACCCTAATGTCTGCATTTGGAACATTAAATAGAAGATATGCAGCCGAACCATTAGCGGCAGCCCTATTCTGCTACATAGCAGATATTACTACCGCCCAGGAAATACGATGGGATGGACCAAGCACAAGGAGGATGAAAAATATTGAACGCATTCTACTAATCCGCATCAAGGCCGAATTCGCCAACGTAAACCTTATGCGAGCTTCTGCGATATCCTGGACAAAACCTAACGAAGTTCGATGTTAATATCGTGCTGGGAGATTTTATCGCAAAGGTACAAAAATACAATATATTTAGCAGTATTGTCCGAAAATACAGCCTACACGACACCACGTCTGGCAACGGACTTAGCAAAACCCAATAACGAAGAACAATGGCGACGATGTCAACAAGCCATTAGATCAGCTGCAGCGATTGGGCTACGTTTCTCTAGACGACCAGTAAGGAACCCCTGGTTTTATGAATAATGTCGATAGATACTCGCAGGGCTACAAGGCACGGATACAGTTAAAGACGAGAGCTGGCATTGAGCTTAATAGGCAAATAATAAGAAGAGAACAAGCTTTCCAGAAAGAAAAAAAAAGTGGAAAAAACGGGCGACCGGATATATGAGGTGTGGCACTGCAGGAGCATTGAAGATGTGAGGTGTGGCACTGCAGGACTGATATTTGTATGTTTTACCAAACTGTAAAACGCCAAAACCAGTAATAAATAGTGCAAATAGAATCATGTCGAGATGAACAGGGGAAGTTCTTAATTAAGGCAAAGTCGATGCTGAGGGTCTATAGACTACTAAACGGCGATGACAAATTGACGAAAAATCTCCTGCTGTCAAAAAGAATGAACCAATCAATATTGGCGACGATAGCAAAAACTACCCACAGCTTGACCTAAGAGAAGTGTCGATAACTATACCTGTACTTAAAGTTAACAAGGCTGCCGGAAATGACTACCTTCTCACCGATCTTTATAAAATACCGGAGATGATTTGGTAAGTAATATAATCGACCAACTCATAAGCAAAATATGTTTGGATGAAAGTATGCCGATCCAGAAAAAAGGAGATTTTTCTGAACAAGGCTAACTACAGAGGCATACGTTTTAGCTCCTACGTAAGCCTACAAGATCCTATCTGCCTTAATATGTGAACGTCTGAAACCTTTTACCAACAACCTGATCGGCCCTTATCAGTGTGGTTTTAGAAAAGATAAGTCCACAACCGATCACATCTTCACACATCTGGACATCCTAGAAAAAAATCCAAGAAGTCTAAATTGATGTCCACCACCTATTCTTCGGTTTTAATATCCTCAGCAAAGGACATCATTTATAGAGACGAACTATAAAGAGCCATATCTAGTTTTTATATACCGCTAAAACTCCTCCGTCTGCGCAGGTTGACGATGGAGAATTCTCGTTGCACCATCGGAGTCCGGAACGACCTCACCGACAAAATTCGATTCGAAATATGACTTCTTTGACTTTTTGAACGTCATTCTTGACTGCCAACACCAAGGATATTGACATCACCGGTCGGTTTCAACTACTTGTCACATTGGACTTTTAAGATGGCTAGGACGGTGTTCATTCGTTCTATAGAATGAACACCGATCACACAAAGTCTTCGATTCCCAGCCAGGCGTCGCGTCGGACGAACAAGACCACGCCTTAAGAGGGGCCCACGAGAATAAACCGACTTGCGCAACTGTAGGAAGTTAGCTGTAGCGCTCATTAAATAAGTAAGTAATTTATAGATGATATAGATATAAGATCTATTACTTTCGAACCTTTGGATTGTATCCCTTTTTAGGCATAATATAACAATGATAAAACCTAATCAGGTTATTGATGAAAGGCTTACATATTGTGACAATAAAGATCTTTTGGATGTAGGACTTGCTTACATTACATCCCTTCAAAAAAGTTATATATACATATATCGGGTTTTTCAATAAGAGCGCTACAAAACCTTTTTTTTTAAATAAAACAAAAAAAAATAAAATCAATGAAATTCTTTTTTCCTGTGAAAGTACGGTCGATGCCATTTTGTATGGAACTTGATTTCTTTTGCATGGCCACCACGGGCACGCTTGCAGAAGTCCAGACGCTGAACTCAATTTTCGACGGTTTTCAAGCATAAATCGGCCGATACTGCTGCAATTTCACGTTCGATATTCGTACGAAGTTCATCAATCGTCGCTGGCTTGTTGGCATAGACCATAGACTTGACGTAGCCCCTTAGGACCGAGGCGGCCAAGCGAATGGACAATTTCGTAAGATAATACGTTCTCCAAACTTGGTTTCCAATAAATTGATTGTGACATTCGCTGTGTGGCTTGTGGTGCCGTCCTGTTGGAACCACATGTCCTCCAAGTCCATATCATCCAATTGGGGCCAAAAATATTCGGTTATCATTGAACGGTAGCGATTCACATTCACAGTAACATGCCGGCTTGATCATCACGGAAGAAGTACGGCCCAATGACGCCGCCGGCCCATAAACCACACCAAACCGTATTTTTTTCGGGATGCAATGATGACTCATGGAGTACGTGTGGATGACCAATACCGCATATTTTGTTTATTGACGAAGCCATTCAGCCAGAAATGAGCCTCATCGGCCATCGCTGAAGATGATTTTTCGATGAAAATCCGAATCATTTTCAAGTTGTTGCGTCAATTTAATCTTGTAAGGATGTAGGCCAAGATCTTTTCGCAAAATTCGCCACAACGACGTCACAGAGATGCCCAACGCTTGAGAACGACGTGTGAGAGACACATTTGGGCTTTCTTCAACTGAAGCCTCAGCGGCAGCAATATTCTCAACACTACGGGCACTTCTTTGTCTCACTGGTACGGGATCATTTTGTAGTGTGCCTGTGGATTCAAATTTTTCCACTAGACGCTTAATTGTTGATCTGCTAGGACGATTATGACGACCATAAATTGGACGTAGCGCTCTTAACGTTTAGGCCACTGACTCTGAATTTCGGTAGTAAATTTTAATAATTTTGACTCGTTGTTGGCTCGTATATCTTTCCATCATGAAATGGCAAACCTTACTGAAGAGAAATGTCAAAAGAGCGGCAAGAAATATGGCGTCGTTTGCTGTCCCTGTCGCTCTACCTTGCAGCGTCCCTGTTGAAAACCCTTTAGTTAGGGGGTCGGGCATCATTTTTGGTGGCCTAGTTTCGCTTAGCTTAGATATAACTAGATCAGATAGACGATGGACAGCGGTTGCTATTGTCACTTTTAATATCAAGCTTTCGTTCTACCTTATTGGTCCCTTTCAACATTTAAAGAAAGAGTAGCCTCAGCAACGATTTGGACAGTCAATTTCGTTCCATTCCATATCATCAGGATTTTGTTCAGGCCTCATATGCCTCACATTGTCGGAAAGCTGGTATGCTTTATTTATTTTTTTTTGGTGCCGCCAACGGATGTGAGATCTTCAAAGATGCTAATAGTCCATACCTTCATCATGCACGATTTGCACCTGACGATTGCACCACTCTCCCCGCAGCACTGCCGTTAGGTATTACCACGAGGAACTGGTTAGCCTTACAATCTGAACTCCCACCCTTCAGCGTTTTGTTGTTTTAGACGCTCAATTGTTCTCAATTCGTTTACGACGCTCGTTACAAAATGTTTTACTTTGTTCCATGTTTCGTCTGATAGGATCTCGCAAATTATACGGTTTGCGTCTGGGAGGTCAGCATTGCGTCTTTTTCTTCGTTCGTACATTGTGGACAGATCGAATCCGCAATGGTTTGCTAGAAACTGCGTGATAAAGAAATTAAGATCGCCCAGGGAGCTCCTAAAGCGTTATAGATAAGCCTCACCTCTAGTTGTGGAATAAGCTGCTGTGTCCGCCTTCCTGTGGTAGCAATGTTCTACCGGTTTTACCAGTTAAGAACAGTGATTGCTCTTTCCTCTCTCTGTATTGCATATATTCAATACGGTGCAGTGCAAAAACCCCCTCGGGGCTAAATTCACAAGAAAAGGAAATAACTCCTGCTGGTGTTATTGCCATTTCATTTGAAATGGCATTCTATTCAAGATTGTGTGTATGCAAAGTTTTAATATGAGTGGGGGCCATGGTGCTCCCCTACAACCCCCTGGTTGGGCTCATTGTAGAATTTAGATAGCAAGCAAGGTAAATACTTATTTCCATTTTGATAAGGGCCTATTTCCTTTTTTTGTGAATTTAGACCCGCGGGGCTTATTTCCAAAGGGGTTATTGAATTGCACCATTCAATACGAGTTAGTTGCGAACACGTTTCCTCATGTAGACTCTCTTCATTTTGTTAGCATGGATGT
Organism: Rhingia campestris; assembly: GCA_932526625.1. Lineage (NCBI taxonomy): Eukaryota > Metazoa > Arthropoda > Insecta > Diptera > Syrphidae > Rhingia > Rhingia campestris. Next base: position 55,488,697 of record OW052184.1, on the reverse strand, counting down.
CAATAGGGATTATTCCGGCTCGGACTATAGTGCCGCTTCCTCTGAAGCGGTTCTAAAATCGGAAATTGATCCCAAAGCATTAAGTCACTTTTAATAACTTTCTCCTGCATTCTTCTCTAACCATTTCGTCCGCCCAGACTGGTTCTGCGTACAATAACGCTGAGCTTATAACTCTGGCCAAACGTTATCTGCGACTGCCTCTAACTCCACTGATGTTCGGCAATATTCTTGCAAACGATTATCAAAGCATCGATGCCTTTTTAAAATGAAGTCTAGGTACGCCTTGAAGCTAAGTCTGTTGTCGACAATAACAACAGGTAACGGATTGCTGGTTTCGATCGAATTATTTGATCACCTACGCTTACTTGCATGTGTTCCACTAATGTTCGGCTAGTTATCAGAACTGTTTAAGCAGACTCCAACCAGCTTTTGATTACAGATATTTATCCGTTATGCTTTGCCATGGTAACGATGGCGATATCAGGCTACAAACTTCACCCTTCGTGGCATTGGCAGCCTCGAACCACCATCGTACATAATTTTCTGCAGAACTGGTCTTAGAACAGATCCTTGCGGAACGCCTGCTGACGCGTTGTATTACTCTGTGCCATTATGCTTTGCCATGGTAACGATGGCGTTATCAGGCTACAAACTTCACCCTTCGTGGCATTGGCAGCCTCGAACCACCATCGTACATAATTTTCTGCAGAACTGGGCTTAGAACAAATCCTTGCGGAATGCCTGCTGACGCGTTGTAGTACTCTGTGCCGTAGCTTAGCCTTCTGTTCTTGAAGAAGCTACAAAGAATCCTGAGAATATAGCTCGGAACGTTCATTTTGAGTAAATGGTTCAAGATTCCGGACCAGTTTGCGGAATTTTATGACTAAGGTGACAACTGTTGCAAAGCCGAATTTTTGCTTGCGAGCAGATATCTGCCGACCAGCGTTCTCCGTGTAACTATTCGTCATTATACCCTATCCCATAGAGGTATATTCGTTTTGATACATAGATTTTGAAACATGATTTTAAGACAACTAAACGCGGAAAGATGGGAGAGATTGTAAGGCTAACCAGTTCCTCGTGGTAATAACGGCAGTGCTGCTGGGAGAGTGGTGCAATCGTCAGGTGCAAATCGTGCATGATGAAGGTATGGGCTATTAGCATCTTTGAAGATCTCACATCCGTTGGCGGCACCCAAAAAAATATAATATGTAAATTAGACTAAATGACTGCTGTACAGGCAAAGAGAAATAATTTAGCTAGATATACCTTAAAGTATATGGATCGATTCAGAATCGATAGCTGAGTCTGTCTGTCCGTCCGTCCGTCTGTCTGTATGTCACCCATTTTAAGGCCTTAAATTTTGAGCTAGGGTATTAAAATTCGGTAAATAGAATCTTTGTCCGAGGCTTCAGAATAAGTGCAAACAATTTTTTAAATCCGCTCACTGCCACGCGCACTTTTTAGAAAAACGTTATTTTTGGTTAAACGCTTTAAAGATTTAAAAACAACTTTCTAAACAATTTAGACAATCATAATATCTTAATTTCATTTATATATAGTTTTTTTAAACCCCCACTTTTTGGGGGCGTTTTTAGTAAAAAACTGTTTTTGTTCAAATTTTAAAAAGTTTGAAAACTCTTTTTATGCTAATGCTTCCGTAATGGTAATAAAAACATTCTGTCCATAGATTATTTTCACCCACGCCTACTTTTTGGGGGTGTTTTCCTACAAAAACCATTTGTATACCCTACCCCAAGGCATATGCAATAAGAAAACGTTGTTTTTTGTGGTTCGGTAAGACAACCGTCATTTATTTTGCTCACTTTAAATTGTTATGGTATATAGTTAAAATGTCTCAAGAACTCCCGCTGGATGGATACCTTAAAAGAGAGCAGTCCCATCGATGTCAATGTGTTTTCTGATCGATCGAAGTATCTTCTTGCCGAAAACGGGATGTCAACAGAACTCTCATATTCATATAGGTAGGGGACTTCTTCATTAATGAGACTGGAATATTCACTGTATCCTTTTATTTTAATATTAGTCATGGAGGAAAGATTCCACAACGACAATCCATTGTTGGAAAGCCCAATAAACCACTTTTTCATATCTGAACACTCATGTTTAAGATAATTCGATTGGATAAAAGGAGATATTTAGATCACCATTACCACTGGAGTAATTAGGCACAGTTTCAACGACTGGGGAATCAGTTTTTACCATCCGCCTACAAAACTCAATGATCTAAAGGGAAACATAAATTTTTCCGAAGATATGAATTCTTAAGATCCACTTAATATTTTGACCCACCCTGTATATTAGCGCCAAATTTAAAAAAACAAAAACCAAAATAATGTTCATATCTACATATAATCCTACATTTCTCAAAGGCTTGCGTGGATTTCATGCTTTGAAAGTGGACGTGGAACTGGCGCCAACGCATCCTTTCCGGAAATGAAAAACTGTCAAGTAGGTTTCAATTCCCGGTTAAACATCCTCATAAATGCCGCGCTATCTAGGGAAATTATTTATTCCCCTAAACATGCAAGTCTTCTCCGCCGCCTCTAATATGATTTTGTACATTTAGAATTCCCAAATGCAACATGTGTGTGTGTATGTGTGTAACCTAAAAGTTCAATAAGAAGCTGCACAATCCCCAAAACAAATCCATCTGATTGCTGGAAAATCCACTTTAATCCACTTTCTCCAACTATGTCGCCAATTATTTCCTCACTTGTCGGTTTTCCATGTCCCCATACCTTTCAATTCTTAATCCACTCCCCCAAACCCCTATCATATGGAAACAAATCCAATATTATGGAATTTGTCATCCAGCTTATGATATCAAATAAATTCTATGCCTCAAGTTACAGATACACCTGCTTGCGATTTACATATCAAAGAATCCTCCAAAGGATTTTTTTTTCTTTCTATTTTTGTACATTATTTGAAAAAAAAAAACAATAATTTCTCTGTTCTCTTCTATCCTACAGGACATCGAAAAATAACGAAACGAAACAGAACGCCACGTCAACCGTAATCACACATGCAAAAAGCTTAACTGAAACGACAACGGCACGTGAACGACTCCGCAGTGTATCCCTCCCGAATATCCTGAATTTGTCCGTATCACAGTGAGTACATATCTAAGCAATTGTTGTTGTTCGTAGTCGTTGTAGTGTTTTGTTTAAATTTCTTAATATTGTCGTGCGTCATTGAGGCAAACAGCAAAATTCTCACGTATGCACGTATCCATGCAAGAAATAGAAATCCTGCTGCACTTCCTGTGTGATGTACATGAGCACACTCGAGAGTAGAAAAAAAACTTACTTGCAATCTCTAGAGTTACACTGGTGGATTTGCATTTAATTCTTAGAATAAACCAAAACTCTGAGGATTATAATTCCCACACCAGGACTCTGTCGGTTTTTACCCATTCAAGGCTGGGGAAGGTATTTTTTTTTTTGTTGGCCCACTCTCTTTTAAGGTTGGATAGTAGTTCTTAATACATAGCACAGTGAAACTGTTTCCGTTTTCCGCTATCTGTCTGTCCGAATGTCTGTCTAAATTGCATAAATGCCAGGAGAGCTGCTTAGTGATTCTTCGAAAGCCCTGAATTCGGGGAATTCTATGAATTCCTTAAGTTTAGTTGGTTTAAGTGATGGCACCTCGTCCCGCAGAGCCACCCTATTGAATACTTGTATTACATTTGTGTGACATCCTTTATGGGTTATTCAAACGCAAAAGTTATTTGAATGCGACCATGTGCAAGGTAATTGTGAATCAGTGTGTGTGTTTGTGATGCTATAGTAACGAAGCACACATCCTGATTTCATGACTGTCTTGCTCACTGTTAAGTTAATTGATAATGATGACAGTGGGTTGGGTATGAACACTCATTTATACAGAAAGGTATATTGTCCTTGATTGTCTATGATCCAATTGACAAGAGAACATTGATTTGGTTGATATTTAAAGAATATAGTGTAGGGGAGATTGGACCCTTTCCAATGAAATCATGCATCATGAAAATGTCCTACCAAGTGGCAATAATATGATAGACAGTTATTGGTGAGGTTTTGTGTGGATATTTCCATGGAAATGTGTTGTGATCGAAGGAAGACATATGTTGAGTCGGAATTAAGATAGAAGGTTGAAATCATTGTCGATTGTTTTCAATTCTTTAAGGACCTTTAAATTGCCCAAGGTCTAGAGGCTCTGAACCAATGGAGCTTTGAAAACAGATGTTTGAATGTATCTTCATCGTTGTACTGTGGAAATCTGCGCAGACCAATTACCTTCCGTTAATGCTCGTGAGTTATCTAAGGAAGACAGTCTTTATTCAAGAACAAAATATAAAATATTTTTTACGGACGATCGGTGGGTCACGTATTAAACTTATTCAAAAAGATGGGTAGTGAACCGAAACAAAGTAAAATCGTCACCGTATCATTAACTTACCCCTCCATGGCGCACTTGGAAGATGGGAAGTGAACCGAGAAAAGTGAAATCGTGATCGTCACCGTACCATTAACTTCCCCCTACAATGGCGCACTCGGAAGATGTGGACTGAACCGAGAAAAAGTGAAATCGTGGTTGTCACGACGTCCCACGACGGCTCCATGTTTTTTGTTTTCCTTATACTGGACTAAAGTTACTCGAACTTAGCTTAGCTTAGCTTTTACATCAATTAAGTGTCATTTGGGTTCAGGTAAGTTGGACCAAGAAGGGTTTGTTGTGATATCAAATAAACCTGTCGTCTTATTTTATACGATCTGGCCATGAGCAACTCAAGATTCTCACTAGGGGAAGATACTACTTTACTTTGCCAGATCACCCACAACGTCAAGGATAAGAAAGAATAAGAAAGGCATCTTGTCTCAGACAAATTTCGGTAAATATGTAATAACTAAGTTATGTTAGACAAATCCTCCAATTGACTTCGTTTTACGGTAAGATCCCAATGCTCTGGAAGTCTAGTATAACTTACTTATTACATATTTACTGAAATGTGTCTGAGACAAGATGCCTTTCATCCAATCATAGGAACACTGCAGTCAGCAATGTTGCCCAAGCGTCCTGGCATTCGCAATAGCTCGATCCTTAACACGGAGTTTCCGTATGTCTTTTCGTTTTTAATATGGAAGCTTGGATTCGAAGATTCTTTTAGCTGGAGCATTCCAGTTCGTTAGGAAACCAACATTTTATTACACGTTCCGCATTGTATCTTCTCCTCCATTAGCATACAGGACCAAATGTTTTCATCTAAAGTGCGGATTTTCTGCTGGACTCACTGCACCGTAAAGTAGGACTAAGTGGATTAGGTTTCGAAATTTGAATTTTGAAGGGGTGCCAATCTGTTAAAGGTGTTTGTCTGAGATAGGGCAGCATTCCATCCTAATCCATCCTGAGCACGATGAACAGGCGAAACGCATCTGTCGTGTAGTTAGACATGAAGACGCGAATTCATCCTTTTTCGTAAATTCCGCTGTACCTGCATGCTGAAAGCTATCGGTAATCAGCAGCTTGACAGATTTGTTCAAGATAGTATCTTTCGAGCTTAAACTTGCCCTACACATAATCTGTTCAAGGACGAGATTAAAGACATCGCATGATAGCGCATCTCGATGTCGAAACCCAATACGGACTATGGTGTATTTTTTCGGTGATATGAGGTTGACTCCTTGACATTGTGCCTTCTAAGCAGCTGCTTAATGCCTTGCGCATCTGTGACTTGGTTGCCATTGTAATTTCTTAGAACTTGCAATCTGATCTTTAGGCCAGCTGTCAGTTGTCAGATGGTATACTTGTTGTAAGACTGTTAGATTTCTCTTAGATGGGAGGCTGCATTTTCTTCTCTTTTTTACGAACCGTTTAAATCTCTTACCTTATTCGGGATCAATACTCTTACAGCGCCGCTCGAGTTAAGCATTGTAGCGCTTTGGTATGTGCCTCTCCTGCTGCCTATTCTTGTTACTTCCAAGCATTATCATACTATTGGAAGAAGCCATAGGTTCGACTAGGTGAATTGGGTGTTTACATTGGTGTTAGGTGGAAGGCTAGCTGGCAATGATCTGACAGATCATTCGACTAGGTCAATAATTGTCAACTATAATAGGTATCTTAATTCAGCCGTTCAGATTTGACATATAACAGAAGATTCTGCCATTGTACAAGAAGTAATCACGCACACATGAATAGTTGTGAGAAAAGGCTTGATTCTGGATCCTATGGAGCTTGTTGCGGTAATAAATTGTAACTGGCAGAGCGAGGAGTCTATCACTCAGCTGTTCTCTGTAGACCATAACTATCTCCGGGGTTCTGCAAAACGACCAACGTGAAGTCTCCTTTTCTGTAGCATATTATCGTTTAACTATCGGGCTCTGAATTTAGCTTCGACGAGAAAATGGTCAAGAATCGATGTTTGGCCTTCTGAAAATATTTACACCAAAGATTTTAGATGCGTATACCTAGGAAAGGTTACCACATGGTCAGTATTGTTGGCGGTTGGACCAACTGCGGATCACCAGGTTAGTTTGAGTATACGATTTGGAGAAAACCTTGTGCTACTTAGAGGTTCGTGTCGCTGTTAGGTGAACTGTGTTACAAGTCTGCGGGTGATTAGACTTGTTCTCTTAGCTCCTCTTAACATCTGCCGTTATTTTACTGTAATAATTGAATAGATCCTCAACATGTTTTCAGTCTCGTCGGTAAGGCTGTAAGTATGAGGCTAATATTACAGTATCATATAAAGTAAATCAACCTTAACCTATATAAGTCAGCTCTCACAGTAATTTGTTTACCAATAACAGTCTAAGTACTAGGCACCCAGTAGCCTAGCCACATAGAGGCCGTGAGTCAGAGTTGGTACTCATTAGATAAATCAAAATGATTGTTTTTTTTATATATCATGGCATTGTTTTGCATTTGATGACACATCTATGACACATTGCTGATCAAAGAAATCTCCAATTACAATAGCAATTGTTCGTTTCATTTTTAACCATTGGAATATCCAGATCTCTACGGAGGTCTTCGTTTCTTCTGTACCACGGTGCATTGACGAATAATCTAAACAATCGTCCATCTGACCACCACGCACCACGTACACTCTTGTGGATGCTACGCATCCCCAAAGACAACAAACATTGCAAACATAAGAAGTTATTGCCGTTATGGAGCGCAGTGTTCAGGAGAATTCGAATGAGTCGATTCGGCTTGATTCTCCTTTTCAAAGCGAAATTTAGTTCTCCGATGAAGCCCATTTTGGGTTAAACGGATATGTAAACAATAAAAATTCTCCATCTTGGAATGGATAAAATCCCGAAGCCTTTGTCGAGAAGCCTTTGCATCCAATAAAAATCACTAGTGTGATTGGGCTGGTGGAATCATTCTGGAATTCTTCAAGGATGATGTCGGCCATAGTGTAAGCGCTATAGAAACACGATTTCAGAATTTTTCGTTCCTCATGTAACAGAGCTTTAGTTTCAAAAAGATAATGCAACATTCCATACGGTTCGCGACACCATCAATTTATTGCGGGAAACATTTGCTGAGCGCATAATTTGGCGTAATGGACCTGTGAACTGGCATCAATGATCCTGTGATCTCAAACCATTGAGTTATTTTCTTTGTTGCCCTAGTTGCTCGGTAAAGTTGTCGAAAATTCGACTTCAACATTCGACATAAGCACTAATCGCATAAAAGTATCTATCAAATAAAGCTTAATAAAGCTTGTCATATACATTAACGTTAGCTTCAAGTGTATTATTTCATATCGAATTTGTATACTTCTAAAAAAACACCTAATAGCACTCCCTTTATAATCGAAAAAGGCTTAAATCAACAAGGCCGCTCTGATGGCTTACCAGTGAGCAGTGGTGATGTGACTACATACACCAAAATACCTTTCCCAATCTAAATTATTTTCTGCAATAAGCTTGTCAATAATGTTAAACAAGTCCTTGGTCTTCGCATTTTCGATTATGCTTTTGCAGAATAAAAGTTCTTCGACAATAATATATGAGCCAGAAATCATACGTAACAAATAAAATGTGCATTTTTATTACTGTCAGTAGCCTTATCAAGTTGCAAACCAAAATCCTTGCCTTTAATTTTTTCTATTAATTGGTACTTCAGATCCTCAGCTATGTCAGTGATTCTTCGACTGATAGTATTGTTAGATAAAGGTGCATTGGAAATTAATTTTTCCGTTGATTCTCCCACGATAATATTCACCATGTCGAAAGCAGGCGGTAAATAAGCTCTTCTGCAATCGTATGAGGTTTTTTGCATTTTACTCCTCCGTATGCCACCTTGAATGATGCTAACAGTTGGTTATTAGATACTGAAGCTTGCTGCGTGAACACGATTTTTGTTTTTATTAAATTTTGTGATTTCCGGTATAATGAATCGTCTCGAGATGTCGTTTTAACCAAAACGTATAGAACTACATAGAGTGCGCATCTCATATAATGAAAATTTACTTTTTGGAGTACTGATATTGATACCCCAGTGTTAACATGGGTACCACAGCATCAAACACAACCATAGTCGACGCATACGAATGACGCAGAAATTCCTTTTCGCAATTACCGCCAGCGTCTGAAACGCCTGTACAATTTTTAGTTGTGATGCGTACTCTATGTAGTTCCATACTGTTTGCCTTAACTTACTCAGAAACATACTTTCGGATGAAAGTACATTCAAACAAAATGCATTTTTGACAAAAAACAATCGACACCGTTAAAACAATACACGACGATACATCCGACCCTTCAATATCGGTTTTCAACTACTGAAAATATTTAAATAATACCCATTGCTAGGTTGGTAATTTTTTTAATTACCTCTCCATGCTGGACTGATGTGTCAAAAGAGTGGTTGCCGCACTTTAGCTAGATCAAAGTATACAACGTATCTAATTCTAAACAACAATTGTATCTCAACCAGAAATAACTTCAACGTAAAGCGATCCCAACCTTAACTTAGCCAAATCAAATTCAAACTTTATCCGAAAATCCGACATGAATCATGAAATGTACCCCTGAACTCTATATAATTCGGCAAAGCTTTGTAAAAAATCCTTGAATTTTGTTCTCCCTAGCAGTTGGAATCTCGACTCAGCTTATACTTTCATATAAATTTTAATATCTATACAGACATAGCACGAATTGCTATCCAATTATGTGTATCTTTCGAATATATGTGTTTTGGCCAAATTATAAATGTGTAAATGTATATCGTACAATCATCTGGTCACGCTACTAAAACTGCAAACCAGATGGTTGTGTCTTATTTTCAGTTCGCCTGCAGTTCTTCGAAAAGCTCCTTCATGAGATTACCCCCTTCTAACTTAGTATAACTCAAATAAAGGAGAAGATCCTTTTTCGCCCACCCACAGTGATGTTATTGCACTATAACATTGCAATGCCACGTATAGCACTCTTGCACCAAGCAGATACTGCTATAGATACAGTTGGGTAATAAAGAAAGAATGTTTAAAGGATATAACCATTTTTACAACCACAAAAATTCGTACAATAATAACGTTCGTGCAGTAAAAATAACTGTGCAACCTTCAAAAGGGAATCGATTACTTCCTTTTAAAAAAGAAATGTAACAAGTGTGGCAGTGTCTATATGCAGTAGGTACTTAACAACCCACTCTAGCCCGCCCCGTCATCTCAAGATTTCGTATCTAACGAAACCGCTGCGTTGTTCTTTTTCAGTATAGTGTAATGTAAGAGATACTCTCGTATAGAACGCATGCAACTCGACGAAAGAATGGAAAAATGTTGCTGGGAATAATTCGATACGCTGATTTATGGCCCTTAAGGGCTGAGCACCACATCAGTAGCGATAATAAATGCCAGTCATTCGAGAAGAAAAATAAAGAGCTGCGAAAAAAGCAGCGCCCACAGAGACCAAACAAAGTTGTAATATGCCAGGCGAAAAAGTTCATCCAACTCAAACAATCCGTCTATCTCTCTCTGGAAGTCAAGTGGTGGTGGCGCAGTCGAGTGACGGGGACATAAATTGCACTAGAAATGGCGGATTTTTCATTTTTAATTTATGAACACACCATCGTTATGGGGAAGTCAGTGTGGTTAAAGAAGAACTCACTTTGTTTGTCCAATTTAATCAGAGGACCGAATAAATTAATTGATGTTGAATGAAGAAGGATCTTCTAAAGGAGAGTTAATGCATGCATACAGGGTGTAGTCAAGTGATTGGCATATTTTATTAAATGATAGCATTTGACAAGGATTTCTACTTAGCATCATCTGAAACAGTTGGTCTCAGATACATGTAAAGTTAAAGAAGTGTGATGTGGGACTTGTTTATACCACGACTTTGGAAACTCATTTATAATTCCAGCTTCTTATTTATAGCACTCAATTTAATTGGACAAATGAGTGCTTTACAAAAGGAAAGCAAATTGAGAGGATTATTATTGAACAACAAAATGTGATTTGACGTGTTGACACTCAAATACCCATTCCACATTTTCATGAATTTTGTACACTTAATAGCATTCTATACTATTTTGATGAAAATTTAATGCAGATGTGTACAAAAGAGCAAACAAAGTGGTACGACAGAACCCGATGTTCATAACCGCTGTATCACAGGAGACGTTCTTTTTCAAATACTTGCTCAAGTGGCGATACAAACCGTAATCAAACTGCGCCTTAACCAACATCCCTTCTTATTAGCCCAGACCTTAGTTCACTGCCTCCAATTGCGCACTTCATGTTGATTGAGTCCGCGCCATTTAGGGCAATGTCATCCTTTACAGCGTCTGACGCCTGTTGGAGAATCAAAGACCCGGTGTATTGGTGTCGATTCGCTCTACATGACCTTACTTATTTATTTAAGTGGCGCAAGAGTCCGAAATAAACCTGGGTCTTAACCAACATGCCTCTCCAATTAACCCGGGCTATAGCTAACTGCCTCCAGTTGTACACTCCAAGTTGGTCTGTTTCTTCTAATGTGCGCCACTTAAGGCGAGGTCTTCCATTACTTCGTCCGACGTCTGGCTGATATCGAACACCCTGCGAGCCGTATTATTGGTGTCCATTCGTTCTACATGTCCTAGCCATCTTAAACGTCCAATGTGGAGTTTTTTTTTTGACTAGGGGTATGTCGCTGTACAGCCCGTATAATTCTTGGTTAAATCATCGTCTACATAGCACGTAAACGCATACAGGACCGAACATTTTTCTTAGAATTTTCCTCTCAAATCGAACAAGGATTTCTTCATCCACTTTGACACGGTCCATGCTTCAGCGCCGTATCATCATCGCAGGACTGTGATGATCAGGGTCTTATATAGGATCTCATAAGTAGTTCGAGTGAAAGCTTTACTATACTAAATTGTCTTCTTAGCCCCAAAAAACAGCGGTTGGCAAGAGTAATTCTTCGTTTTATTTCTAACGAGATGTTGTTGTCAGAGTTAATAACGGAGCCGAGGTAGACAAACAGGCCTATTACGAATAAATTTTCCCGGGAAACTGTTCCTAATCATTTATTCGCGATAGCCCTGAAAGTCCCGTACTACCTCGAAATTATATCTGTCAATGGTGACGTTCTGTCCAATTCATCGATGTGTGTGTCCTTTCGTGTTGACAGCCCTCATTTCCTGCTAAACCCATTTTTGCCGTTTCATTCTCTATGCTAGCAAACGTGGCTCTGACATCACATTGAGTCCTACCGATGATGTCAATATGCTAGTAGTGGCACCGATTTTTGGAAAATTGTTTTGCACAATCCTCTCAAGAATCAAATTAAGAAGTCACATGATAGCGCGTTGCCTTGCCTAAATCCTTTTGCGGTATCGAATGTGTGGGTGAGGTCGTTTCAGACCTTGACCTTGAGCAGATAGAATTCCCCTTTGCCATATTGGGCGGTGTACCAAAACTAGGCATGCCTCTGTATAGTTCGTCTCTATAAAAGCTGCCGTATGAAGCATTGAAATCGACGAACAGGTGGTGGGTATCGATTTGGATTTCTTGGGTGTTTTCCAAGATTTGCCGAAGTATGAAGATATGATCGGTTGTGATCTCTCCTGGTCTAAAACCACACTCATAAGGGCTGATCAGGTTGTTGTTAAAGGTTTAAGACGTTTACATATTACGTCAGAAAGGGTCTTTTAGAGGATTTTGAGGAGTCTTAGGTCTTAGATCAATGCTGGAGTTCCGGGCAATATACCTAAAAAGTTACTAAAAAATCAAGTCTAACATCAAAATCCATGAGGTTTATATAGCTCGGCAGGAAGACCGTCCTCTCCGGCAGTCTTGATGTTCTTAAGTAAAGATATTGCTATCCGCACTTGGCTAAGGTCGAGTGACTGGCAGTTTACGCTGTCGACGTATTGAATGGGTTTTTTTACTTGGCAGTATAGGATTGCGAATCTGGTTCCTCCATATTCTCAACATCACCTGTGACAAAACTACGTTTCTCTCGACAGGAATCTATTGGGGAATTGTAGCCGTGGCTTTAAGGTTTTACACTTTGTTAAGACATACAAACATTATTCCTCGAATGGAACCTCTTAATCTTTGACCTTGGTCTTGGTCTTTTTTCTTCTTTCTGTAAGTCACAATTATTCCCTAATGTCAATACTAAAATCTTGTCTCGGTATTAACCAAAAGGTCTTGTATACATGTTAAATGTGATGTAAATCCGTTTCGCCGTTATGACTCCTGTTGTATGCATAGCCCGACAGACCGACTGATGGACAGAATCACCAAACACACTGTTGATTTTTTTTAAAAACCGAATTTGTTGACTAACTCCATTGTACAATTTCTACATCAAAGACTACCATGTCCTTAATCGTTTTGCCTAACGCCTGGCTACCAAAACACATAACCTTTCCATTCATTAATCATTATCATTCGACGAAAATGAAAACAAAGAACTCACCAAGGATTGCTCAGCTTATAGTTTGAAATACCACCAGTGACTTTTCGACATCCAGCATGACTTCTCCCTGCTGGATGTAACATGAATGAATGAACAAATCAATTTCAGGAAAATAAATATCGAATGCGTATATTAAACACCACGTGTCGTGCTTTTTAATTGAAATCCTTTTAATCCATCTCACGTCTGATGCTATCTGTCAAATTGTCAGTCTTCATTCACAACATGGTAACAGTTTGATTGTCGTTTACGGCTGACATTTTAAAGCACCCCTTAGTGGCAGAACGGAAATCATTTCCATTTCCTATTAAGGATTACTCCTTCCAAAATAGCCATATTACCGTGGGCAATGAAGTGAATCCTCATGAAATGGAACGATTATCCAGTTGAGACTTAGATCTGAATGAATGGATTACGGCTTACACTGAGGATGTGATAAAATGAGATCCACGTCAATTGGAATATCGGTCATCCTTGTCACAAGGCCATCGCAAATAAAAACTCTTGAATGTCTAAGGATGCTAAATGATAAATCGACATTCAACAGGATCAAATTTAATTAAACTAGTCCTGTTAACACCAATATACCTGATGACAGGTATAAAACGACAGCTGTCGTGGTTTCGGTCCTTGAATGTGAGCTATCTACCAACATGATTGTACCTTGAAAAGTTAAAAGCCTGTGGCATGTTTCTAATGAACATTCTAATGCACGACATTGTCACGGAAAGTGCACCCTCTGATACGCAATGATGAAATGCACATTTATACTCCTCGCACATGGGGTTGTTTCTGTGTGTGTGTGTCGCGCATGAGGGGTTAAATCCCTAAGTGCATATCAAGATAGTTTTCCAAGTCGCGCCATAAGGCACGATGATGATGTCGTGGACGATGAAATTCAGTCCTTTCACCCGAATGGAATGACTTTCTGAGAAATGCCATCAAATCCTAGCGTGCACGGTTCGTCGAAAGGATGAAGGCTCACTAACGAATCGGATAACGCACATGAAAGAGTTTGTTGGCTAAAATTTAATTTCTGTCAAAGCGAAGTTTGTTGGCAATCGAATTTTGTTTAAAGAGCGGAAAGGCTGGCGAGGCTTACGTGACGATTGCTGTTGCCTTATCAGTCATGTGCGACAGAACATGTAACTATTTCATTTCAATTTGGTAAAGTTTTGCCAAAGTACGATTGCATAAAGTTGGTGGTGGTTTTCTGTGAATATGCGAACGTTTCAAACTGCTTAGCTTTTGAAAGGTAAAGCTATATATTATGTCAAGCAAATGGAGTAAAGTGTTCGGTTTTTTAATTAAATTTCGTTGCATTCGCAAACAACAATTCACGTGAATTATAAAAGGTGGGATATTCGTTTGCTTTGGTAATGATGTTCATGAATAGCGAACACGCAATGACGGCAAGGCTATGGTGGGTAGACCATGGGTAGAATATTGCCGATTAGTATTATAGTTGTATCGACAATATGGTCAATTTGTACTGATAGTCAAAAATGTCTCTAATCATAGAAATAATAAACGAAATTTCTCGTGTTCCCTTAAAAAAGCAACAGGACTCTAGGGGCCATAGTCCCAGTTCCAGATAATAAGGCTGGCAAACTTACCATATTAGGTTCTACTGTTAAGGGTAAAAAAGGGATCCCACTCACTATATACAGACAAGAATTAAATTTCGATGCGATCTTGATGTAGGCTACTGATGTTAAAATGGTAGAACGTGTCAGAACTTCAACCATTTCTAGATAAGCTGAGTAAACTGCATTTTATTACCATGCTATTTGACCTCAATCGTCACCATCATATCAGTCAACATGATTAGACCTAGTTGACCATGAAAGAGGAAGAGGACGAGTTTTTCATCAAGGAGTCCAGCGTATGAAATATTTCAAAGGACAGAATCTAGCATTGACTGATTAGCTTTCTGAGCGGCACATCAGTGGTATCATATAATTCCCATATTTTTTCAACTAGCTGAGGTTTTTAATGTTAGATGTATCGGTGTGTATATCTTCTCTTCATCCATTCAGCTCCTGAATTAGCCATTTGCATAATGAAAAAGTCTTGTTATGGCTTGCCCATGAAACGGGATGAATTAATTAAAAGTTTCAGTTCCAGGAATATAGTTAGACAAAGCATCTCCATATATCAACATTGTTGCTCTCGGTCTCGATGGGGAAGTTCTGTCAGCAACTTTTATGAAACAGCGAGAATTCTATCTCGTCATCCTGTCAATCGTGGGAAGTTTGATGATTTAGTCAGTTGGGGACTTTCTTGGTCTGAACCCACACTGATGTAGCGTGGACATATAACGGAAAACAGCATTCTCTAACATTTTTTTCATTAAGTGCTTCCCATAATTAAATTTAAATAAAACAAAGTATGTGTAAGATATCATCAACATTTTTTATTCGTTTGAAAGGCCTATCGATGCCATTATGGAATATAACATCATAGATCAAATATCCGTGGCGGCTTCTCTGGTGGGTGCGCATCCGAAATGCCCAATTTTGTTATGATGGCAAGTCTAACTGGGTAAAATTGCACGATCTCAGTACCTAGTTCATGCCATGCCCTAGAATGTGGCGTGAGCTGTGTGGCATGTAGCGCCGCGCCGTCATGCTGAAAACACATGTCGTGTCTATATTATCCAATTCAAGCCAAAATAAGTTGGTAATGATCAATCTATAGCGCTCGTCGTTGATTTTCTCAAAAATTATATGGAATGATGACCACGCATCGCCGCCGCCAGCGCATCCCTAAAACCACACCAAACTGTGATTTTTTTTGGAATACATTTGATCTCATTTGTGTCGTGCCAATTTCGACAATTGGTCACTATCACTGAAGACAATTTTTCGATGAAAATTTTGGTCGTTTCCAACTGCTCCAAAGATAGTAACTGAACCAGTGGGCTCAAATTTATCCACCACACTGCGAACAGTCCTCTCGATAATGGCGACCGTAAAATGGGCGAAGCTCGCGGAACGTTGCCCGAACAGAACACCCATTTTGATAAAAAAACAAATTATCATTTGCAGCTATGTCCGTCCATGGTGATTTGGCAAAACACACAAACAAAACAGCCAATTTGACAGATGTAGCTTCAACAATATGGCCGCTATCAACTGTCAAAGTTCGGAAGTCCCTATTGGAAGACCTTTTAACTGATGAGACTTGTGGAACTGTTATTGGTTGAATTCAAAAATGAAATATCGTTTACCAACAACCTGATGGGCCCTTATCAGTGTGGTTTTAGGCCAGGAAAGTCCACAATCGATCAAATTTTCACACTTCGGCAGATCCTGGAAAAAACCCAAGAAGTCCAAATCGATACCCACCACCTATTTATCGATTTCAAAGCCGCATACGACAGCATTTAAAGCGACGAACTGTACAGAGCCATGTCTAGTTTTGTTATACCGACCAAACTCGTCCGTTTGTGTAGGATGACGATGGAGAATTCTCGCTGCACCATCAGGGTCGGAAACGATCTCGACATTCGATACCAAAAAAGGATTTAGGCAAGGTGATGCGCTGTCATGTGACTTCTTCAATTTGATTCTTGAGAGGATTGTGCAAAACTCCCGAGCCAACACCAGAGGCACAATTTTCCAAAAATCGGTGCAACTACTAGCATACGCCGACGATATTGACATCATTGGTAGGACTCAACGTGATGTCATAGCCACGTTTGCTAGTATAGAGAAGGAAGCGGCAAAAATGGGTTTAGCAGTAAATGAGGTTAAGACTAAGTATATGCTGTCAACACGAAAGGACACACAACATCGACGAATTGGACAGAACGTCACCATTGACAGATATAACTTTGAGGTGGTACGGGACTTTGTCTACCTCGGCTCCGCTATTAACTCTGACAACAACATCTCGTCAGAAATCAAACGAAGAATTACTCTTGCCAATCGCTGTTTCTTCGGGCTAAGAAGGCAATTTTGTAGTAAAGCCCTCACTCGAACTACTAAGGAGATCCTATATAAGACCCTGATCATCCCAGTCCTGCTCTACGGCGCTGAAGCATGGACCGTATCAAAAGCGGATGAAGAAATCGTTGGTCGATTCTAGCGGAAAATTCTTCGGAAAATCTTCGGTCCCGTTTGCATTGACGGGCTATGGAGACGAAGATTCAACCACGAACTATACGAGCTGTACAGCGACATACCCCTAGTCAAAAAACTCCGCATTGGACGTTTAAGATGGTTAGGACATGTAGAAAGAATGGACACCAATACTCCGGCACGCAGAGTCTTCGATTCCCAGCCAGACATCGGACGCAGTAGAGGAAGACCTCGCCTTAAGTGGCGCGCACAAGTAGAAACCGACCTCAACCAACTTGGAGTGCGCAACTGGAGGCAGTTAGCTAAGGACCGGGCTAATTGGAGATGCATGTTGGTTGAGGACCAGGTTCATCCCGGACTGTAGCGCCACTTAAGTAAGTAAGTAAGTAACGACCCATAGAGGGTATCAAACCTAGTTTCTTCATTAATTTGTGTGAGCGAAGTTATATTTTTGCCCTGTTTAATGTTGACTCCCAAAGACAAATTTGAGAAGCTTCTGATAACAGTTTTACACCCGTGGATTTTTGTCAGACTTTCGCAAGAGGTGGAGTAGTGGAAAAAGCTCAGGCGTTGTAACTTTCGGGATCTGAACCAGGGACCCCACTCTGAGTAGTCCAACGCACTAACCAATAGGCCACTACACTTTAAAACCAAGTTTATTATGTTAAAGCGAAAGAAAACACAACATCGGCGAATTGGACAGAACGTCATTATTGACAAACTCATGTGATTTTGCTATAACTCGTAGTCTATGACCAAACTTTAACAAGCAAAGATCAAAGTCTCTAGTCTATTTTAAAAGATAATCTTTAAGCTCGTTAGGGTATTAGCTGGACCTAAAATCATAGGGAACATGGCTAAAAAAAAGTAGAAATCAGTACAAATGACTTCTGCATAAGCCACAGGCATATGTGCCAACCTACAGAAGAAAACTTATTTTGCGGAAGCACCTAGTGGTATTTTCTCCCATGTTAAAATTAAGGCTCTGTTTTCCTGCCTTTTGTCCAGTACTAGACACCGTAAGTTGATCTGGTGGAAGGCTTCTAGAGTAAAATTTCGGGATAAAAGTTTTGAACCCATTTTGTTCGCTAAAATAGCATCAGTTTGCTACGTTCAGTCATCTTCACTAAGGTGTGGCTCCTAGATGTGGCTGCTAGATGTATAAATTTAATTATTCAAACCTAACCAAAGCAAGTTCAGTATTCCTATAAAAGATCGCGGTCTCAAAAACTGATCCAACATGATAAATTCTACAATTTATCTTAGCATTTTCTTATTCCATATATGTACGTACTTTAACTTCTATATCGCACAAATACCAACAAAAGTGCCGATTGAAAGCTCAACATTGATAACTCAAGATAGCTCAATCCAAATCATTCGCGATGAATTGAGCTTTTAAAACATTTTTCAAAAGTTAAGCGGTTCATTTCGTACCCATGATATATGAAACTTCGTTTTTGCGACTTTTTGACGCGAAAATCTTTCAGTTTTAAACCAAACATAAACATGATGTTATGTAAGCTTTATCCTAGGGATTCCATTAATAAAATGCACCCATCGTCAAACCGAAAATGTTTTTTTTTTATTTTTTAAAGAATTAAAATAGGATTGTAAGACTTAATTAATTTTCAACCGTTGCGTTGATGTAAAAAATTGGATTCCACATGATATGGTGAAAGTTCACAATCAGCTACAAAATATTTTACAGTTTTAACCGAAATTCCCAAATTGAAATTCTGAAATTCCATTTGGATTGCATTTCAGGTAAAATTCAATCACAGTCAGTCTCACAAACTTTGTCCCACAAAACTTTTACTTTTACACACCAACCAATATTTTTCAACGACTAAAAGTTTAAACTTCCAGATAAGCCATTCCATCCATTAGGAGGACAATAAGAACTTTTGAAACCCTTTCGCTTCTATTTCTTGAAAATTTTTGCGATATTCCTATTGCTTTAACAGGAAGTGATTTGGTCCTGAGCTGCACACACTTATAAGCATTTTCGTATCGACTCTTAACCGAATTTAAAACTTATGAAAGTGTGTTAACTCACTTTTTTATGTCGAAAAAATTCTTCGTATTGAATCCTTTGATAGGTGGTTCACCATAAAGCCATTTTCTCTATACAATTCCTCACGAAACCCACCGTGGCGATTGATTGATGGTGGCAGGTCGGTATTTATTGTGCCTGATGTGAGCAATATCGTCCTTTGAAAAGCACTTTATATGATTAAACTCCTGCTATGTCGATAAATTTAACTTTAAAGTGGGGGTTTTCTATTCCTCACTCATACACAAAGTTTATTTCAGCACCATTTTGTATTGTAATCCATCAACGTTTTGACATTACGAAAGGGATAAAATTTGAGTCAAATTGACTTATCTTCCCCTAGGGTAGGTATTTTAATTACCTATCATCATCTTTCAGTCAAAGAATGATGCTCCAGATGGGTCATATCGATTGTTGTGAATAGTTTTTCATTATTAAAGACATCTTTGAAATCAATTTTCCTACAAGATGGGTGACAAGTGGCAACCTATCATTAAAACATATGAGAAGGCTACAATCCGCTGTGCGGATCGTTGAATACCCTATCCCATCCTATCCATAAAACTAAAATACCCAAAAAAGGGGACATGGCCAAAAACACGATGTGGATAAATAGAAAAAATGATATAGTGACAACAAATTCTTCAGACTGCTTACAAAACACTTTAACGGTTCTACAAAAGACAAGGTTTTCTCTTGCATATGTTATGGGGTAGTGTATAAAAATGGTTTTTATATAAAAACGCCCCCAAAAAGTGGGCGTGGGTTAAAATTGTATATAGAAGAAATGTTCATATTAATAATGTTAATGATTCTGCATCAAAATTTTTTTCGAAAAATTTAAAATTTGACCGAAAACAGTTTTTTATTGAAAACGCCCCCAAAAAGTGGGCGTGGCAAAAAACTTTATATGGACGAAATATAGATATTAATATTGTCTAAATATGTTGTTCAGAAACTTTTTTAAAATTCCTTACGGTTTGGTCAAAAACTGAGTTTTTCTTAAAAGGGGGCGTGGCAGTGGGCGGATTTCAAAAATTTTTACACTTGTTCTGTAGGCAGAGACGAGGATCCTATATACTAAATTTCATTATCCTAGCTCAAAATTTAAGGCCTAAAAATCGGTGACGTACAGACGGACGGACGGACGGACGGACGGACAGACAGACATGGCTTAATCGACTCAGCTTGCGATTCTGAGTCGATCCATATACTTTGAGGTATATGTAGCAAAATTATTTCTCTATGTTACAAACTAAGTATCAAAACTAATATACCCCTATGGGATAGGGTATAAACATATGAGAAGGCTACAATCCACTGTGCGGATCGTTGAATACCCTATCCCATCCTATCTGTAAAACTAAAATCCCCAAAAAGTGGACATGGCTAAAAACACGATGTGGATAAAATTAAGAATATGACATGGTGACAACAAATTCTTCAGACTGCTTATAAAAAACTTTTACGGTTCTACAAAAGACAAGGTTTTCTCCTGAGTATGTTATGGGGTAGGGTATAAAAAAGGTTTTTATATAAAAACGCCCCCAAAAAGTGGGCGTGAGTTAAAATGGTCTATTGACGAAATGTTCATATTTATATTACTAATGATTCTGCATCAAAATTTTTTTAGAAAATTTTAAAATTTGACCGAAAAACGTTTTTTATTAAAAACGCCCCCAAAAAGTGGGCGTGGCAAAAAACTTTATATGAACGAAATACAGATATTCAGATTGTCTAAATATGTTGTTCAGAAAGTTTTTCAAAATTCCTTATGGTTTGGCCAAAAAATACGTTTTTCTAAAAAGGGGGCGTGGCAGTGGGCGGATTTCAAAATTTTTTACACTTGTTCTTCTGGGAGCAACAAAGAGCACGTGTACTAAATTTCATCCTTCTAGCTCAAAATTTAAGGCCCAAAAACTGGTGACGTACGGACGGACGGACGGACGGACAGACATGGCTAAATCGACTCAGCTATCGATTCTGAGTCGATCCATATACTTTGAGGTATATATAGCTAAATTATTTCTCTATGTTACAAACTATGTATCAAAACTAATATACCCCTATGGGATAGGGTATAAAAATGGACTATAAAAAAAGCTATTCTCAAGGTCGATTTCAAGATAGCATTCGAAGAATTTGAAAGATAGGTGAGCTGATAGTTTTTTAAAAGTTTTAATTGACTTTAAATTTTTAAATCTTTAAAGTGCTATTCTCAAGTGGTCGTTGAATTATAATTGGGCAGTCATTAGCGGGTGTGAGAGGGATATAGGAGGAATAATAACACCAGTACTTTTGAAAACGGAAGTCATATACGGAGGTGGAGATTTTTCATGCATGGAAACTTTTGAATGTAATTTTTGATGAATTAGTTTAAAATGCAGGATTTATGTTCAGACAAGTTACGCCTTTTCAGTTTTGATGGGCCACCATTTCAGTTTGGTTGACATTTGCCAGTTAGCATTTAACAGTCGTAGAGAGTGATTAATATCGATTTAATGATGTTCCCGTAGTTTTTTTTAGTAACAATTGGTAAACTCTTAAATTTTTGGGAGTGGGGGTAAATTCTCTCAGCGAGAGACAAATTTATGAAAAGTGCGGTAATATGCTTTTATAAAGAATGTGACATAAATCACATATCAAAACATATGATTTAACGATTTAAGACACCAAATGACAGATTACTAATTTTTAGCAAGAGAAATTCCTGCATTGAATATCTGTATAAGTTTTAGCATACTGGAAGCCAATTTATATTCTTGGTATCGATTTTATTTCAAAGTACTATACAAAGCCGGTACGGAATCTGATGTCGACTTTTACTCGACGGGAAGGTCAACTTTATGGCCCACGGATACAGCAAAAAAAACAAAAGGCTTGAATACAAACTCTACTAACCAGCTATAAAACTGACTGGAACGCCTTAAAAAGGAATTACTAAGAACCTCGCTCTAAACGCCTTACAAAGGAGAAGAAGAAATTGATCGGTATTGAAGTCCTGCAGAGTGCCGTATGGAAAATGATTGGGACTACTATAAATCGTCGCTCAAAACATACAAAATCTCGTTGAAGAAGGAAAAGAGAGCATCCTCGCGCACCCTTTGTCGTAACATAGAAGAATTCTCAGGGGGTTCTAGACTCCGTAAAATCCTCCTCACCAATCTACCAATATCCACTATCCGCTATCCGCTACCCACTATGGGTGCTTGGCAAGACAGGTTCAGAACATCCTTCCCATATATCCGTAAATCAATGATATCATTACCAAAGAAAAACGTCGTCAAATCATTCAAATCCCCTGAACCAGATGGTATCATACCTGCGGAGCTCCAATACAAACGTTATATCCTGTTACCATGGCTAGTAACCATTATGACCAGTTGTCAGCGGTTAGTACACATCCCAAAGGTATGGACGGAAAAAGGTGTTGTATTCATCCCCAAAGCAGAAGGATTAATTGATCTTCACCTCCATTCTAGTCTTGAACCGGTTGCGATCTCCAGCTTTCAACATGCATACTGCAAAAGAAAGTCGGCTTAGAAAAGGGTTTCACTCACTCGTACAAAAAACTACAATTTTTTGGCGTAACAGACTCGTTAGTACCCAGGGCCAAGCTTTCTCACAACCATTCATGTGTGCGTTTGTAATTCTTGCAAGATGGCGGGACCTCCTTTTTTATGCCGAATCCGAACGGCTTAGTTGACGATCATCAAACTAACCATCGCACCACTGAGCCGTCACACCTACGCATCATCAAAAACTCGCAAAGAGTAAAAGAGTATACTATGGTGGCTATTCTTGATATCTAATGAGCCTTTCACAATGTCAAAGCGGACGCGTTCACTAATGCACTTTCAGATTAGAATGTCGATGATGCTGCTAATAAATCAGCTACTTGCATGCAGAATTATTAACACAAATCTTGGTGTCACATCCTCACGTTGATCTTTAAGCTGTGGCACATAATAAGTAGGCGTCTTTTCTCCTCTTCTCTGGAATATGGCGTTCAATGTGCAAATAGTTTATCTAAAAAGAGAAGGCTGCAAGGTGATTGCCTACATAGATGATGTGGCAATAGATGTATCAGGGATATACCTTATTACCCTTAGAGAACTATTACAAAATGGTCTCCCTGTACTGTCGAAATAGGCCGACAGATGTGGACCCGGTGCGAACAATAAAAAAAACGAATTGGTCCATTTCAGAAGGACATACAAAGTCCCGCACATTGACCCTACAAAACATAGTGGCGTTAATGTCAAGTTTCAGAATCAGCCAAGTACCTGGGTCTGGTTTTGGATAAGAAACTGATCTGGAATGCTAATATTCAAGAACGCGGAAAGAAAGTATACCCTATAGCCCTAAACACATGTAAAAAGGCAATTGGATAGAAATAAATAAGCAAGCACATATCACTCTCTGAGTGAGTCTAATGGTGTGTAAGACTGGTGGACGGCTCTAGAAAGCCTCAAGACGCAACCTACTGGAGAAAGTTCAAAAATCAGCTTGAATAACAATTAGCAAAGCTCTAAGAATCACCTCCTCCTTCGATGCTATCCTGCATCTTACTAACTTACTTAAGCGGCGCTATAGTCTGAAACCAACATACCTCTCCAATTACCCTGGTGCGTAGCAAACTGCTTCCAATTATGCGCTTCCAGTTGGCTGAGGTTGGTTTCTACTTTTGTGCGCCACTTAAGGCGAGGTCTTCCTCTACTACGTCCGAGGTCAGGCTGGGAATCGAAGGCTCTGCGAGCCGGAGTATTGGTGTACATTCGTTGTACATATCCTAGCCATCTTAAACGTCCAATGCTGAGTTTTTTTTGACTAGGGGTATGTCGCTGTACAGCCCGTATAATTCTTGGTTGAATCATCGTCTGTATAGCCCGTCAACGCAAACGGGACCGAAGATTTTTCGAAGAATTTTCTTTCGAATCGACCAAGGATTTCTTCATCCGCTTTTGATACGGTCCAAGCTTCAGCGCCGTAGAGCAGGACTAGGATGATCAGGGTTTTATATAGGATCTCCTTAGTAGTCCGAATGAGGGCTTTACTACTAAATTGCCTTCTTAGCCCAAAGAAACAGCGGTTGGCAAGAGTAACTCAGTAAGTTCCTTCTCTATTCTGGCAAACGTGGCTATGACATCACGTTGAGTCCTACCAATGATGTCAATATCGTTGGCGTATGCTAGTACATAGTTGCACCGATTTTTGGAAAATTGTGCCTCTGGTGTTGGCTCGGGAGTTTTGCACAAGAATTAAATTGAAGAAGTCACATGACAGCGCATTGCCTTGCCTAAATCCTTTTTTGGTATCGAATGCGTCGGTGAGGTCCGAGCGAGAATTCTCCATAGACATGACTCTGTATAGTTCGTCTCTATAAATGCTGTCGTATGCGGCTTTGAAATCGATAAATAGGTGGTGAGTATCGATTTGGACTTCTTGGGTTTTTTCCAGGATCTGCCGAAGTGTGAAAATTTGATCGATTGTGGATGTGGACTTTCCTGGCCTAAAACCACACTGATAAGGGCCGATCAGGTTGTTGGTAAACGGTTTCAGGCGTTCTCATATTACGGCAGATGGGATCTTGTAGGCAATTTTGATTAGACTTATGCCTTTGTGGTTGGCGCAGATCAAATTCTCCTTTATGTGGATCGATGCTGAGGTTCCATTCTTTAGGCATACTTTCATCCGACCAGATTTGGCTTATAAGTTGGTGGATGTTACTTACCAAGGCATCTCCGCCAGCTTTATAAAACTCAGCGGGAAAGCCGTCATTTTCGGCGGCATTAAGCTTGAGTTTATGTATTGCTATCCTCACTTCCCTTAGGTCGGGTAGTTGGCAGTTTTCGCTGCCGTTGTCAATATTAAATGGTTCTTTCTGCCTGACAGCGGAATGTTGTTCGTCATCGCCGTTTAACAGTCTGCAGAAGTGGTTCTTCCATATTCTCAGCATCTTGTCTCAGCTACGATATTTCTTTGTTCATCTCGACAGGATATAGTTCGAGCCTTATATCCTAGCCTAAGTCCGTTACAAGACGTTTTGTCGTGTAGGCTTTGTTTTCCGACAATACTGCTAAAGATGTCTTTTCTTCCTATCTTTGTGTTAAAATCTCTCAGCACAATTTTAACATCGTAATTCGGTAGTCGCTCAAAGGTTTTGTCAAGGAGCTCGTAGAACCTGCAAATACAATCGTATTTCCTGGATGGCAGAAATGTTTGCTTTGTAACAGTTTAGGTCTTCCGCTAGTTGTTCGCCTGTACGTCTCTTGATTAATGTTCTCAGTCGTTGTCCTTTTTTCGTGTAGCAGGGTCGTCAACAATACGATCAGTCCTTTCCGAGGCAATTGGTTGCTTCATAACATATAATTTCGTCCAACCTGGAGGGCCAGTTCCAATTTATTAGATACGCCTAGGACAAGGGGCCAACAGCATCCACTACGGGATTCAGCGCTGCCGCTGTCTTTCGATTCATCCGCCGCCATATCTGTTCAATGGGCCCGACTTACCCTTGAGATTCCTAGATAACCTGTTGTTCGAATATGTCCGTGCCATTCTGACCAGTTTATTCAAAGTACCTCATCTTAAAAAGATTGAAAAACATTGGTTCTTTCCAAAATTTGAAGAATCGTACTAGATGAGGCCATTTAGTGGAGTGGCGGAAACATATCTCTATTATACCTAATTGAAGACGGTTTATTATCTGTGAAAATAGAGCAAACGATGCTGAGATTCCATTCATTAGGAAAGCGTTATGTTCGAATCCTATGATGCTTACTTTATTCTCTTTATTAAATGTTGGTACATCTTATGTTTTTTTTTCTGCAAATCAAATTTACTTGAAATTCTTAGAAAACAAAAACGGAAATTCATCCCTTGTTATAAAAACATCCATTTATCTAATAATAAATCAAGGCACAAGCTAAACGATAACGAGTCTAATGCTTGGAGTGCCTATACCACGTTTCATTGTCCCCCTACAGAAATGTAATTTTCATTTTCTCTCCCTTCATGGATTTCCTTTCTTTTGTTATCCTTGAAAAAAGATGAAAACAAAATCTGATCAAAGAAACAGAATACTACTCGTGTACTTTTTTTTGATTACCTTGGAGCACGATATCATTTTATAAAAGAGCACCCCCAAATCGGCGTGTGTTTTTATGATATCATCCTGATTACGTCTGGTTTCAGTGTAAACCAGCGGAATGTATTATTTTACACAACAATTATGTAGATACAATTTAACTGTGAAATCTTGTATTTTTTTTAAAGTTCTAAACCCCCTATATTGCCCCCTAGATATCATATTAATGGGAATACCATCAGCAACAATGCAATTAATAAAAATCCATTGCAATTTGCAGTGCACATTCCCTCTTTGGAACGCCGCGCCGCAGCGGTGTAAGGACTCTCTGAAATGAATCAGAAAGCTTTTGTGATATTGCAATTTGGGGTGGAATTGCTGGCACGGGCCCAGTGTGGGAGATATAAATGAATCCAGCGCTACATCGATTATGATGAAATTAAAATTAATTTTTTCAATGGATGACTGGAGGGTGAAACTGATGGAATTCCTTGTACATCTGCAAAAGGTATGTTTACTTGGCAGATATTTCATTTTTCGTCCAACGAATGTTCTGGCACAAGGAGGAGCACGGTTGAGGCATGGGTTGAAATTTCACAAAACAATCATTAATCAGGAAATTCCGCTTGTATGGGTATTTTTTTACCGTTACTGATTCGATGGGAATTCTTTTGTCTTACATGAACTAACCTGACTTGTGTACAAGGAGAACCATGTTAACTTTGCTATTCGATACTCTATTCACATTTGAACGGGAAATAAGCCCTTGCGATATTTCAAAAAGGTACACGTGGATATAGAGACGCACCACTCCAGTGATTCTGTTCGAAAATTTGTTTCGAAAGTAGAAATTTCGAAGGATTTGGGATATAACCCCTGAATAATTGTCGAGAAAAGAAGTAAGCAACGCAATGGAATCTGAGTCGGATTGAGAACATGGAGGAGCTACTTCTGCACATCCACTCTCCTGCTGAACGCAACTTTGAAAAGTGGCAATGAAAATTCAACGTGAGGATAGCACCGTAGCTTAACTAGACGTTCAGCATTAATAGACTTCCTGTTGAGTCAAATTATACGTTAACTTCACAAACTTTTTAGTAAAATTTAATGATAGTATGGCTGATAAGAAGAAGATACAGCAATCCCTTCTTAATGCTTAAAACCCAACTGTTTGTCAACAACCCGATTGGCCTCAATGAACGCCTTTCTAAGCCGCCAATTTATATTTTTTGCATCTGACGGAGCTGGTGAAATGTTTAGGTGGAGTTAAGGTTTTCTTTATCAAAGATGTATATAGAGGGAGAGACCTTAGTCCATAGATATAATGACTCCATCAACAGTAGCTAAAGGAGCTTGGGATTCCTCGTCCACAAGGATGCTACCAACGTTCCTAACGGTTCTATAACTTTGCCAATTCAACAGTCTTGAGTTGGAAGTAGAAGATTGCCCATCATTTCGCATCTTTTTTACATCTGAGGGAGCTGGTGAAGTGTTTAGGATTGTTAAGGTTTTTTGTTATCAAAGCTTTTTATATTGATAGGGAAAGACCCAAGTTCATCGGCAGCAGCTAAAGAAGCTAGGGTTTACAATGATGCTAACGTGCCTTAAGCTGGACATCCACGATATTTTTTTTTTCGTTCACCATCCACTATCACCCATGATCCATGAATGTCATTCCTCGGTTGTGGAGTTAGCAGGTTCTCAATACAATTTTTAAAACTGTTTATCTTCGCTCACTGCCATTTGATTCGATAATCCGTGCTGTCCTTGCATGTTGATATATAAATTGGTGATATATAAATTGTCGTGGGACTAGAAGAGTGGCTAGGAATTTGGTCCATTTCTACAAAACATTACACAACTAGAGTTTATGTATCTAGGTAGCCTTCCCTGTCCTGAGCACTGAGATCTTGTATAGGGCATTGAATTGATCTATTGAACTATTATTACTCTGATGGAGACCCAGATCACGGTAGCTGGTCCCAATTCCATTCTAGGTGACCACGGAGGAAAAATGGACGAAAAATTCGGCTCAGGGACATAAGACCCCGAGACATAAGTCCCGAATTAAATTTAATTCAGAGTTCAGGACTTATGTCTCACTAAAGTGAGGACTTATGTCCCTGTGCCGAAAAAATTCACCCCCGTTTCTTAATGGTGATACTTGTAGGTATCTGAGAGGCCGCGGTCAATCACCGCAACTTTAAGTCGCTTTTTTAATACCTGGCTTATTTGTATTGTGCACTGTACAGCCCTTTTTTCTTTTATGCATTTGTTAGAATTTTTTCAAGCGACATTTGCCTTTTGATAATCTTGGATGAACCAGCTCAGAGAAGACTATTGCTCCTACGTACGTAATTCCACCGGCATTTGTTGAGCTATATGCAATTTAAGTTGGACATCCAGGCTTTGAACTAAAGGTCATTGGAAGGTGCATTATCTTGTTAATAGGCGTGTCAGCCATATGAGTGCTTGAAGACTTGGGTTCGTAGTCGCTAGGTCGAAATCTTACATAAAGTATTAAAAGAGAGTAGGCGGAAAAGTTCCCCTCACATCACAAAGCCTGAGTTTCGGATCGGATCTGGCAGCAACCCAATGTCTTCTTTTTCTTAAACTGCATAGATGCTCATCCAATATATGTCATCCCCCTTCACAGATTCTCGGATCGCTATGACCAGGTTTACTCCAAGTCTTTGCGTCAGCTACGGAAGAGTTCTTAGAACAAAAATGCCAGACCAAGGTGTGGGTCAAAAGAATGGGTGGGATGAACCAATCCCGACTTTACATGTCGTCAACCCGATGCGAGCACCAAGCTTAAAAGTCAATTAACCCTTTCATGGTTTGGAACTGTGGATCTAGTTTAAGACCAGGCGTTAAACAGTACAGTGAGCTAGTAGTTTATGCATTGGACTCTTGCAAAAATCTGACAAACATAAAACTGTCATGAAAAGCTTCTCATTTTTCTTGTTTTGAGTCGGCTCCTTGTCTTTGTGACAAAACTATAACTTCGCGCACATAACTCAGTGCATAAGCTATGATTGATAAATGCCAGATATTTCATTTTCCCTTAATAATAACAGTGTGACACAAACTCCCAAGCGATAGATGTCTTGTAATAATTATTTCTGAAGCAGGCCTTGATCTCTTTATACCTGTTATTGGATCCTAACACATGAGCTTATCTAGGTCGCACAAAAGAGCACTCATGAAATTCTTTCCGTATTAGTCCTATATCATTGTTATGGGTGAGCTGTGTGATGTACTATCCATGATTTATACAGTCTTCGTTTTTTACGAAATTGAAAACCTTCTTAACATCCCCCAGCAATGTAACCTCCAAAATGTCTTGACCATTAGTTGGTATATATCGCTGGATAAGCATACACATTTAATTCAGACATGGTTCATGGTTCCCATGTATTTCCAAAAACAACACAAACAGACAATCCCATATCCAATTGTATGCCATTCATAAGGCTTAGGGCCATACAGGAATATTTAATATGTATCTCAAAAATAATTCGACTGAATTGAGAAATCTAAACCGAAAAAATCTTCCACATATGCCCTAGTATTCAAATGTTGGAGAAATGTTTTCGTGTATAATTATGAAAATATCTCTCAGATATTTTGAAATTTAAATTTCTATAGAAATCCAAATTCGTATACATCTCACCCACAATCCAAACAAAGTTCAGAGTAAATTTGCTTAAACGGATCCCAGAGAGTGGGTTTTTTCTATAATCATTGGTCATCCCTTCCTTTCAAGAGAACTATACCCTTGTGTTTGCCTTTTTTCTAACATCCAACAGAAGAAGGTTCATAAAGTTGATATGGATAGAAAAAAAATGAACGCAAATTAAACTCCAAGGAAGGTTGTACACCTACACACTCATGAATATTCATTCCGCCGTCCTTTGAGTGTTTTCATTTCATTCCTCAGCGCAAACAAAGAACAAATGGATCCAGTGCAGAAAAATTGACTTCCTTGTTTGCAAAGGCTCTGGAGTAAATTTACTCAAAAGGACATTGTGGACAAAAGGAGTTTCACTTCGAAATTAGTAGAGGTTTCGAATTTTTTTTTAATTGTTTCAAAAGATTTGCATGCATTAACCGCGACAAACAAATGGAAGTGTAACTTTTGCAATATTCTTTTTTTTTAATCCGATTTAGCTGAGCTCACCGGTTATTTTAGTTCATGCAACTCGATCCGCCATTGTTGTAAGTTTGCCACACATTATAACGGTATGCTCGTATAACAAAAATAAAGTGAAACTTTTGCATGAGATTTGATTAAAATTTTTGAACACCGAAAAAAGTTTGCAATCGCACCTGATGACATACATTTGTATAAGGATTTAAAGGTTATGTGGTACTTTATCTTAAAACCATAAGTAGTGAGGGAATATATTTATTTTTTTCTATTTGAATGTTGAGGACTTTTGTGTGATTTTATATTCTAACAGTTTGGAAATTTATTGTCGGCAGATAAGGAAACTTATTTAGCTATTCAAGAGACGTATGGAATAGCTTTGGAGGATATAGAGTGTCATGTATAGAGAAGGCTGATTATGTTGCGGTATATTTTATGAAATTGTTCATATAATACCATTTCAGGTTTTGGCATTCTGTGCTAATGGAAAAGTTTTCCCTTGAAATACGAGAAAGAGGTGGTTTGGTTGTGGATGCCAGGCAATTAGAAAAGTTACAAGGACTGTAGGGAACATGGCCAGGAATTTCTTTATTCCAATTGGGAGGAGTTTATTGTTTGAGCAATTCTTTTATTTTCAACTGACCTTGTGGTCTTTTTAAAATATTCATATAAAAGGTCGGACGATTCCTATTAAGTCCAGAAAAAATGTATCCAGTCATTAAAAAGTTTAATCGTGAAAGGCGGATGGTGTTTTTACTGTTTCCGATGTTTCATTACATTTGAATTCAAAATGAAAAAAAATGGAAATCCATCCTTACTTTTAATTGGGTAAGCGAGGTTGTGACAAAGGTGCTATTACAGAGAAGCTATGGTAGACTCTTTATTTATTTTTTTTTATAGATGCAGCAATGGTCGAAAATGGTCGTGTCATGTCAAAACCAAGATACAAAAATGCATTGCAACTTCGAACATAAGAATACAACGTCCCATAGTTCCAATTCTGCCAAACTGCTCAATGAACACCTTATTCGGAAGTTTAACGCTTTTCTAAAGAAAGAGGACAGAATTTCGCAAAATTACCATTTAGATACTAGTGTTTCTTATCAGATCCTTATACTCTCAATAAACATGCTGTGAGTTTTTGAATATGAAAACTGTTCGGGTATAGAGCGACTTCTTCAATAATTTTCTTACCCTCCCATTCATTAAAGTTCTAGCACCCTCAACGAATATCGATTTCAAAATATTAGGGGCCATTTGCAGACGATATTGGTACTTAATCATGGATTTGGTAGTACCAGGTGTTGGTCAGGTCTAGAGACTGCACGAAATGTCGAGTTTCTTCACACTTTCGCTGCATCTCTGCAATTAGAGACCTGACAATGTGTGAACTTGACCATTCTTTGTTGAATTCACACAGAGAAAGAAATTTTCTTTCGTCGTAGTTCAGGAAAGAGAGATTCTTATTTTTAACTTCTTCGAAAATGAACGACCGGACAATGCAACATGATTAAATTGCACACCATACTATGACTTGACCTGGGTCCATTTCAAACTCATGGAGAATTTCGGAGTTGGAGTATCTTCATATTCAACAATTTTGTGTATTTACACTTAGGTCTAAATGGGCTTTGGGCATCAAAATGGCAAAACCAAAATGATAGACAAATAATAAGCAATTATAAAACTTTGCGAACAATTGAATGCAGTGACTGCATGTAAATATTCGTTTGAGCAGATAAATTCCTTGTCGAAACTCCTGGAGTGAGCTGTATAGGAGCAGTTTTTTCCTGGATATGAACTGTGGGAGTCGAGTGTATTAAATTGCAAAAACCAGATCGGTTTGCCGTTTTTTTTTAATACTTATAGGACAGCATTATAAGTTAAGCAATCACCGTAACAGTTCATTTGACGTCATCTTTGACAAAATTAACCATTTATTCGCTCCAGTATCTATTAAACGAATTGGCAATGTCTTGTGTTGATTATTTCTGAATATGTATCTTACACTCGCATAATCGATAACCAGTCCAGCGTACCTTTTGTTCTATAAAACAGAAGAAGGAGGATGTCAACGACTCTTCTTTTAACTCAATTAACCAACCTTTACCACTGCGAAGAGATATTTTTATTTATTACAGATACAATAATGACAGATGTTCAGAAGAACTAAGCGAAATTTTACTAATGCCTGCGGTATTTAAATTGACCGCAGCGCATAATTCAACTAACATCTACACAAACAAAACATTGGCCAAACTAATTTGCTAAAGAATTAGCTGATTAGAACCAAATTTTTACCAATTTCAAATTGCAGCAATTTAAGAACATAATTAGGAATGTTTATTGAATCTGCTCTTGAATTGTTGTAGATTGTGTATCTGTGGAAGGACGTCTTCTGGAAGTTCCCTCCGTTGTTTGCTTATTTTGTAACAAAAATAATTTTGATATTGCGTCGTTCGTGTCGTTGTTAGAAAGTGTGTAAAATGTATTAAACTCTCTCTTTATTTCTATGTTCGAAGTCATTATTTTTGCCACAAAGAAGAAGACCACCTGCTCAACGCTAATCCGAACAGCAAGTTTGGTAAGATTTTCATGACAGTGTCTATCATGAAAATGAAAAAATTAGGTGTTGTCACTTCCTGGATTCGAACCAGGGACCCCGCTCTAAGTCCAACGCACCTTTTTTTTAAATTCATTTTTATTGTAATTCAGCTTAGAACTAACTTTAATGCTAGACATTCATGAAAAAGTAGCCTACTTATCAACTACTTAACTAACTTACTGGCCCTACGCGGGCGCTCTAAATGACATGATAACTTAACACTAATGACTTTCGGCCTATTTTCTAGTTCGAATTATTTAAATTATCTTTATATTTATTGTTCAAAACCAAGAAACGTTTTTTTTTTAAAGTTGGGGTCATTTGTGTTTTTTTTAAATACTAATTAGAACTGATTAAAACTAATTAAAAGTACCTAAAAATAACTTAATAACTAGAACAGCCACAACAAGCATTTTTTTATTTTTTTTTTTTTTGTGCAACACGACTGTTCGCCATAACCATAACCTGAAACCTTAAGCTATGTAAGTCGCACACAGGGTTTCTAAATCAACTATCTTTAACTTACTTAGACACCACAGTCCACAACAGTTCCTTCTGTTGCCATCTACTCCGACGGTCCCAATCGGACACGCTCCTGCTGAACCGCAGCCGCTCTCCTCCCTGAGCGACGACGTCTCGGTCGTAAAGCAGCCGCCTAACCACAGTTCGTCGGAAGACGTGGTAGATTAGCGGAACCGCCGATCTATCCTGTATCAACCATAAATATAGGAAAGCTTCGGGCGGAATGAAGCTGCTAAAACGCTCACTTTCAAAATATTCATCATTGGGGTAGAAGGCCCCAAAGATGAGACTATCGAAATCGAATGAGTTTTACCAGAAAATTGTCTCTCCTGCTATGTTGGCCCCGTTGTATAGGACCTGGTTGGAATTTTTTTTTTTTTTTGTGTAGTCAGATACTGGTGTTCTGTTAAGTCAAAGGCAGCTTCTCAAACACTGGCTCTCAAACGCCCGTATCTTTTCCATTTGAGATGGGTCAACGTTGAACCACACCGGGCCACCCATAGGCAACCTGCTGTCAAAAAGACTGCTATAAAAGAATCGTCTTGTCAAGGCAAACGCTTTCCTAGCTCTCGCCAGAGCAGCATCTACATGTATAGATACTATGATCCAGCCAGATGCCAAGGTACTTTACTAACTTTTACTCGCCAGTGGTCCAACGATCACCAGCTTGCACCAGTTCTTTCTCGTATCCCTAGAGGCCCTAGACAACGGTGTCCTAGACAGAATAGTTTCCGATTTCTGAAAGTTGATTTTCAACTTCCAGTCATCACAATCAGCCCTAGCGAGTATCCGTCGGAGCGGACAAATTTCTGCAACAAATACTTCGTCGTAGGTTCAAATTCTATTCGAGGTATGTGTCATCGAAAAAATAAAACTATGGTTTCATTTCATTACAATTCGTAAATAAATTCCGAGCAGAATTTGTGTCGGAGGAAATCGGAAAAATAATTGCAATTAGCTGTCAAAAATTGCAAGAAAAATGCACCTGAACCCACTTCAACGCAATTCGCCGGGAAGCGTTATAAAATGTCGGAGAAATATGCCGAACAGCTTTTCGAAAGAATACCTCGAAGCAAAAATACTCCGAGTCGTACAAAATCAGAGAATTATCCGCTCTAATGGATACCTTTCTAGGGCTGAATATCTCTGAATCTTGTCGAAGTCCCACTGCAAGAGAGATTGATTGAACTCGACAGTAGAGGCTGTTCTGTACACGATAAGATCGTATACGCAATTTCCTGAGTAAGACAACCTATCATATCGCTGGTTAAATGCTGAAGAGAATGGGCGAGTTTACCGCTGCCTGTTGCAGACCATTTTTAATGAAAAATTTGGTAGTAGAAGTTACATTGCCACTTTTGGCAACAAACTTTCCACCAGTCAACATGTTATGAAGCATATATAGCAGTGGTTTACTTATGCCAAGTCTGGTCAGCTTTAGATAGAGGCCCTCTAACCATACGGTGTCGAAAGCCTTCTCTAAATCAACTAGACATGCACCCGTGCATTGCTTTTTGGCTTTGTTCCATTGTATATCAGAGACAAGTTTAGAGGCGGCATGAATACAGTCAGCTTCAGGGGGTAAGTGTCGCAGTACAATGTTGGATATACCATCAACTCCTGCTGACTTCTTTTTCTTTATGCAATCGAAGATGATTTGGAGTTCAAGATTAACTGGGGACAGTCCAATGCACTAATCACTAGGCCACTGCACCCACTCTAAGCTCCTCTGAAAATCTTCCGTTATAATGTTTGTAATAAAGAGACATACCTCCTACAAGTTTTCATTGTGTTCAAGGGAAGAATCTTCTATAAGGCGGATTGCACGTCTTTGGAGTACAGTAAGTTCAAAGTATGTTTTGGAACCAAACTCGAAACACGAGGACAGTATTCAAGACCTTATTGTACATGGACTTTATACAAAAGTAGAAGATGGGCTGATGTAAAATATCTCTTTGCTCTGAAAATGTAACTAAGTTTGGACGGTTCTGATTTGACAGTATAGGTTACATGTTTTTGGCATAATACATCTATTGTGATATCGATGGATTCTTCTGATTTGAATGGATAGGACTCGGAAATGTTATACTGCGTCTTTTTTAGTTGAATTTAAATAGGTTTTCCTTCCCCCCTTGTATAATCTCAATAGACGTCTTGGTAGAGTTAGTCGATATTAGAGAACTTTCATCTGCAAAACTTGAAATGTGATTATTAGTTTTCCTCAAAAGATCATTAATGTGCAGCAGAAATAGAGTGGGTGAGAAAATGGATCCTTGAGGAACTTCAGCGGTTATAGAGAATCTAAGTTAGGCTATATGGAAAGACGAAAAATACCCCAGGGACTGGAAGGATGGAGTTATTGTTAAGATACCAAAGAAGGGAAACCTTATAGAACTGCAATAACTGGTGTGGTATTACCGTTTTGTCTGTTTTCCCGAAAATAACGACAACTATTATTCTCGAACGGACAAAGGACAGTATCGAGGCATCAAGCGGGAATTCGTACTAGTCAGTCCTGTTTCGATCACATCGACACCCTGCGTATAATACTCGAACAGTCAATCGAGTTTCCTGATGATCTGACAAATCATCCGAGTAGTATGAATGTCAAGAATAGCTTATCTCAACTTAGCCGTTCGGAGTCAGCATAAAACAGGAGGTCCAGCCATCGTGCAAGAAGAACACACGCACAAATGAATGGTTGTGGGAAAGCTAGGCCTTGGATACTAACGAGCCTGTTGCGCCAAACATTTGTATTTGTAGTCAACCGAGCTTACGTCACAGCTCTACCATCTATTAGTAGACTTTGAGAAGGCCTTTGACCGAGTTAACCGCGAATGGATCTGCAAATCTTTAGATAATAGAGGGATTCCCCGAAGATTGTTACTGTTATAAAGGAGTCCCATTACGCTGCAAGATGCTTCGTTCTACATAATGGAAAGCTTTCCGACTCTTTCGAAGTGCGAGAGGGAGTGAGACAATGGGATATTCTCTCGCCAATCCTGTTTTTTCTGGCTTCCACCGTAGGTATAACGACATTTTCCAAAGGAGACCGTTTGAGAGGCTAGGCCACCTGGATTACGCCGACGATAACTGTTTCCTGCCATGTACCAACAGCGGGATGAACGGGATGTGCCAATCACTGCAAGTGAATGGAGAGATGGCTGGTCTTTACATCAATTGCAACAAGACAAAAATCAGCGCACACTCAAGCAATCAAACAATTTAACTATCTCGGCAGTTTTATATCGTACGATGGAGGAACGGATCCGGATGTTAATAGCAGAATAAGTTAAGCCCGCAGCGCCTTTGGAATGTTGTGTGCAATATGGAAATTCTGTCAAATATCACTACTTACCTTAAGGCTCTTGGAAACCAATGTCAAATCCGTACTGCTGTATGCTCGAGAAGATTACATGCATATGTAAAGCGCTGCCTTCGATACATTCTTAAGATCCGATGGCCGCAAACTATATCGAACCAAGAATTGTGGCGCATAACGGGTCAAAAGCTTTTGAATTTCGAAATTAGGGAGAGGA
Source organism: Rhingia campestris (assembly GCA_932526625.1). Lineage (NCBI taxonomy): Eukaryota > Metazoa > Arthropoda > Insecta > Diptera > Syrphidae > Rhingia > Rhingia campestris. The sequence goes on along the minus strand of OW052184.1, from coordinate 55,451,718 downwards.
AATGGCGCTGGATGGCCCACATGATGAGGAGACTAAACGACAACATCACAAAACGCAAAGCAGTCCTTTGAATGGAATCCTGAACGTACACTGCGAGTTGGGAGACCAAGAGTTGGGAGACCAAGAAACCACTGCCTTCGATTCATTCTTAAGATCCGATGGCCGCAAACTATATCGAACCAAGAATTGTGGCGCATAACGGGTCAAAAGCTTTTGAATGTCGAAATTAGGGAGAGGAAATGGCGCTGGATGGGCCACATGATGAGGAGACTAAACGACAACATCACAAAACGCAAAGCAGTCCTTTGAATGGAATCCTGAACGTACACTGCGAGTTGGGAGACCAAGAACTACTTGGGAATCGATAGTACTCACACATCCTTCATAGATTTTCCTCCGCGCCCTTAGCTGAGATTTTTTGTTCAGTGGGAAACTTATTCTGTCAGAAAATCGGTTTCCTTACTTCACAGCTTATAATAATAATGAATTTCCCACACGATTCATACCAAATAACCAGCTGTGGGTACTCTTTTAGAAGAATGGGTGAGTTGTCTAAACCAATTGTATTAATTGTCCAAATTGGTCGGGTCCAATCTATTCTATCCATGTTTTTTTAAAGACTGAGGTACTCGGTTCCCTTTTTCTTTTAACAAATATAGGCTGGATCTGTATGAGGTCCAGTCAGCTGCATCGGTAGTGCAAGGACAAAACAAAGAGAGGAAACGTTCTCACTCAGAAAATCTGTAATCTCATCCTTACAAAAGTCCTTGAGTTATTTTATTTAATTTCCACAGCACCCTCAAACTATGGTTCCAGAAAAAAAAGAAGTCGCTTATAATTTAAAATTCTATAAAAATTTGGATAAAATAAATCCGCTGAGTATAATAATCTGGAATATGCCCAAAAGGCAGAAGAACCCCAACCACATAGCATTAATAATTATTCATTTGCTTTTTTCGCATCATCACTGCCCAGGACATTCATGTCGAGGATACGCCAACAACAACAAACAACGCAATGACAATACAAAACCATAATAGCAGTTTTTGGCGCTCTCTTGTTATATCAATTTTTTTTTCTTTCGTTTGGCAAGTTTATAATAAACAGATAAGGAGGACTAAGAGGATGTGGACGGGGGAATCCTGTTCTATTAGCGATGATTTTATACGATGGACTTATGTTGTCACAGAAGCGCCACTTTATGGCAATTTACCAGACAGAAGAATGCATTTCTGAAGTGGATTTCCCCTAAGATTCACCGGATGATGATGTTGACGATGATCCTCTGCAAAGAGTGGAGGGCCACAAACAAGGACAATGCTGCTGTTGATGGCAGTTATTTTAAGATTTCCTGCATGCAAAAATCTAATTAATCTGGAGAATGAAAAGATGGGTACATGCACAAGTTGCATCATTTGCGTGCTCTCTGACCCAGATTTTGGATAATAAAATCCTACATTGGCCAAAGGAATCCTTGAAAACAAAGAAGCCCTTTTAGCCCAGTGAACACTGGAGATAGAGGGTTCTTTTTAGAAAAATTTACAAAGGAGTAGGAGTGACTTGAATGTAATTAGATATAAATGGGAGTCGTGCTGAAGATGGAATGCTCTATCGAGAAAAAACACAATCGGGGAGTATTACCTGATGTCGAAATTTAGCTCAAAGCTATAATCGGTCAACTCGAAATCAGCCCACGAATGCCGACTGTCTCTTAACGAGATGGCGGAGCATTTTACCATTCACCTCTTTTGGGTGCCGGGCCAACATACCAGGGAATTGCAAGGCAGATTAGCTTGTCTGACAGGGCACTACCCTTGACATTCTAGATATGTTAGGTATGCCCCTTGATACATGTAAATTACTGATCAAACAGGATGCAATCAAGAAAGCGAGCCGTAGATGAATAAACGGCACAACGCAACGTGTTGTCACGTTGAGTCCTGCCAATGATGTCAATATCGTCGGCGTATGCTAGTAGTTGCACCGATTTTTGGAAAATTGTTCCTCTAGTGTTGGCTCTGGAGTTTTGCACAATCCTTTCAAGAATAAAATTGAAAAAGTCACATGAAAGCGCATCGCGTATTTTTTTGGTATCGAATGTGTCGGTGAGGTCGTTTCCGACCCTGTGGAGCAGCGAGAATTCTCCATCGTCATCCTACATAAACGGCAGAGTTTGGGAGGTATACCAAAACTAGACATGGCTCTATATAGTTCGTCTCTATAAATGCTGGGGTATGAGGCTTTTAAATCGATTAATAGGTGGTGGGTATCGATTTGGACTTCTTGGTTTTTTTAAGGATCTGACGAAGTGTGAAATTTGATCGGTTTTGGACTTTCCTGCCCTAAAACCACACTGATAAGGGCCGATCAGGTTGTTGGTAAACGGTTTCAGGCGTTCACATATTACGGCAGATACGATCGTGTAGGCGATGTTGAGGAGACTTATGTCTCTGAAGTTGGCGCAGTTCAGAGGGTCTACTTTTCTGTGGATCGGGAAAAGGATGCTGAGGTTCCATTCTTCAGCATACTTCCATCCAACAAAATTTGGCTTATGAGTTGGGGAGTGCTACTTATAAAGTCTTCTCCGCCGGAAAGGCCGTCATTTCCGCCAGCCTTGCTAAGCTTTAGTTAAGATATTGCTATCCTCTCTACACTTAGGTCGGGTGTTGGCAGTTATCGCTGCCGTTGCCAATATTAAATAGTTCATTCTGAATGACAGCGCAATGTTGTTCGTCATCGTCTGTCTGCAGAAGTGGTTCATCCAGCATCGCCTATGTCTCAACTACGATATTTCCTTGTTCATCTCGACAGGATTCTGTTCGAGCCTTGTATCCTTGGCTTTGACGTTTTACACTTTGGTAAAATTTGCGAACATCGTTCCTGGATTGGCACCTCTCTGTATCTCTGTTCTTCCTTCTTCTCTGCCTATATAGAGCTCAATGGCCGCTCTCGTCATCACCTGAAGCTTAGACTTGTAGGCCACGTTCTTGGCTGCGAGCATCTGTCGGCATTCCTCATCAAACAAGGGGTTTTTTGCTGGTGGCCGCGAGAAACCTAGCACATCAGTTGCGGCTGATCTAATGGCTTGTTGGCATCGTTGCCATTGTTCTTCTACATTAGATGCTGGTGGTATGGTGTGAATCGAGGTTAAGGGATACGCGTTGCGCGAAGGTCTTGGCGATTGCAGTCTTTCGACATTAAATGTTTTCACAGTATTTTTTGATTGTTGTGGCGTGGTGGATATCCGCATTCTTACCTTGGCTGCAACAAGGTAGTGGTCCGAGTCGATGTTAGCCCCTCGGAATGTTCGGACGTCCAAAATACTGGATGCGTGCCTCTCGTCTATCGCAACGTGATCAATTTGGTTGACTATTCGTTGATCTGGAGACCGCCATGTCCCCTTATGGATCTCGTGGTGAGGAAACCGTGTGCTGGCTATAGTGGCATTTCGTTCCGTAGCGAAGTCAATTAGCCTAAGTTATACGTCCCAGAAGTGTCGTCGTGTAGGCTATATTTTCCGACAATACTGCTAAAGATGTCTTCTCTTAATACCTTTACGTTAAAATCTCCCAGCACATTTTAACATCGTACTTTGGTAGTCGCTCATAGGTTTTTTTCAAGGAGCTCGTAGAAGCAATCCTTAGTTATATCATCTTTTTCCTCCATCGGAGCATGAGCGCATATAATGCTTAAGTTGGCGAATTTGGACTTGATGCGAATTGTTACAATGCGTTCGCTAATGTCTTGGAAACATAAGACTTCTTGCCTAAGTCTGGCACTTATAACAAATCCACATCCGAAGAGTCGCTTATTCTGCATACTACATGGTCCATAGTAGAGGTCACAGTTTTCCATTCTCTTTTTGCTCGGCCCATTCCATCGTATTTCCTGGCCTGCACCTCTCCTGTTTAACGTTATCACATTCCAGGTGCAGATACGAACGACGTTGTCCTTTTTTCGTTTAGCAGGGTCGTCAACAATAATATCAGTCCTTTCCGAGGCTATTGGTTGCTTCGTAACAATGGTTGTTTCAATTGTTACCCCCAACCTGGAGGGCCAGTTCCAATTTATTAGATACCCCTAGGATACGGGGCCATCAATATCCACTACGGGATTGAGCGCTGCCGTTGACCTTTCGGTTCATCGGCCACCATCTCTGTTCAAGGGGCCTCACTTAACCTTGAAATTCCTAGATAACCTGTTGTCCGAATATGTAGCAGCTCATCTATGTTCGCCTGGGTCGGCAGACCGGGAATTCATGCCGCGTCATTCTGACGAGAGTGATGTGTTGTAGTGTTGCTGTTTTACGTATTGTTATATCAACACTCGCACTTATCGTTTAGCAAGTCAAATCCGGTTGGATGAGACCAGTACTCGATGGTTACCACTTGGAGGTAAAAAATAAGCACATGCGATGTGTAGTCAGAGTTACAAGCACTGGGCATTGCCTCGTTCTAAAACACCGAACCATCCCAAACCCAAGTCCAAAATAATCGTATTAAATCAGCTCCGAAACGGCAAGTCACTGACCCCTCAAATGACCGCAATTGGGAATGATGGAATAGTTTGAGAGTCATCGAAGAGGGTAGTAACATTGTAAATAAACCTTTTCTAGAAGTCAAAGTCCTACATTTAAGAAAACTCCTTCCAAGCTGCTCTCTGATTTAACATCTCAGCAATTATATTTCAGGTAAAGGATAGTGGTTGAATCCCTGTCCTATCTTCGTTTCTCTTCCAAAAATATGGAGAAATTAAACACTACATATTCCGAGAATCTGCATACACAGAATATAGTGGACCTGGACACAAGATAATGTTATCCCTTGAAAAAACAATTACCCACCAAAAATTGCTTTGGAAAGTCCTTGATTTGCGTCGGCTAGTATGGTTTATTTTTTCATGCTTTCTGTTTACTTCAATTATAGGTTCATCAATCACTCAGTATATCCCATATTGTTGCCTTACCTCATGAATTGATATATACAGTATCCTACCTATCTACAGGAACCATTCCATCACTAGACCCTGCTCTTAATCCTGCACAATAAACATCCCAATTGTATCAAATCTACCAAAAGAAAATCCATAAAGCTTTTCAGCTTCAATCTCCGTTGTGATAACATATAATTTCTGGACAAATAACTCACTTCAAAAGTTCCAAATTCCATTTCTCCTGATCATTCTGCACTTACCTTAAAATCCCATCAACCTCATAATTTTAAAAGGACGTCCTCAAAAGTAATAAAGTGCACTCTCAACATTCCATTTGCCTTCCTCACTTTCTGTGTTGAATCATGTCCTGTCGGTCGGTCGGTCTGTCGGTATTTGTGTATTCCTACCACACCACAAAATTACGTATTAAACAACACACCAAAAGGGCACAATTCAACCTCAAAACTAGACCAAACCTAAATGAAGAGTTATTCAGGTTAGGTTCGTCACATAGAGTCGAGTCTATTAAGGAAGGAATTTGATGTGTGCACCATGCATAGAGCACTATAACAACAAATCTCACTTTCTAATGAAGATCTCACCTCTCACATCAAATAAGGACACTCCGGCATACTCATCATTATATTCAAATGAATTTATGATGACATTTTTCAGCTCTCGCATCGATCCAATGAAGATGCTTCTCTGAGAGAGACTATAATTGTTATTATGATGATAAAATACACGACAGCCTCCTGAGAAAGAAAGGATAGCTTAGGATATTTTTGTGCATGGGTATGATTCAAATTTTGTCCCATCCTGCGGTACAACAACTGCGTTGGTATGGTACTGCTTTGACGACAACAATTGGGAAGGACTTAATCAATACGAAAAGGAGCAAACAAAAAATATGCGAACATTGACATAACAAGTTTTTCGATTAGATTTATTATTATTGCCATGTTGGGGAGAGGATCTGAAAGGAAATTAAATACAAACGGGACGATGACGAGATACTGAGACTCGGGTGGAAAAGATAGCAATCGGGGACATTATTTACGTGCCTTGTCATTAGAGACAGTTGTAGTGATTTTTATGTTTATCCTAGCATCCAGAGCGGACCACATTGCGCTGTGTTAGGAAGATATATTTGACAAGGATCAGGTCCCACATCAGCGGGTTATTGATGACAAGCTAAACGATTTTGTAATTATGGGATTTTATTTGATTGCCCTAATGGATGGGGCATACAAAAATCATGTTATAAAATAGATTCCCAGCTCCGGAACTTTTGGGCGTTATTACTTTGTCATGGAGTATTTAAGATGCTTGCAAAAGCAGTAATTATCTTTTATGGAGACGTACATATAGTTGTTTGAGTTGTTTGCTTAAGGGTAGGTGTCCCAGACCGACCAACTCAAATTTCATGTAAATGCATTTGAATGTGTTGGTAAGCTCTCTTTAATTTTACTCATGTGCTCTTTGCTTCAACGCAAACGAAAACTGAAGGAAAAGACAAAAAGTAGCAAGCGCAGACTAATATTACATATACCTACCTACCTACATATGCAATATACAGACACCAAGCAAATAACTTGAAAACAAATATGGAAAGAGAAGGAAAAAAATCAAGTTGAGGGTTGGTTTGGTGTGAATGTGAATACATATGTATTGTGAAAAAATAATAAAATGATAAAATTGTTGCTGGCTGCCGCGCAGCGAGGTGTAAAAGCAGTTTTTGAGGTTTTCATTGTATATCTTATAAAAAAATGTGTAGACCTTACCTAGGTTAACTTTTTTCTTAATTTATGAGATGTAGGAAAACACTTGTTTGGATGAAAATTCGATTACTCAAATAATAGGACGGTAGACAATAGTGCTACTGATTCTCGTCGCAACAATAGTAGGATGAAATTTTTCAAATCAAATAACAAAAAATGATAGATATTTATCTAGGTAATTGTCACCCCATCTTCTATCAATGCTCGTTATGAAGGTACCTAAGCACCTTATATAAAAAAAAGAAGTTTACGAAAGTTAATTTAACCGCTATAATTAATTTTTGTAGGTTCAAGGTGTCAAATTCACCAAACAAATACTATTTGAGTCGAATTTTAAAGTAAAGTAAAGTTGTTTACTTGGTGTGCTCACGCTGTGATTGCTGGTCTTAGTAAATTCGGTAAACGCTCTTTTCGAATTAAATTGTACAACGGCTAACGCACACCTGTTGCTGTAAGACTGGCCTAAAGAGAAATTGATTCTTTTTCCACCTACGTATTGGCAAACAACACTGTTAAACTGCTCGCAAACATTTGAATTATACCCGCAAAGCAAACTTTGGGCATTTTGAATCATTCTCGATATGTACAATTTGATGTGTTCTAGAAGTCCATCGGTTTCGAGTTTTTCTATGTAATTCTTTTCTTCAATGTTCACACCGGCACAAAAATACTGAGCACATTTTGAATGACTTCCAAAAACATGGTAAGGGACATTTAAAATATCAGCTTTCAATAAATTTAGCTTTTCATCCTCCTGGCAGGCACTGTTTTTAGTTTGAATAGCAAAACTTAAAACCATCTACCAAAATGTCAGACTCCATTTTAGTTGATGGGCCGATGTGGTTCTTTAGCATGAATGCTCGGGTATGTCATTTCCTGCTTTATTTTCATTAATTTTGCAAATATGGCAGTACTTATTCTTCACACCATAATACAGAACTTTTTTGGTGTTGTGACCAATAATTGTTGCAATTCCCGATAACGCCTTATAATTGCAACCATACGATCTATGTGACCAGGCACCATCAGTGACTACAGTGATAAGATGGTTGCCGTTTGAATCGATGTTCCCATTTTCTCGGGCAATTTCCTTCTCTTCTTCAATGGCTAGTCTCATTTTGACTCTGAACAGACTCGATCCAAACTTCTTTCGTCATGTTTTCAAATTGTCTGTATGCTTTCGAGCTCATGAATGGAACGTTTATGGATTCTAGAACTCTTTTACATTGGGTATATCCGTTTCCAACTAGCATTGTTCCCACTACAAGTTCTTTGTTAATTTCTTCACTATCTTCATTTTGACCGCATGTAGGCACATTGAAATTCATGTTACACATATTGCACTTTTATATTAATTTTGACCTAAGTCCTAAAATAAAATAATAAAATTTGAAGAACTTGTGTTTACATTATGTTTTTTTTTAAATAATAATAATAAGTTCCTAAAGTTCCAATTTAGCGGGTGAAATCGTGGAAATTAAAAATGGAGAGATTTTTCAAAATTCTGAGGACAAAAAACCAAAAAACATCGATGTAAAACATCGCCCCAAATAACATCGATGCATTGTTTGCATCCCTATACTTCCCATATAACGGTTTGCGAATATATCGATAGACGTTGAAACGTTGAAACATACGCATACAAAACAATTCATCAGCAGCGATAGCAAACATTTCAATAATGTAACGATCTGTACCATGTCCACGTGAAGTCCACACGAACTTTCATCAAGTCTACCCGAAAAGGTAAACAAAAGATACATACATAATAACAATCTCGCCTGCCTAGTGCCTGTATTTACAGAAGAGAATAATGAAAAGAGAATGTCACCAACTCACCACCTAGTGACATTATTTTGAAACAAACTTCTTTGTGTGCGTGAATTCGATCTTTTTTTATGTAAAAAACGTAAAATAGACCACTTTTCTAACATCAAAATTTGAAAAACCGTGTGGAAAAAAAATATTTTGTATTTTTAATTAAATAATACAAATACCAAAAAAAAATAAAAAAAATATGTCGGAATCATTTTGGTTGTCCTTTTTTCACAGCGGCATTGCAAATAATGTCATATTGAATTGCATATTTAAATATGTTAGAAGAAAAAAAACATGTTTTTAAGACCGGTACGTTGTGCCCTATATATTGTCGCTTGGTTAAAAAATTATTTCCAAAAATTAGGAAATATAACTATCGATTTCCCAGCCAAAAAACCCAAAACGTTTAAAAAAAAAACACCTTTTTTCCATTTTGTCACCAAAAAATTACTGTACAAAATTAAAAAAAAAAAAAAAAAAAACAGTATATGCACATATCTATTAGCTTTGTAAAAAAGCTAATTTGACTTCGTTACCTTTTATACTTTAGAAGTTATATCTAGTTAAACTTTGTAAATTTACCTTATTTTTCATAGTTTTGTGCATTTTTTTTCGGGATAAATAATAAAATTCACAACAAAAAACGACCGGTGTTATCTGCGCAAATCTATTGTCTGTAGAAAAAAAATATAAAAAAAATAAAAAATATGTATATAAAGAGATAAAAATGGAACGCAATTAGCATCTAACTTATTTGTATGGTTTTTCTACATGTCAGGCGGTTTTGAGGCTCAAAGATATTTTAATGTTTTTTAAATGCTAAACAAGTACTTTGCTTAACATATTTCCAATCGATCACCGTTTATTTCATTTAAATATTCCGAAAATTGTGAGCGCTACACAATTTTGCGCAAAACTCCAACCTATTTTTGCATGGGACACCTACCCTTAAGCAAAAGGAGTTAATGCTGTTATCTGAAGTAACAGATAATGTAAAATATGTTTAACGTGAACACCTAGCCATTACAGGTACTATTTCACAGTAGGCCTACCCACATATCAGAACCATAAAAGTAACACCCAAAAGCAGGACACTCTGCATTGGTTCATTTTTAAAAATCTTGTATCAGGCACGAACTTCGTCTTTGAAGAACCGATCTACACCTCTTGTATTCTAAAGTTCCTTCACCAACTTTAGAATACCATACGTTACCGCGAAGTCAGGTAACCACAACCACCACTATACTGCCAAAAGGCGGCCTACCTTGCAATCAGGCTAACCCAAGTCTTAGAGGCTCCTGATTCCCGTGATACCAGACTATAGCATCTGGTATAAGAATCCGCTTGATCTTCCTTATGGGTCCCAACCCAGTCCAGACACACAAGCAGTTTTAACTGTCAGGTATGCATGTTCAGGCGGCCTGTGCAATTTTTTTTCATTTTTGTAATTATTTATCATATAGACGCGGACCTACATGAAGCTGACTTGAATTGGTTCACGATGGGCTTTTACAGATCACCTACTATGGCACCATTCACCGCATATCGCCCTAGTATCGAATGACAGATACTTAGCTTTTTGCGGTTCCCTCTATCCTCTACCACCTGAGGACGCGCCCCGTAGGTGCCCAAATCGGTAACTAAAGTTACACCGTTCCCTGGGGATCGAACCGTTTACCATCGCGTCACCAAGCTACAGTTCTCCTACCAATCCAAGTGGTCGTCAGGATTTATTCGCCAACATGTTACTTCAAAACAAAATGAATAACTTATTATTGGATCTGTCTTCTTCCACCGAGCCAGTTGGCCTTAAAAAATTGTCGACCAACTTGTTGTTGAATTCATAAAATATTTCCATTACTGTGGCTCGAACCTGGCGACCGCTCTTCCACAAAGTCAATCAGCCCTAACGATTTTTTGACAAGATTGCAGCAAACAGCTACTTTGAAGTAAGCCGTTCCTACAATCTTCCAAGCCGATTTTCTTACGAGTGTTGATATTTATGTCAGGAGCTATCTCGGCTAATATCATATAACAGGTACCTGAAATCATAATTCGAGGAATGTACAACAACGTCTGACCTAACAGCCTTCAAATCAGTGTGATATTTAAGTGCAGCCATAGTAAATTTGTAGCCCCATTACTTGACCCTCCAAAATCGTAGTTTAAGAGAAAATATGACCGGGCACAACAGTTCATAACAATCAGTGCTCGATAGATCTGATCGATCAGGCACTTCTTGAGACTTCTTTTTGCGTGAACCTCAGCCAATCTTATTTAGCCGGCGATCACTGCTTCAAATCGCCAATACTCCGGATCACACCTTTCTCATTTTTTATTTCTAAGGAAATATATTCTCAGCGAAACCATTTTTGGATCCTTCGAAAATATCAGAAATACGATCAGTAATCACGGTAATCGATCATGGTAATCTTCATACTGATCCTCGCATATAGCATCCATAATTAGAATTCATTTCAGCAGTCAGGACCCATCACCAGATTAACAGATTAATCATATCGTTGAACTATAACAATCTGGCCGATGATCACTGTGTCCAATTGCCAATTTACGTTCTGACCTTCCCTATAGATTACATGATCTTGTTTAACAATACGTCTGGTTATGAAAAATCGTCTAGATAATTTTACAATTTTACTTAGTATGGATGTTTAACAGCAATCGTCAGGGCTATCAATTACAATCTTGTGGGAAACGTTTTATTCAATAATCGTGCTCACAAACGTTTATCTTTGAGTCCTTTTGATGTCGATGAGTGATGGAGATATTCAAAAATGACGTAACCTATGTCAGAATTAAATTTTATTTTATTTAAGATGTGATCGAAACTAACTTCTGATAAGTTTCTATGGTTAAACTAGAGTATCACCTCTTCTAAATCAACTTCCCTACTATAACGGTCGCAATCGGACACCCTCCTACTAAACCAAAGGTGCTTTTCTCAACCTTGGGCGATGACGGACGTATGGAGCCACCTATCCACATTTATTCGGTAGATGTGGTAGATTAGCGGAACCGCTCGACTGGCCAAATGTGGGAATGCTTGTGGCGCAATGTAGCCGCTAAGTCGCGTAATCTCGAAAACTGCATCATTGTGGTAGTAAGCCCCTATGATGAGACTACTTTCCGTATGTCCCCGAATGAGTTTTAACAGAAAATTCTCTATTATGCTTATGTTGGCTCCATTGTATAGGACCTGTTTGGAATAATATTTTGTGTACTCAGACACTTTATGTGTATTCCAACGCAGCTTCTTTGATGCCTCTCAAACATCCAAATCTATTCTGTTTGAGATGGGTAAATTTTGAACTACACCGGGCACCCATCATCCACCTGATAAGGGCGACGTAGCCAATCACCTTTGCCCTGCTGTGAATACGGCTGCTATAAAACAATCGTCTTGCTCCCCTAGCTCTGGTTATGTTCCCACGATCACCAACTAACGTCAGTTATTACTCGTATATCTTAAGGTCCTATACAAAGGTGTCCTATAAAAAATAGTTGCAGATATCTTAAAATTGATTTTTAACTTCTAGTCATCACAAAAATCTCTGGAATTTATTCGAAGTCCGGATACAGAAGAATTCTAACGACATCGAATGTTGAGGCTGTTCTGTACGCGATAAGATCGTCCGCATAAGCAATTGCCTGAGTAAGGCTACACATCATATCGCTGTTGTAAATGCTAAAGAGAATCACTTTGGAATGTTTTGGAATATCTTCCTGATACTCGGTAGGAGACTTTATAACTCATAATTACAAAGAATTTGTCACCGAAGACGGCTTCCCTCGGAACTATTCGTCTGCCCAATAGTTTAGCCTAGAATTTCAAATAAAAATGTTCCCAATGTTATTGTTTCAAAAACAAATGTTTGACAACTATCTGACACAAGCATTTTGTGTCTGTCAACTTTGATGTTATATATTGTTTGCTTGATTTTTTATCACTTGATTTAAAAGCGTGTTGTGTTAAAAATCTAGCACACATTTTTCTTTCCTCAGTTGAGAAATAGTCTACTCCTTATGGATTTATCGGAAATTTCTAAGGACTTAGGAAGAGTCTTGCTTTTGATTCTTACATTTTTTTCAGATAATTCTGAACGAGGCAATTTTTCGAAGCAGTATTCTGTTGGCGTGCTAAATTCTTAACTTTATACAGATGGGTCTCGCAAAATTCAAGTTGGTTTAAGCATTTTATTTGTTAGGGGAACATTGTTATACTCGTCGGACGACAGGTTTTTATCTAATTATCTAGCTCAATAAATATTCAAAGCATTTTTTCGAGGGTGAATTTACTAATGTTTCGGTTTGCCGTAATAGATCCATTCACCGGGTGTGATTTCTAGAATAATTATAATGACATTTACTGATATCAGAAAATGCAGCTTGGAGAAAACAACTGAAAAGTAGTGACGCTAATTCATTCATCACGATCTATCTATCCTATGTTTTACTTATACTTTTATGTTTTAATTTGATCAGTGACACATTATAAAAGACTTGGCAACTCTCCTGACAATCAAAAACGAATTACATGCCTGGCACAATATCGTCTACGATCAACCACCAACATCCTGAATTTACCTCATGATAACGCTAACATACAAAATAATAGCCAAATCATTAAACATACCCTGAGGCGAACCAGTCATTCTCAAACTGTTTTCATTTTTATTCTCCATCACATAATAAATCCTTTTAGTGTAGGTAACTGCTCATTTTGTCTGCTAAAGGATTACCACAAGAAAAAATAAACGACCTCATTATTCGTCTTCTCCACTCGACAGATAACCAAGTAAGTTTATCTCTTTTGCTATGCCGGAAGTATGCTCTGGTTATGGCACCCATTTTGTAAGCGGTGTTACACGTTCGGGTCCAAATAATTGCATACCCCTAGGTGTTATGCAATTGTGCTTATTTTTTTTTTAATTTCATATCTCACCTTCTCGCAGTGCATTTCCACTTCCGTGCAATAAAGTCATGCGCAGTTAAGGATGTTCGTGTCGTCGAGTTGCTGAATATAAATGCGTGTAGATACCTATAGCCATAGCCAAAGTATTTTCTTCTTCTTTTTGTTGTACGTATGGATTTTTTGATAACGGGAAAGCAGCTGTTGCGCTTTACTTACTGTGTACTGTAAATGTATACAATACTCTGCTCTCCTTGTTGTGGGTGGTTAGGGTTGATTTTTTCAAGGCAACGCACAATAAGGACTTTCTTGGTCTGGGTTAAATTTCGGGTAGTTTTCCAGTACAACTCAAACAGTTGAAAGGTAGGTATCTGTGAAATTATAAAATAATATTATACCTGTCTTCTTATGGATGACGTTTTCCGTTGGTAAATCTGGATTTTGATCTAAAATTTGATCTTTTTTGGTGACAATGGAACACGATTTCAGATTGATTTTTTTTGTTTCTGTATTGTTGAAATTTCTTGTCTGTGAAGTTAGTGTCGGTGTAGCTGTCAAGATTCAAGTCACACAGGTTGTTTTTGATTTAATTTATATTTCACATTGTACTACTACAAAAACTATTATTAATCATTAAAATAACCGTTTTTCACAACCGAAATAATAATAAATTAAAACGAAAATCACTCTAGTCAAGCTGAGAACTATTATTTGTAATGTGTGAGTGCAAAGAGTGGTAAATCAGCCGAAAAATTCAGATTTGCAAAATTGTTCTGAGATCAACAAAAAATTCATTTTTTTTGCCCAAAGGAACACAACAACTGCCAAAATCGGTCTTTTGACAGATCTAGATCAAACCCAAAAATTTTTTTTTTATCAATGGAAAACATCATTAGTGAATCTGCATTTGGGAAATGTTCACTCTACAAAGTGTGAGTTAAGTAAATATTTTTAACACTCCTTATAAAATCAATGGATCGGGAAATAATTTCTTGAATCTCGATAATTTACTATAGGCAAGGACAATCGATATTATGGGTATTCATGCAACGTCGTAAGTTTACAACGTGCGAAAAATTGTAGTTTTACGACGAGGTTTAATGAGCTACTCTAAAACTGCAGTACTAAGGGCCGATTTTTCAATCGCCAGATAAGCAATCAGATAACACTTAACAGTCAGATAACACAAAAATACAATTTTCAATAGTCGCTTACACTTATTCTAGGTATCTAACAGTTATCTGACTAGTGAAATTATCTGCTCCTCAGTGAGCTGGGTTAACTTTAACTGACTGTTTATGAACTGTCAAAAGTGAGAAATCTAGTCTGCTAGCTCTAACATATAAGATCGTCACTATATTTCTCTCTCTCTCTCTTTTTATTTCAGTTTCGTGAAGTTAGACACAATTCAGTTTGACAAAATCGTCAATTACAATCTAGGAGTTATTCAATGATTGAAAAACCAACACATACTAATCTAGTAGATAAAGAGTGGAATACATTTATTCTTTTGACAGCAATCAGACTGTTTAACTGACAATTGAAAAATAATGTAGTAATCCACTTATCTTAATAATTAATATTATCAACAGCAATTTTCCCATTTGTTCTCTTTCCCGTTTGATGTAAGAAGGTGACGGAATAAATGCCAAAATAGCCTTTCAAAAATGTACAACGTTTACCATCTCAGAGTGTGTAATTTGTGTGTGAAATTTCCGATTTTGTTGTAAAAGATGAATTGAATTTATTTGAGACTTTGAATTTGTGTTACATTGTTTGAATAATAGTATCGATAACTTTATATAAACTAAGCGGCTGTATTGTATGGCCTGCTAATACAATTACTTTTTGTTTTGCCACATGGCTGTCAATTAAAAGGTTTCGAAAATCGAGACTGCTCTTGCTCATGAGCGAAAAATAAAATTACACATACAGGTAAGCGTATGTTGTAAAAGATGTCCTATACAAATTTTGACAGTTCCTTTACCACGTCGCTGTCACATTATTCAAAATGTGCTTTCACAATTACATTGTACTCTTGTTTTGGAGTTTCACTTCTCATTTTTCTTAGGACATATAGTTTTTCGTACACTTTTTTACAGATGTGTTCTATGATAGGTTCGATCTTTAATTTCTTGTCAAGCACGACACGGAGGTATTTTATGGACGATACTGGTAGAATATTTTTTGTTAAATTAATTTTGATGACGATGGGTGTTTGTATTGTGGGGTTATTTAAGAGCATGTATTTAGTTTTCTCAGTGTTTATTATTAGTTTGTTAATTTTAGCAAGATCATTATTTATTTTGATTTGTCATTCTGTTATGTGTTTTGCCGATATGAATAACAGGCTGTCATCTGCGTAGAGTATGACCTTCGAATTTTTCGCTACTTTTTCATATCAATCAAAAATATAAATAAATAATGAAACACCCAATAATAGGCGTGTTTTTTCTTAATCTAAATGAGAAAAAAAAAACGCTAATCGGTGAACTGGCACCACTGAAAATGAAACACGTAAACGCCAACAGATGAAATTTTGGGGTTTCAATTTTTGCTGTTTCATTTATTTCGTTTGCACATAAAATCCATTTTTTTCTTTTAATTTTATCCACTTCTACACTTATTGTATGATGTTTTGATTTTAGATTCAAATCAAATATAAAACTATATTAACATCAAATTATTTCATAAAACATTCCCACCTTTTTTGCAGCGTATTACCGGTTGTGGTATCAGCTGCTATTTTTTTGCTAGAGTTATGTGTACCGAAAAGGTTTATCCTAGTCTTTTCCGATTGTCTATACCTATTTTGTTGGTTTGCTTAGTGTACTTTTGACAACACCAAATATCTTTGACGCCTAAAGCCAGCCCATTTCACCAGTTTCGATGGCTTTTATGACGTTCAACATCCACTCCTTCACCAAGGATTGCCTATCAGTGTACCGCATATAACGGACACCGTTATTGCCTAGCATGAAAATGAAAAACAAGTTCAGTGTGCCATTTTGCCCAATTGGATATCATTATTTTTTTGTGTGTGTATACTGATCTGATAAATTCTACAACTGACACCTATTAACCCAACACAAACATAGTCTATACACACATTCAGCCACCAACTCAAAAAAGGGAACGTTTTTGATGACAAAATCATTGATTGAATTTTGAACTGCACTACTTTACACCACTATTCGACACAAAATGATCTGTCGGGTGTCATATGATGGCTGGAGCATGTCCATATTTCGTTTGCGTAGATGCTGCCAAGTAAACTAAAGGACCGTGTTAACTAAAGCTCATAATTTGGTTATTTTATGAGTTTTTTGGTAAGTGTGTCATTTCACCCTAGTGTGCCATTTTAGGCCACCGTCCCCTACATTTTTTTAATTTGTGCTTTAATGTTTTAAATGCTCGTTTAAGAAGGTTTATATATACCACAATAACACTATTTTTGTTGTCTATTTCTATTCTCCCGTCACTTATATCATAGTTAGCATAGTCACGCAAATTTGTCGATCTGAAACCGAATTGATTTACACTTATAAGCCCTGATTAGGTAATCAGTTACTAACTTTTAACATTTGCGCGGGTATTTCTTATTGGAAAAACTTGTATGTTAGTTATTAATTACCTAATCAGTGTTTATTTATACGTAGGATAATGTTTTCATTCTCCAAATTATGTTGGATTTGTTGCATTGCTATTTTTTTTTTGCTTACTTTTTCATACAAGAGTAACATGGCTATGTGGCAAAATTCGTTACACTTAATTGAATGAAACACTTATTTCTTGGGAAGGATTAAGGGCTCTTTCCACGTTTGTTTATTTATTGGAATTTTTAAGTGAAATACATTTGAAAGGGAAAAAACATAAACTTCGTAGATTTAACTAAGAAAGAATGTAATTTATGTAATGAAAATAGAAATGGGTTAAACATGATTTAAGGCCCAGTTACAGCTATCATTGGAAAAACATCATTGGAAAGTTTCTTTTACTTCTTGCGGTTTTTTTTATAAATTCATTCAGTGGCGAGTTGGTGTCCAAACAAAGCTTATGAATTTTAGAACATGATTATCGAAACATATTTTAATTTTTAATTGTAGTTATCGCAGAAAATCACTTTTTATTTTTTTACTGATCATGATTTATTTTTGTGAAGTAATGTTTGTCGTTCCACCAAAATGAAACTGAATTTTCAATTCCATCATATTTTGTGTTCCAATGAATTTGTTCAATGATATCTATAACTGAGCCCTTACGAATAATATCAACCCTTTCCCAAAATCCCAATTAACATATCTGTCTGGCAGTGCTCTACAAAAAAGTACTTCATCTGCTCGAAAATTTCCCATTGGAAACCAACCACAACTTCTCAAATAGTTGTTTGTATATTTTTCTCAGTCTCACCCACTAGTTGTAGGATAAAAACAAAATCCAACTCGCTCTGTTTCTCTCTTTTCCTCTCTCTATACACACACAAAACAAACCGCACAAAGCAGGGCCGGCAAAGAGCAACGGCTCCGTTGCATGTCTCCATCTCAGTTTTTCATTGATAAAAAAGCCGTGAGAGTGTAAACAACTGAAAGCGCTGAGGAACACTACTGCTGCGTTCGGTTATAATTTCGGTGAATCGATTTTTTTTTTGTTGTTTATTATTTCGTTTCGGTGTGGTGTCGTTCTTCTGTATTGCGTGCGCATTCAATTTTGTTTAATTATAAATTAAAAATGCAATGTATACATATCAATAGAATTAGTGGCGTGAAAATATCCCACCCGATTATGCGAGTCCGCCAGGAAGCACTTTTCTACTCCTGAAAGTCTAGCCAAAGAAGCAAAAACAAAAAGGAGACGCAACCGGGACGAAAGTACTGTTTGCTTTTGTTTTCAAATAGAATCGAATTTGAAAAGAATTTGTGCGTGAGCGCGTGTGTGTAGGTTTTTGTGTGTGTTTGTGTGTGTGGTTTTTGCCGGGAAACAACTACAAAATTGTTTGTCCAAACAGCTGTCAAATAAAAAAATAAATTAAATCAAATGAAAATGGCTGAGCTAATTGTTATTGCAAGTGATGAGAAAATTGCGCTGGAAAATAGTGTAAAAATTGAAATCAGCAGTGAGAGTGATGTGATTACAACAACAACAACAATAGGTGGAGCCTGCGATAGTGGTCGCGAATCTGTCACAGAATTCGAACTCGACAATGGCCATCTGTGCAAGAAGCCGTGCACCGAAAAGGATAACCACAACGATGACGAAGAGCGCGGTGGCAGTCAGACCAAGTGGTACTTGGCCCAAGAGGATGTCTCTGATACAGTGGTCTCAATGGAATCCCAAAAGGACAATAGCGACGATGATACAAAAATGACAACCACCACCATAGTTGGATTAAGGGGTGAACGCGCAGGAGTTGGCAGCATTACGAGCGATCGTCACAGTTGGCATTTGGTGGACACAGGCGACAGAAATATATTGTAAGTGGCGTTTCTTTTTTTTTTAATTTTAATTCTAATTATAAAATTACAACAGGCCTGCAAGGGTTGCTCCGAAAGTGATAGGTTGCGCAATGAGCGAGACCTAATTTGCTAAAGTAGAGGTGGCATCTGTATGGATTTAAGCGAATGTTATTCACATACAGAGAGATGTGGTTTCTGTCCTACTTGGTTGATGGAGGGGATTGGGTAGGCGGAAGGGGGAACTGTAGAAATTCAACCTTTTCAATATAAATACAACCACTTTGACATTTTCAAATGTCAAAGGGGTGGTGGTGATATCAAAAGTAAAAGTGATTCTGGGAACAAGTTTATGCAGTTGGTTTTTTCTTTGGTGTGGTGTTTAATCGATTCTGTGCGCGGTATACATATTAATGAGAAGCAAGTTCTAGGAAGTGTTTAGGGAGGTGGAATTGTTTGTATCCCTACAGATTCTTGTAGTTAAATCGACTCATTACTACCGTTTTGCTTCACTGTTTCACGCAGAAGCTGTAAAGTTTGAAGGCAGCTATGCTGTTTGCATGGCGAAGGAAAGTATTTTATTAGGAACCACCGCACCGTTTTCCTTTATTTACTGCTATAGCTCTTCCGATAGTCTTACAAAAATACAAACAACCATGAGTAGCATTATCATGGGAAACTTGTCAAATTTGCCGTTCAGATATGGTTGAAACCGGTTTCCCTCTTCTTTGTGACAGAAGCCATGAGTTTTCATTACGTAACTTCTAAAACGATTATCGTTAACGATACTTACGCGATGCATACCCAGAAAGTCTCCTTTACTACCGTCAACGATTATCGTTTTAAAAGTTACGGATTCAGTAGTTACCCTGTATGTATTTTTTTTTTTATCTAAAAACCGCTAGAGTCTGTGTTAAACTTTGGCTTCAACCAAAATAAATCTCAAATTACCTCGATCCCTAACTGTCTGCTTCCAGTTGCTAACTTTGAGTTGGTTAAAGTCGGTTTCAACTTGTGCACGCCATTTAACACGATGTTTCTCTATTGGGAATACGATCTGGTTGGGATTCTAAGGTTCTACATGCCGGAGTGTTGGCACTATACCTAGGTACTCATCATATAAGGTCCGTAGCAGGGCTGCCGTTTTGTAAATTTAGAGAGGAGTATTTCAGAGGATTAGAGGGGAGTATTTCGTGTTATGGGGGAGTACACAAATAAAAAAATTTATCTTATTATTAACAGTATAACTTTATTAATTTTTTTTTTAAATTTGTACTTCACTCAAATTAATCACAATTCAAACGTGAAATGAAGAACACAGATGATACATTGATTGAATAAAAAAAACTTAACAAAACATAAATAACTTAAACCAATCAAAAATAACATTTATTCAATAAAAGGAACATAACTCACATTCAATGTGAAAAAAAAAAAATAAAATCAGACTTCTTTATTTATTAATTAATATTATTATTTATCAGACTTTTCTATATGTTATATTTATTATATTATTTGTAATAATTACGTATGAGATCTTTTGAAGGCACCCATTGTGATGCATGGGAATTTTGAAGCATTGACTTTGCCATTAAAATGGCATTGACTGTGGAAATAGACAGACAGTTTCTGTTTTTGGTCTTTATTAAAAATAATTGAGAGAAAATGCGTTCAGCATTGGCGCTACTGTGAGGTAAAGAAATCAATGAACCAATAAATGTTTTCAGTGTGCCAAACATTGGCTCAGCAAGAGCGTTTTTAGTTACGAAAACATTTTGCCAGAACTCTTCCAAACTGCAATCTCTATTAATAAATTCACTGTTGTTCAAAAGCCTCCATTCTTCATCCAGTTCTTCAACATTATCAGTATCACCCGTTAAAAGATTCGGAAATATTTTTATAAGAGGTACTAAAGAAGGACTTCTAAATTTTTGGTCGATAATGTTAGGTGCCTTTAAAACTTGATCGTCAAAACTTATTCTTGAGCTAATTTCCATACAGAGTACTGTATAGTATGCACGGCAGTGGTCAAGAATATCTTGAATGTCATCAACATCTAGTGAAAGCTGCTCGTCTGACAGCAAAAGACTCGCCTTAGCACCTATGTATACTTTATCAAGAAAAATATCATTATTTGAAAAATCAAGATTATTAAGATCTTCATCATCAATATAAGAAGGCTTTATAAAATTTGTTAAAACCATCTTATAGTACATTTTGATTGTAGGAAGTAGAACATGTATTTTTGGCTCTTCGGATTGAAACTCCAGATTCATCTTATTAACTATTTTTAAAATATATGAAAGAAAATGAAAATAAATTTTATTTTTTACATTCATATCCAAAAAAATCTGATGGGCCATGCCTGCATTTTTGTCTAGTTCGTATGATAAAAAATAATGAAACAAGGCATTCCATTGCTCCAATATTCTATTTACAACTTGCTCTAATGAAAGCCATCTGGTGGAAGAAGTTTTCAAAATCTTGTGAATTTTAACATTAAAGGACTCTTGGAACTCTTTATATTCTACCTGTCTCTTACAACTATGTGAAAAATAATAATAAATATTCCTCGCAAGGACCTCTATTTCTTGCGGAAGCTTTTTGGCAGCAGAACTTGAGCATAAATGCAACGAATGGCAAGTACAACCAATGACGTAAATGTGTGGTAGTATACTTTGAAACAGGGCTTTTACCCCACTTTTGTGCCCCATCATCACTGATGCGTTATCAGCAGCAAACCCAATCATATTATTTATCGGCACATCCAATAATTTAAAATAATCGAGAATGGCTTCGAAAATCGATTGAGCGTTTGAGTTCTGCAGCTCAAGCAATCCAAAAAAGCGATCAGTGACCTTTCGCCGTATATAGTCAAAGTACCTGACAACAATAACGAGACATTTCTTGCAGCTAGTGTCTGTTGTTTCGTCAATAATTAATGAAAACTTTTGACTTTTTAAAATACTTGCTATTGATTTTTGGCCTTCAGCCAAAAGAACTGTATTCGTTGTTTGAGTAGCTTTTGTTTTCCCACATTTTAAACTTTTCACTATTTCTGAATCTTCAGCAACAGATTGAATTAAAAATATTAAGGGACTTATCAAAATAAAGGGAAGATTGTGTTCTAAGATAAACATAATTATTTTTAACTCAGCCGTCTTTATTTTGTTAATTTTTTCTTCTTGTTTTTTGCGTTCTTCTTGATGACACTTCGAGAAAATGTTAGGCTGATTTTTTAAGGACTTTATCGACTGTTTGTGATAGTCAGAACTTTCATGTCGTTCAATATGTTTTATGTTATTTGTCAGTACCTTATTACACCATTTACAAAAGGGTTTTTCAACTCCTTTTGTAGTTTTTAGCATTTCCATCCAGTCAAACGTATCTAACCATAACTTTCGGAAAATTTGTTGCCTCTTCTTTCGACATGATGTCGTTGTCGTGGCTTCTTTTTCGCTGTCATCGGAATCGCTTTTTTTCCTCTTATTCGATGAGTTTTCATTTGCTGATGATGATGAAAATGTTTCCTCGATCGTAGATATCTCTGCTGATGATGATAATGGTGTCGCAAATTCTTCAGCAGAAGATGGGGCTGGAAGACATTTTGTTGCAGAAGGAGTCAAAGCCGGCGTTGGTGATGCAAGTGAATTTTCCACTGAAGGAAGCGTAGCAGGAGAGTTCTTTTTATATTTAATAAGATACCTTTATATATAGAAATGAGATTTGTTTGATAAAACATTGAGAAAAGTTTATTTATATTATTTTTGAGCTTACTTTTCCATTTTAAATCATCTAACGCTTTGTGAACGAAACTTTTATTTTATTTATGCAACTGACTGACAAGTAATATGACAACTGACAAGAGTGACATTTGTTTCAGTTCAGGGATTCAGGGTTCATACAAAACGAAAACATTCAGAGCATTTAAGCCTTGGACAAATCAGATGCGATCAGTGATGCCATGCCACTTAATTTTTTTTTGCTGAGACAATTATTACAGAATTTTTGAAAAAAGTTTTGGACATTTTCTAGGGGAGTACAATTAAGGTGAGGGGAGTACGGGAGTACATTGAATGCTTGGGGAGTACGAATACTCCCTTAGTACTCACTTCGGCAGCCCTGGTCCGTAGTCCTTTGACCAGGTCTTTGTCGCTAAACAATTCGTTAAGTTTATGGTTGAATCATCGACTCCATAGGTTGTCAACCTAAACTAGTTTCAAGATTTTCCGACATTTTAAGTTCAAATCGACTACGGATTTCTTTATCCACTTTTGATACGATTTATGATTTAGCGCCGAAAACTAGGACTAGAAAGATAAAAATCGTATGTATCGGATCCCTTAATAATTCAACTAAGGTCTTTACAAATAAATTGCCTTCTAAGATAAAGAAAAAAGCCTTTAGCTACATTATTTTAGAATTTTAAAATTGACGAAATAAATAAAGAATATACCTCGTGAATACAGTTTTTGTATTATTTTACTGCTTTTTACTACAAAAATGTATTTGCATACAAAAATTATTTACGGGAACGTTCTCAAGGAAAACGTTTCAAAATCAGTAAAAAAATGTTTCTACAGGAACAGGCCTATTATTTTATGTACAAGGTGGGCCAAAAGAATATCGGTTGTGGCTCGCGCAGTGTGTGCCATTGCTCCGTCCTGTTGGAACCACATGTCCTAATTCGTCAAATTGCGGCAGAAAAAACTGGTTAACATGGCCCTATAGTGCGCACAGTCCACTGTTGTCGTTTGACCAGCGGCGTTCTCGAAAAAAAATGGCCCGATGACTCCTCCAGCGTAACCAGCGCACCATGCAGTAACTTTGAGCGGGTGTAATGGCTCCTCGTGCATTACTCGTGGATTTTCGGTGCCTCAGAAGCGATAATTTTGCTTGTTCATGTTGTTCATCCACTTCGTCCTCGAGATTAAGGATGGCTTGGGCGTAGGTTACACGCGTTTGGCGGTCGACAGGCAACAGCTGATGAACGGACTGGACATGCGCAATTCTTTGACCAAAATTCGCCTTAGGGACGACCGGCTGATGGCTAATTGCGAGGCACGGAGTGTCAAATATTACTTTGGGCTGGCAACCTCGGGTACACAAGACAAAAACCATACAAATGTTTGACCAATTGTTCACCCCGAAATTGTGTTAAGTGATGTAGCTAATTTCTTGCTTAATGGAGCAAGAGTTCTCGATACCTCATAATACCCAGAAAAGGCATTGTGTGATGCGGAATACACTCCGATGGCATCATCGGTTCTTATTTCTTTTAAAATGAGGAAGGAGACAAAATCAAAGTCGAAGTGCCGTCGTAACGCGGTAACGATTATTTTTCGACGACTTTTATCCTGTAGAATTTTGGTTCCAATAAGATGGAGCTGCGACCGCTTCAGTCGACTTTTTCAAGGCTTTATTCGCGGACCTCTTCTTGGCGATTAATTGACCGCCTTGTGATCTGACATATCTAAATATTTTATGTGCTGATGTGCCAAACCTTTGGTTATCCCGAAAATTTTAACAGTTTAAGACAATTTGGAAGACAATAGGGCTAAAAATATGCGAATTATTGTCAAAAAGTCGACAAACGTATCAAGTTTATCCATCGGAGCCGCCTTAGTTTCCTTTTCTCTGATAAACATCCAAGGGTATAAAGCTTTTGAATTTGTCATCCCATTGTTTGTGGTAAAAATGTAACTTTGCACATACAAATAAATGTAGAAGATCGTTTGAGGCCCTTTATGGGGCGTTATAGCTAAACAATTCTATTTTTTTTTACATTTTACGCTAGGCAAGATCTAATACCCCTTTATGGGATTTCTTTCTTTCTGAATCTTGCAAACTTCAGGTAGATTTTCACCCGACTAAATGTTGTCAATAAATAATAAAATGGTCTATGCTCATTGCCCTTCCACACGTTATTACGATAGAAATTTAAGTATTCCCTGTCGTTGGCAATTATAAATGGCTGCCTCTGACTAATAGCGGGGAAGAGTCGTTCAACAGTCAGCATCATCGCATGTGATTGAACGATAGTTTTTTTTGTTCATCTCAAAACATTTCTGTCCGTTCGTTGAATTTCTGTCGTTGACGTTTCTGGAGTGGCATCTCTCATATCCTTGATCGCCTGATATTTGGTTCCGTCGTTTTCTTTCAGTAACGCCAGAAGATCGAATTTGTACCGGCTTCCTCTTTGCTTAATAGCAATCATATATTAACGTTGCCTTGTATGACTCATTTTTGGGTGCCAACATTTTTTGGCATTGTTAATAAAATCAAGGGTTTCCTGTTGATGAGCGGAAAGTACACATCAATTAAGGTTGGCATGTTCTTATTGCTGGATAGCAATATTGGCTCTGCTTTCATATTCTCATATTCATATGCTTCATAGTTTTTCATTCTCCTTTTACCCATCATATTTCCTGAATTGCAGTAATGTCTGCTTTGTAACAGCTTAGAGCCTTCGCTGTTTATTCAGCAGCACCATTTTTGCATGTGATTCCAACTTCATATTGCATCCTTTTTTTTAATCTGCTTTTCAGGGTATGACCGGCTCAGTGGCGAGATGTGCCGTGCAGAAGGTCTGTGTTCAATTATCAGACGTAGCAATACCTAACCGATATTTCACTAACCCTGCTCAGAAATCATCAACTGTCAAGAAAAGCTTATTTCAACTTAGCCTTTCGAATTCGGCATAAAACACGAAGTCCTGCGATAGTGCAAGGAGTACACACGCATGCATAAAATATGTCTGTGAGAAAGGGCTAAGTGATGGGTACTTATGAGGCTGTTGCGTCAAAAATGGAAATGTTTTTCAAAACTCCGTAAAGCGTAACCTACATTACCTATTAAAAAAACTTAATTCATAAAATGGGTTTCATTGTTTTAAAAAAAAAACAGGAATTTATGTTGCCGCATCATGTATACGGTTTTTATAGATATTGACTCCAAAACTTGCACAGAAAGAAGTAAAATAAAAAATCTCCTGATTAACCTTTTTTAAGAAAACTCAAAGGTTGACTATAGTCATTGAGTAACGAGATATTACCTCTCTGAAAAAAATATATCCCACCAATAAAGAGCAATAAACAGACATTTTCTAGTTAAAATCATAAACGTCCTGACAAATGTCCTTCATCGTCTATAAATTCCCAGAATGATACGTGACTGCACTTAACAAAAAATAATCGACTCACTCAATTCACGACACGCATTCAATGTTGCCGTTCTGATTTATTTGTTGCTAAATTCATTCATTTCTCAAAATTTCCTTCCTTCATGTATCCTAAGAATTTATTTCCCTTAGAGCGTGTTGCACTGGAACTATAACGACGTCTGAACGTAGCACCATTCCTTGCACCCAACAT
The DNA here is from genome assembly GCA_932526625.1 of Rhingia campestris. Taxonomy (NCBI): domain Eukaryota; kingdom Metazoa; phylum Arthropoda; class Insecta; order Diptera; family Syrphidae; genus Rhingia; species Rhingia campestris. Next base: position 55,425,434 of record OW052184.1, on the reverse strand, counting down.
CTCTCTCTCTCTCTCTCAAATTTATCAAACAATATAATTATGAAACTAAAATAAACCACAATTACACAAGTCCTTGCTCTCAATACCGAGGAGAAAAAAATCTAGTGCATTTAAAAGGATTACATCTCTCTCTCTCTGTATGTCTGTGCATTCTTGTTCGTCCTTTTTCGCTTTGATTTCGGAAATTGTTCGCTAGTCCTTATTTTTGGACAAAAGATGAAGCGATGTAACACAATTCATACGTGCGGATGTTTTAAGTGTACGTGCTTCATGTGTCCATTAGCAAAAGTATATACGGCGCACAGGATGATACCTTGTGATCTTAGGTCTGGGGGGAAGGAAACATTTTTTTGTATATACCACACACATAGTTTTCTTTAAGCACCCCCAGAGAACGTCTTCATTTCACACTATTCACATGATAAAAATGCATTAGTGGTAGTATTCCAATGGCGGCCGGGGACCGGAAGGAAGTTGAACGTGTAAACGGAAATACCAACAACATGGCGTCTTTATCCTGACAATTGTCGTCCTACTAGTTAGCAGCACGAGGTACATTTTTTATGTGCACCTTACACGTTTGCTCAAGGAAATTACTTAAGTGGCACACTGTGGAACTGGGGAATTTTCCTAAGAGTCCGCTTTTTTTTTTTGTTGCTCGGTCTATTTAGGTTAGGATGTTCTGTTCAGAATGGTAATAAATTGGTGTCAATTTACCAAGACCCATTACAGAAGCAAAGACTCGCAAGTGCATTGAACTCCTGTGCTCTCATTTGGAACGCTGCAACATGGCAATCCTTTTAAAATGTCAATCTCCGTAATGGGCCGTCAGTTAAATGGACCTAATTAGCATTCCCCCCGTTGGTAGAGGGTAGAAGAAACAAAAATCAATATCCTTGAACGGAATGATGTCAGTGAGGCAACTTTTGTGCATCAAACACAGGCATTGATCCTGAACTGAATTATCTTCAAAAAAACACTCCAAGTGGAAGATGAAAGTTATTTCTCAAATGAAATTGTCTATGAAATTAGGAGCAGCAGTTGTATGCTTCGTTACCGACCAACTGTTGATTGATTGAGACAGATTTTTCCAGTATAAATTGGATCCTAAGGAGTGCGAATATGCTAAGGAAGCATCGTTATAACGACTTTGTTATGAATGAGTGGTGGCAGTCATTAAAAGTTGTTGAAAGTTCTGAAGAATTAATCTTTTGACTATAGGAGGGGGACCTTCTTCCTTCGTTTTGTACTCTCAAGGCCTTCAAAAGAACAACGATTGGAATTTTAAATTTTAAACGGTAGATATTCAGTAAAAGGACATCACAAAGTACAAACAATTATGAGACTTATCTTGTTTACAAATTACAATTCTGTCAAGGATTTGAGTTGAAATTAGATGTTCGTTTTTTTTTCTTCAGAATTTAATGTTCCATTGTGTGTCGCTTGTTGTTCTCAAAATGTTCTCAGTTCTTAAGTCTGTCAAGAAGTTCGATGTCACTTGATGAAAAGGAGTTCTCAAAATGTATTAAAATTTGAAATGCAGTAGGGAAAAATTATCTCCCTACATTGGCTTTGTAACGCCAGTGGTGTGGAGTAATCGTTTTTCATTGAATGGTAAATACTTACTTACTTAATTTTCTATCGAATCGACCAAGGATTTCTTCATCCGCTTTTGATACGCATGCTTCAGCGCCTTAGAGCAGGACTGGGATCATCAGGGTCTTATATAGGATCTCTTTAGTAGTTCGAGTGAGGGCTTTACTACTAAATTGCCTTCTGAGCCCGAAGAAACAGCGGTTGACAAGAGTAATTCTTCGTTTGATTTCTGACGAATGTTGTTGTCAAAGTTAATAGCGGAGCCGAGGTAGACAAAGTCCCGTACTAACTCAAAGTTATATCTGTTAATGGGGACGTTCTGTCCAATTCGTCGATGTTGTGTGTAATTCTTCGTTTGATTTCTGACGAGATGTTGTTGTCAAAGTTAATAGCGGAGCCGAGGTAGACAAAGTCCCGTACTAACTCAAAGTTATATCTGGCAATGGTGACGTTCTGTCCAATTCGTCGATGTTGTGTGTCCTTTCGTGTTGACAGCCATAGTCTTACCATCATTAACTGCTAAACCCATTATTGCCGCTTCCTTCTCTATACTAGCAAACGTGGCTATGACATCACGAGTCCTACTAATGATGTCAATATCGTCGGCTAGTAGTTGCACCGATTTTTGGAAAATTGTTCCTCTGGTGTTGGCTAGGGAGTTTTGCACAATCCTCCCAAGAATCAAATTGAAGAAGTCACATGACAGGGCATCGCCTTGCCTAAATCCTTTTTTGGTATCGAATGTGTCGGTAAGGTCGTTTCCGACCCTGGTGGAGCAGCGAATGGAGAATTTCATCGTCATCCTACACAAACGGACGAGTTTGGGCGGTATACCAAAACAAGACATGGCTCTGTATAGTTCGTCTCTATAAATGCTGTGGTATGCGGCTTTGAAATCGATAAATAGGTGGTGGGTATCGATTTGCACTCCTTGGGTTTTTTTCCAGGATCTGCCGAAGTGTGAAAATTTGATCGGTTGTGGACTTTCCTGGCCTAAAACCACACTGATAAGGGCTGATCGGGTTGTTGTTAAACGGTTTCAGGCGTTCACATATTACTGCAGATAGGAGCTTGTAGGCGATGTTGAGCAGTCTTATGCCTCTGTAGTTGGCGCAGTTCAGAGGATCTCCTTTTTTGTGGATCGGGCAAACGATGCTGAGGTTCTATTCTTCAGGCATACTTTTTTCCAACCAGATTTGGCTTATTTGTGGATGTTACTTGCCAAGTCATCTCCGCCAGCTTTATAAAGCTTAGCGGGAAGGCCGTCATTTCCGGCGGCCATATTAAGCATGAGTTGAGATATTGCTATCCTCACTTCACTTAGGTCGGGTGGTTGGCAGTTTTCGCTGTGGTTGCCAATATTAAATGGTTCGTTCTGCCCGACAGCGGAATGTTGTTCGTCATCGCCGTTTAACAGTCTGCAGAAGTGGTTCTTCCATATCCTTAGCATCGACTGTGTCTCAACTACGATATTTCCTTGTTCATCTCGACAGGAATCTGTTCGAGCCTTGTATCTTTGGCTTTAACGTTTTACACTTTGGTTAAACTTGCGAACATCGTTCTTGGAGATCAGCCGCAACTGATGTGCTAGGTTTCTCGCGGCCGCCAGCAAAAAACCCCTGGTTTGATGAGGAATGCCGACAGATACTCGCAGCCAAGAACGAGGCGCGCGATCGAGGATATAAAGAGGTGCTATCTCTATATCCTCGATCGCGCGCTTTTCTTTTTCTTTTTTTTTCTTTCTGAAAAGCCGGTGTTCTTCCCTTCTTCTCTGCCTATAGAGCTTAATGGCAGCTCTCGTCTTCACCTGTAGCTTAGCCTTGCAGGCCACGTTCTTGCAGGCCACGTTCGGCATTCCTCATCAAACCAGGTGATTTTTGTTGGTGGCAGCGAGAAACCTAGCACATCAGTTGCGGCTGATCTAATGGCTTGTTGGCATCGTTGCCATTGTTCTTCTACATTAAATGCTGGTGGTATGGTGTGATCGAGAGGTTAAGGGATACGCGTTGCGCAAAGGTCTTGGCGGTCTCTGACGAATCCAGTCTTTCGACATTAAATTGGATGCAGTCGGCTCACTGCTGTTGAAGTTTATCATATTTAGGATCATTATGTACAGTGGCTCACAGCTTATTTGACCCATCACATATTAAAATTAATTCTTTGATGTTAGGCAAAAAGGTCTGAAGTCAGAAAAGGCAGTTCTTCGTAAAACCAAATTGAAAATAGTTTAATTACTTTCAGTAAGATGGTTATACCAAATATACCTTTTTCTGGCTTATTGCCTAAAGAACAAATTCTTACGATTAATTTATAAAACCAAACAAGTTGAGTTAAACCAAAGATTATGAAATCTATACAGATGACGCACTCCATATAAGAAAAATTGTTCTATGGCGGGTCGTGCTGGCACAGCCCGCCATATGTTTTTGTTCTTGTTTTTCATGTGTTTTCATGCGCACCGCCCGCCCGTACCATGAAGCTACTGAGCAAAAGTTTCTGTTTTTGTTCTCAATGCGTCATCTGTATAGAATTCATACTCTTTGGTTAAACCCAATTAAAAAACCAAAATGCATTTTTCTGACTTAAGACCTTTTTGCCAAACGTCAAAGAATTTCAAATAAAGCCAAGTTTGTACTATGCCCAAAATATGTTTCGGATCTTTGTCCTGGCAATATCGAAACCTTTCGTTTATACCAAGATCCTCAGCACTTTGGAGCAAATAGTTTTTCAGAATATCAAGGTAAACATTCTTATCCATTGTGGTTTCAGTAAATTAAAGATTTCCGACCCCTGCGGCGCACATACAGACCCAAACTGCCGTGTTTTACGGTTGCTTTTAAGTGTTTGCCTTGCAGCTCTCTATTAGCAGCGTCGTTCATTTTAACCGAAAATATTAAAATTTCGACTCATCAGCAAATATTACGTCCTTCCAGAAGCAGATGTCCTTGTTAATGTGGTCTTTTGCAAATCGAAAACGTTGTTTTTTATTGGACTTACTAACAAACTTCCTGCGGGCAATCCTTCCATGCAAATCATTATTTCTGAGCACTCGACGTATGGTTTCGTCACAACATGATTTGCCCAATATTTCCCCCATCTCACTAGTCAGTTTCGGTGCCGAAATTGTAGTTTTCCTTAACTTTTCGCAAGACGTGTAGCATTTTGTTTGCAGCGATTCTTCTTTTATATTTGTTTTCAAAGACGAAACGGATTATTTTTCGCTTTATGGTAGACTCTAGTAAATTCTCAAATTGATATATTTTTCGGCGAGAATGCCCTTTTTTGTGTTGCTTTCATACCAACTGCCCTTCATTGTCGTAACTCGTGTTCCGCTAAAAATGCTAACTCAAGCTGCTAATATTTATAATTTCTTAACCATAGGCATGTGCCCGTATCATGCAAATCTACCGATCACAGATGTTCATAAACATCGTGGGTCAAAAAAAGGACATTTGAAGCGGTCCACCTCTTTAGAGGTCAAAAAAAAAAAAAAAAACAATAATCATCTTACAAAAAAATAAATGAGAAGGCTACAATCCTCTGTGAGAATCGTTGAATCCCATCTGTCCTAATAATAAATGTCCCAAAAAGAAAGGTTTCTAAAAGCTGAATGAATCTTGTTCAGACGGTTCGTCTAAATATTTTACGGTTCAACAAAAAACGAAGTTTTTCTATGGATATGCTATAGAAAAGCCTTACAAATCGTTTTTCTAAAATAACGCCCCCAAAAAGTGGGCGTAGCTTCAAATGATCTATTGACGAAATGTTTATTATTATTTAGTAATATTCTCGAAATATTGTCATCGAAAATTTTTTCGATTTTTTTCTAAAATTGTACCAAAAAAGTGGGAGTGGCAAACAAATTTATATGGAAATATAGATATTAAGATTGTTTTAGTTTGCTATATAAAAACATTTTCGATATTCTTGACCGTTTGGCGAAAAATGGAAGTGGGCCACTTCCACTTGTTCTTCTTCGTCGGACAGAGAGTCTATATACCAAATTTCATCTCTAGCTAAAAATTTAAAGCCCAAAAATCGGTGACCGACAGACAGCTAACGATTCTGAGTCGATCCATATACTTCAAGGTATATCTGTCGAAATTGTTTCTCACTATGTATCAAAACTAATATACTTCTATGGGATAGGGTATAAAAATATGACATACCCAATTTTGAGGGACACTTTTTTAAATATTGAATGTCACGATGTATTACACAATTTGCACATGGGATTGAAACCTTCTCATGTGTTTTTTTTATATTTTTTGGATAACATTTAAGATTTATTAAACACACAAAGATTTACCCACTTTTCTTACCTAAACACAATTTTTGTAAAATAAGTTGCAATTGATCTATAAAACCTTAAACTTAAACCCTTAAAACCTTAAAATATTAATAAGAAGATCCCTAAATAAAATGGCATACTGTCATCTACATCTAAAATAATTTCATCTGCAAACGCGGTCTATAACATCATCTTCAAAATAAATAAAATCTCCCATTCGATCCGTATTCCCCGCAATTATCAGGGAAAAAACTTCAAATATTCCACGTAAAAAAGGATTAACTCCTGAAAAAGTTTTTGCCTTCCTCATAAAAAAACAAAGACTTTCCCAACCAACAAATTATTAAACTTCAACGTGACTGCCATGGACGTTCCTCGAAGTTGAAACGTGCATCCGGCCGAACAACCAACTTTTTCACAACCCAAGAAGCCAAAGTGAAACTGAAAGAAAAAGAAAAAAAATTTAAATTATTCTCAAAGTATGTCAGAAAGGATTTAAACTTGATCGTCGTCATTCATGCATGACGAAGACAGCAGCGCAGCGAGTTTGAGGCTCCAATTTGTTAGATTTACCATCACAATAGAACGAACAAAAAAAAAAAAAGAAGTAGGAGCCCCTTTACTTGAAGAAGCCTGTGGGCGCACTAAAGACCCACACCGCGTGCAGAGAATATGGAATCGGTACCCCTTATCCACCCGTCTCGAACATGTTTAGAATCCACGTAAAATGTTAGTCAACCTGCGCCCAGTTTGGCAGTGGAACAGAGGCTCAAACTTGTTTGTAGCTCACACACGGAGATCGGTGCATCGAAATGGTGGGAGAGGTGGATCGTGGGTGTGCAGCAGTTCACTTCACTTGAATGGTCAAGTGAATGCATCGCTCGAGTGGGGCGAGGACTAATTAAGCTGTCGTCCGACACTTTCTTCATGGAATTTATTATGACAAAGTGTCAATTGATGAAGAGATGTGTCATTGACATGCATCGTTGACACACCAATGACATTCATTCTCTGGAGTCTTCCTACGTTCATGGATAGCGTGTGACTAGAAAACAGACGCCGGCCGTCAATTTGCCAACAACAACGAAAGACGACAGGGACAACGAAAACAACATCATGATCAATTGATAGTGCATCCGGAGGTGGATGACAATTGCGAAACCGATCATGTCATAGGAAGAGGTGAAACGTGAAAGTCATGCGCCATCTAGTATGGAAATGTAAACCACAATTATTGTAATTGATCGGCCATTTATATCAGTGGCGCGGCGTTGATAGTTACGGTCCGTTTCAATTCAACAAAAGGTCGTTGTCACTGCGCGCATACGCAATGGAAGCCATTCTGGTGATCAATGTGAAATTTTAGACGGAAATCCGCAAGCGCGGATATTTTCATTTTTTTTGCGCGCGCGTCACACTTGTACGTACACAATTAAATTGCGTGAAACTATTTGTCAAGTCGTAAAGTTGAATTTCGTTTTAACGTCATGCTTGTCAAGGAAATGGAAAGTGCATAGCACCGGCCGGCCGGCTGGGGGGTGCTGGTCTGTCTAAGTTGCGACATTTTTTTATCGTGTATTATGAGGTTTTAATTATTTGTTGCTACTGTGCAGAGGGCTTTTTCATTTTTCTTGGCAATAAAACGAGAATTAGACAATTAATGGGGTGGCGGAAACATGTTTTCAAATGGAGCTTGTTACGAAGTTCAGGGCCAGTTGTTGGGAGGTATGATTTATGAGCGAGATACTTGTGTATACAATAGAGTAATTAAGGCCGAGAGCCATTTAAACATTTAATTCACTTTCAGAGAAATATTTTTCTTTAATAGAGATTACCCGTTTAAACGTCATCAGGTCTGACAAACCTGAAGGCTGTCGATGGGTTGAGTTATTTAATTCATGCGTTGAAGTACGTTTTGAATGCTATTTCAGTTTTGTTCAGTGTTAGCAAAGAAGTACCTAAGTTCGGCTGAGCATTGACAGAGCACAATACAAATTTTGAGCGCCTTACAGCGGATATTCAAAGATGAGCTATGAAAATGAAATTGCAAGCCTTTTTTACCTTGCTTATGCCTATCATCTTCTACTATCAGCATATAGGTGGCAATAACTGAGTGCCATACCTTGAAATTTGATTGGATAAAGCATTGTTAGCATTATATTAGAGCTAGGAAAATTTTACCTTTCGCTTATTTACCTCATTTTACAGATGGAGTCTAGACTGTATGCAGTATCAATCAGGGTGAATAAAGTAAGCAAACCGCATGAATTGCCTTGACATATTCGAACAACAGCTCATCACGAAATTCCATGGGCTAATCATGCCCCATGCATGATACAACTAAACAAATATTTGTGTTTGTCTCGTTCTGCGCATCTACGTCATCGACGCTGTACCTCGAATGTTAGAACATTCAACAGAAAAGGGGTAGCCAAACAATTAGCAGATACCTTTAAGCGAACCTTTAAGACACCAGGAGAGCCCTGTTGCTACATAACAGATATTACTGTCTTTCGGGAAATATGATTGCTTGGAATTGGCACGGCAATAGGAAGAATGAAAACTGTGAAGTTTACTAGGTTCAGTCGGATTAGGGGCTATTCGTATCCGGATTTGTAATATTCCACAAACGGACTTATTTAGGAAGAGGAAATACTGGATTTTGGCTTATTGACTTTACTGCGATACTGCAGAGGTGTCATTTCCGAATTTGCATTTGGAAGTTTTACAAAATGGAAAACGTTAAAGCCAGAGATACAAGACTTAAACAGAATCTGACGAGATGAACAAGGAAAAATCGTAGATCAGTCATAGGCAATGATCGGAATATGAAAGATGAAAGAACCCCTTGTGCTAATCGTTAAACGTTGATCAAAAAGAATAAGTCTTTCATTGAGAAATCTGAAGTTTGTTGCATTGTTCGCTTTTTCTGTTACAAGATGGCTTTCGGTACTACCTTGTTCGTGTCATTCATAGATGGACAGTGTGACTGTGAGCAGAAAATATGTGGGTTTTGTCGATCGTTAAAATAGCACGAGTCAAGTCTAAGCTCCTCTGAATAAATATCTCGCGTTATAATATCTATAATAAAGAGACAGTTCTCCTACAAGTCTCCAAACTCTAAGCATCAGAACAGTTTTCAGTTTTCGAACACGGGCTGACCAGGTGTAAAAAAAATGTTGTAGCTCGGAAAAGGCGCTGCTAAATAGGGAATTATACAGGCCATTATACATCTCACCAAGTGATGCCTAGGAGATGCATGGTTTCTTCTGATTTAAGGACTGTGTTCTCCATTTGGGGAACTGTAGACTTGTTATATCTTGTAAATGTTGTATAGAGCAGATTTGTCCTCATCTCTGCTGGTGTCCAGCACTAGTGGTAATAGGCGCCTAGTTTGAGTTAGGCGCTATAAGAATACTATCATCTGCAAATGCAATTATAAGTTTTCCTCAAAAGATCATTAATGTGCAGCAATAGATTGGGTGAGAGAATGGAACCTTGCTGTAGCCCAGCCTTAATAGAGAATCTGTCTGAGGATATCCCATCTACCATTCCTGCAAAGATCTGTCTTCAAGATAACTTTTCATCCACATTTTTTGATTAAGTCCGTATGCTTAAGCTTACGATTGTGCATGATTTTCCATTGCAGATGTCCATAGAAAGATTGCATCCTATAAAAGGAAGAGATTCCTTAGTTAAAAAATAAGCTATATCACCTGCACGGTGATGAAATTGTAGACGCTACCTGTCATTTGTTTTCACTGGAGGTCAAAACCTAACGGAGGTCAAAACCTAACGCAAAATGCAAAATATTTCTTTCGTGATTTGAGTTAAATTTCAACTTAATTTACGTGTTTGTCACAAGAATTTTTCTTTTCAAAAAGTCATCAATTGACACCATCTTAGTGTCATTTGGCCTCTCTTATATATTGCATTTGGATGTTCAATCTTTTTATTTGAACCTAATTTACATCCTTCATCCTGTTAAACTGATAATAGTAGGATGTACCAGTTTGACAGGTTGATGAATGTAAATTCAGTTCAACTAAATGGATTCATCATCCAAATCTCATATATAATAAGGACCTTTAACTGACTGGATTTAATGAAAAGTGTAACACGTCATGTTAAATATGAACAAAACTAAATTTATTCAGAACATTAAACAATTTATTTTTGCAATATTCACAGACATGCTATTCCCGCATCTAATCGTCTGTTGCTATCAAGTGTCAATCAAATTAAAATTCACTTTCAAAATGTATATTCCAAGAGACAAATCTCCGACTCGCAACAAATCCGGAAATCGAAAACAAAATCTCACGTCATATCTACCTCGTTCGCAGTTCATCAACTTGTCTGCTCACCCTTCCCAATAACAACACAAAAATCAAAACCCGACGACCTTTAAATTTGCATTCGCCTTGATAATGTCTTCGAAAATCCATCTATCTTAACGACGCAACGCCACACTTCATAGATACCCAATCATCCATTCGATTTCGAATGGCTCATAAACTCCCAAGTACCGTCACAACACACAAACAACAAAAAGCACTTAAAAAGTCGACAGCCCAGAATCAATTTGAAGACCGGATCAGATGTCGGCGGATATAGAAGAGCCACGAAAAAGGCATCAACGGATATTAAACCCCACACGGTGACAAAGTGAATCATAACCAGGCGGCAACTAGCTCGTAATCGTCATCGAATTGCCACTAAAAAGCCATCCGAAGATAACAGTATCGAGGTCAGTCGGGTTCTAGAACTTTGTCTCGTAAGAACTAAAAATGTGGTCACCGAGACGAGTAGTTGCATTCGGACGATAAGAGGTGCCGTCAAAATTTCTTCCATCATCCGGAAATACTAGTTCCACAGAGATGGTGTGTTCCATTTCGAACACCCACTCGGGCAGAACTTTCCAAATTCGGAATTCCAATTCCAAAGTTTGTATTCGGTTGCGTTTTGATTAATTGGGTTGCGTTTGTCGGTCATTGAATGTAAACAGAGAACAAGACGCACAAGGAGCAGTCGGACAATCACGATTAGGCTTGTACATCTTGACTTTGAATGTTTTTTTTTTTTTGAAAACTCACATCGAAACAGTGAAAATGTTGTTAATGAAATTCGGGCGTGATTTTGAAAAAAAAATCAAGCATCAGAATATGAGATTTTGGCCCACATCCAAAGACGTGCAGCGAGTGTAGCGTGGTTCCGTCAGTGGAGATCACATCTTTGTAGCTAAATTTAAAAACAAATTTGATTGCATCTGCGTGTTGGAGATGTGTATCTGTCGGTTCGAGAGATACCCTAAATTTGGCGAACAAGAAGGAATCATTTAAAAAAAAAATCCCGATGCCTATTTGTGGGTCTTTACATAGGCCTGTGTGATATATGGAACATGAACAGGTGGTGCAACTGAAATTGATTTATTCTCTGTTTATGTGTAGGAAATTTAAATTTTGCCGATATTTCAAAATAGACCGTTCCTATTTGGATTTATGTGTTTGGGGGAGCCAATTCGATATTTTATTGGTTCTTCAATTGAACTGAACCTTATGGATGGTAATTCTTTGTTTTGTTTCGTTTGTGTCGACATGGTGCTGAAGTAAATTCGTGTTAGCTGTCTGAAATTATAAAGCAATCGGAATAAATCTACCTAATTCACATGTCTGACAGGTGTCGGGCGGTGTATTTTTATGACGAATAAAAATTAAATAGGGCTTGCCGAGTTTTTTTTGTGAAGGTGTTGATATTCACACTTTTTTTGAAAAAAAGGAGACGGCATTTTTTTTTGATTGATGCATGAAGAGGTGTGACATTTTTTGAACAAAAACAGGCTATGGACTTCATCAACACCATCGCTGATAAGAATATGGTGTATGCTATCTTTGATACTCATTTTGTGGATTTGGCCTTAACGACGACCAATTTTTCGTGCATTGAAAATGTTCAGTTGTTTGTTGCCATACACATGTTGAAAAACGTGGCGCTAGAGCTGCAACGTAGAGCTCAAGAACACTTTTGTAAGGACGCCAGTAAGAAGTCGACCATCATCGCCGGAGATTTCGTCAAATTCTTACATATGCTGGACTAAAGGATCTGTATAACGCCGAGTACCTGATCGAGAAGAACGGGAAGTGGAAGATTAGCCATGTAGCTGTAGCACCGGTCGGTGCTACGACCAATTATGAAGTCCTCCCACAAAGTGGTAAAGCTACAACTAATCCAGGGCAATTCTATTGCTATTCTAAATCCCGCCCGCTGTCAGGCAGAACGAACCATTCAATGTTGCCGATGACAGCGAAAACTACCAACTATTGCGTCATATCGAGGATATGAGATATGGCCTTCCTATGACAAAAACAGAACAAACAACCTACTAAATAGAACCCGCCCAGATGTCGCAAGAATTACGGCGATAGTCACGGGGCACTGGCCAATTGGAGACCATGCGGCCATACTAGGGATCCCATACAACCCCCAATGCCGCAGTTTGGGGAACACAAATGAGAGAGAAACCCTATTTGCAAATATCCGGCACTAGCAATAGCCAGATTTCGTGCGTTAGACCAACCATTCTTCGACAACCTTATCGATATCTCGGGAAAAGGGTACAAGATCTTATCCGTTTTCTAAACCTCACAGGCTGGATTTAGAGACCACCTGTATTACATCCACAACAATCATAATAATAAAGGTCATACGAGTCGTGGTAACAAAAGGGCTCATAAGTGCTACATGCTGAACCACTTCTCTACCAACCACCCACTAAGTCTCGATAGCATCTACATCTACACGTAAGCTTAACAAGGCTGCTGGAAATGACAGCCTTGCTGCCGAGCTTTATATAGCTGGTGCTATAGTAAGAAATATTCACCAACTCACAAGCAAAATTTGGTTGGATGAAAGCATGTCTGAAGGATTGAACCTCAGCATCGTTTGCCCGTTCGACAAAAAAAGAGACCCTCTGAACTGCGCCAAATACAGACGCATAAGTCTCCTCAACATGGCCTACAAGATCCTATCTGCCGTAATATGTAAACTCCTGAAACCGTTTACCAAAAATCTGATCAGTGCGGTTTTCGGCCAGGAAAGTCCAAAACTGATCAAATCTTCACACTTCAGCAGATGCTGAGAAAAATTCAAAAAGTTCAAATCGATATCAAAGCGGCATACGACACCAGTTAGAGATGAGGTATACAGAGTCATGTCTAGTTTTGGTCTGTGTAAGATGACGATGGGAAATACTCGCTGCTCCATCAGGGTCGAAAACGACCTGACCGAAACATTCGATACAAAAAAAGGATTTAGGCACTGTAATGTGACTCCCGAGCCAAAACAAGTGGCACAATCTTCAATAAATCGTTCCACTACTAGCATACGCCGACGATATTAACATCATTGGTCGGACTCATCATGATGTCATAGCCATGTTTCCTAGTACAGAAAAGAAAGTGGCAAAAATGTAAAAGTAAATGACCGTAAGACCAAGTACATGCCGTCAACACGAAAGGACACACAACATCGACGAATTGGACAGAACGACACTACTGGCAGATGTAAATTTGGGGTAGTAAAGGACTTTTGTTTACCTCGAATCCTTTATTAACTCTGACAACAACATCTCGTCAGAAACTAAACGAAGAATTGCTATTGCCAAACGCTGTTTCTTCGGGCTTAGAAGGCAATTCCTGCTAGTCCAAGCATTGACCGCATTCTTGGTCGTTTTGAGAGAAGAATTGTTCGAAAAAACGTCGGTCCCGTTTGCGTTGAAAGCTTTGGACACAATGATTCAACCAAGAACTATACAAGCTGTACAGCGACATACCCCTAATCAAAAAAATTCGTTTAAGATTGGTAGGACATGTAGCCATATTCCACCTCGCATAGTCATGGATTCCCAGTCAGACGTCGGACCCAGTAGAGGAAGACCTCACCTTAAGTGGCGTGCACAAGTAGAAACCGTCCTCCAACAACTTTAAGCTCAAATGGAGGCAGTTAGCTAAGGGCCGGAGTATGGTGGATGAGATGGATGTTGGGTGAGTCACAGGTTCATTCCGGACTTATGTTCCACTAACAGGAAAGGAAATCAAATTTACATACTTTACACATACTACCACCTACTTGAGTACAAAAACTGGGTAGCAGCCTCATGTACATGGAAGTCAGCAGCCACATGCACATAGGAAGTAAAACAAAATAACGCGCCGAATATCGCAGCCCCCGACAAAAAGGGCTAGATTCCATAGGTGAGTCTATAACACATTTATCATCCTAAAACTGTCCAGCAACTGTGCGCATGAAAATCCGGTCTACAGATCACCGCTTTCGGTTGGTGTTAATACTCTTCTACTCTATTAAGACTTCGATCAGGTCCAAAGGTGAGATAACTCCTCCTTGTGGCATCCTCATAGATTCATCCATATACTTTGTCACGTTGTACCTCAGCCACGATCCCTTTTAATATTCACCATTTATCTATCGCTTCTTCAGCATTTCCATGATGGACTTCCATAAAAATAAGACCCATACCTCCAATGAATATGTACTTACCAGCAATAAATAAAATGTCAATGAGTCCCATAATAGCCACGACAAAATCCCTGCTAAATCCCCATAAGAACGAACCGGACCATTATGCCTTGTAGCGTACTCGGATGACCAATAATCGGAAATTGCCATTTAGTGTCCAGTTCAGTAGTGTGCCCACTGTGCTACCTTTATAAATACCTAATGCGATTATACAACTTCCCATCTAATTATACGAGACACTCACGGATGGATTAAGTCAACTCAAAGCGTTCCCACATTTCCACCGACGACCTTACGTATTACTTCGTTCGTGCGGGTGGCAAAGCCAACGTGCCAGCAGAACCACAATATTTATCCAAGACAGCCGTGCGTCGGTCGGAAGAATGAAGACAACATTGACACCCAGTCGGTCGATCATCCTCTTTGTCATTTGCCTTCGCTTGACGTGAGAAGCTGTCAGGAGGTATAGATAGATACGTATCCATGTGAAAAGCCATCAAAACGGGGAGAGTGCGAAGAAGAAAACCATGTGCGCACACACTCTCATAGCAAACCGTAGGAACGAAGTGGCTTAGGCATTCCTTCGTGCGCTACAGCCCCGACTCCCCACCGCCACCAAAGGTGGTATGAAAAATTACCCAGGAGCGCAATGAAATTTCCATTGAATGGAAGACTGAGTAGGCATAGTCAGTCAGCTGGTGGTTATGGTGCTAGCAGGTTTTTCTTCTCTCCCACTTGTTCTTCGACGGGCACATGTACACGGTGGAAGTGTGTGCGAAGACAAGTGTATCTCGATGTGGAATGAAGCCAACTCTGGCTATCTATGACTGGGTAATGGCTTCACCACCTCTGTGGCTCTGGGGTCACTCGAAGGGAAAATTATTATTACAATCTTGACAATTGATAGCTGAGTAATGCTCGCATGCTTATGGTCATATGCCCAAAGCCTATACTGTTGGTCGCGGCTTGTTTGTTGGCTTATGTACCATTTTTATGTGACGAATGCTATTAGTTGTGGACTTTGACGAGGTGCCTTTGGATACGCCCGTGATTTCTTGATTGCGTAAAGCAACAGGAAGAGTAATGATACACATTATGTACCCTGAATAGGGAATTAGGTATCTCATCCAGAAAGAGAGATGTTCCATGCTAGCTACTCGTCGACACATTTTATGCCGACAGGTAATTACCCATCAAAGGTGGATTCTTTGAACTCTGTGCCAATGTGGGAGGGGTGGTGGAGCGAGGGTGCTCTGCTGGTACATTTCGACAATTAGGGCGATTTTGTGCTTCACGAGTGGGTTTAAGTTGTCTTTGTAGTCGTCGAGTGATCCACTTACGAGCGTGTTGGAATTTATTACAACATTGCTGTGTGTTTTTTTAACCTTGTTTTTTGGAGAGCGCAATTTAACTTCGCAAGCGTGATGAATTTTAATTAGGCAACATCGATCGAATGGTATTAACGTTTGTTATTAATTTAGGCCTACTCGAGTGTAAAATTAGTTGCCTGAGGGTGTGTTTACGGTTACCCCGACGAAAGCGAAAAGTTTTAAAATTGTTTTAATGCCTTAGCAAGGTTTAAAGGGCAGAAGGCAATAAGTGATGCTGTCGTGTTTTGGGGGTAATTTTCAACTTCTGTTGAAATGTTAGTCAATCGATGGTTTTTTTGGAAATAATTAATTTAATTTTATGATGTCATTCTAATTGGTATTGGTTAGTGCCTTGCAAAAAAACCGACTTAAGCAACTTCTGGAATTGGAAATATAATGTTTAGAGCTGCAAAATGTGGGCTTCTATCATTGAAACATAGTCTACAAATATTTTTGACTATTTAGCGTTAGGATTGAACTTTTTTTTTTTTTTAAATTGACCACAAATGGGAACCATTAGTATTTTGGATCTCCTAAAATCGATTATGAGCAGCCAAGCTAAGAATGCGGATTTCCAACACGCCACAATAAGGCGTAAACTGTCAGAAAAATTAATGTCGATATACTGCAATCGTAAGAGAACTAAGTGCAGAAAGAATATCCTGAAGACTTTCGATTATTTCTATGCCGTTGGCAAACAATCTTGAAGATCAGACGATGCTCGAAGTCAAGAATGCGGCAGCGTTGTAGGCTAAAATAGTAAGCCGTCTTTTGAGAAAATGTTTATTAATTGTTTAAGACAGCAATAATTGCCAAACGAGTGCTTGTATTTCGTCCCTTCTCCTGCCATTCTAAATGACATTGCCTCAGCTCCAATATATGAAGCTATCGGTGCTTCGTTCTCACTCAAAACGCCTGGTTTTGATAATTGTCTTTCAGCTATGGAGTTGATAGGTGCTGTTTGCCTCTCATCACTTCCATTGGTTCGGCACTGAAATGGACATTTTGTACAATTGACTGATACGTTTTTCTTACTCGACCGCAGCTAATCTTCAACCAGTTACGCAGGTATACCCTATGTTGCTTCATTATCACCTTAAAGAGTGCTCGGTCTTAAGAAAGGGTTACAGGGGTTATATGGCAGGAGTCTAACTTTATTTTACCGCGAGTTTCCGTAGACCCAGAAGGGAGAACTTGTTCTCGTCTTTGTGCCTAGCCCTTTTTCCCAAGGCTACTTTACTTAGTCTTGCTATATTTAAATCATTTGACAAATCGTTTTCTGGTAGCGCTATTCAAGTCTAGAGATATTGACGCTGAGTCCCCTTAAACATGTCTCGTGTCTTAATGTCATGTTGAGACAAATGATCGTGTAGCGTCCATTTAGTTCAACTTCTTCTTCTTCTTAAGATTTCTTCATCCACTTCTGATACAGTCCTTGCTTCAGCGCAAGGGTCTTCTATAGGATCTCTTTAGTAGTTCGAGTGAGGGATTTACTACTGTATTGCCTACTTAGCCCGAAGAAACAGCGGTTGGCAAGAGTAATTCTTCGTTTAATTTCTGACGAGATGAAAGGACTGAATTTGATTAATTATAGTGCGACGTCTATTTCCTATTTCATGCTGAGGCCTTTGTCATCTTATCCGCAAGGGATCACTCTTTTGACCTACCAAACGAAATTGATTTGCCCACAGCATAGATTCCTTCAGGATCATTTGAAGCCTGGCTAAACGTAGCAGAGCTTAAGTTCTTGGTGAATTTGGACAAAAAACTCTCGAGATATGTCGGTCTTTACTGACTTAGCACCTGTTTCTTATAATTTCATGCACGCAAAGTAGCTGGTAATGTAGCTTTAAGAGTTCGTCCTCTATTAGTCTGACCGCAGATCTGACACAGATCCTAATCGGACAATGCAGGTTTCCAGTATAACTCCCACTGATGCTCAAGACTAAATTCTCGCAGAGCTTTGCTTTGCCTTGTAAGCCTCATTCTTGGCTGCGAGCGTCTTACCTGGGAATGTTCGGATATCCAAAATACTGGATGCGTGCATCTTGTCTATCGCAATGTGATCAATTTGATTGACCGTTCGTTGATCTTGAGACCGCCATGTCCCCTAATGGATAACGAAGTGAGAAAACCGAGTGGTGGCTATAGTGGCATTTCGTTCCGCAGCGAAGCTAATTAGCCTAAGCCTGTTGCCAGACGTTTTGTCCTGTACTGTGTTTTCCGACAATACTGCTAAAGATGTCTTCTCTTCCTACATTTGCGGTAAAATCTCCCAGCACGATTTTAACATCGTACTTTGGTACTCGCTCATAGGTTTTGTCAAGGAGCTCGTCGAAGCAGACTTTTTCTAGATATATCATCTTTTTCCCCCGTGTGGGTGTAAGCGCATATAAGGCTGATGTTCGAAACATAAGACTTCTTACTTAAGTTTGCACTTTTAACCTATCTGCATCCGAAAAGTCGCTGTTTCTGCTCACTATAACACGGTCCGTAGTAGATGTCTTAGTTTATTATCCTCTTTTTGGCCGGCCCATCGCATCGTTTCTCCCATTCAGGATATGTCTGCTTTGTAGCAGCTTATATCTTCCGCTTGTTTCTCACATTCTATTTTCGTTTAGCACGTTCATCAACAATAAAATCAATCCTTTCCGAGGCTATTGGTTGCTTGGTAACAACCAATGGAGGGGTAGTTAGCCCAAAGCACAACATTAACCTGGAGGGTCAGTTAGAATTTGTTAGATACATGTTTTCATGGTTTACCTAGGGTTTAGTACAACTACCTGTAACCCAATGTATTCAGGTTTGTGTCCCCGCTGTGATCATCCTCAAAAAGGGATATGTTTACACAAAAACAGATGATTTCTGTTCATGTAGTGTATTAAATCAGAGTGCTTCTGAATTTCAGATTCCTAAAATCAAAATTCTTTCAAATCAGCATCTCCACCCATCTGATAACCCTTTATCCGCTTTGAGAGCATTGTATATCTATCGCATGACGTAAGCCGGTGGTAGAACAATGCACAAAGCATCTGCACACACTTCCAAAACTCAATTATATCCTTTCATCTTTCTGAAAATAAAAATGAGCTAATATGTTAACAATGCTTCCAAGCCCCCCCTCGAAGCTGGAATATCAAACCGCAAAAAAACTTCTAATCATTGTGCAACCCTCATCTTGAATGTCAGAAAAATATCTACCTCCGAAAGTACATTTCTAACAAATTACTTCCTCGCCGAGAAAAAATGCGCAAAACATAAATTAACAAAAGAAGAGAAAAAAAATTCATTTTTGCTTTGATGATGTCATTATATCCAAGGGCACTCGTATACATCATTCGCACCGAGGGGTAAAAACAAGACCTCACCACACCAAACCGGCAAACTTGCAATTTTATACTCCAAACACACCATCGCGTCGCGTCAGTTGATGTCCTCCAAATCGTCGACACAGCCAAAGTTGGACCAGTCGTTGAGCTGTATTTTGTAATTTCACCAATTAAAGTCCAACAACCGACAAACTTGAAGCTGTACAATTACCTCAGCCATCTGTCTGTTTGTTTTGATTCTTCTCCTTCTGCTACTTCTTCTTCGACGAGACTGTGTTCCTCTGCTGAATATGAGATAAAGTCCACACAGACAATCACTGTCGGTGCCAATTAACTAGTCATGGAAGCTATGCTGCGTCAGCTGAGATTTCCATCAATAGAGTTCGGATGTGGACAAGCTGGACGGAGAGTTTGTCACCACCAACGCTGCACTTTAATTCGCAATGTCATAACAATCTAGAGCTTCCAGGGAATTCAATTTCAATTCGCAGTATAGATGTCAATTGTGGGTTGACAGATGAATCAGCGGCAAGTCTATGTGCCAGTCAGTGGCGTAATTTATTGAAGCCTTCCTCGGAATCGAAGCTACATTTTGCATTGGAGATTACTTCTGATTGAATGTTGACGGTGTCAGTCATCATTTAGCTAGGCAACGCAAACATGATTGTGGCTCTAATTACGCGTCAGTGGAGATTAACCTAGATTCGTTTTTTTTCGCCAAGATTGGAATAATTTTTTATATAATTTTTTTTTTGTAAAAAGAGAGGAAACAAATTGTTATGTTGGAATGTTCTCACAGGCAGAAACAGAAATAAAAAAAATTCCTTAACCCAGAAGCTGATTGAATCTCGAACGGATTTAAAAGAGTCTGAAAGGCATGGGGAACTTCGTAATGTAAATTTGCAAATTGCTTTTAATTTGTTATCTGGTTTGCTGAAAGAACATTTAGAGAATAAGCTGACTGGCGATTGTGGTTACGTTCGCAACGACAGTGCTGCAATTTGGTGATGTTTGGGGTTTTGTCATTTAACGCTTGTCAAATGTTTTCTTAGTTGGTGGACTTATAAATCACAAAAATATTTTTAACTTGTGATCTTTCATCTTTATTATTTTCTAAACTTATTAATCGTTAGCGCCTTTAATCTGACATATTCAGACAATGGCCGTGCTCCGGATTTCAGACAACTGAAAAATAAGGTGAGTGGAACGCAAAATATTACTGAATGATATGGCAAATGGCAAACTGTGCCCACCCCTGCTTCAATCTATTTTTAGATTTTTATTTAACTTTAATCTATTCAGAATAATTATTCTTCATCAAAAAGTAGTCGAGTAGTTTTATTCAAATGAAAAACACTTTCAAGACATCTGCAGCAAAATCAGCTTTTTCCATCATATCCGAGTGCCGAATGCGAACATTTGTAACTTGTTTCTTGAGTCATATCACCTCCAATGTCCCATTACTAAAATGGTCTGAACAATAAAGAAAGAGCTTCATCAAGGTTAACTTACTAAAACTGAAATCAGAAACAGTGCTAATTTAGTTATTTTGCAGGGTAAGTCCGTGAAATTGAATAAATGAGCCTAGAAGTTCAATAGCAGCGCTCAATCTCGTAGTAACGCTACAACAACTATGCATATCAAAATTTAACTGGCCTCCATGTTGGTATACCTTCCATCATGGTATAAGCTACCTTACCAAGTACGAAAGCGCAGCTAGCTATTGAAATCTACCTCTAAACACAAAGGGCAACGGTTTTTTTATGAATTTTTCTTAGGTGAGATGATATAACGCTCAAAGTGCACCCTGAGACGATACTTAAAGAAATAGAGTGGGTGAGAGAATCGATCCTTGAGGCACCCCATAGTTTATAGAGATCTTTGAAGAGCGTTTTCCATCCAGCCGCACTTTATTTGAAGAAGTCCGTAAGCTGTTATTGGACTTGTCATGTGTAAGATGTTATTGGACTATTCATGTGCCAAACTCGGTCGAAAGGCTTGCAAATGTCGCTTTCGATTTTTCATGTTTTTCCATCGTAGATAACTTAGTAGTTCTCGAGTTGAGTGTTTCTTTTGGAACCCATTTTGCCGATCACAATCTGCATACTTAAAGGTGGTTATCAAAAAATTGATTGAGAGACTTTCCGCTGTGCTTTCCCAATTTCCTAAAATCAACACTCAGCTGTAACAATACCGCAAGATATTCGAAAAGGTAGAAAAAATGAAAGACCTACCTCCAAAAAGATGCCCTTTTTCTCCTGTCTCTGCTTCCAAGTGCATTCATGATCATCCGTACGTTAGTTTGAAGCTTGACCGAATTATTCTCCTTATTAGCTTCGATCGATGTTCAGGATGTGTTACACCAACTTTATAGGACGATTATTATCGCAGCTTTATGTAGCTACTTTCTTTGTCTTTGCTCATGGATAGCCAGGTCCAAAGCAGCAGGAAATCATTATCATCATTATCGTACAAGTGTAAGTCTAGCACAAAATAATACAGGTTGGGCCTTAAGGTAGAAAACTATCGAAATGTGCGATAGATTTTCTTAAAATGGCGTCGAATGTCGATACTCTTTTTATTAAGCGGTATTCAAAATTGCTGTTGACCTTCTTTTGCACCAGAGTGCGACAGACAAATCATCTTGTCTGGTGACTGATTCTATTACCATTCCGTCACCGTTCACCCAGTTTAATTTAACAGCTTTTCAAAGAGAGACTCAGCAGTGTCCATTTTTTAGCATTCTGAGGCTAACCTGACCATAAGCCAACAAGGCTCTCCTATAAGTCCGGTCCTTAACCAACTGCCTTCAGTGTGGCACTGCAATTCTGATAGAAATCGAAGACTTTGTGATCTGGAGTATGTATGTGACAAAAGTCCTCCTAGGTTATTTCAACGCCAAGGAGGCCAATGCTTATACTTACTTGGCTACGAAACGAGACTCGAAATTAGACAAAAACCGCACACATTCATTATTTTCGATTTCTGAGAAGGAGATCGCTTAGGTTTTTGGAGATACAAGTAGATATCGACGTTGTAGAGTAATGCTTAACCACACATATCTACATATGCTCGTTGCCAAAAATGAGGCGTAAAGGGAAACGCTTCAAGCAAAGTCAGGAGCTCCTAAAAAAAGTAGCTGTCGAGGTTCTTAGGCCAATGAAGAAATAAGAAGATGAAAGACCTAGAAAAGCATTCGCGATGTCACCACAGAAATGTTGTCCAGGGGTATATGTCGCTGTACAGATTGTAAAGCTCGTTGTAGA
Source organism: Rhingia campestris (assembly GCA_932526625.1). NCBI lineage: Eukaryota > Metazoa > Arthropoda > Insecta > Diptera > Syrphidae > Rhingia > Rhingia campestris. The sequence continues at coordinate 55,403,047 of OW052184.1, read as the reverse complement.
ATCTTTGTTCTCATATTCCATCAACGCAAAACCGGACCAACGATTTGTTCGTTCAAGACGACGAAGCATTTCTCCATCCGATTTGAAAATATATAGGTTTCAGCGCTTTAAAGCAGGTCTGGGATGAAAATAGCTTTTTTAATTACCATGAAATGATTTTATTTCTAAACAATTTTTTAGCAAACAAAAAGCGGCTGCTTTTAAGACCACAGTCGAGGTAAACAAAAGTCACCAAAGCTATAGTTTTCAATTGTGATGTTCTATCAAATTCGTCTTGTTGACGGCACGTATACTAAAACACCACTTTTACCGCTTTAACTTAATACTCGCGGCGCGTGACATATATCGTTGAATTCGAACAATGATGTCAATATCCTTCGGCGTATACAATGTCTGAATCTTCCATTCAAGGCTATATTCTTGCGTCATAGGTTCATCGAAGGCAGATGGATCCACGACTGGTAAACCATGTGATTACTGACTACACCTTGCTTTTGAAGGATGACTCTCTTTCTATTTAATGAACGAAGTGTCTTGGTTGCTTGCATTCTTTTAAAATGCGTAAAGGATGATTGTCGCTTATATTTTGATTTTTATATATGTCCATTTAAACTTTTTTTTACCGAATTAGATCATTGTCCTCAAAAGAATTACAAAAAATCATACAACTTTCGCTGTTTCGTAAAAATTTTCTTATATATAACGCCCTGTGAACAACTGATCAAGCCTATACAATTACTCTATCCACTCATCCATCATGTAAATAAATATTTCCACTAAAATCCTCGACAACTCATTCGTCTTGTTGCTGTTGGTCCGACCACCTACTTCTTCATAGAACCTCAACTCATTCAAAGTCTTCCGTCACCGTCTGGAATTCTACTGAAATTATCCGCTTAACTTCCACAAAAGTTCTGGCCCAAAAAAAAAACGAATTTCTTATCTACATCTTCACTAGAACTATACTGCAACGGTGACTACTCCATAAGTATGCTTTTTGATACTCGTGCTTGATAAATCGTTTGTTGTTGTTGTACTCGAAGTATTCGTTTTATTTATTTCCAACGAATTGGATTGAATTACATTTCGTGTGGATGTGGATCTAGAAGAGAATGATTAATGAGAGAATTGGAATTACAAAAAATTCTTAAAAAAATTTATTTAAACACAATCTGTCCGTGTCTGTGATTTTTTTTTTCGTATTTCAAAGACAAATTGTTTGTCTTGAATTGTTGTCAAAATATAAATAAATAAATTTATGTATAAACTGGGAGTTTTGATATGTCAATAATCTTTTTTTCTTCTTTTCTTTTTAGGTAAGTGCATTTGAATTTTTATAAAATCGATGACATAAATGTGGGGGTGAGTCTTAATATGTTTGATAATTTTATATGAAATCTGGGGTAACGTTTAATACGTTGATGAAATCATTGTTTGTTTGTAGGGATGAGAAATTTAACTTAATTTTTGTACCATTTGGAAAGTATTTCATTAAACAAAGTGTAAATGTAGCGCAATATTTAAGAAACTTACTTTACTTACATTCCACACGTGAGTTCCACAGGTCCCATAACAATTTTTTTGAGAACAATTCGGTGTTAGATTTATTTTCATAATTGCAACAAAATTAATTACAAAATAAATTAAGTTTTAATACCATTAAGGTCTAAATTTGATTTATTGATTAAATGGATACATGCAACTTTATTAACGGCGTTCAGTATTATCTGCTTTTTTTAATGTCAACGAAACCTGGTTGATGTTTGGTGTGAAAGCGTCGAGTAGTTTTCGAAAACTATTTGACGAAAACTCAGTTTTCTGTTCGGTGTGAAAGTATTATACATTTTTTATATAATTTTCACACCGAACACCAGAAATCTTCATCGAAACTGACGTCTTTCAATAAATTTTCAACTGTTGAAAGCTTTTAAGTAATAGTCTTAGAATCGCTTTGGAGTTGTTATTTGGATGAAAGTATTTGTAGCCAACAATGGCAAAAGTGTGTTACACAGGTCCCACAGAACATCAGTCATACAAACATTAAAAATAAATCATTTTTGCTTCTGGGAATATTTCAGTCAGCTATTTTTTTTTTTTTTTTTTGATGTTGTGACGAAATTATCTAGGAAATAATCACCCTTATCGTGGAATACTGCGATTTGAGATTCACTTCACGTACTCGATTCACTTTCACTTACCATATACCAGAGATCAGTTAAAGAAGAAATAGGAAACTTTCCAGGACTTTTCGTTTTGCCTACAAGATAATCCTGGATTTTTTCAGGATTTTGACAGACAACCAGATACACACATTCCTTGTTTCACACACACTGGTTTGCAGCCCAGCTAGTTTATGTGTCAACACGACACGTAAGAAATCGGGTGATAAAAGGGAAGACGTACGAAAGTTCCCTATCTCTTCCTTATTTGATCTCTGCCATATATTTACATCGTTGAATCCGCCGGGGAGACTCCCTTATCGACCGGTAATTTCAATTGAAAGTTGGTCGACAAATCAGCTGTTTTGCATTAAATGACAACAGAGAAAGAGCAAAGCAATTTCAAACTCATTTTACGAAAATCAAATTTATTTATTTATACGAAAATCAATAAAATGGATAGTATAGCCTTATACAAGGTGGCGCAAAAATAACCTTCCGATGTTTTTTGGCCGTAATTTGAAAAAAAATGAAAAACTTTGATTCTTCTTGTGGATTATTTTTATTTGGTCTTTTAATTTTTTTTACATCAAGTCGAGAATATGATGTCATGTAAATGGCCAAATGTCAAAACAGAACTGAAATTAGGGGCCAATCGCAAAATTTATAGCATTTTCTGATAGGAGGATTACTTTTGCGCCACCTTGTATTTGCGTGCACATTTAAGAGGAACTGCAAAAGACATAATGGAACTTTAGGATTCGATGTGAGATTTCTGAAATACAATCGGTATTCAAATTTTAGACATAGCCTAGGATACGCAATGAATTAGCTGCGCATTTGAAATTTCAAATTTCTATGGGGAGTTTCACTTCGATCGTTTTCTACGGCGATGGTGTTAAACACACTCTCTTACCGACCAGTGCATCTTTCACTTCGAATGTATTCTACGATGCAAAGTATTGAATTTGAGTGAAAAAGTTCCCCTCGGCGTATTCCACGCTGGGGTTGAATATTTTCATAAATAAAATTAAATAAATGTCACCCCTTTAAGTCAGATTTTATAATATATTGAGTGCTATAAATGGGTTTTGAGTTTAATTGAACTTGGTTTTTCTTTCCCCATTGAATCATCGTTTGTAGGTCTTCGTTTATAGGACAGATTTGTTCGCATCTCTCTTGGTGGCCAGCAATAGCTGTAATTGGCTTATCATTTATGTTAGTCGCTATCTGAGTACTGTCTGTGCAGTAGAAATAGAGTGGGTGAGAGAAGTGACCCATGAGGTAGCCCATTTTTTAATTACCCTTTAAATTATGGATAAAAATGCGAGTCTGTAGTTTTCAGACATTTTTTAGGTATCGGTTGGATTTGAGCAATTTTTCATTAATTCGGGGAAAGCATGGTGCTCATTTTTTAAGTATATACGATGGAATTCGCTCAGGGCCGTTGGTTTTTTTATAGTCCAAATTGTTCAGGATCAGGATGAGTCTTATTTTCCTAAGTCGAAATTTTACATTAAAAAATCCTCCAAACACCGCTTGCTCACTGTTTAATTTCGAAAAACATTCTAGCGATTAAGCGGACGTTTCACTTTTTTTTTTTAGTTGTAGCTGTCTTAACTGGTGTATTTTTTTTTAAATTGCCAATGAAAACACTGAAAGTTGTAAGGAGTAAAAGCGTTCCGATTTTTTTTCTGAAAACTCAGTGTGTAGTTTAGTGTGAAAACAGCATCATGCTGAAAGATCAATTTTTCTTTATTACCCTTTGGTTAAATTCTTTAAATAACCCGTTTCCAAATTGTGTTTAACAAAAATATGGTGAATTTGCTTCATAAAATACAAATCCATACAAATCGTATTTCACATAACTGTTGTCTTGATTTCAACTTCTTACGCACGATTACACACTAAGGTTGATAAAAAATATTGATTTTTTGGTTCTACAAATCCATTTTTTCAAAATCATTCATTTTAAAGCACAGCATCAAAGGGATGTCACGAAGCACAAAACATTTTCAAATTCCGTTTTAACCCACTTTGTTGGGGCGTTTTCCTAAAAAAAACATACCACGATATCATAGGGATATACATTTCATCTATAGATAACATTCAATCACGTCCACTTGTTTAAGAAATTTTCTTAGAAAAAACGGTTTGTATATACCCATAATCGTATTAATATACCACCATCCAAGACCGTCTAAATATTTTCAGATGATAAAATTTTATTTATCTAATTTTTGTTCATGTCTTCAGTTTGATTGTAATTATATAGTTTATTGCCCACCCATCAAAGTTTTTGATTAAAGCATAAGAAATTTTGAAAAAGTGTCTAAACAAAGCCCATCGTCTACGATTCATCCATATAAAGTTGCCAAGTTCACTAAAAACTTGCGATAGACTACAAAGCGCAGGGTCCATGATTCAAATCCCAAAAGTCTGACAAAAATATAAGAGTGTAAAATTGCCATAAGAAGCTTCTCAAATTTGCCGTTCGGAATCAGCGTTAAAATGGACGTCCCACTCTTTGTGTCAAAAATGTAACCTAGCACAAAGAAATAAATGGAGTAGCTGTATAGACCGTTAATGCTAGATATTTCATTTCTTAAAAAAACGCTATTTTTATTGTTAATTACATTTCGTCTGACGTTTTTTTAACAATGGAACGGAATAGGCTAGTAAACGATTCGCACAGCGGATTGAAGCCTTCTTAACATTTTTTATTTAAAAAAATTAAGGCTTTACAAGTTATAGTTATTATCATCACATTTAAAAAATTATTCAGTGCCATTTTATCTGGGTGCCACTTTTTCTATTAACAGTCGAAATTGTTTATACCGATACTGAAGGTACAAATACAAATTTTTGGCGCAACAGGCTCATTAGTACCCATGGCCGAGCTTTCTCATAATAATTCATGTGGGCGTGTTTACTTCTTGCACGATGGCGAGATCTCCTGTTTTATGCCGAATCCGAACGGCTAACTTGAGATAAGCTTTTCTTCCCAGTCCCAGTGAATAATCATTTGGGTGTTGCTACGGCTGGGAATCGAACCCAGACCTTCTGCGTGGCAGTTCATCGCACTTACCATCACTCCACTGAGTCCTTTACTGAAGGTGCCAAGGAGTTAAGTCGCTATACGTGATACCAACCTCGATATAACCAATTTCTTAGTGAAATCCAATACTAATTTGAGTTGTTGCACTAATTGGCTTTCAAGCCAAATAGCATTTCACTAAGTTCCTCGATATACCCAATATCGTCACAAGCACCCACAATTGTATTGAACCTGAAAACAAACAGAATTTATTTCCAAACCAAATTTATTAACTTGAACTGGAAACTCGATTTGTTCCCGCTCGATATTGATATGCTACTACTCCTTGTGAGGGAATTCCCATCACAAATAACAAAGAGATAAAAATACCTTTGGAAACAGAGAATCTCCTTGAATGAACACGTTTAATCTGTAACCCTATCTTGTTACAAATATTTGCTTTCAGTCTTCACCTTACTCAATGTAAATACGAAAATAGGTCTTGCAGTCTGTTAAATATTGACTCAAAACAACATCCTCCGGAAGGGGTTCCACCTCCTCCTCCAATGTTATTATTATTTTTTTTTGGTTATTTTCTTCGTGTGAGCAAAAGATACAGATACCATCAACAAAGGGGGTTAGATCATGGGTATACCTTCGATCAAAAACGATGATTGTTGTGCATGTGTCGTTCCCGCCACTAGATACTTCTGGAAGCAACAAAGTATTCTTTCATTGGCGTGTCTCCCTTGTTCTTATGCTCCCATTTGAACATGCAAAGAACTGAACTGCTGAACCATGTTCCTTCTATCAGGCTTACAATTGTTAGTACACACGAACACCAATGTACACCGTTCAGGATGACGAGGTGAAGATGATGGTGTAATTTAGGTTCCTAGGCAGTTTATCTTTAATAATAATTTTTCCATTTGAAGTTAAGATTTACTGATTAGGGGGTAGACGACAACCAGAAGGGAGGGAGTGAGATAGAGTGCTTCAATTACGTGTACAGTCAAGCGATAAAAATTCCAAAAAAAAACGCATTTTGTTGTTATTTTCTCTTTTAAGCTGATGCACACAAACAAGGAAAAGAAAAGTCGAATAAAATTGTTTTTCTTTTGAGCCATTGTTTTGTGATCCACACATACACAGCGACAAGAATTGTGTTTATTTAATTTTTTTTATTTTTGGGAAAAGGGTAATGCAATAGAAAAAGTGGCTCTCGATATGCGTATGACTTTGTAATTCTACTTTGCGTTGCGTGAACTGTCAACGCGTAGCGTTGTTGCTTACGTAATTTCCAAACAAAGCGTTTTGGGTAAACTAAACAAAGGTAAGACCCATTTGACATATTGCTTGAAATAGAATGGTTATTCCCGCACTTTTTGTATACAGAGAGTGCATGGAATGGCGCTTTAAATCAAAGTGAGTGACAGAGATTTATTGAAGTCGCATAGGCATTTCAACAAATACTCAAGAGCTTGAGGAATACTTTCTAAATGTGATTGGCCTTTTTGTGTGGAAAACGATGTGATATTGGGCTTTTAATAAGACAACCTAGCTGCTGAGGTACTGGTTGATGACAAACAAATCTAGAAGATGTACAAAGGCAGAGTAATGAGTACTTTTTTGTGGTTAAATGTTTATCGCGCTCACCGAAAGTGAGTTAAATAGCCGAATCAGTAACATTCAGTTGGGCGCTTGTTTGCCCAGAATATATAATAGGAATAGGAAGTTAGGAACCCACCAAACGAGGTCCTCTCTCATTTTTTTTTTTCGGATAACATTCTCAGGACAATATAACTAGAAGTACAGCGTGCCGGAATACGTTTTAAGGAATGTGAAAATAAGTAAATGAAGGTGTTGACGGGTTTCTAAAACGCAGAGTAAGATTCCTTCATTTTATAGGGGGGTCACCTCACAACCAAAGAGCTTTTTGTAACAGGAGTTATGTGTTGGGATGCTCAGAGCATCCTACCCCCCCCCCCCCCCCCCCCCGTACATCTTACCAAGAGCAAGAAGTGTGTCCCATGGAAGGTTATTTTTAAATATGACAGCTAGATTGCTTGCAAACTACATCAAACTCAATATCTACCCCATTAAGTTTAATTGGATTAAAAGCATGGCCATTTGTTTCCGCCCAAAAGATAAAGTTATTGGAGATCTTCGTTAACTTCACATGAACCTTTTCAAAACGGACCAAGTCGGCAGCTATTGTAAAGTTGAACATGGTCAGCATACGAAAGAAATGTATGGAGGAATACTTGGCATATACATCATTATTGTAGAGGGAAAATAAGATCGGTCCCGGAATAGAAACCTGTGGAACGCCTTTATTTAGAAGAAGAAAGAATATGTTGTTGTTGTTACCTACAGCTGCCTGTCATCTACCACTTATATAAGGCAAGATCAAGTTCGTGGCTAATATATACGAGTTAAACAGCTCTACAATGGTGCTTCACAGTAAGTCCATTGCTTTCGAGAAATCGAGAGGGGTAAGCTTGTTTTCTCTATGGTCTGCCTTATATCTTCTACAACTTTAAATATATCAGTTGTGCACCTGTGCTTAGGTCAAAAAAACAGACTAAAAAATGAAATTCATAAAGGGTGTTTTTTTTAGAGGTATAGAACTTCGAATTGAAATAAAACACAAGAAAATCGTTTTAATGTCCATCAATTTGGCTTTATTGGAAGGATTATTTTATGCCATTAATGTTTAAATATGATTTCGGACATGTGACCGCCGCGGCTGGTTCGAATAAAGCAAAGTCTATAGGTCCAATTTTCAACCACTTTTTCGAGCATTTGGGGCCGTATGTCGGCAATACCGCCACGAATGTTGGCTTCCAAGTCCCCTAACGTGACTGGTTTGTTGGCGTAGGCGATCGACTCCACATACTCCTAAAGAAAATAATCCAATGGTGTCAAATCACAATATCTTGGCGGCCTATTGACAGGTCCATTCCGCGAAATTGTGCGCTCATCGAATGTTTCCTTCAATAAATCGATTGCGACGTGCGTTGTGTGGCATGTATCCTCGTCTTATTGGAACCACATCTCATTCACATTCATGCCATCCAATTCGGGAACAAAATAGTCGGTTATCATGGCTCTGTAGCGGTCACCATTAACGGTAACTAACTCTCCAGTATAATTTCGGAAGAAGTATGGCCCAATGACAGCACAGCCCATAGAGCACACCAAACAGTCAGTCAAAATTTTTCGATGAAAATCAGCATCGAGATCAATCTCATTTTCGGCCCATAAACCAAAATCACGGCGCATTGCATGGTCTGGATCTTGTAAGATCGTAAGCCAAGATCTTTGCGCAAAATTTTCCATAAAGTTGATGGACAAAGCTCCAATTCATTCGGGTCCTCTTCAACACTTTGCTCTACAGCGGCAATTGTTTCTTCAGTGCGCACTGTTCGACGTCGACTTTGCACTGATGGACGATTATGTCGAGAATAAATTTTCGAAATAAATTTGCACGATTTGCAAGCGTTGTTCATTTTTCAATCTGTTCATGATGAAATGGCAAACCAAACTGAACATAAATGACGTTAGAGTTGCCCGATTTGACCAGTTGTCAGTTTTATCTCAATTCGAAAAACCAACCTCTAAAAAACACGCTTTGCAAAGATACTCAAAGAATTTAGAAGTTCATTATATTTTCTAAGACTAGAAATGGAAAAATTGCGATCCGTCGTGCTCATCCTTACTGCCTTTTTTGTTTGGTAAAGGTATCAATTATGCTTCGATACAGCTTCCATACGCAAGGAAAAACGCAGGTAGTAAAAATCGATCTAAAAACATGTGTTATATGCTCTAAGCAATATGTGCGTATTGCTTCAAAAAAATGGAATGCATTTCGTGAAGACATATCGAGTATGACATAGTTCCACTTTTTAGCACTTCGGCTTCATCTTCAGCACTAAATGTGTAGATGTATTTATGCGTTTATCTGAATGCTGCTCAGGAACACCTCCAAAACTATCGGCCGACATTTTCAAAACGAACCATTATGTGTGGTTTGGAGGTCAATTAATAATCATAGGTGTTCCACTTGCGGATACCTCGGAGATTTTTTCCGATTCCTCCGAGAAACGCAAACAGACAGATCTAGGATTCACTTAGCACCCATCTTTACCAATTTGAAGACAGACAAATGGATTGGAGATGGAATCTTCTCAGAGTCACTGCAGTATATTTCATGCTGAGATCTGCGCGATTAAGACAGCAGCATATATTGTCTGCATCCCCCCAAATGTTGAAGTTAATGGAAACAAAAAAAGGGAGATGAAACGTTCTTACCTGAACCCACTGACCAGTATTACCGGCCTTCATCACATCTAAGAGATTTATTGACGTTGTAAGCACTAGTTCTTGCGTCATACCACATCGTCTGAGTGCCGACATCGATAACAAAATATCAAAGTCTCTAGGCGCTAGTCTTATAGGAAACATGGCTAATAAAGGCTAAGCGTTTTCACAAATGCCTTCTGAGAAGATGCATAGATGAAAATCAAATGGAATCTGTAGAAGATGCCATGTGCCAATGGCCAGCGACCACCGCGCATCCTTTATGGGTTATTTGAAGGCTTGGGTAGGTTAGGTTAGAGTGGCTGCCAGCGAGTTCGCCAGCACACTTAGACCGCACTTAGGTCCATTGTGATACCACGTGAATATTGTCCATTCTCCTTGTTATCTGTGATAATACCATTCTGAGCTTTTAATGAAACGGAGAAGACTTCACTTTCGTTTTTGTCAAATCGCTGAGATTTTGAAAGTAGTAAGCCCCAAGATAGGGCTTCTTTTTTTTGATAGGGGACAGGTCAGTTACAAAGGAGATGAAGTGTTGTTTTTCTTCCTCTTCGGTTATGCAGCTCCGACAGAAGTCGTTTGAGTGGAGGCCTAACACTTCTGCGTGCCTTCCTATTAAACAGTGTCCAGTGATGCTAATGTATGGTTTATCATGCGAAATCAGACCGTTGGATCTTCTCAAAAACAGCTTTGGCCATATTTGTTTGGTTATTTGACACGTCGTGCCAAGATTTGGTTTGCTGTTATCATGTTGCGCTAGTAATAATTAGCATGTAGCGATAGGAATGCCTAGTGCACCCGTGTTGGGTATAACTGGTAATTAAGACCCATGTCTGTCGAGTTTATCAGCCTTAGATCATGCTTGGAATGTCACTATGCCTTTCCACTGTTTGATGGCTTTAAGACGTATGGCTAAGTTAGCTGCAATTTGCCCGCCGAAAATATATAGGGGTAGTAGGTGAAAAATAATGCCTACTGCTGCTGAGGGTGTTGTACGGAGTGCACCACCAATACAGAGACACGCAGTTCTTTGCACCTTGGCTAGTTTTTTGCTGTTTAAAGCTATCTCTACCGCTGTCCACCATACTACTACTCCATAAGGAAGTATCGGTCTTATAACCGAGATATGGAGCCAATTCGTGATACGAGGTTTCATACCCCATTTTATGCCTTTCTGACTTTCTTGTTACGTTCAGCTTCCAGTTAAGCTTCCTGTCCAAAATAAGTCCCAGGTATTTAGCTTTGTCTGAGAAGGCTTGTTCGACTACGTTTGGTGACAGGGGGTTAATGTGAAAATTTTATATTTCCTAGTGAACAGGACTAGTTCATTCTAGTGGGGGTTGACACCCAGACCACAACTGACTGCACATTTGGAAATTTTTCCTGAGACTGCAATAGCAACGTTATCCGCGTTAGGAAACACGTGGCATCCGTCTGGTTCAGGATGAGTAAAACCTCGTTTATCACTAAGTTTTAGAGAAGAGGGGACAGGACTCCACCTTGCGGGGTCCCTTTACTGACTTCAGGTCAAAGCACCACCCACAACAAATGAATCAACATTCCAAGTGAGTGATCGACTTTAAGACATGTAAGCGTCTTAATGATCGCTCCCGAATTAACGTTGTTAAAAACAACTTCAATATAGGTATAGGAATGCAACCATAGCAAGCGACTTTTCGATAATACGTACTTATGAGTGTAGGCCGGTTTCTACAGATTTGCCCCTGCAGGATGCAGATAGCTGATTTACAACAACGCTGCTACGGAGATGAATATCAATCAATCTTTCCAGGGTTTTCAGAAAGAATGATGATAAGCTAATCGGCCTCAGGTCTTTCGGATTGACGTGAGAACTTTTACCAGATTTGGGTATGACTACGGCTTTCACTTCCCTCCAAACCTTGGGAATGTAAATCAGCTCAATGCACCCTCTAAGGATAGCTTCCATCCATGGTAGGATGATGTCGTCTTGGAAAGCTTCCTGTGAGCTACATGGGTGTCCATTAGTAGCTCTAAAGATCCTTTGCTTGATGTCGTCCAAGTGTTATCTGTTTTTTAGCTAGCTTGGAACGGTTGGACTAGTGGATAGGATTTTTCGGAGTCCAGTTCCAGTTCAGTTTCTTTTTGTATATTAATAAGTTATCTTTGTAGGAGAACCAGTTAGAAGATTCGTTCCAGCTTTTAGCTTTATTGAACAATTTTCTACACTTCTGCCTAAGGATTCCTAGATTTTCAGACCACCTTGGAGGTTTTTGTTTCCCTCTGGGTTTCCTTAAAGGACAAAAGGATGACACTGATTCGTTGAAAACGGATGTTAGCTTATTAACAAGTTTATCAAGCTCCTGGGTACTTCTAGGAAAACTAGGTTGAGCAGGGATAGGTACTTGTATTTTCATATTTTGCTTATATTTTAGCCAATCGGTTTTTTGATGATTTCGAAAAATCGGTTTGTTCGGGATATGATCATGTAGATCGAATTGAGGCTTGGGTAACTTGGCAGAGATGTCTTTATCAAACCTTAAAAAAATAAATGATTTATCAACTTTATTTATCTACTATATCCGTAGAGCTTAGTGGTCCAGCAAAAGATTCTTGATTTTTACTGCCTCGTACATTGCAACGTGTTTAACATGGAGGCTCAGGGGTATAAGCTGAAGAAGTACTGAGAGTATATTAGGGCATGATCTCATGGCCCCAGTGGTGCCAAAACATGCAGTTGACATAAATGAAATGAAAAATATGATCCTCGAGTTAACTCGAGTTAAATCCAGAAACTAGGAGGGTGTGGCACTGAAAACTAGCACTAAAATCATTACACATAAGCCACTACCTTAATCCTTTCACGTTCTAGTTAGACTTTCAGTTATTCATGACGGGAAGTAAAGCCAAAATAGAAAAGTGGTGACTCCACCCTGTATTGTGCCAGCGTATCGCGGTACTCTTTTTTTTTTTTGTTCCGGTTCCCTGGTCTGACTGTATAATTCTAAATCCTTAACATGGACACAATCCATTGGCTAATATACCACTTCTACACCGGTTAGGGCCTCTGGTATGTTTTTTTATGTAAATTATTGAAACTCCCTTCTTTACCTAGAATAGAGGCTAAACTGCAATCTTTATGGTAAAGGTATTTTTCAATAGTCCCTACCACGTAATGAATAGCGATTTCTGTTGATCTGGCTTTGAGGATGTCAAGGATCCACTCAATAGTCTTTAATATAAAAGAAGCAATGCTGATGGGCCATAAATCATTAGTCTTATATTGGGAATAAAAACTACCCTAAAGCGTCTCCACGAGTTTGGTATATAGATTCATATTTCGAACGACTCACCTCCCGTTATCATTGTTACCTAAAAACACATTCCTAATTGGTTTAACTTGAACTAATCAAAACCCAATAGCTGACCTCAATCCGAGAAATTACATTTAGGTCCGTATGCCAACAATGTCATAAGCCCTATATAATGACTTTGCTTATACCTCGTATTTTTGTATTGAATATCTGGCCTTCCACTCGGTCTATCGCTGTATCAATAGCCCTTATCACTTTATTTATTCTATCTCGCAGTTGAATCTTTTTTTTTAACGAACTACAATCGACCTACCCTCGATTACGTAAGTTGTTATCGTCGTTACAGGGAATGGCAGATGATGATGTATAATCTGTAGACTTACGCCAATCAATAGATTGCCTAGTGTTTGTTTTTAATTCAATACCATTATTCTTGTTGTTTCTGTCAATAGAATTCAGGGTGACGTTATGCGACTTTAGTGATGACAACTCAACCTGGAAGGTGAAGCTGTCAAAAATAGTTCAAGGCTTGTAGTAAGCTCAGATCAACATCTCTTATCATGTCAATTGTTTTCTGTAATATGAACGTGAGTCCGTCAAAGTTGACATCGTTTGAAAACTATTTCATTCGCAACAACTCGAATGCTGGAGTGTTTAACTTTTCATATAAATCACCAATTAACCTATGTGACCCCATATACACTGCACGTATAAGTACTCAGCGCTTTACTGATCGTAAAATTTCTTACAAATGCAATTTGTAACTCAAGTTGCTTTCCTCTTCTTGCCTTTTTAAAAGTTGGATGTGAGTTATATATCCTCTTCCAGCATTTGAACCAAACTGCAAACTAATAAATTCCCTCGCACTTTATATTACGACACTAAATCACTTAAGCCCTTACCTTCACTTTATACTTACCAATCCGACGATACATGCTGTAGATACTTGTTACTAACATCACATATAAAAAGTTCAGTTGACTACCCCCCACTGCAATTTATTTTACTGTCGATGAGCAGAGTTACTTCCACGAGACTTGAGATTTTTTCGCATCAAAAAACATTTCTACCTCGAAAGTAATTAATAAAAAAAAATTCAAACGTATCCTTGATCCTGGCGAATAGAATTCTTCAGCCCACCAGACTGGATTAATAAAACACAAACAAGTTTATCAAAGTATCTCTACAATCCACAAGTGACTATCTGTGAACTTAGACTGCGTTGAGGAGCCACTCAAAATGCGTACAAGTCCGTGATACAAGGTCACAAAGAGAAAGTTGGAAGGACTCCACTCTACACAGGGGTTGACACCCTAATACAAAACAAAATACCAGCATGCCTTGCAGATATTTAAAAGAAACTAATTTCAATATCTTAATTAGAAACTACGTTTTCGGTCGCTTCATTATGTTGACGTACCTCCGCATATATGCGCTCCTCATCTGAATTTGTAAATGAGGTGTAACCCAACATACGTGACAGAACGTGACAGGGTACTTTGTCAACAAACGGAAGGAAGATGACAAAAAAAAAAAAGGAAACCCATGACAGAGATCGTAATTAGAGGCGAAGATATATAGATGGGCGAGATTTTACGCTTCTTCTTTTGTTTTCGAAATTTTCTTGTCGCTGTGTGTGCTACAGTGGGTGTTACAGGAAAGGGAATTAGAATTTTTTTTTGAAAAGTTTTCAGCAGGCGTTGTAGCGAAGTGCACACTTTCAGTTATAGGAAATTTGTGTTTTTAGATACAACCATTAACAAAAAGGTAACTCTATTGTAGGTAAATTTTCGATGAATTGTATTGAATACAATTTTCCTTTAAAAATGAGCACATTACCAGATAGAGTGTTAAGAATTTTGATGTGTTGTCATAGCCACGTTTGCTAGTAAAGAGAAGGAAGCGGCAAACATTTGTTAAGCAGTAAATGAGGGTAAGACTAAGTATATGTCAACACGAAAGGACACACAACATCGACGAATTGGACAGATGTCACCATTGACAGATAAAACTTTGAGTTAGAACGGGACTTTGTCTACCTCATATTTTCCCCCAATATGGTGAACAAGCCCCGCCCCAGACCTCGTACCTAAATTTATTCTTAAAACTAAGGAGTGGACTAAAAGTCCGCAAAGTCCTGAAGAAGTGCAGAAACTCTTTTCTCATATAGCCACCAAAACTCGGTGCGCTGCTTTTCAGCTTCCGTTCTATTGCGATTTGATATCGCCGTGCTAAAGCGGAGGAGCTCCAGAGCATTGTCGACGTACCCGTCGCAGATTAGCCGCTTGTCCTGCGCGTCACGGTGGCGGTGGTATAATACCGGGAATACTATTCCTGTCTTATACTAACCCTAGCGAGTCGATATAAACGAATGCCTCTGGTGGAATAAAGCCCGACTTAAGCGTGCTCTTCATGTATATGTCATTTGGGTAGTAAGCCCCGAAGATCAGGCTGTTGTCGCTAGCCATCACCCTTAAGACGTGCCTTCGGATCACCTTAATAAGAAAATTATCAATACTATTCATCTAGAGGCCCCATTGTATGGGACCTCGTTGCGATAATATTTTATGTACTTGGAGTCCGGCGTTCGGTACAATCCTAAGCAGGATCAGAGACAGCGCCTCTGAAACAGCCGTATCCTTTCCATGTAGGCTGGTGAGGGCCATGTAGCAAATGACTTTCACCCTTGAATCTAGTTGACTGCTTTGAATCAGTCTTCTTGTCAGAGCATAGGCCCCCTAGCCCTGGCCAGACAAGCATCTACATTTTTGTTAAAATACAGAAACTTGTCAAGCCAAATGTATTTGACTTCACTTCTGACCGCCAATGGCTGTCCGTGCTGTCCGGTGATGCACAATTTTTTCCAGTTTTTTTCTGGTTTCGCTAGAAACCCTAAACAATGGAGTTCTAAACAGAATTGTTTCGTTTTTTTTTTTTTGGAAATTGATCCTCAATTTAGGTAAATTTAGGTGAGAGAACCTACAAGATCATTTCTACAAATTTTAAACAATATCGGGGAGTTCGCCGCCCCCTGTTGTAAACCTTTTTTTAATTTCAAAGACTTTACTCGAAGTTACGTTGCCCCATTTGACGACAAACTTTTTTCCCATAAGCATTTCATAAAACATATACAGCAGGGGTTTACGCATGCTGAGTCCCGTCAGCTTGTAGAAAAGCCCCTCTAACTATACGGTGTCGGAAGGCCTTCTCAAAGTAAACCAGACAGGCCCCTGTGCACTGTTTTTTGGACTTATTCAATTGAATGTCGGAAATTTTTGACAACACTATCTACTCGTTGCTGACCTAAGCTTGGTTAGCTTTCCGAAATCCAACAAAAACTGTCTTGATGGTTGAGTTATCCACTGGTTAATAAATGCGTTTGTGCAAGTGGCACTTGGAATTTCACAATTTCATGTCAACCGGACGACAAGAAAATATTTTAATGTAAATGTTGTCCGCGGCTCCGTTTCAATCGGTCCATTCTGAAGGTCCAATCTTGAGTTACTTTTTCGGGCATTTCGGCCTGTATTGTCTAGTGCTAAGTAATCCTTTAAGACTTCAATCGTGTTCGGCTTGTCCACATAGACTAACGACTTTTCATAACCCCACAAGAAATAATCAAGAGGCGTTAAATCGCATGATCTTGGCGCCTAACTCACAGGGTCATTTCAAGAGATAAGCTGCTCACCAATTTTATCCTTCAACATTTCCATTGTTTCACAAGCTGTGTGGTATGTGGCACCGTCTTGATGAAACCACATGTCAACCAAGTTCAACTCAGCCAACTGGGGCAAACAAATTCGCATATCATGGCTCGATATCGTTCGCCGCTGACGGTAACGTTTCTTTCACGGTTGTCTTTAAAAAAATGGACCGATGATGCCACCAGCCCATACACCACACCAAAATGTCGTTTTTTTCGGGATGCATCGGTAATTCTTGTATGGCATATGGCTGTTCATCACTCCAGATGCAACAGTTTTGCTTATTTACGTAACCCTTGAGCCAGAAATGAGCCTCATCACTGAACACAATTTTTCGATAAAACATTCGTTTTTTTTATTACGAATTTTGATAATAAATTTCAATAATTTGCAATCGTTGCTCGTTTGTAAGTCTTTCCAGGATTAAATGGCGGATTATACAGAAAACTTTTCACTTTGACAGATGACGTTTGGACGGCATTACTAACTAGTGCTGCCAACCTGAAAAAAACTTAAATCTTAAAAAAATCACTCTTTATATTGTTATATAATAGCTTTGTCTTAAATTAAAAAATGAACTGAAGTTTTTATACTGATTACATTTTTTGATCACCCTTAAATTTGTTTTCACTCCTTCATCGTGATTAAAATGCGTATTTCTTGGGCACATCCTATCATGATTCCCCGTCTAGAATATGATCTCAAGATTTTCGGCAACACCATGACACACTGTTTCGCATCTTCTTCTTCGTTGTGGGTATGTTTTGATGCGCACATCTCTCTTCCCCTTTGTAACATAATAGCAGCGGCATCATCGTCAGGCTCAGGATATGCTTTATAACTCAGCACTTTGGTGTACTTTACCACTCGCATGACAGGATGTTTGTCTGTCATTCTGTTGCTTTTATTATGATTATCTCTTTCTCTCTTTTTTTAGTATAACGCTTTGTTTACACACGAAATTGTGCAAGAGTGTGAGAGTACAAAAAATCCCTGCGACATAAAGATGCACTTGACGATGGATGATGTTGCGCTGCCAGCAAAGGGTTGTGTGTGAAGTGTTTTGTTCCTGTGTTCGTCCTGCATCCATTCCTAAACCATAACCTCAAGCTATTGCGTGTTTTTTACGCAACGAATGCAATTGTAGTTGCTCACGACCTGGCTCATGTTTTTTTCAACCGATGATTCACTAGAAAAGAAAATAAGAAGCGTAGGTAAATTCAAAATGGGGTTGCTTAGCATCATGTCGTCTCGTGGGAGTTCCTTCTACAAGGGTTGATGATAAAAATGTTTACTTTTGGATTTAATGTCCATGATTGCGATGACTTTTCGGGGTTGCCTTTCATTCCTGTGCCGGGGACTAATGTTTGTCGAGTCACCGGATTTTATACAAATCCACCTAATGGATTTCCATAAATGTTAATAGCTCAACCCTTTTTGCTTGCCTTCGTTTTGATGAGTATTTACGGATTAAAATTAAGGCCCATGATACGATACAGATTTTCAAATCCATTGGCTTTTGGGATGATGTGCCATTCAGTGCGCGGGGGTATACCATGTCGTGATGGAATTTGTGTGGCAGCACATGCAATATATGCAAGGAGCACAGCTTCCATCCACAAACGAATCGCATGTCGGATGCAATCTTTTTTTTTTATCTAGAGGTTATCATATCTACCAGTGCAACCTACTTTACAAATGAGTTATGATGCTTCGATACATCCGAACCGGCTGGAGCGAACGAATGCAATCGTACCTCTAATTAGGTTCGGGGGAAAAGGAACGTTTGGCGGTGCCATTATCGTGTTGCAATTAAATTGCTGGAACCGAGTCTACGGGAATGAGTAAAACCTAAGATATGCGCATTGGCAAAATCGATGACCAAGCGCGGTTGAGCTTCATTCGTTTCACTTTGGGAGCCAAGTGCGCACTTGAATTTCATAAATTTTATCGCTCGGAAATTCGTTTTACCTTTAGATATAGGCTTGGTGTTTTGTTTTAAGTCGGCATTAATTAGATTCAAAGGCTTAATGTCATAATAAAAAAATAATTTAATTGCAGGTGATTTTAAAAATAATAAACTAGCAGGTGGCCCATAGGGCGATGCGATCGACCTACCGCATCGTTTTTGCATTTGGCTTGTGGGAATTCTTGAACAGGACATACCCAATTAAAGTCGATAATGGGTTTACTACTATTGGTTCGCACTTATTTGGTGGATTTGAGGTAGTAACCATTGCTTATTTGAATTAATACGTTGGTACAAGTATCCTTTTGCTTTTAGGTTAACTTATACTAGCGTATATTTGGGCATGGATCCCTGACTTTATAAATTATCAAAAGTAACAAAGTACATGGTGGGCCAAAAGAGATCACCCTATTGGAAGATGCTTTTATTTTTGTAAATGGTCGCCAATGTCAAATCTGTTTTAACATTTGTGGACAAGACAGATATAGAATACAAGTGAAAAAGCCATGGAGCGATACACTCCCCAAGCAAATACAAATAAAAAAAATACAAATTTTTGGCGCAACAGGCTCGTTAGTACCCAGGGCCTAGCTTTCTCACAACCATTCATGTGTGCGTGTGTACTTCTTGCACGATGGCGGGACCTCCTGTTTTATGCCGACTCCGAACGGCTAAGTTGAGATAAGCTATTCTTGACAATTGATACTACTCGGATGATTTGTCAGATCATCACAAGAGGAGGGCCAGTGAAAAATCATTAAGGTGTTGCTACGGCTGGGAATCGAACCCAGACCTCCTGCGCGGCAGTTCATCGCACTAACCATCGCGCCACTGAGCCCCTCACACTCCCCACTCCCCAAGCACGCGGAATAATCGTGTCTATTTTTTTGCGTAACAATTCGTCTGTGGTGTTGGCGCAGCGCGAATTCCGTCGCCGATTCCCCGGCCGTCCGACACCGACTGCGCAAACACTGCGTCGTTTGGCCACCAACCTTGAAGAGTATGGGACCACACGAGACGTTGCCATGAGTGGCCGGCCCCGGAGCGCCCGTTGTTCCTAGAATATCGCCGCTGTTGCCGAGGATGTCGAGCTGTCGTTGGTGCGCTGTTCGCGATGGAGGAGTCATCGGGCCATTTTTTTCTTCGAGAATGCCGCTAATCAAAACGACAACAGTGGACGGTGCGCGCTATGGGGCCATGTAAACCGAGTCTTTTCTGCCGCAATTAGACGAATTAGGACTGGAGGACATGTGGTTCCAACAGGACGGAGCAACGGCGCCACTGCGCGAGCCACAACCGGAAAAATGAAAGCCAAACAACATCGGATGATTTCTTTTGGCCCACCTTGTATATAAGCACCTTGTTTCTCCTAATTTTAGTCAGTTTTTAATGAAATGAGGTAAAGTTTCCTTGACCTTTGATCTTGCAAAATCGGACCGAAGTTTCAAGGATATTGAGCAAAAGTGTAAATCTAAATAAGAAAGTCGAAGGTAAAAAAGCCTTGAATTTCTCAAGACAGACGCTGGCATGAGAAATTGCTGTCAAAAGCTTACTGATCAAAAAACAAAAACGATTCATTTGAGCTTTCAGCTTTTTGTTACCACGACTCGTGTGATCGTTATTATGATAGTAGTTGTGGATGTGATACAGGTGGTCTCTGGATAAAGCCTGTAAGGTTTAGAAAACGATTAAGATCTTGTATCCTTTTACCCGAGATGTCGCTAAGGTTGTCGAAGAATGGTTGGTCTAACGCACGCAATCTGGCTCTTGCTAGTGCCGGATATTTGCAGATGAAATGGGAGAGGGTTTCTCTCTCATTTGTGTTCCAGCAACTGCGGCATTAGGGATTGTATGGGATCCCTAGTTTGGCCGCATGTACTCCAATTGGCCTGTGTCCCGAGACTATCGCTGTAATTCTTGCGATTTCTGTACGGGTTCTATTCAGTAGGTCGTTTGTTCTGTTCATTTCGTAGGAAGGCCATATCTTCCTCGATATGAGGCAATTTGTTAACCTTCTCCACAGTGGTTGAAATCCCCACACACGCCTTCCTTACTCTATGTTCGATGTTGTGTTTCCAGTTAAGTTTTGGGCCAAGCATGATACCCAAAAACCTAGAACTGGAAGATAGTGTGAGTGGTTGGCCATTAAGACGGGGGAGGGTGAAGTCGAGTATTTTGGTTTTGGTGGTGAATAGCACCAATTCCGTTTTGCTCGGGTTTACACCGAGGCCACAGCTTGCAGCCTAGGTGCTAACCTTACTTAGAGCAGCCCCATGATTTCACTTATCACGGAGGAGAATTTTCCTGACACTAATATCACCACGGCATCTGTATACGCGACAACTTTGAACCGTTCCTTGTCTAATTTGACAAAATTATTAAATTATTTGCCCTCTATGGGCAAATTTGGTTAAATGACTGTTACCAAGTGTTGACTGGATAATTCTTGTTTCGAGCATAGAGACTATCCATTGGCTAATAGATTCCTCTATACCCAGCTTGATCAAAGATTCAAGAATAGCTCAAGTGAGGACGTCGCTAGAGTGTGCTCTGAGCTATTCTCCTACATTCTCCTGAATGCTTATAACTGCCCATGGAATCATCTCCAAAAATCATATATCATTCAAATGAATCAGTCATTAAGCAGATGCTAGAAAGTTGTCTTAATTAAAGGTGAGCCATAATTTAATGGAGATACGCGCTGAATCAAGATATCGGTGCAGTCTGAAGGTAAGAAAACCATCACGAAATGAACGTTGCACCGAAATTGTTTTAATTCACCTCTCCAGCGCCAGCCTGGTTATGCGGAATTAAATTCCCAAATTCATGACGCTCCTAATAGTCGATTGTCAGCAATATATGAGTCAGTTGGCCCCTTTAAGCATGTTTATATTTTTAGTTCATCTACTAAAATTTGTTGCAAAATGTCGTTTGAAAGGTACATTCGTTTAGTACGACGCGTTTTAGATATGCGTACCTTCTCTGCTAGGCTTTTATTTTCTGTGAAAACTTTTAAATTCCAATTATCAATAGCCGTTCAAGTTCGTTTCCTATCTTGTAGGCAGTGGCGTGCCATTCATATAAACGAATTACTACCGACTTACCCATTTAAATTAAAATCCTGCTGTATCAACTAATAAACCCTTTGTGTTATTTTTTTTTACTAATTAACATTGTTCATAGGGGAGCTTTTTTGGATCCTTCAGTATTGTGGGGCTGACTACTCTAGTACAATATTTTTCAACAAACAATATTAATTTAAACAAAAACTTATTTTTTTTTTCCAGATTTGCAATTCATCAATCGAAATGCCTTTTATTTTGTTTTTAATGATAATGAATAATGAATTAAATATTGATTCACTTTCCTTACCTGTTTTGACCTCTCTTTACAGATCTAACAAGTATTTTAATGTTTTCCCAATGGACTTAAATACTAATCTTCACAAATCGATGAGTACCATCAAATTACAACTTTCGGCCTAACAGTGAGGTTTTAATAATGTTTCCACTTATAGCTTATAGCAAAACAGAAGCTTGAATAGATTTATAACCGCCCTAGAGCATTTGAATTTTGTAACCTGCTTAAATAGTCTTAGTTGACGCTGGCCCTTTTTTTTTTAGTAAAAAGAACATAGGTAACTCTTCTTAGTGGGTGAGGTTATATTTTGTGGGTCACCCATTTATGTGGTGTTGCATAATCTTATGGACTATATATGATTAAAACATAGTAAACCCAAATGTGCCTATACATATCCTTTCCCATGATACAATTGTTTTTCTATGTCGGATCATATCAACTCTTTCCAGTTTTAGCAAACATCATACCAAGAATGTGACTTCATACTTCGTGATGCTGTGCTGCCCAGCTTATCCAACTTAGTTACTCTTAAAATTCTCTAGCTATCATTAGTTAAACAAGACAATGTTGGCCGTAGATGGAAAACAGCATTCTCTCTATCAATGATAAACTTCTTTCATGGATTAGAACTTATCTTTCGAAACGTTCACTTTAAGCTGCTTTGGACGGATTCAAGTCTGAATCTTACCAAATAATAGCTGGTGTTCCCCGAGGCTTTGTTTTTTCTCCGACTCTCTTTCTTAAATAATCCCCTGTCCGCAACTTCTAATCCAATTCATTCCCCCCGCTGATTACAGTGCTCTCAACGACAAAATATGTTAAGCACATTTAATTCCGACCTTGGCACCATTATCAATTTCACCTTTTCTGATCTGGCAGCAATAAATAAAGCATTTATATGCCCCAAACATGAAACAACATTCCACCTCCTAGATAGGATTCAAACACGTGCAAAAAAAATTGATAGAAGACATAGGAATAGCGAATCTATTAGTATCGCTCGAACATCATAATCATTGCTTTTATTCATGTCGACTGCAAAGGCTGTATTTTTTTATTTATTTAAGGAAAATATAATCTCCACCCTCTCCTTAGCTATACTTAAACCTAACCCTGTGAAATCTTACATAACTAAACGATCCTTAAACTCCCAATTGTGTCATAAGAAAATCAAATTACCTGCCCGAGAATATCCCGATAAATCACCCAATGCACATAAAGGCGTTGCGATACATCAAAACACAATTCCCCTAAATTGAAATTAAACATAAAACAACATTTAAGGACCGCCTCGCCATTACACAAAAACCCCTATCGCAAGTGTCCATAAATAATAATCTCCCTCTAAAAACACGTTCTTCATTATTCATTATCCCGAAAGGGAAAACCCGCTTTCCCTCTCAATCTAAACGCCTGCAGTGCATTAATTGTGACCCAACCTATCTCCGATAATGAGGGCTCACAAATTAATTAAACGCAAGCCATCTCGTTGAGTCCCATTGAATTATTCTCGAACGTTGTTTTTCTTTGTATCCTTATCCTTGGGAGAATTTATTTCGAATTTTTGATTGTTCTCCTCGATTCGAATTGCGTTTGGTTTGTCGAAAATGGAATACCACCTACCACCTCGGGGAGGAAGCATACAATTTCAAAGGACCTAAGGCGCACAAGGCGATGTCATAAAAATGCGTTAGAAAACAGAAAATTACGCACTCCACAGTCCTGTGTCCTTGTTACCCAGAATAGAATTCCTTCGACGAACGACCACACACCGGCAAACAAGAAAATAAATTGGAATCCTGTGGCGCTTAATTGGTGAAGCTGGGATTAGAAAAATTAAATACAAAATTAAAACACACACACAGCAAATACCTATTCTGAAAATTATCCCCAGTGACATATAATCAAATTAAGCTCTGATTCAGCTCGGTAAACTAAACCGTAACCCCCCTGTATGCGTGCACATTCGTCATATTTTGTCGCATCGAATTGCGGCTGTTGTTGGTTGAAAGGGGGTCTAGGCTGTGTTCGACAATTTGCGTTCGACGACCACCTGCTGTCAATTTGGCTCTTCCGTGATTTGGATACGGCACACACAAAATGAGAACGTGCGGCTTTTGCTTCCGTTATGTGATATGTCAGTGGGTGACCCAAAACCATCCATTTGTTGTGTTCGCCGTATCAGGAGAAAGGGATGTGCAATGAACATTGCGGTGCAATGCGAGACGCGTGCAGCTTGCATTCGAATGTACAAGAGGAAGTTTTTTGTAGCGAGTTTGACGTTTCTCAAGTTGCGGATTGATTGCGAATGATTTCGATACGAGCGGGGCGGGAACGTACGGCAGAGTCAGACTTAATTGAATGACTAATTGAGTGGGGGTTGCATGAGGGGTCAATGAATCAAACGAGCGTTGTAAATGTGCAGTTGAACTGAACTGTTTGTCTGCCTGGAGTTAATGGCACACCAAGTGGTTGCTAATGGTGAAATGGGGAAACTTTTTGTTTTGCCGTGGGAATTGTCTGAAGAATGGAGGTTTTAAACTTCCGATATATTCTGTACAGGTCCTTTGTTTTTATAGGTACTTGAAACTTTAATAGAATTTTATTATGCATGATTTGGCACCTGAAAATGAGTTTGGCAGCTTTTTGTTTTACGGACTATGAATAATAATTTGAAATGCCAGACGTCCTGGAAGTATGGAACGGCATAATATTGCGTTGAACTTGAAAGGCAACGGCTGCAGGTAGACATATACCGTATCTACTCATTGGGCATTGTAGGTGGCTTGGGCATGGTCGCCAAAGCTCTGGTCTTGAGATTTGATACCAAGTCCCCCATCCTCTTTGATCACTTTGGGACGTTGTTTCCGGTCTTTTAGTTCTTAGTCTCAAGTCCCAGGTTCCGTTGTATTTGTCGTTTTTAACCCTGGAAGCTGGGATTCGAAGATTCTCTTGGTTGTAATTAATCCACCAGTTCATTCGCTGGATGTTGCCCAAACCAATGTAGTCGACGCGTTTATACCTTTTGACCTACACCCACACCTTGGTACTTGTTATTGTGGACGTTGTATCTCTCGTCCATTTGGCTATCTTGCTTCCAGGAGCAAAACATAGATGAAGAATCTGCTCGAAAGTGCCTAATATTTTCTTCGCGCCGCAAAGTTGGACTGGTAGAGTTAGAGTCCGGAAAAGTTTTGGATTTTCGACTAAGGAGTTATGATTCCATTTGTTTCGCTAAACAGATGTGTAATTTCTAGTGTCAGTCTTGGTCGTATCTCCACTATGAAATCATCTGTGGCGTTTATGTTTACGAGTTTATGAGTCTGCAGAACTTTGGTTGGTTGTTCGATGTTGAACGCAAGCCTCACATCTAAGAGCACATAGTCGGTTGTACGACCAGCTGAAGATCATCAGGCTGCTTAGTGGTTTTGAAGTCGAGGAACCTTAGTGGTATTTATCTGAGAATTGCATACATCTTCAAATTTCCCAGTTAGTCGGAAATGTTGTCATTTCGTTGAGGCAGTGCTCTTCAACTAACCTTCCAAGATTTTTTCCTTCCCAATTTTTGCATTGTAATCCCCAAGTACGATGTTGACATCATATTCCGCAAACAATTCGCAGGTCCCGTTAAGGAGGTCTGTCTAAAAATGTCTTCGTCTCATCGATAGGGAAGAGTTGACATATAAGGATAATCTGGAAGAACGTTACTCTGATGCGGATCGCAGCCAGCCGATCATTAGCTTAATGTCAATTACTCTAGACCTGAATCGCCTCCTCTCGCATGTTCCCCTTTTTTTGGATCCCTGAACCCGTCTTATTTAATAAATCGCAGTAACATCTGGCCTGTACCTCGCGTGGACCGATTCAAGTTATTGAGTAGGACCCGCGGTGTACAGTTCGCGTACGTTCAAACCGCATCCTCGTAAATCGTTGTCCGTGGTCGTTCCGTGTCCGGTTGGAATTTGAAGGGATCCGTTATCAAAGGCTGTTGTCTCTCTCATAAATATGCATCTTTTATGCGGTAAGGAAGTTGACCTGATCCCAGATGTAAGGATGGAAGTTACCATGATGCGTTGTTCGGCATATAAAAAAGTTTGAGTGTGGACTGGTCTTTCGATACTGAAGAAGTTATCAATTCGTACACCAAGATACGCAAGATAGTACTGATGTAGATATGGGCTTTAATCTGAGATCCACTTCTGGTAATCAACGCCTTTTGGTCTTGGCTTCTACGTTTACAACTGAACAACCGAAGGTTATGGTTAAAAAAAAAAGGTTATGGAAAATAAGTTTATTTAGTTTGTTTGTTCAGTGCTTAGTTCATGTTCTGGCTGGAGTTTCTGTGTTATGATTATGAGTTTCTGTGCCTGATATTGCCTTTTATTCGAATCACGTACTACACTTATTTTCTGAGGTTGCATCGGGGTTAGGTAATCTTTTTATCATACTAGTCCCCATCTTTCCGTTACGGACTTTATATATATAAAATATTTAAAACAAGCTTAATGTGAATACCCTGCCAATTTCAAGGTGTGCCTACCCACAGTATATCAGCACCATAGAAAAGTGTTGGCCAACATCCCAGGATAGGGAGAGACTACCCCGGTACAATCAGTGATCATAATAAGGCATCACCATCGTTCTTGTTGAGGACCGAAGTCCATCTAATATAAATGTTGCCATGATTTTGGATAGACAGAATCACCATGAGTCAAGCAGTCCGCATACTAGTCTCGTGGTACCCGATTATCTCCTCTGGTTAAGCTTCGCAACCACGATGGGCTTATATCCACGGATAATAATGGTAAACGTTATATCTTCGGACAGATTTTTTTTTATGAACTATAAAACGCCTCACTCTTTGTTTTACGGACAAGAGACAACAGTACTCATAGTTTTGCAGATGATTTATAGAAACTCATGCGGCGCACATATTAAGGCGGCTGAACTAAGAGCCGTTTAATGTCAGTTCAGTCCTTTTGTACAATAAGACATAATTAAGGGTAGCCCCTAAATACTATTCTCATGTCAAATTTTCCAAAATCCCAATTTAAAAACAGGATTAACAAACACATTTTTTCCACATCTAAAATATGTTTCTCTTGGCACTAAGCCTCCTGAAGATACAAATTTTCAACCAATTCCACACGAATGCCTACATGATTGAATTGAACATCAAGTGCACCATCTGAGGTACATTCCCAGAAATTATGTAACCCATGCAGTAATTCCAGACCTCTCGTTCATACCTATGTTGTGAATTTGTCTATAACAATTCGTAACCCCTCCCACCCAATCATCCCAAGGATATACAAATAAATTAATATTATCGAATAAAAAGAAAAATCCTTAACAGCCAGCTCTGTCTTCCGCATATCACCGCGCCACACAAGAAAAATTCCATTTGTAGGCGTCCAATGATAAACCACTCAAAGGATACAGAACACATTTCATGGGCCGACGCCGCCACCGCCACCATGTCAAATCGTCAGAAAATCTTTCTTTGGCTCTGATAGCCCGTAGTCCTTCGCAGATATATCTTTCCTTCGATTTATGATGTGACACTAACGATAGCGGCACAGGCACAGCAACTGTTGCATAAAACCACACTACCACTGCAAATCGATTCCACATATGTATTGATGGTGTGTCTCTAACTCTCTACCCTACTCGCACTGGCACCATATGTGCACATTCAACACATGTATCTCGTAGTTCGTAGTTCGTAGTATATCCGCAAGGATAACCATCTCGAGCGCAATAAAATGAGGAGTTTTATTACGAAAGCGGGTTCTTTTTTACTTTTTTTTGTCTGGTTATAGAGTTGGTTGGTTGGTTGTCAGTTGGAGACTTGTTCAACAAGACATTGACGACTTGCGAGTACTTAATGTCGAACATGCAAAAGGGTTGTGTGTGTTTTTTTTGTAGTTCCTTTCATTTATTAGATAGACGAGCAGATATTAAGTGAGTCCAAGCAGCAGGGTCGCCATGAACGAGGACCTTTAAACGAATGTTATGTTCTTTAAGTGCAAAACTACAAACAAGACAACCAGGTGAATGAAAAAAAAAAAAAAAACTCAAGTGATTGTGTCCGTGTTCGGATGTGTTGCAATCATTTGTGGTTTACTCCTTAGACCCTTTTAATGTTGCACTGGTCTCTAACATTCGATTTTACAGTGAGTCTTGTATTTTAACAAGTAATTTGAGTCGAGGTTTTATTTCATTTTAACTGCTTCAGGATGTTAAATTTTTGGTCTTGAATTTCATCTTCATATATACGTTTGTCAAACATGAAATAAAAAATTTTATATTGGTATGTGAACGAAAATTTAATTGGAATGCGTACACAAATAGTTGGTGGTGTACTATAGCAGGTATTAAAAGTGATTTAACGGTGGAGTGAAATAACGCCGAGCGAAATTAGGCCGAATTGCAAAAATCGACCTTCCCAACAACAAAAAAATGTTCTATGAAGTTCAAATTTTCAATTTCCCGAAGGAATTGAGCTTTTTTTTGTACTTGTGCGCAAAAGTACAGCCGATTTTATATAACTCTTGGAGGTGAATCCACAGGCCTAAGATGGTATATCAATATTAAGGCTTCTATAAACTCTCCGGGATGTGTGTACATCTAAAATTTATAAAGATGTGTTGGTAGAGCTTCCGCCGAAGTAATATAGAAGTATGAAATGTTTACAACTATGGACTGATGGCTTATATCAGTTGTGGCAACTTAGTTTTTTAAGCGATGAACTACCACGCAGAAGGTCTGGGTTCGATTTTTGATGCGAAAAATATACAATTATCCATTTTTCATTATAACCGGATTACAAATGACATATTTCCCAAAAATGAGACTTTTGAGACTCCATTACATCCCGAAAAAATCACTGTTTGGTGCGGTTTATATGCCGAAGTCGTAATAGGTCCATTTGTCCTTAAATTCGAAATGATCCCGACAGGATGGCGTTCATAAAATTTTTTTTTTAAACATTAAATGCCATGAAATTTGTAATTTGAAATATGTTTTTCATCCCATTGGATTTGTTGTGTTTTATTTTTTTTTAAAAAAAGCTGACAAACAAACTCAAAAACGTTTGTGCTCAATACACGTAAAACATAATGGCGTAGCGAAAAAAATGGCGAAGTGAGGATCGATTTGGGTTGTCAAAATTAAAATTCACTCGAATTCACAGGTATCAAGTATTCTTAATGACTTGACCTCGAAAGAGATGTATAAACGGAGCAAATAACAATACTACATCTTCTCTGTAATGTGATCCTTACCTTATTAGAGGCTCTGACGTGCAACATATATATAAACACAAATACTACGATCATATGAGATCACCATCAAATACTTATTGAAACTTAAAAGGCATTCAGAGATGAGCTCCAATCCTTTTACGAGTATTGATCAGAAGTTCAGGCAAATAATAATTTTATTATAATTCAAATTCAGAACGACACCCGCTGACCATAGTTAAGGAGACTTTCTGGGTGAAAAATGCAAAATATAAATTTTTGACGCAACTTGCACAGAACCGAGCTTTATCTCTTGCTGTAATATTTACGTACTGAACCTGTCCCTACAGAGTCAAGTAAGGAACGAAATGATAAATCGTTATGGCTGCTTAAAGTATCAAATTATCCATATATATTATATTGCTTACGAAAAGCTTGTGCTCATCTATTTCTATTGTCAAATATCGTTAAGAAGGCTTAGACTTAGAAGTTAACATGATACGAAGGAACTTTCTACAAAGAGTTTAGTTAATATCAATACTAAGAGCATTGCCTGTCATTACGAGAATGCTAGAGACTGGTGAAATCCAGGAGGTTTAAAACAAATGTGCATCCGGTTTACAGAATCATGGTCTTTCAAACAAAGTTTTGACCATTTAGATCATTAAGGTTCCAACTCATGCAAAAATGTTGTGAGTTTATCTTTAAACAATTTCAATATACTCCAATTCTGTAGCCTGTTTATGAAAGGGAACTATACCTTTATTATGTTCTGCATTCCAATAGATGTTGACTAACTACATACAGTGTCCATCTCATCTGAAGTGAAGTCATTTGATCCGTAGAGTCTGATATATTACTGATGAATCTATATCTCACAACGCTTAAACGAGGCTACGTAAATACTTCTCCAATCACTTCAACGATGTAGCTAAAAGCCATTAATGACCTAAAAGGTAATAAACCTAATGCAAACATGCATGAAAACCACTTAAAACCAATTACTTACCCAACATTATATTTAAAGCTAAACACGTAGTATTACAATAACAATTAACACAAATACAATTGATATTTTAATTACCATCCAAAGTCAAAATGTTAAGCAAGCCACTCTATAAATAAACAATTGTGAATGTCTTCAAAATATTTTTTTTTATTCGTAGACTCAATATTATTTCAATCATATTATTTCATACAAATAAATACGCTATTGTGAATTAAGTTATGACACATTTTTGAATAGACCAACAAATACATGTAAATCGCACAACACTAATGTAAATTTAAAATCGAGCGCAAGGCACCGTATCAATGTACCTTCTAGGCTTCAAAATTTGTTATTGTGAATCTGACCATTGTGTACTTTATGTAGATATGTACATCCGTCCGATGGGCGAATCGAGATAATTTTGCATTTAAGCAGTGCTAGTGAAAATTAAAACTGAAATTCGTACACAAGTCACAATATAGATGTATCTCTAGCTTTTTAAATTCAGTATTGTGAATTTCACTGTTATGCATTTTATATACATCCGTCCAATGAGAAACACAAAAGTCAATTGTAAAGAAGAAGCAAGAACTGCAAATCGAACTAAAGGTACAATATCGTTGTACCTTCTAGCCTTTTTAATTTGCCATTGTGAATAGTTTTATAATAAAATAGGGGTGTTTGATAAATGTCATTGTTCATTTTAGACACATTAAGTGCGTTCAATAGGCGTTACTTTTAATCTTTGCCTTAAAATATGGTTAACTCACAATAGAGAAAAAAGTATAATATAATTAATTTACTATTGTGACTTTTTTTTCTATATATTTTTGAAAAAAGAAAACCATTTGAACAACAACCGAGACACATTTCCACCTAAATGTCCTTTTACATTTGTAATTCTCTATTGTGAACAACATTAAACAAAAAAAATCTCTAAAGCACAATTATGTAAATTCCTTTAAAAACAAATCCTCAACTGAGACCCAAATTCCACTTCTTCTCATGTCCCAAACTGACATCCCATCAAACTCCCCGATTTTTGTCAACTGAAAAGCCACCACCAAAAATTAATCAACTGTCTGTACCCGATAGAACCACAATAATCTGGACAAATCGTAAGGCATTAAAACCAAACATCAAAATTAATCCCTTTCCAAACCGTTACCAACACCACATCCTTTTGATGTCCAATCGTGCCCCGGAATCGGCTTTGCCTCGCTCCAGACCGCATAATAATCTCAATCTGCGCCCGTGTCATTGTCACCCACAAAAGGAATTTGTTGCTTGCACACCCCACGCGCACCCAACTTAAGAACACCACGAAGATACACACCAAACCAAAAGGGAATCTGTTAACATCTAGATCATGAGTGTGGTGATATGGATACAGATCCAAATGCGAATGCTAAATAAGGTATGATACAACCAAGCAACAGCAGTGACGACGACAGTTGACACTGATGTTGATGATGATGTCCTCTAAAGTTCTACTCTGATAATCTTTGAAGGCGACCAGACGTACTCCACTTTACTGCTCTCCATTTCTGTGTACTCTTCTTGCTTATTCGTACTTCCAACAACCGTTTCAGTGCCATGAGCTGTAAATGGTCTCGGTACCGGTCTCAGCACTACAAGAAGGGCTCGCCTAGCAAATGACTAGGGAACCACAATTCCAACCTAACTATGCCAAGAGACTGACGACGTCGACACGACGGTCCAATAGCATACGGACGCCCGTTTGTTACTGTTTCGGTCGTGTCTGGGGGAGAGTTGGCTTTTGTCTGTCAGCCTTTAAGCCCTCGGTCGGTGCCCTGTGTGTGTGTTCTGTGCCTGGTCCTATTAAACCACATTTTTGCCGCCTTTGCCTACATCCGTTGTGCACCGGCCCGGCATGCAATGTTTCGGTGTGTGCATTTTTTATCAACCCGTCATCATCGTGTGCCGCGCTTTGTGTGTCTATTCTACTACTTTCTGCCTTATGTAACGGCACAGGGAGGCAAGTCAGGGGGGGCAGGGCTTAGATGAATTTGTAATTCAAATTTAGTTTTCTTCAAGAACTCAAGAACGGTGACGCTTTGTAACTCGCGTCGCTGCTGATGTTGATGATGATGATGACTACGACGACGATGAGATGACGGCTGACGTGACAGAAGAGTGTGGGTGAGACGTTTTGTTATCGCTGGCATAGCAAACACTGCTGCTAGTGCACTAGCCTATGGAATTGGTATTCCGAAAAGATCTAACGGAAGAATGTGGGAGAGGCTATATCAGACATCCTCAGATTAACTTTAGTTCGGTACACCAGCGGGTTGAGATGTTGGGAATGGTTCTAATTGGGTTTCCTTCCGCTGAGCGTTGGTTGGGCCCCAAAGAAGCTGCGGAAAATCTCTTTTCAAATTGAGGACAAAATTTGTATTTTGTTGTTGACGTTCGTAAAGAAAATCATTTTTATTTGTTTAAGATGCAAATTGGACGCGATTATGGTGGCACTAATTAGATAAGATGAATTGTTGGAATGTAAGGTGGCATGGGTTCATGTGTGTATAGGTACATATTGATATTTGATCTGATGAGGTTCAGCTTTCGAGACTAAATGGCGCAATAAACACGTTTTCATTTAGTTGTAGGAGATTAGAAACATTTCACTCAAAAGTCACTCAATTAATTTTTATTAAAAGTAACCTTTACGGGTGGGCCAAATACAATTTTATTTTTAAAAATGCAATAAAATGAACAAAATTAAATTTTGTTTCCATGTATTATGGCTTTTTTAGTAAGAGCAAACATTGCCATTCGTGATGATCTGACAAATCATCCGAGTAGTATCAATTGTCAAGAATAGCTTATCTCAACTCAACATAAAACAGGAGGTCCCGCCATCGTGCAAGAAGTACACACGCACACATCAATGGTTGTGAGAAAGCTAGGCCCTGGCTACTAACGAGCCGGTTGCGCCAAAATTTTATATTTTTAAACATTGCCATTAATTATGGAACACAACGTGCGTCGTTCAAGTGGCTGCCTCAGCTGGCTTCGTAGTGTCGCATTCTGTCACTCCGACTTTCCAAGACCTTGTTTCGGGCTATAGCTTACGGATTGCTTGAATGATATTGGCCTTAAGTGAATGAATCATTTCCGGATTGTTGGCATAACATGACACGACGTTTTTCTATTGCATATGCTGTGGAGTAGGGCATCAAAATCGTTTTGTTAAGAAAATGCCCCCAAAAAGTGGTCGTGGACTAAAATGATCTATAGAAGAATTATTGATGTTAATATTACCAATGTTTTTCATAAAAAGTTTTTTCAAATAATTTAAAATTTGACAGACATTTTTTTTTTAATGAAAACCCCCCCAAAATGTGGGTGTGGCAAAAAACTTTATATGGGCAAAATGTAGGTATTGGGATTGTCTAAATATATTGTTCAGACACATTTTCAAAACTTCCTACCGTTTGGTCAAAAACAACGTGGGCGGATTTTGAAAATGTTTACACTTGTTCTGCTACGTCGGATAGACAGTCAGCTAGCGATTCTGAATCGAACCATATACTTTGAGGTATATCTAGCTAAATTATGTCTCTATGTTACAAACTATGTATCGAAACTAATATACCCCTAAGGGATAGGGTATAAAATGTCGGTTAACATTGCTCTGTACCGCACATCGTTGACTGAAACGTTGTTCCCAGCTTCATTTTCGAAGAAAAATGGTCCAATGATGCCACCACTCCACAATACACACCAAACTGTCACTATTTATGGATGCATTGGCTTCTCGACAACAACGTGCGGATTTTCCGAGCCCCAGATGTGGATGGTAAAATGATGCCACCACACTACAATCCACACCAAACTGTCACCCTTTGTGGATGCATCGGCTTCTCGACAATAACGTGCGAGTTCTCCGAGCCCCAGATGTGGATGGACGTAACCACCGAAAAGATGATTTTTCGACCAAAATCGTTGTCCAACTCAAGCTTTGGATTGTCGTGCGCCTTCATTTGCTGAGTCTTTGTGAAGAATTTTCCTGAGGCTAGTGCGTGAAATTTTGAGAACAGTCCTACTTCAAAAAACTGCAAAGACTGTCCTTCTACCAAAATGTAATAGGGCTCCGTATAAAAACATTTTTTTTTCTAAACTCCCAAGCCTTTTCTCATGACATTTTCTCCTTAACAGAAACGTGGCTTAACGCCAGTATACTTGACTCGATTGCGAGTTGATGTTTGTGAATTGACTCCCACACTCTCGGCTATGCACACCGTACGTCTACGGGTACAATGAGTGTTATCCACTAACATACCAGTCTGACTAACTTTTTGCACAAACTTGCGTACAGCAAGCGCGGTGGGTGCTTCATTTCGGCCAAAACTGCTTTTCATAAAACGCCCTATTTGGACTACACAGCACTCACCTTGGAAATACGTTTTCAATATTTCCCAACGTTGTGTAACCGTAAAGCGACTCATTTCTTTCGGATACTGACTTTCTGTCAAGATTTCGAGCGGCAAACAGGTGTCAGTGTCAAAATAACATGTGTATTAGAAAGAAACCACTTGATGGACTAAAATGTCAAAATTCTTACTGGTACAAAAATTCTTACCACGTCCATTCTGTCCAGCCCACCCAAAACATCCAACGATAAAATTTTCACAGCTAAGCGAAAACGTGTCAACAATTCATCTTTGGCAAATCCGAGAGATAAACGCCCAAATTTGAGAAGCCATAATCAAAACAGAACCAATGACGTTCCAAATTTGTCGGTCGAGTCCTGTCCGGCTGATCCTTCTCCTGTAACCGTTTTCCCAAGATCTGAAAAAATTCGTACCGAAAATATATCCACGATTGAATCGATTGCTAAACCGAAATCGATTTTTATTTCACTGTTGAGACTGACGATGTCATAAATCACTTGGTATCAACAAATCTCGTTCCCAGAGGGTACGTACAATGTACAAAAATCAGTAAGCCTGATAGCTTTGTTTCGTCTTTTAAAATACTTGTTCCTGCTAGTCTCTTTGAAACGGTTTGCAACAGTAATACAATTGTTAATGAGTTTGTGCCTCGTAAAGTAAGCCGCAAAGAAAAAAGTCCTACTTCAAAAAAATACAAAGACTCTACTACCGAAATGTAAGAGGGCTCCGTACAAAAACATTTTTTCTAAACCCCCAAGCCTTTTCTCATGACATATTCTCCTTAACAGAAACGTGACTTAACGCCAGTATACTTGGCTCGGAACTCTTTAATCATGAGTTCTCAGTATTTAGGATTGACCGCCATATAAATGACCTAAAAGCGCTTGGTGGAGGTGTTCTTACTGTAGTCCGCAGTCATCTTACCTCTCAGAAAATAGAATTTACATTCCCTCTAAACATCGAAGTTATCTGTGTTATTATAACTCTTTAAAAAAAATATCTTTATGTTGCAAATGCGTATATTCCTTCATATCGTCTTTGCACTCTGTATTCTAAGCTATCAAAGGCTCTAGAATATATCTTTGACTTATCTTGTTGTGACAGTACTATTTTGTTGCTGGATGATTTTAATTTGCCTCTGTCTCTGCACAACAACGTTGAATAATTGTGTGTGTGTATTGATGCCTACGTTCGAAGTTTTATAGTGGTAGTCTCCTAAATATCCCCTAGAAGTGTTACCAATGTGTATGAAAAACACATTATTAACATTAATAGTGTAGTTACTCGTCTTGAACCCACTCAACTACCTTGTGTGTTGGGCGACTTCAATATTGGTGATATCACTTGGAGGTATGTGGATGGTGACTTAATACCATTCAATATCAAACATGAATTGGAGCATGTAGTCATTGATGGAATTCTTTTGGTAGATTTATTTCAAATAAACAATATTCGGAATAGCTTAGGCCGTGTGCCAATTGCGTTAAAATAGGGGTTAAATTTTATACACCGGCTAATTTTTGACATTTCTGCTGGGGTAAACAAAATTTTTGTTTTTGTGTCAGTTGGATTAAATGGGATATTATTTTAATACTATTTTTAATAATTTCCCAAAAGAATAGGAATGAAATTTCTTTCTATATATTTTATAAAATATATATAAAAATATAAATATATATAAAAATATAAATATATATAAATATATATATATAACATAATTGTTGTACAACTTGTGTTCATGATTAAGGTTATCTATTTTACTTTATTCAAGTTAAACATATTTGACATATAAAATATACCGAAACAAATGTAGTTATAACATTTTTGTAACCATCATTTGTCAAAAACCCAATTTTAGTTTATGTTACAACTTTGTTTACATTTTCTGATATGAAATACTCATTATTTGCCTTTTATTTAATAAACTGTACGATGTTCTATTTTCCCACACATGTGAACACTGGTGTGCTTTCCATCACTCTCACTCCTCATTAGGTATACCGAATGTCAAAAATAATCCACTGGCTAAAATTTTAACGCAATTGGCACACGACCTTAAATATAATTCTGGATTTGATCTTTTTAGATAATCAAGTTAACTTTAACATTATGGAAGCATTGGAAACTTGATTCAAATAGTATTCATCATAAAGCTTTACTTTTACAATTAATTTTTTTTTGCTCGTTCTAATAAAATTAATTTCACAGTAACATATAATTTCGCAAAATCGTGAAATTTTTCTGAGATATAGGAAAGAATATGAATTCTTAAATAGATTTTTGTAGGCAGTATATTTTGTCCGTTGAGTCATCAGTTAAACGTAATAGCAAATCGTGTTGGAATTACATAAATTTAAAACGAAATACCTCAGGGGTTTCTCTGGTTATGGAGTTTGAAAATGATTTGACGAGCACTTGCGATTTATTTGCTGATTTCTTGAATCAGTATAAATCAGTATAAATCTCAACATTTCACTTATGCCCATTGCTTTTTATTTTACGTTTTTTAAATTACGTTCGTGATATTTTTAAATTTTGCAACATTTTAACGTTCGCGGACGATTTAAAATTAAATTCTCGTATAAGTAATATAACAGACTGTTTTCATTCTGATATAAATAGTTTGTCGACATGGTGGAATCATAACGCTATGGAGCTTAACATCTCGAAATGTAAAATGTGTACAGCATTCCGTATAAATGCACCTATAATAAATTATTATTATATAAACGATCTTAGACTTCAGCGTACGGAAGAAGTTAAAGATCTCGGGGTCATATTTGACAAACAATTAAAATTTTCTTCTCATAATGATTTCACTGTAGCAAAATCAAACTCAATGTTAGGTTTTCTGAAGCGAAATTGCAAAGACTTCCGAGACGTATTTAGTCTTAAAACTATATACTACTCAATAGCCAGGCCGCAGTTGGAATACACATCCATCATATGGGATTCGCCATACCCATATGTAATGCAGGCACTTAGATTAGAAAGAGTTCAGAAAATTTTCACGAGGTATGCATTCCGTAAATTATTTACGTTTAACGAATTGCCAAGTTATGATAAAACATATGAGAAGGTTACAATCCGCTGTGCGTATCTATCCCATCCCATCCTTAAAATTAATATCCTCAAAATGTAGGCTTTATGGCGATAAAATACAGAAAATGACATTGTCACAATATATTGCTCAGACAGTTTATCAAAACCTTTTGTTGTTCGACAAAAAACAACGTATGCCTTGGGGTAGGGCATATAAATGGTTTTTGTAGGAAAACGCCCCCAAAAAGTGGGCGTGGGTTAAAATGGTCTATTGACGAAATGTTCAAATTAATACTCCCAATGATTGTGCATCACTATTATTTTCGAAAATTTTAAAATTTGGCCAAAAAACGTTTTTTATTCACGTGGCGTGGCAAAAAAATTTATATTGACGAAATATAGATATTACGATTCTCTAAATATGCTGCCCCGACACTTTTTTTAAAATTCCTTACGGTTTGGCCAAAAAATACGTTTTTCTAAAAAGGGGGCGTGGCAGTGGGCGGATTTCAAAATTTTTTACACTTCTTCTGCTGGGAGCAACAAGAAGTACGTGAACCAAATTTCATCCTTCTAGCTCAAAATTTAAGGCCCAAAAACTGTTGACTTACGGACGGACGGACAGGCATGGCTAAATCGACTCAGCTATATGATTCAATCCATATACTTTGAGGTATATCTAGCTAAATTATTTCTCTATGTTACAAAGTATGTATCAAAACTAATATACCCCTATGGGATAGGGTATAAAAATGTGAACAAATTGTCTTGCAAACCTTAAGTTTCAGACGTAAAGCATCTTGTATCATGTTTCTTCGCGATATTCTGAACTATCATGTTGTTTCACCGGAATTGATTTCTCTTATTAATTTGTCTGTTCCCAAAGAATCGCTTAGGGAGCAAAATTTGTTAATGTCGAACTCTCTTAAAACCAACTATGACACTAATAAGCCTATTACACGATGCTAAATTTGGTAAGCAACAAAATTGATTTTTGTTCGTGCCGGGTTGATTTTAAAAATTGTTTATATTCAATGGTTTTAAATTAAAATTATTAAGCAGTCTATAAGGTTGAAAACCCGGTAGATGATTATCTTAGTCGCGCAACAAAAAACTTGTGTAAAGCGATCTGAGAGCGTAGTGTTCTGTGATGTGAAAAAAATAGCATGGCAGCCTATAAACTAAAGAGAGTTTTACCGAATTTAAATATAATTTAATATTTTATATCCAGAATGGAATGGAAGCTACGAAATCTTACAATTTGTACAATAAAGCAGACACTACACTATTGCAAGAAGATCTATTTTGTTTCAATAAAACTCAACCAAAGTGTCCAAATAACCCTTACACAAACGCTTCTTTAAGAGTTAGCTTAACTTTCTAATTACATTTATTTGAACAATCCTTCATGATTTCCCCAAAAAAAAAGGTTAAACTTAGGCAACCTGCATCGTCTTTCTAAGCCAGTTAACAATGCAATGAATTAATGAAACAACTCCTATTCCCTGCTTGAATAGAGCAGTGAAATTAAACATGAAAGACATTATGCATGTGCCTCATTCAAGCGTGCACTTTAAGAAAGTTTTCTATCCAGACAAAAAAAAGTCGATAAAATGCCTCCAGCAAGTTTCAACGCGACGATCTACAATTCGTTTCCCTTCTAATAAATCAAGACCTTTGAAAGTCACCGTCCATGATCTGATCTACGAGCTGAGTACACTTAATTCTGTTAAGCAAACACTCCACTTAGCCCTCTTGGTGTTTGTTAAATTGACACAAAACTAAGTTTAGATGATCAGCGTTTAAGTTTAGATCCCTCGACGCAGTTTATTCCCCACCCCAAACCAAACAAATCATTTCCGACTTGGGCACGTTATCTCTTCCCCGACATTGTATCTTAAGTGTTACGTCAACTATCTCCTGAGTGTATCTAAATGTCGATTAAAGTCATCTCTAATCTGGCCTCTTGGCAATTTCTTTTACTTACATCGTCTTGAGTGGGATCTATTAACGAAGTTCATAGATAGTGTCGATTTGATAGATGGTCTTTGAACGGTAGCCAAAGACGTACCTATGTATGTATCTATGTTGTCTCTGCTATTATTTAAACGTATTCACGATGCCGCATGCAGTTGCCGATGTCGGTTGGTGTAACACAGATGCTTATTCTTAGTCAAAAGAAAGTGAAAAGTAATTTACATAAAACCAGGAGAGGTACTTTTAATTGCATTTAAACTAATGTGTATCTGCACGAGCGTAAAACCGTCTTTTACTGTTGGTTAGATTCATTATTCTTTTCTCTTTAAAAAAAAACTTGGCTTTGAATGGCTGGAGATACGTGTTGGGTTATGAAATGCTTAGTTTACGCTATGATATCAGTTTCGCTGTTCCACTAGATGATAACATTGAATGGGTGGTATTTTTGTACGCATTCGCTTTGTTTAAGAAGATTTATGAAAGCTGACATGCATTAATTTTTTTTTCTAACCTGGGGGAGATCGTAATTACCATTGACGTAGATTTTGCTCCTGTTTAATTGAGATGTAATGCGGTATTTTAAATTTCTTTTCGAATGAACAAAAGCATTAAAATCGTGAAGATGATATTTTCTCATTTTGGGGTATGTAATTAAAGTAAAAGAACGATATTGAGTGAACTGCGTTTTCAAAATTAAATAATACTTATATCTGAAAAATAATAATAAAATATAGGTGCAATATAAATATGTTTGTCCCTAGTAACCCCAAACTCACTTGTTTTATCACTCATTTATGTTTCACTCAAAAACTTATGAATTTATTTGGATTAAACTCCACATAACGAGTGTCCCATAATTAACGCAAAATTTGAATTTTGCGCCATAGAATAGTACTGTGCTGCCAACGGAAAAATGTGACAGCTGACAGTTCGGGGCTAGGCTGCACGCGATGCGCGTGCACACTTAGATCAAAAAGGTCCGTTGTGGTACCACGTGGATCCTTCGACTACCCTATATTCGTACGCGTAATTGAACCATGCAGAGCTAACTACAAGGTGGCGCAAAAGTAATCCTCCTATCAGAAAATGCTATAAATTTTGCGATTGGCCCCTAATGTCAGTTCTGTTTTGACATTTGTGTAGTAAACACATGCGAAATACACGTTAATAAACAATGTTTCGCTACACTGCTCCAGAACGCGGAATATTGGTAACTATTTATTTGAGCAATAATCGGTCGGTGACTTTGGCACAACGTGAATTTCGTCGCAGATTTCCTAGCCGTCCAACGCCTACTGGTGAAACACTGCGACGTTTAGACGCTCGCCTCGAAGAGACTGGCACAACACGAGATGCTGCCAGGCGTGGCAGACCCCGGAGTAGCCGCTCTGCAGAGAATATTGCTGCTGTAGCCGAAGATGTCATGGAAGCGCCATCGACATCGACCAGACGACGTGCCACGCAAATGGGTATCAGTCGACGGTTTTTACAGCGAATTTTGGTACAGGATTTGAAGATGTTTCCGTACAAAGTCCAGACGCTGCATCAGCTGTTAGCTGCTGACCGCCAATCGCGTCTAACATACGCTCAAGCCATCCTTAATCACCACCAAGAGGAAGATGATTTTTCATCAAAAATAATCATGAGTGATGAGGCCCATTTCCATCTTAGCGGGTACGTAAATAAGCAAAATTTACGCTTCTGGGGCACTGAAAATCCGCGTGTAACCCACGAAGAGCCATTACACCCGCTCAAAGTCACTGTATGGTGTGCTGTATTCGCTGGAGGAGTCATGGGACCTTTTTTCTTCGAAGACGTCGCGGGCCAAACGGTTACTGTGAATGGTGAGCGCTACAGAGCAATGATCAACGAGTTCTTTTTGCCGCAACTTGATGAATTGGGATTGGAAAACATGTGGTTCCAACAGGACGGTGCAACGGCACACACTGCACGTGCCACAACCGATATGCTGAAGGATGCATTTCCCGGGCGCCTAATCTCCCGTTTTGGCGATTTGCACTGGCCAGCAAGATCGGCTGATTTGACCGCTCCAGACTTCTTTTTGTGGGGCTTTTTGAAGTCGCGGGCTTATGTCAACAAGCCTCAGACTCTTGCAGCTCTTAAAGACAATATCCGTCAAGAATGTGAGGACCTATCGCCGCAAGTTTTGGCCAAAGTGATGGAAAATGCCATAAAAAGGGCTCAACTGACAATCAACTGTGGCGGCGGCCATTTACATGACATCATATTCTCGACTTGATGTAAAAAAATTAAAAGACCAAATAAAAATAATCCACAAGAAGAATCAAAGTTTTTTCATTTTTTTTTTAAATTACAGCCAAAAAACATCGGAAGGTTGCGCCACCTTGTATGTAGCGTAATATGTTTCTGACACTGATATTAGCCAGATCACCTAGATTGTCGAAGAAGTATTCTCCCAGATGAAGTTTCCTTTTTAGTGAAGGAGCCGGAGAAGAACAAAGAAGGTGGCTAATAGTCTCCTGCTCTTCCTCGTCCAGGCAGCTTCTACAGAAGTCATTGCTAAAAAGGCCTAATCTTTTTGCATGTAGGCCTATAGGACAATGTCTTGTGAGGACACCGATTATTGTGCTGATGGATGATCTGTTCAGCATTATTAAGTAGATTGAGCGCTTCTGGTTAAAGCTAGGCCCGAGTTGCTTGGATATTTGGCACGTTGTGCTATTTATCCATCTGCGGATTGCTTTCTTGATCGCATCTTGCTTGATCAGTAATTAACATGTAGCAAGGGGCATACCTAACATGTCCACTGGTGGTAGAATGTCAAGTGTAGTGCTCTGTCTGGCAAGCTCATCTGCCTTGCAATTCCCTGGTATGTTTCTGTGGCCCGGCACCCAAAAGAGGTGAATGGTAAAATGCTCCGCCATCTCGTTAAGAGACGGTCGACATTCGTGGGCTAATTGAATCGAACGAGATTGCTTGCAGGGATTTGATTGCCGCTTGACTGTCGCTGAAGATGCTAATATTCTTCGTGGATATTACATTCCTTTTCAGCCAGGCCAAGGCTTCTTTGAATGCCATTATTTCCGCCTGGAAAACGCTGCAATGATCGGGAAAGTGAAAGGATATGCTAAGGTTATATGCATCTCGGAGAAAACACCTCCACACACTCCATATTCTGTTTTAGACCCATCCGTGATGATGTGAGTCGAGTTATTGGTTTTGATCGAATCCAACTCCCATGCAAGGCGACTGGGAATGGTTGTCCTGAAGTAATGCTCAAAACTGAATTGGGTAGTTATATAGTCGGTGTTTTCTGTAGTGTTAAGGTGATTCAGAATCATTGTGTGTTCAGGCACGCATGATGCCTATCCAATTTGCCTGGTCCTTAACTAA
Organism: Rhingia campestris; assembly: GCA_932526625.1. NCBI lineage: Eukaryota > Metazoa > Arthropoda > Insecta > Diptera > Syrphidae > Rhingia > Rhingia campestris. Next base: position 55,360,155 of record OW052184.1, on the reverse strand, counting down.
TGAATTCGGGCGGTATAACAAAACTGGAGATGGCTTTTGAAATCGAATCGGCGGTTTTGAAATCGATGACATGGTGGTGGGTATCGATTTAAACTGCCGAAGCGTGAAGTTGCAGACTTTCCTAGCCTAATCATGATCGACAACAAATAGTCAAATCATAGAATAATTAAACTTCTGTACCCTTCGGTGTAAATATTAGTGCACCTCAAGTAAGTCACTTATGTCCTCTTCTCTTAATTTTGTTCACTAATGACATACCTTCTTTCATCAAACATTCTAAATGCTAAGGATATGCCGACTGTGAAAATCGTATACTCACTTTATTTAGATCGGGTGGCTAGTATTGTTTGCTGTCATCGCCAATCTTGAATCGTTCGCTCTGCCTGCAGCGGCAGATTGTTCGTAATCGCCGATAAACTGTCTGCAGAAGTGATTATTCAATTCTCTCTACATCAACTGTGGCTGAACTATGATTTTTCCTTTCTCTCTTAACAGGATTCTGTTCGGGCCTTGTAGCCCGAGTTTGACGTTTTACACTTTGGAAAAGCTTACGAACATCATTCTTTGAGTGGCACTTCTCTGTGTCATCGATGGCGCGTTTTTCTGGGACTTTTTCTTCTTTTGGTGTTTTCTCTCCTTCTTTTCTTATTAAACTTAACGACAGCTCTCGCTTCCAATGCAGCTTTGAGCTTGTAGGCCTCGTTTTTGTCTATGAGCTAATGTTGGCATTCTTCATCAAACTAGCGGTTTCTTGCTGGTGGGCGCGAGAAACAAGGCGGCTGATCTAATGGCTTCTTGAGTCTTGACATAACCGCCACTATTCTTCGACATTAGTGGGTGGCCGCTGTGTTGTGGCGATATGATCGCCTGTTGTGTGTAAGGTTTTTCGTTATTGCCGAGCTAAAATCAAGGAAATAAAAATAAAAGTTCAGAAGTTACTCGCTTATAAGTATACTAAGTTTCGTTTAAGATATAACGAATTAATGAACACCAAACAAAACCGTTCTGCGAATTCCTAGCCGTGCTCTAGCGATTTCAGCATTTCGGCTTCATATTTAGTCAGTGTATCTTGCCGTTGTCGTGGCATGGATATCCGTATTCTTACTTTGACTGCAACAAGGTTGTGGACCGAGTCGATGTTATCGCCCTCGGAATGTTTGGACGTCTAAACACTGCATGGATTACTTTTGTTTATTACAACATGATCTATTTGGTTGACCTTTTGTTGATCTGGAGACCACTATGTCCCCTTTTGGAGATCGAGGTGAGGAAATCGTAAGCAGACTATAGTGGCATTTCGTTTCACAGCTAAGGCAATTAGCCCAAGTCCGTTGCTAGACGTAATGTCGACTCCATCTTTTTTGTTAAGTGTTCTAAAGTTTGAGGTACATATATGAACGTCGTTGTCCGTTTAACGTTTTGTGTGGTTTTCAACAAGTGGGTTTATCAATGATTGATTAGCTAACCACCCAAAGTACAACACCCCCAACCTGGAGGGCCAGTTTCGATTTGTTAGATACTCTTACGACACGGAGCACTAATATCTACTACCTGATTAGGCACTGCAACTGCCATCTCAGTTCACGGGCCCCGACTAACCGTTGAAATTCTTATATGCCCTCTTGTCCGAATAAATCGGAGCAGCTCATGAAGGTTGTTTTTACTTTGTAGACGCCAACGTGGATTCCATCTTGGGAATTCATCCGATCCTAATTCAACAAGCTAGAAATTCAAAAGTGTTCTTATAAATTTTTGATTTTAACCATTTTCCAGGATATATTTGCATTAATAGCTTCGTTAATGGAGTTCTGCAACCGGTATAAAGGTATATGCTTTTATAGAGCTTCGTATACGAAGTCAATTGAAAGGTTTGCAGTTTATGGTTGTATCGGTGTAAATAAGATATTGTCCCATATTTACATGTACAGTCAGTATCGTTAGCTTATCCGATTATACCAGCCTGTCCATAATGTTCAAAAACCGCCTATACTGCCATACACCTTTAACAAAACCTGATATATTTGATTTGCTCAAGCACTATCACTATTGTTGAGATAATGTTAGTCTAATAATGCAAAGCTTATCCGCGTCAAAAGCGTTATCCGCTCATCGCCAGTACGTAAATTAGGTGACCTTTTTCCTAAATAACAGAAAGTGCAGTTAACACGTATTTTTTGGATACCGATAATATTCTGACCCATTTTTAGGGACAACCTTTCGGTTTGACGCAGTTATAGTTATGTCACCCATAAATAGAACTTCCAACAAAAAAAGTATAATTGACACATTTTTCTTCAATAACAAAATAAATTAAAATATTTCCATGTACTTAAGTAATTGAAAAATAAAAGAACTCCCAGTAAGCCTCTCATCGGCTTGTGTAAATATGAACACGTATCAGGTTGCTACTTCTTCACAAGAAACCATTATTTTTTTTTTTTTTTGAAAGCCACCTTGGTTACCTTATAGCTGATGAGCACGTGTACCTTCGTGAAAATGCATTTTCGGCGAAAAGATATTTAAAACCTTTTAAGAAGTTGTTTACCTTTCATTTTTTTTTTTTTTTTTTTTTTTTGAAATTCATTTTTATTTTTATTTAACTTATAACTAACTTACATGCTAGACAAAAATTAATAAAAACTAGCCTACTTATCTACTAACTTAACTAACTTACTTATCCTCTGCGGATATCCTAAATTAAACACTAACAACTTAAAAACTAATGCCTTTCGGCCTAAAATCTAATTTAATTATTTTAAAATAAATTTATCTTTTTTCTTGACCAAGAAACATTTTTTTTTTAAAAAACTTGGTGTCATGTGTTTTTTTTTATTTTTATTAAACTTACTTACTAATTAAAACTACTTATGAACTAACTAAAACTACTTAGAACTAATTAAAACTACTTAAAAATAACTTAAAACTAGAACAGCCACAGCAAGCATTTTGTACTTTTTTTTGTATTTTTTTTGATTTTTTTTTTTTTTTTTGTATTTTTTTTGTAATTTTGTATTTTTGTATTTTTTTTTTTTTTTTTTTTTTTTGTGCCACCCCGACTGTTTTTCTTAACCTAACCTTAAGTGAAACCTTAGATATATGAAAGTCGGCCATACTTCAAAATGAAAGTCAAGAGTCAACTACCTATAGCTAATCTTGCAGCCACCACAACAGGTTCTCCTGTTGCAACCTACTCCGACGGTCCCAATCGGACACACTCCTGCTGAACCGCAGGCGCTCTCCTCCGCCCTGAGCAACTACGTCTCGGTCGTACAGGAGCCGCCTATCCACAGTTCGTCGGAAGACGTGGTAGATTAGCGGAACCGCCGATCTGTCCTGTATCAGCCCTCGACTATCCAAAAATAGGAAAGCTTCAGGCGGAATAAAGCCGCTTAAACGCGCACTTTCAAAATATTCATCATTGGGGTAGAAGGCCCCAAAGATGAGACTATTGCTCGAGGTCATCGCTCTTGCCGCGTGAAACCGAATGAGTTTCACCAGAAAATTGTCTATCCTGTTTATGTTGGCCCCGTTGTATAGGACCTGGTTGGAATAGTATTTTGTGTAGTCAGATACTGGTGTTCTGTGAAGTCCAAGGCAGCTTCTCAAACACTGCCTCTCAAACACCCGTATCTTTTCCATTTGAGATGGGGCAACGTTGAACCACACCGGGCACCCATAGGCAATCATCGGTCTGATAAGAGACATGTAGCAAATCACCTTCACCCTGCTGTCAAGACGGCTGCTATAAAACAATCGTCTTGTCAGGGCAAATGCTCCCCTAGCTCTCGCCAGAGCAGCATCTACATGTCTTCCGAAATATAGATACTGATCCAGCCAGATGCCAAGGTACTTTACTACACTTTTGCTCGCCAGTGGATGTCCGTTTGGTCCAACGATCACCAGCTTGCGCCAGTTCTTTCTCGTATCCCTAGAGGCCTTAGACAACGGTGTCCTAAACAGGATAGTTTCCGATTTCTGAAAGTTGATTTTTAACTTCCAGTCATCACAATATCTCTGGATCTTATCGAAGTCCCGCTGCAAAAGAGTTCGGATGACCTCGACAGTAGGTGCTGATCTGTACGCGATAAGATCGTCCGCATACGCAATTGCCTGAGTTAGACTACCTATCATATCGCTGGTGTAAATGCTGAAGAGAATCGGCGAGTTCACCGCTCCCTGTTGCAGACCATTTTTAATGAAATATTCGGTGGTAGAAGTTACATTGCCACTTTTGACAACAAACGTTCTACCAGTCAACATGTCATGAAGCATATATAGTAGTGGTTTACTTATGCCAAGTCTGGTTAGCTTTAGATAGAGGCCCTCTAACCATACGGTGTCGAAAGCCTTCTCCAAATCAACCAGACATGCACCCGTGCACTGTTTTTTCGCTTTGTTCCATTGTATATCAGAGACGAGCTTGGAGGCGGCATGAATACAGTCATGTCCGGCCTTGAAACCAAACTGGTTCTCTGGTATAATATTGTTGTCCTCAGACCACTTGAACAGAGCCCGATTGAGAATCTTTTCGAATACCTTGCTGATACTCGGAAGGAGACTTATCGACCGGAAATTTGCCGGATTGGAGTTGTCCTTTCCTTTTTTCGGGAGAGGATGAACCACCGCCGTCTTCCAACGCACTGGATAATATGCATTATTCAGCGCATTGTTGAACAGCGTGGCGTAAATGTCCACAGCTTCAGGGGGTAAGTGTCGCAGTACAATGTTGGATATACCATCGACTCCCGCTGACTTCTTTTTCTTTATGGAATCGAAGATGGTCTGGAGTTCCACCTTCGAAATTAACAGGGGACTGGACCCACTTCGCTCGGCGACTATGGCGTTTGCCAAGTTTTCGTCATCGAACCGCGTGAAACCGCGGTTCTCAGATCGCCATTGCGTTATGTCATTTCTGAGGTAGAAGTGATGGAGCAGGGCATTGTTTTCCAGGATGCGGTTCGGGCGAACGCTATCATTCACCTTATACACTTCCTGAAAAACAGCCCCCACTGCCTCCACTTTCTCCTGAGGATCTTCAATAACATAGAAATCGTCGTTGAAGACGGCTTCCCCTGGATCGATTCCTGCTGTCAAAAGTATGTTTGTATTGTCAGTTGTTCTTTGGAGCTTAATACACGGAAGGTCGTTATGACCTTTCCTCCTAAAGATCTTATTAATTTGTGGAAACATACTCGGGTCGCTGGAATTTACGGCCCGAATTCTGTTATTCCAGAACAAATTAATGGACAACCGATAGTTCTCCTTGATCAATTGGTTGATGTTTTTGATCGACGCCTTCAGTGTTCTAATCTCCGGGTCACGTGGGTTTGTTAGTCGTCTGTACAAGTTTTTTAGTCTTGTCAGAAGTCCGCTTTTTTGTCTGTGCAGTGCGTCAATGGTCGCGTTTCTATACGAAGACGTTATGTCACGTTCTTTGTATTTTGGAATCGTCCTGTCCATTGTCCTTTGGATCGATTCGTCCATTTGTTGTAAGTAGTTGTCGATTTCGTTGTTTGTCAAATTTCGGTTGTTAGGTGGCAGTATGTCCCTCGAACGTAATTCTCTTGATAAGGCGTTGGTAAAGCGTGGCCAGCGCATCTTACCGTAGTTGTAAGAATGCACAGGCACATACTCCTCCAACGCCACAAGCTCGTTCGGAAGCTGTATTACGGCGGCGAGTCCGCAGTGGTCACTGTCGTACTCGATCGTCTGTAAACAGTTTCGCGGGTGTTGACCTACTTTGTCAGTAACAGTAAGTCTTGTGTCTCGCAGTAAAAGATCCAGAAAAGCACCGCTTCTCGGAAACGATGGCCTATCTGTGGCGAGAATGTCGATCCTATATTCAACATTGTAGTGGACCATCCAATTGTATAGATGGTTACCCCGAGGATTTTGTATTTGATTTCCCCAATCTTCGTGTTTGGCATTTAAATCTCCAGCCAAAAGATAAAAGTTCTCCACTGAGTTCAGTCTCAGAGATTCGAAAAGTTTTCCGAGCTCTGTTGTGAAAAGTGTAGGCTGAGGTGCTTCCGGTGCGTAGGCCGCTATCACATACAATCGCTTCCCTTGTTGGAGAGGAATGCATATGACGCAGGCTTCCAGCAACCGGAATCGGCGCACTTCACCACTATATATGACTTTATAACTAATGCCTTTTCGTATAAAGATAGCGACCCCGCCTCCTTGAGTGGAGTTGGGCCGGTCTCTTCTTACGATATTGTAATTACTATTAGTCAATTTATGCTTCTGGTTTAGCTTAGTTTCGCTAGCCATAAGCACATCGGGACTTTGGTCTTTCAACAATTGGAACAGATTAGCTCTACGTTCAATCCTAATCAGTGAATTTACATTCACAGCCAGGATCTTTAAGGGTCTCTCTGACAGCGCGCCCATTACGATCTATTTTGCATTAAGCTCGGCAACAAGGAGTAGATATAGTCTACCCTTGACGCCTGCTCCCGTAACTGGTTTTGAAGACCGGTTAGCTGGCCTTGAATGGCCCGCAACGCAGTCAACACATCCGCATCTACTGCTGGAGCCTGAGGCACGGGGGCCTGTTGGGCTTCCTTTGGTGGATGCTGTACCGTTTTTCCCTTTCCTGACGCCATTTGGGCGTAGGAAATTTGGGGGTTGACGGACGTTGAGGGAGGGCGAACGGCTGGCTGATTCACCACTACCGTTTGCTTCGCTTTTTTATTGAGTTTAATTTGCTGAAACTTTGGACAGCCCCGATAGTTTGCAGGGTGCCCGCCGCCTCCGCAAAGTGCACATTTAAGCAGGGTCATATCTTCGACCCGCTCATTTCCTAGCTTACACTCTCCTACATTGTGGTTCTGTCCACACTTCACACAGCGTGACCGCATTTCGCAGTTGGCTGAGGCGTGGCCGAACCTTTGGCAACGCATGCATTGAAGCATGCTGTCGCTTCTTTTTAATTTTTCCCAGCGCACAACCTGGAAATTGAGGACTGAGATACTCCTCAACTTATCCAGCTTGCTTTGGGGCGATAGCTGTACGAGGAACATCGGTAGTTTCCGGTTCTCCCGTCTGGCCTTCACTGTGGTGAATGGCTTTACTCCAACGACTTCGAGGTCGTCAGTCGCTACTTGGCGAAGCTCACTTAACAGCGCCTGCGGATCCGTTGAGGAATCTATGCCCTTTAAGACAACCGTCTGGCATTTTTCTACTTTCGGAGTAAATGTGAAAAACTCCGTTGTGGTGCCTGCAAGCAATTCTCTAATAATTTTGTACTGCTCAACTGTTAAGCAGTGGATAGCATGCCTATCTTGACTCAAACGCTTAATTGTAAAATTATTGCCTATGGCCGACTTACATATTTCAATGGTTTCCTTAAGGTCCAGTTTGTATGTGTTGATTGGTGGCACTTTTTCTTTTTTATTTTTAGGCGGCTGTGGCTGCTGCTGGTGTTCCCGCTGCTGCTGCTGCCGCTGCTCCTGTTGTTGTTGCTGTTGTTGTTGTTGCTGTTGTGGCTGCTGCTGTTTCTGCTTCTGCTGTTGTTGTTGCTGCTTTGCTTGCTGTTGCTTCGGTGGCTGTTGTTGCTGGGTTTGCGGTTGCTGTTGTTGCTTTGGTGGTTGCGTTTGCTGTTGCTGCTTTGGTGGTTGCGTTTGATGTTGTTGCTTTTTTTGTTGCTCGTGTAGTTGTTGTTGTTTGTTCTTTGGCAGCGGCTGCGGTTGCTGGGCATTTGAGCTTGCCGCAGTTTTCGCACTTGTGTTTGCCACTGCCGTTTGTTGTTGTTGTTCGCGTTCACGACGCTCTTCTTGTTTTTTCTTTAACGCAAGAATTAGCGGTTCCAGTTGGGATTTTATATGTTCGATTTTTTCCTCAAATGTTTCGATGGCCTCGCTTAGCTCCTTCTCTTCGGCGTCATCGTCATCTGATGAAAGCACCGCAAACCTGTTGCTCTCATCGGTATATCGCCCTTCCCCCTCCTCGGACAAGTACGAAACTTCCTCCGCATCATCTGATGGAGAGGCAAGCTGCCTTTGTTGCTTTTGTTGTTTCGCTGCCGCTGACGTCGTAGGTCGAGACGTCCCCTGCACTTCAGCTGGCAGCGCGGCCGAAGCAGTGTTTGTACGCCGTTTCACAAGATTCGGTGTATAAATCATTTTCTTCCTCCTCTTTGCATGTCCCGTAACTGCAAGGCCATCATTCGACAACCCCGCTGCTTTCCTCGCTTCCATTTGGATTTGCCTGTTCTCCCAGGCGATAAAATTAGTCACTTCTCTGTTGTGAAAGAAAGCTGCTAATAACTCCTTGCTCGAGTGGGCCTTGAACGGCTCACCTCTCGCTTGCCCGTTGTTCGCCACTCTCACTCGGCCACGGACCACTTGATGAATTAATTGTTATTTTCTTTTTATTTTTATTTTAAAAACGAAAAAAAAAAAAAAAAAAGAAAAAGAAAAAAAAAAGCATACGCCTGGCTGGGAGTCGAACCAGGGGTAGCTCGCTTGTGAGTCTGGTGACTACACCTTCGCTCTAACACACTTCTTGAAAAAGATTGGCCAACTTGCCAATTACTCACAATTAACTTTCACTTTCAAATAGTAAATACACTGCCGGGAACTAGACGTCTCACCACTACGGGAGTTGGTGAGCGAATGATACCTTTCATTTCTCTTGGGTAAACATTCACCATTCCGCAGACTAGATAGAATTTATGCAATATGTGCAAACATGCGATAGTTTGGATGTGTACCGTTCCTATGCACATCTTCCGGTTCACTTCCTGCTTTTCTGAAACTGAACGGGGGTGATTCTGGGAAAACGTTAAACATTATTCACAGCAGCTAGGAATTTTAAAGGTGTCACCAGCTGTATAGAATAAATATGTTTGATTCGTGGTGTATAATAGAACAACACGCTCAAAAAACGAGAGGTAATTGCACGTCTGCTCCTTTCGCGCTGGACTATAAATTACTTTGATTAAAATTCTTATATCGTTTTTTATATCCATGACGTTTCATATCCCTTTCGTTCATCTTTTTGCAATAAGTAGATACACATGCACAAATACGTACGAACTAGCCTGTTGCACCAAACATTTTTTTTTATTATTTTCTCAACGCAGAATTTCGACTGGTGAAAAAATGACAACTGTCAAAGGATGACAGCCCAGGAATTTGACAGAAACCAACAAAATTATTATCTGTTTTATTCAGAAATTATGGGGAAATGTATATTTTTTTTTATATAATTATTACGATATTTGAGTTCTTAAAAATAATCTTAGAAGGTTTGATAGGCAAAACACTCAAGTTGATAGATAATTTTTGTTAGACATATCAATCATTATACACCAGACATTGACGTTATTTTTTATTTTACTTTGTTCTTTTGTTGAAAAGAGTGAAAATCATATGAGAAGGCTACCCTATCCCATCCCATCCTTAAAATTAATGTCGCCAAAATGTGGGCTTTATAGGGATGTAATATAAAAAAAGCTAGGCGTCGCCCACAGCTCATGTTAAGTTAGGGGCTGTTTATTGATAAAAAAAATTATTTCTGCCACTTAGACCTCAAATGTTCCTCGAATGCTCAGCTCCTATAAGTAATATAACAATTTTGAATACCCTATAACCTGCCTTTGGTAATGCAGATCATAACAGTGAAAAGCACATCTAAATCAGTTCAGTAGTTCTCGAGATTAGCGCATTCATAAACTTTTTGGGACTTAATTTTATACTATTTATATAGATATATAGATCTCAGAACATATTTTTCAGCCATTTTATCAAAATCTTTTATGGTTCGAGAAAATATGACGTTTTTCTATTGCTATGGGAAAGGGTATACAAACAGTTTTTATATGAAACCGCCTACGAAAAGTGGGCGTGGGTTAAAATGATCTACAAACAAAAAGTTCCTATTAATATTAGCGATGTTTTTGCATTTTTGTTTTTTTTTCGAATTTCTTTAAAGTTTTACAAAACACGGTTTTTGAATGAAAACGCCCAAAACATTGGGCGTGGCAAAAAACTTTATGTAGACAAAATATAGACATTAAGATTGTCTAAATATATTGTTCAGTTACTTTTTCAAAAATGTTTACTCTTTAGTCAAAAACTACTTTTTTTTTAAAAAAAAAACAAGGAGGTGTGGCAGTGGGCGCATTTAAAAATTGTGTACACTTATTCTGCAGAAAGCAAAAAAGAGTACGTTGCCAAATTTCGTCATTGTACATCAACATTTAAGGCCTAACAAATTTTGACGTACGGACAGACATACAAGGCTAAATCGACTCAGCTATCGATTCTGAGTCGATCCATATACTTTAAGGTATATCTAGCTGAATTATTTGAAAAGGATTGTGCAAATTTTTTTTGAAAATCATATTTCTGTTCGAGATACTTATCGCGCACTACGTCCATTTTACGATCAACATAATCGTTGAATGGATACATCAATAAACAAAACTGCCGCATTTGGAGTGATGATAATCATCAAGTGTATGTTGAGACACCGTTACATCCACAACTGATTTGTTGAAGGAAACGATTGGTAAGCGCATAATTTCGCGTTCTGGTCCTATGAATTGGCCTCCGCTTGACTTTTTTCTGTGGAGATATGTTAAGTCGGTAGTCTACGCCGATAAGCCCGAAACTACTGACCACTTAGAGGACAACAATCGAAGCGTTATTGCATATACACGGCCACAAATGTTGGGAAAAGTCGACCACCAGATTAGACTACGTCCGAGCCAGCAGTCGCGGAAATCATATATAAATATATATATATAAATAAATATTTAATGACAGATTAAAGTAAAGTAATTTTCGTATCAATTTAAAAAAAAATCATCTTTTCAATTCCATTTCAAAGTTCTATACCTCTAAAAAAAAAACACCCTTTGCTACGCAAGATGTTTGTACATTTTTTCTAGAAAAAATAAGGATAGGTTCGATTGTATGTTAGTAAAGGCTGAACTATAATAGTCGGAAGCAATCGGAAGCTAATGTCAAAATTCTACGTTAAGTTTTCTTCAGTACCTACTGTCAATTACTCAAGTTGCCCATAATAGACTTTTGTGAATGGAAGCAATTTGCAAACAATAAAAACGAAACTTCGTTGCTTATGAACTTACAAATTTAAATGTACACAGCTGTTGAAGTGAAATGTCAAATTTTTCTATGAAAGAACAAAATAAAGAGAAAGAGCGAATGAATTCGCAAGGGAGCAAAAGTGAACGAAAACTGAACGAATCGAAGCGAAAAGCTTTTATGGTCGTACAATACAAACTGCATGTTTTCGCTCAGTTACGGAAGTGGTCGTCCGCAACCATCTCCTACTATAGTTTAGCCTTAATCAAAAGTGAACGAAAACTTAACGAAACTGAGCAATAGCTTATTGCTGATTTTGTCATTTCTTTTTCCCAAATGTTAGGTTTAGTTAAAAAATATTTGTTCATGACATAATTATTTGAATATAACTTTGGACCTATGGCTAACTCGGCACCACCAGATGGAACTCCATACAGTTCGTCTAATATGTAACCACTTTTGCAGATTTCAGGCCTTATTTTGCCGATGAGACGCTTAGTGTTATCTTGATATTATTCATGCCTCATACACAATCTCACAGTTAACACTTTACGCTTTCAGTTTGCATGCGCAAATACTATACTTCGCATCCAGGCTTGTGTGGTATGTGTACCCTATTAATTTCACAATGAATATGTATCTTAACAGCTAAATATTTTTGTTGTTAAGGGTACCCATCTAGTTATATAAAGGGTGATTTTTTAAGAGGTTTAGAACTTTTTTTAAAAAAAAAAACAAAAAATGAATGAAATATTTATTTGAATCGATAGTTTGAACCTTGCAATTTAATGTTTAAAGATAATTTTATGCAAATGTTGACCGCGGCTGCGTCTCAGGTAGCCCATCCGCTGAGTCCAATTTTGGCATACTCTTTCACACATATCGGCCGGTATCTCACGAATGAATGCATGGATGTTGGCTTCCAGTGCGTCAATCGAAGCGGGCTTGTCCCTATAGACATTAGCCTTGACATACCCCCACAAAAAATAATCTAATGGTGTCAAATCGCACGATCTAGGCGGCCAATTGACCGGCCCGAAACGTGAAATTAACTGTTCACCAAACTCGCCTCGCAATTGCGCCATTGTTTCGCGTGCTGTGTGGCATGTGGCACCGTCTTGTTGAAACCACATATCATGCAAGTCAAGAACTTCCATTTCGGGCAAAAAAAAGTTTGTTATCATCGCTCGGTAGCGTTCACCATTGACAGTAACGCTGCGATTCGCATCATCTTTGAAGAAATATGGCCCAATAATGCCGCCGGCCCATAAACCGCACCAAACAGTGGCTTTTTCGGGATGCATTGGTAGCTGTTGCAATGCTTCTGGCTGATCTTCACTCCAAATGCGGCAATTTTGCTTATTTACGTACCCATTCAACCAAAAATGAGCCTCATCGCTGAACACAATTTTTCGATAAAAAAGCGGATCCTCGGCCAGCTTTCCAAGAGCCCATTCACCAAAAAATCCGGCGTTGTGGTAGGTCGGCTGGCTTTAGTTCTTGCACCAGCTGTATCTTAAAAGGCTTTACGCCCAAATCCTTCCGCAAAATTTTCCACGTAGTGCTGTAACAAAGGCCTAACTGCTGGGAACGGCGCCGAATCGACATTTCGCGGTCTTCTGTCACACTAGCTGATACGGCCGCAATATTTTCTTCACTACGCACAGTACGTAAACGTGTTGGTGGTTTAATGTCCAACAAAGTAAATTTGGTGCGAAATTTGGTCACAATCTTCCGAATAGACTGCTCAGAAGGTCGAGAATGCCGATCATAAAATGGAAGCAGCGCGCGATGAACATTTCGAACCGAGCACGAATTTTGATAGTAAAATTCAATAATTTGCAAGCGTTGTTCATTTGTAAGACGATCCATGGTTAAATTGCAAACCAAACTGAAGCTGTTTGACAGTGACACAAGGTACTAAACACACGTCAGCTGTCAAAATCAGTGTTGCCAAAACCAAACCAGCTAAAAAATCACCCGTTATAATGTGGTCCCCAAAAGTTCTCCAAGACAAAACAAAATAGTCCTCATGACCTCCATCGATTTAAAACAAAAAAAAACAAACCCGAATCAACCAAAAAATCGTTCTCACAAGTCTGCATAGAAAAAGTTCACCCTTTACGGTAAAGGGGGCACATACATACATTCTTTTGGCAATTAGTTTCATAACAGTTTATGAACATCGAAGCACCAAGCATGACTCATTAGTATATGTAAATGTTGCATGATATACACAACACATAACCGTTGCATTACCTAATTAGTATCGCGCCAATTGTTGCTACCCTTTTGCACTTGCTTTGTCTACACTTTTATAAAATAAAAACCAAGAATGAGGAAGAAAAAAATTCGAATTGCAAAAAGCGAAAAAAAAAAATACATTTCAAGCAAAAAATGTCTGCAGACATGCATATCAACGAGGTGCAGTACTACTCTTGTGGTCAGTGGCCATTGGCCAGAAACTTTTCGTTTCGTCATTGAAGCGAGCTGACAACACATTCCCATGCATCGCTGGCGGACGTTAAAGAATTTCAAAATAGAAAATGTCAACAAGAATAACTGTGGACCTACAAGTAGACAATAAAATTCTGTTTTATATCATACTTTGTTCGTTTATTGTATCTATCACTTTTTGCTTTGGGTTTGGTTTGTGCGGAGGAGTTTGTCGGCATTTTAATTCCTCTCGTTTGTTCTTTGTTGTTTGACAATGTAGTAGTAATTGAATAAATGTAGTGTTTTGACAGGTGTCAATGATCATTGGCATGAAGTGAGATGTGTTGGTGATTCAATTTGAAGAAAGGTTGAATGATTCCATTGAATATGCTCACATTTGATTTTTAATTAGAAGTCGGGTATTTATTTTATTTTTAATGACGTTAACAAATAAAACACCGCCGGTGATGCCAAATACTGTGTTTTCGAATTTTAACATTTCGGAACTTATACAAACAAATTGCAAAACATTGTAAGAGGCAGTATAGTAAAACTTACTACTAGGTCTATTAATATTAGCAATAAATTACTTCAAAGTAGAAAAATTGTTATCTTCATATTTCTTTGGTATTTTTTTTAGTTCTGACAGTTGTTACCAAGTTGTGCTGGTCTGCCTCGTTCTGTTCAAAGTTTATCTTCATTAGGTAAGCTAATAAGGAATTGACCGTGCAGGAACGTCACCTTTACACGTTCCTGCACGGTCAATGGTCTCCAGCTTTAACTTCTTCAATAGAACAGAAGATAATATACTACACTAACAGCCATAACGTTCATTGAGAAAATACGTTTTTATTTGTAAGCTTTAGAAAAGGTTCAGAGGTTCTTAATGAAACCTCCTTAAAACCTGCTTGCAAAAATATAAAATTTTTAATCACCCCCACTATTGGAGGCGTTTTCTCTTGACCTTCATGTGTTCTCATTCGTTTCGATGTTGTTTTAATTATGAAAGTGCGAATAAACTAAAGAACAACCGTTCCAATCAACAATCTGACAAAAATTCTGTCAAACTATTACCCACAGACCTTCGTTTTGCAATAAGCTAGGAGAATTTTCGTTGTGTTAGGAGAACATGTCCATTTGTCGAAGGTCAGAGCAGGCCGATTATATAAGTTGATCATGATCGTTAGATCAGTTAACTAAACCAATATCTTTTTAGTTTTCATAAAATAGAAGTCAGAACTTGCCTACGAAACTATGTGCTGCATTTTAACATCCACATTTGCACAATAGGGTCGCAGCCATTACCTCTTCGGACTGTGCATATTGTTAACATACTGCATCTCTATATAAGAGATCACCTGAAAAAGAGGTTCATGAGTAAAATTCATCTCAAAAGTCACGACCGAATAGGCAATAAACTAGAGGAACGTTTTTTTTATCTATCTGGGGTTTAGTTTAGGCTTGAATAAATGTTTATTAATATTCGGCTGTCGTTCATCAAAATCTGTAAATGGATCTGCTATACGTTTTTTGACAACCGTCTGGGAAAAAAATGTCTGCACATGATGTCATCAATGACCACAGTCTTTGGAGTGCATAAGAATTTGTTTTTATTTGCGCGCACTTAACGGGCTCTTGAATACCCTTTAAATGTCTTACCACAGTACGAGCGTCAGAGAAGGGGGAGAAAGAGAGTGATAGGAAAGATTTTGGGTGTAGTGGAGACTTACTCAATGGGTGGTGTCTGAACTAACTTCGGGGAGTCTGTGTTTTTTTGTTTTCGTTTAATTCACAGAACTTTCAAGATAGTGTATACTTTTAGGATTAACTACCGACCTTTTTATACCCTATTCCATTGGGCTATATTAGTTCTTACATTATGTTTGTAACATAGAGAAATAATTTCTGTAGATATACCTCAATGTATATGGATCGACTCAGAATTTCTAGCTGAATCGATCTAGCCATGTCCGTCTGTGTGTCACCGATTTCTTGGCCTTACATTTTTAGCTAGAGTGCTGAAATTTGGTATATGCATTCTCTGCCCGACGAAGCAGAACAAGTGTAAACATTTTAAAAAATCCGCCCACTGCCACGCCCACTTTTCAGAAAAAACGTTGTTTTTGGCCAAACGGTAGGAGATTTTAAAGAAGTGTCTGAACAAAATATTTATACAATCCCAATACCTAAATTTTGTCTATTCAAAGTTACTTTGCCAAGATAGCATGGGATGGGAAAGGGTATTCAACGATACGCACAGCGGATTGTAGCCTTCTCGTATGTTTTTTTTTTATTTCTTTGAATAAAATATTCATGGATTTTGGCTGGGATTGTACGCGAAGCCTTCCACAATTCACTTTTTGCAATTGAAGCGAACCAGTAATTGATAATACCACAGCTACAGTCTACTTTGTGTATGGCTTCAGATTTTATGACTTTTAAATGTCAACTTTGTAGTGAAAATGAAAAAAATAATTTAAAATAAAAATGAAATAAGATTGAGGAAGAATATTCTCCAATTATAACGAACTCAAAAAACAGCATACGCATACTTCCGGATCATTCAAGGGTTTTTCAAAACCATTTTATCAAAAAATCAGTTTTGTAGTGCTTACACACTGAATCATAAACTGAGTTTTTGGCAAAAAGTTTACGTAAACCACTGGATGCTTTCACACCGACTCTGACCAGGTTTCGTTTGACATATCAATCAGCTGTGAATTGTGATACTAGCTGCAACATTTGTGTGTGAAAATATTGTAATTGAATAATAAAATGAATTCTTACATAATAAAACTAATATTAGCATTTGAAGTTCAAAATGAAACAAATCTAAAGATTTTGACAGATTTTGTCTCTCAAGCCCTTCGCTTGTTTTTATTTCATCTGGTGTGTAAATTTC
Organism: Rhingia campestris; assembly: GCA_932526625.1. Taxonomy (NCBI): domain Eukaryota; kingdom Metazoa; phylum Arthropoda; class Insecta; order Diptera; family Syrphidae; genus Rhingia; species Rhingia campestris. The sequence goes on along the minus strand of OW052184.1, from coordinate 55,343,760 downwards.
TGAAAAAAAAAACATTTGTTTTGACAGCGAGTTCATCAGCTGTTTTGTGTGACGTGTGGAACACGTGTAGAATGTATGAAAAGGTGTGTTCTTTCCAACAACCTGCAACGTGATGACGTCTGCGAAGTGGTTATGAGAAGGTTACGTCGTAACCTATTAGGTTTTGAGAACTGACAATGTATGGGAAAACTCGGTTTTCGATGAAGGTTTCAGGTGTTTTTGCGAAAACTCAGTTTATGATTCGGTGTGTAAGCACTATTAGGTTCAGTGTGCAAATTTTTTATGACTGAATCCAAAAAACGGTCCCAAAAAAAGTCCCTATGTCAAACAGCTGACGTCAAATAAGACCAAATTCCAAATTTTGCTTTATTTCGGTTGTAAAAACGAAATAATACCAATTTGGCTTTGTAAACCGAAATATTGCTAAAAACTTAATGGAAATAAATCCAAAATTCTTAAGGTTATCACTGATTAGTACAGTCGATTCGACTTTTAAAAAAATGACTTGTATACATCCAACCTTGCACGTTACCCAAATCCAACAGTAAGCCCAAGCAGAGGGGTTGCCCTTCCACATATATTCAAACTTGGCATACACCCAATCTTGCATTCGGATGTATGCAAAGTATGCAAACTAAAAAATTGACTTTATTTAGCTTTTAATAACGAAAAAAATGCCAATTTTTGGAAATTTGATTTTATTTTATTTGGCCTTCTTATGTAAATTGTTCCAGTTTTCAATAAATCACGGAAAGAGTATCAATATTAATCTTTTTGGTTTTGAAAATCTAAAACAAACTCTTCATCAAAGCCCTGAGTTTTATAACAGCTTTTTGTGCATTCGTATCAACTCTGTATTTCTATTTAGCTTCTTTAAATTTTCTTACTGAAGTTATGAGTTCCTATAAAAGTTCGAATTGTATGTTGAATTGTGCCCGTAGATGCAACACATTCATCCATTTTTTTTATAAAAGATTTACAAAAGTGGAAGCAGAACAATCATTGTCTTCCTTTCCTTGTAACGCCAAGTTACAACTTATCCTATTAAGAGCCTCTAAACGCAATCAATTCTATGAGTTCCTGTAGCATCATTCGTCCGACAACTTGTAAAAGCAATTTGCGTGCTGTCATTTACCATAAAACCTACTCATGTATGCAAATCTACGGAATTAACACCAGTTTAAGAAGATCAAACTGGGCCCCTCATGAACGTCATCACCCCTTTTATGTGCAGCAGCAGCACAACCTCTGGCTAAATCGTATTTCCAGACAACAGTCCATACACGGCTTAGCTAATGATGTTAACCCGATTAAGGCTGAAAACTATCGTTTTCCAAATAATTGAACGGCCAAAGTGGATCTAGAGCTGTTTGTATATGATGCCTTGACTTGGCATGTCTACGCTGGCATAAGCTAACTTTTCCGCCGCCAGTCTCGCGTTCAATTGACCCGTGCATGCTGATTCGATTGCAGTTCACATTGTGATGGGAGGGGTATGAGAGAAGGCACTTCAATGGCGAGATCACCATCAGCGCTGGCAAAGGGGCTCGGGCAGAGTCTTACAGGCTAATTGAATAATTCGTTCAACACAACCAGCGAACCGCTGCAAATGCGCGAGTGCATTTTTTTTTGTCCGCCAATGTATGCATCTGTATCTGCATCTTTGTGGAAGTGCTTGATGATGCTGGGTTGATGGTTTTGGGTTTTTTTTTCGAGTGTTGGTCCCAAAGAATAAACTTGCAATTAGTTCATTCCAGCCATCACGGTGGTAATTTATTATGATGAGTATGCATTGGGAAGCCGATACAAAGGGGAGAGGTTGCGATAATATACACATGCGATTAATAACTCCACGAATCAACAGGAGTTGCATTTTGGGGCGTGGAAATGTGCATATTTGTGACAAGAATGTTACTTTGAATGATTGATTGCATTGTGGGTCGTTGGGCATGCGAGTGTATTAATTATTATCGATGCTAAGGCGATCATGTTGTGGATCATTACTCATTGCCGATCCTTTTCTAATATTAGTTGTTCCACTTTTTATATGACAAGGAGGAATTTTTTTAAAAGCTGGGTGTTGGCATGATTTTACGAAAATCTATTCAATCAGTGTCAGATCAAGTTCATCCATTTTGTCGGTGTGTGGTGGTTTATTAACGCCAAGGTGAAGCCCCTTCTGTTTTTAAACGTGAAAACATTCCTTTTTGCAACCCATAAATTATGTTTTGAGTTAAATGTGGATAAATAGAGAAATAGAAAAGGCTACAACTACATGTTTTACTTTAATGTTAAATCCTATTCTGCATCTGTAGTTGAGTTTATTTAAAAATCGGTTGAGTGTTTTTTTAGTTTGTAGTGTAACAAAATTGGCCATGAACCTGAACTGACTACTCGAGTTGAGCTTTTTTTTTTATAAGCGATAAAACAAAGTAAAGCAGAATACACTTCAACGATGTTCGATCGAAACTATGAAGTTCGCTATGTCTATGTCTGCTATCTGACTTTTGGCACATGTTCAAATCCTCTCTTTTGGTCACATGATTGTGTTTCCTGGTTCCGACTGTGTCACGTGTGCTTTAAACTTTAAATATTGAGAAAAGATCAGAAGGGTGAAATATTTCATACTTTGAAACTCGGACATTTTACCGAGTTTTTAGTGACTTTGAATTAACTGTTACTAGTACACATACTAAGCATGGAATACTTTATAGTTTCTTCAATTTAAGTGTCATTGTTGATAATTGCTGAAGATTTTGGTTTGACAGAAGAAAGCATGGTGTTTTGGAAACATTTGATTCCATTTGCCTATGTCAATGACCATGAAAAGAGGGACGTTGGTCGTTTCCTTAATTAAAAAAAGATTTAAAAAAAAATTTAAATAAAGTTTATAAAATATTTGAACAAAGGATTTGGACGGTGCTGTCCTCTAAATTTTTTTTAGAGCTGTTCTCACTTTGGAGCTGTTCATGTTAAAAATAATGTGCAGCGATTGAAATATTTTATATTTAATTAGGTTTAATGAAAAGTAATGGTTAATGTCAGTGATTCAAAGTTTCTATAAAACGACTACAAAAAACTCGCCATCAAATTTGTTGGGCGCTAAGTTGGGCCCAAGTGAGGATAGCAATATTTAAACTCAAGCTTAACAAAGCTACCGTAAATGACGGCCTTACAACCTTCCTTCAATGGAGATGACATGATCAGTAACATCCACTAACTCATACGCCAAATATGGTCGGATGAAAGTCTGCCTGAAGAATGGAATCTCAGCATCGTTTGCCCGATCAACAAAAAAGGAGGACCTCTGAACTGCGCCAACTAAGATCCTATCTGCCGTAATATTTGAACCCTTGAAACCGTTTTTTTTTAACCTGATCGACCAATATCGGTGTGGTTTTAGGCCAGAAATTTGCACACATCGACAGATTCTGGAAAAATCATAATAAGTCCAAATCGATACCCACCACATAATCATCGATTTCCAAGCCGCATACGACGGCATTTATAGAAACGAACTATACAAAGCAATGTCTAGTTTTGGTATACCGCCCAAATTCCGTCTGCGCAGGATGACGATGGAGAATTCTCTCTGTTCAATCAGGGTCGAGAGCGACCTCACCGACACATTCGTTACCAGAAAAGGCAAGGCGATACGATGTCATGTAACTTCTTAAATTTGATTCTCGAGAGGATTGTGCAAAACTACCGAGCCAGCACCAGAGGAACAATTTTCCAAAAATCGGTGCAACTACTAGCATACGCCGACGATATTGACATCATTGGTGTAGGACTCAACGTGATGTCATAACCACGTTTGCTAGTATAGAGAAGGAAGCGGCAAAAATGGGTTTAGAAGTATATGAGGGTAAGACTAAGTATATGCTCTCAACACGAAAGAACACACAACATCGGTAAATTGGCCACAACGTCATTATTGACAAATATAACTTTGAGGTAGTACGGGACTTTGTCTACCTTGGGTCCGCTATTAACTCTTCAACAACATCTCTTCAGGAATCAAACGAAGAATTACTCTTGCCAATCGCTGTTTCTTCGGGCTAAGAAGGCAATTTAGTAGTAAAGCCCTCAGTCGAACTATTAAGGAGATCCTATATAAGACATTGATCATCCGAGTCCTGCTGTACGGCGCTGAAGCACGGACCGTATCAAAAGTGGATGACGAAATCCTTCGTCGATTTGAGAGGAAAATTTTTCGAAATTTAATGTCATGAACAAAAAACAGAAATAAAGGTGAAAATTCAAATTCAAAGGACCACATATCGCTCTCTGTAGTCAATAACGCAACTTTGCGTTCCATAATAAGCAATATCGGAGACATCGAATAGAAACAAATTACTGAAACTCCATGGCAAACTTCATAGTCAGACTAGTAAGAATGCAGTAAAGTGAAGGACACACGAGGGAAGATGTACTTCCCCTAACGTCCATTACAAACTCCCACATATCACATTAATCCATGAGTTTTCATTGAAAGAAGATCCGCATAGAAATTCTTAAGTGAGATATCATTCTCTTTGACATAAATGACGCTGTCAATAAAGGGACTCATAAATATATGTAGGCGCGCATAAGTCATTCAGAAATCTAACGCCATTAATGGATGCTAAAGGAACCAGTAAATCCCTTGCGAGACGATGGATTAACATCGGTAAACCCAAGTCACAAATCACTTAAACTACACTATATTGGCAGCTTCCGATCCCTTGGGTTCGCCTCCAAATTTATGTTGGCTTTGGCATCCGCGCACTGGATTATTCTTCTTAAAGGATTATGCATGCACTTCCCTGGTAAATGTATCACACGCATTTCAACGATCACAACGCGCGTTGGTAAAGAAGGAAAAAGATATGTCAAAGCGTATCCATTCATTTTCACTACTTAGGCAGACTAAACAAAACAATTGACGTCTCAATTTGCACCCATAAGAGGATCCTTTCAATTTGCCGGTTTACATTAAATCCCTAGTGCTATTCAATTTTGCCCGGTCCCAATATTTAAAGCAAACATTCCAAGAAGATAGCTGAGGACTCACCCTAAGACCACCGTCGCCAGCGTGACAAATCACTGTTTTCCTCAATAGAAAAACCTGCTTCCTCGACGTTTGGTTATTAAGTGCACATCTCTGCGTAATCCCGAAAAATATTGCAAATAATTTCCCGCAGTGCGCAAAGAATTCGCCTTTCGAAAACACCCAAAAAAAAAGGCCAACAAACCTTTGCGAAAATAATGACTCTCATGCTTACTCTGCCTACTCGCCTTCTACCTGTACCCTACACACTCTCATTACCTTCACAAATCGCATCCAACACGAAAATTCATCTTCTGGTCTTGCCACATCGCATCCTCCTCATCCACCTGAGGTCCGTCGTCCCGCGATGATGCCGTCATTTTTAAACGCAACATACGTGATCGAGATAAAAAGCTAGGCGCGCAAAACCTGCTCGTGAGGTATTTCGCTGCCGGGCATACGCTGGCACTTTAATACGTTTCCATGGGCCTTTGTCAAGGCACAAGGCGTCTGCATTTTAATTGAGTCCCGGCCATTTGTCCCCCAGTGTAGACTTTCATATTTCATTTCATTGTCCCTATGGTCTTATCTCTGTAAAACGTATATGCACGGATTAATCCTAAGAATGCATCTTGTCGCTAAAGATCCAAACGTATCTTTAACGATTTGCATTCAATGGACCATCAAAAGAGTTCGCTATCAATTTACACTGCGTGCCATCGGAATTCCTGGCACACCAGTTGCTTCGCAATTTCATCTCGATTCTGGATAGACAAATAGGCAACATGAATACAACCTTCGATAGCGTAGATACGCAGATACGTCGGAAAAATTCATCGCAAACACTCAGAGTTAATGATTGTAATTAATTGTATGCCGCCGCCGGATGGAACGGGGCATTTTATAGTTTTCGCAGAGCGGCAGTCGGATAAGGATATTTTGTTCTCGGGACAAACAAATTTTTCGAATATTGCCGACACTCAATTGTGGGGATGTAAATGAGCTTCACAGTTGGCAGTCTCTGGTCTGCAGTTAGTGTTGTATATTGCGAGAATGGAATTCTTTTGTATTCCTACAAGTGGTGGTTGTAAGAATTCACACAATCACGGCCATGTTGCGTGAGGATAAAATGGGATAATTAGCCTGTTGAAGGAACTTCACGGCTACGTGCCGATTGGAATTATAAAAGGATGTCGAGAGTGAAAATAATTGAAGGCAAATTGGATCTGGATTTTGACAAATTGATGGTTCTTCTTGGTTCTGGGGGTTTGGTATGGGGTTGGAGTGAAGAATGGTGGTAGGTTTAGTGTCACTGATGGTTGAGAACTGCCCTTGAAGACGGAGAAGTGGTTTGACTTTTGCATTCTTTTTTTTACAAAACGGATAGTTGTAACGTTTAGGAATGTTTCATATTCCAGAACCTTTAAGGTATTTAAACATTTTATTTGAATTGAATGGCAAGAGGAATTCATGAAGAACTTATTTCATGAAATGTGGAGCTCGACTATATGCAGTTGGAATTGCGAACACTTTCATAACACTCAATCGGGAGGCCTGCAGATACGTTCCGATTATCATTTCGAACAGATCTTCCGACGAAATATAACGCACATGACCAATACAGACTGACCTCCAAAAGTAACCACATTGGTCGTACCTTGATCTGAGTCTATTGAGAAAAGGCGAACATCACCTTTACCTAACAAAAATTCCAAATTTTGCGAAATCCTGCGTTACATCAAATCTACAGCCAATAAGGAACTGTCGTACAAAATGTAAATTTTCTACGCTTAACAGTTTTCGAGAAACCTGGATAACAACTTTGGCACTGAATAGATGGTCGACTTACTTACTTAAGTGGCGCTACAGTCCGGAAAGAACTTGGGCCTTAACCAACATGACTCCAATTAGCCCGGTCCTTAGCTATAACTGCCTCCAGTTGCACACTTCAAGTTGGTTGAGTCTTACGCTCATATACTTCTAAACCCATTTTAGCCGCTTCCTTCTCTATACTGGCAAACGTGGTTATGACATCACGTTGAGTCCGACCAATGATGTCAATAACGTCGGTGTATGCTAGTAGTTGCACCGATTTTGGAAGATTGTTCCTCTGGCGTTGGCTAGGGAGTTTTGCACAATCCTCTCAAGAATCAAATTAAAAAAGTCACATGACTGTGCATCGCCTTGCCTAAATCGTTTTCTGTGTAACGAATGTGTTGGTGAGGTCATTTCCGACCCTGATGGAACAGCTAGAATTCTACATCGTCATCCTGCTCAGACTGACAAGACATGGCTCTGTATAGCTCGTCTCTATAAACGCTGTCTTATGCGGCTGTGAAATGGATGAATAGGTGGTGGGTATCGATTTGAACTTATTGGATTTTTTTTCCAGGATCGGCCGAGGTGTTAAGATTTGATCAGTTGTGGACTCTCCTGGCCTAAAACCACACTGATATGGGCCGATCATGTTGTTGGTAAACGGCAGATAGGATCTTGTAGGCGATGTTGAGGAGACTTACGCCTCTGAAGTTGGCGCAGTTCAGAGGGTCTCCTTTCTTTGTATTATATCGTGTGGGTGATTTAATAAAAATAATGGGGTATAGTAAATATAATTAAGGATCACAATGAATCTACGTCGATCTTAGTTCGACTAGGGGAAACTTAATTCTTGCCTCTCAACACATTCATGCTTTCCTATGATTTCAAGGACGCAACAGGCTCGTTAGTACCCAGGGCTTAGATTTTTCTCACAACCATTCATGTGTGCGGGTGTACTGATTGCACGATGGCGAGTATTTCTGTTATATTCCGAATCAAAACGGCTGAATATAGTCTTGAAAATTGATAATACTCAGTTGATTTGTCTGATCATCGCGAAAAGAGGGCAAATCAGTTGCTACTACTGGGAATGGAACTAACGAACCCTTCTGTGCTGCAGTTCATCGCGTCACTGAACCCGTGGTGTAAGTTGGTGTAACCCACTCTTAACGCTTCTCAATAAGATACATAGAAATCAATGTACTTTTGTTAAAAGATACAAACATATACACACAGCGGTATTGCTATTGTTGACTAAACAAACATTTGAGCTTGACTTTACCAAGGGAGGCCGACAAGACTTCCTATCATCGAAATGTTTTTCCTTCTGTCGATGTGTGGCGTGTGTCATTTATCACTTTGAGACACAGCACCCGCCTATAATAAAATAAAGAACCCCCATTACCAACATGAGTACTCACGTACTCCCAGTACCTATGTACATCTTCAGTACTTCATTAAGTTTCCCCATTAAAACAAACGACTCCATTACCTCGGTCACGTAAATGCGTTTTCTCTCCCCCATTAGGATACTTGGATACAGGATATACCTATGCTCATGAACAACAACAACAAAAAAACCAAAAAACATAATGACAACATCCACAGACCTTTAACCAACACATTTGCCTGATAAATCGTCAACTCATTTCGGTTAGAAGTTGGAAAAATTCATCGAAAATTCATGCATGCTACTCGTTTCCTTTTCCCTGAGGGATGCTCCATGACTCCTTAATGGATATGGACATGTTTGGTTTTTTTTTTTTTTTTTTTCATTTCTTCATCAGCAACATGTGTGTAAATAATGTATGAAATATCCGGCGTAGTATTCTAAAGAATTCCTCGACAGATAAGAATTTTCAGGACGACCACTAGGATTCAATTTGAATTTCTCTCAGTGTACCCACCTTTCCAAAAGGCAGGTGCACCCTATCGCGGATCATGATTCCCAAAAATATTGCGACTTTCGGCGAACAAAACAAAAATCAAACAATCTTGAGTGTTTTACAATCTAACCCTTGTTTGGTTTTTTATTGATTTCTGCAAGTGCCGCGCGAAGGACAATGCACTCATTCGCGTTTAACTAAAAGGATTGCCGACAAAAAAAATTTATACACGCACCTATGTATACACCTATAAGAAACAGTGAAGATGAACATGCCTTAACACACGCCACCGGTGGCAGATGTTTTTTCCCAAAATGAAAACGAAGACAGGTATACACGTTTGCTGTGTAGGTTCAGTCATCTGTATAACTGGTTTTAAGAGCCTTTAAGGAGTACATCTCACGTAACTGCCAATGGTTGAGAAAAATATATTATCCTGTATTTCGTTGTGTCGACCTTTTTCACCCACACAGTCCCTTCGCGTCCTTATTGCCACTTCTCTGTACCTCACATAAGAAAAAAGTGGAAAGCAAAGACAAAACTAGAGGATGCACGAAGGATAAGTATCGAATATCCTCGACTAGAAGATGAAGGAACAGCTGTTGATTGTTGAGATTTTCGAAATCATTTAAAAATCCAAAACCTGGGTCGTACAAAGGATCAATGCGTTTGCCCTACACAGTCGGTCGTTGCGCATCGTTCGGGACACTCATATACTTTCTCGACTCCTCGTAGTAGTCGCTGTGTTTTTTTTTTCTATCGTGCAACAAATTATTTTCATCAAGTTTCAGAAGTGATATGGTTACATATCGGGAACGTTTTATATCTGGGCAAATGCGTCTCACACGGGTTCGGGTTACGTATTTATCATCAATGACGGATTACACTGCGATGAATGGAACCTACAAAAGGAGTACTGGTGGTGATACTCCATCACCATCGTCATCAAGGAAATACTTTTCATCACCAGAGTCATCAGGGTGAGTAGTACGACGGATAGCCGTTTTTGGGGGGCTTGTGAATATTAATGGACTTGCATACACAATTTGGACCACCGCCAGATGGTCGAGGATAATATCGACGATTAATAAAAAAAAAAAGAAGGTGAAATTAAACGTTCGGTGACAGTGGATTTAATTGCGTGGATAATAGTGTGTTTCACACTTTCACTCTGAAAAAAAAAAAATTAAACCGATAGTGTTGTAGCGCAATCAAGTGGTAAATCGGTGCAAATTTAATCCTTTCGAATGTGATTATTATCATTATGTATGTGTGCTGTAGAGTGTGTTTAATTTATCTTGCTAAGAATGGATTAACGTGCGAACTTTCCTTTAATGCATTTTGGTTGTGAAAAGGCTGCTTCAGAAGTCAATTAATCAAATTTGTGAATTGTGTTGCTTTACAGCTTTTCATATAATTGTTCATCAGTGAAAATGTGTCTAGTTATTGCTCAGGATCTAATGAGTTGAAGATAGTTTCAAATTCGACATTCAGTCCTTGTCCGCAGCTGTATTTTGTTCACAAACAACCTGGGAAACAATAACTATACCCAGATAGTTGATGCATTGTGTGTTGATGTTTGATAAGGAGCTCTTGTTATTGAACTCCTTTAGCAATCACGATAAGAAAAGTAAAAGCTCACACACGTAATATAACAACACAGCAATTGGTTTTTATACAGAGGCAGAGCAAATTGCGACTTAAATCTAAAACACTAAATTAAATACTATTTCACTCAAATGCGTTTTCGTAACGAGCTTTTACATTGTTTTTTCCGGATTTAGATGGAAACATATTTATTGATATAATGGTGATGTTAAACTACATTAGCTTGAAGCTGAACGAATTTAAATCGATGAGCAACAGTGACGTTGTGTTCATATTACCTTATTCCTATTGGCTTACTATTTAAAAAAAACACACATTCGGGAAATATATGTTTTTTGACTTCAGGTACTAATGTTGCATGAATCAAAAAAATGTGCCGTTATATATCTTGCAAGATGGCCGGACCCACAGTTTTATTCCAGTAGCTAGTTTTTCCTTATGCCGGATTTCAAACTGAATTGAGATAAGCTCATCTTGAGAGTTGATATTACTCGAGCGATTTTTCTGATCCTCACTAGAACTAACCTAAATAGAAATTCTTTCACCGCCTTTAGATTTATCTGATTCTTGCTAGAACCAAACTACACAGGAATTCTTTCCACGCTTTTAGTTAACTCAAAGCACAAGTTCCAACTTGAAGGGCCAGGCCTTTGAAGAAAAACTGCACTGCCACTGATATGCTCTATATCTATAGAAAGTAACAGTTTCAGCTATTTTATTCTATGCAATCATCTATTAAGTTCATACGAGCTACAACAATTCAAGTGCATGATCAATAAACACCTGGAAGCATAATTTTTTTTGCGTCCCTATAGCGTTATAGGTGCGCCTCACCTGAGAAAACTTTATAAAAAAAAATCTCAAAATCGCTACCTGCGGATAAAAGTATATTTCTGTATGTGTCCTTAACTGCGTATTAGTGTATAGAACTCTTTTAAATAAAATTGAAACTAGTTTTGGAAATGCAGATACATACTAGGCACTCACAAATATTTAAAATTCAAAAATACTGGTTTTCAGTTTCTTTTCTGATTATTTTCACAGAAAACTCTTTGGAGGTCAAACTAAAGGCTTATTAACGAAAATTCAAGCTGTAATGTAATTTTGTATGTTAAGTCTTTCTGCCTTTAAAGACTTAAAACCTTATTGATATGAAATTGATAATACTTTTCGACATGCCTATAGGTGCAACTTTGTGTACCTATAACATGTACATTCCAATACCGAAAATTTGTTCAATCACTGAAAAAAAAAAACGCAACTCTTTGTGCGTTGTACGTATTCTTTGACATGTTCCTTATTTTCCTAGACTTTACTTTGAAATAAAATACAAAAAAATGATTTGCTTGCTACTTTTAAAAATTGAAGCATCCCGTTGGCTTTCGTCGATTTATTTTTATAGAAACAATTTAGTCTAACATAGATTTTAGACAAAAATACTTAAATTGAACTAATCTTCAACAATTTTTTTTAATTAAAGTTTCTGACCTTTGCATTCTAATATTATAACTACAGTCTTGCGGACTTAACAATTCCAGTATCTTGACAGTGATTAAAAACACTAGACTTTTTTCGAATCAAATTGAATGTGTGTGTTCCGGTGTCCGTAATATAATTATTTTAAAATTATTTGGGACATTTAAATGCATGGTAATATTTGACCGATTTTTATCTCTCCTCAAATCGCTGATTTTTGCGACGTCTTGATACTTCATCTGAGTGTCAACAGCCCATAAAACTTAAATTATTTTTTCCTTAATAAAAACAGTGCATTCAACACAAATTTTATACACTACGCCTGTATAAAAAAAATATCATTTCACCTACTGTAAAGGATACAAAAGCAAGCTATAAAATTAATAGAAAACACAACTGTAGCCAAATTTATTGTTTCGGACGAACACATTAACAATATCTACTGCCCTATACCTTTTAATCCGATTATAACACCAAATTCTCCAACGGAAAAGCTAGTTTGCGTTCGTCAATCAACCACAGCATTGACCATACAATACATGTTAATTAAAATACCCTCAAGCCTTTATTCTGGCGTCAATAAAAAATGGAGATTCATTCCAAAACCCAACATCTCGAATATGAAATGCTTTGTCAAATTAAATTTTGCATCGTACTAGCAGAGTCATAAAACGTCTACAAACATTATTTTTAGAGCTCAAACACTATAAGACAAATTATACCCTTATTAGGGCCTGTTGATTATGAAAAAAATGGTTCGTATTTTAGTGCCTAAACAATTTTTCAAAGAAACATAAAATTCAATAGCTGAAGAGCACTCGCACCCAAAAACACATTATCGCACAAGGGCTGCGAAAAAGCCAATTTGCGACAAAAAAGTCGCATTACTGTGTGGGTACACATTTCAACCCACGTTCTACACAATTTTTTCCAACTATCGCTCGAATGTTATATTTACTTGCCCACCGCGATTATTTAATCGCAAATGCCTGCATTCTTAAATGAATATATAAATTGTGTAAAAATAGTCGCTCGATTTTGGTTGCAATTCGCATCTGTTGCAATTACTTTTTACTTGTCCACTATGTGTAGTATAGGGAAAGTATTCTGTAAACAGTCGCGTATTTTATTCGCAATGCGGACGTGTACTAAGTCTTTCTTTTGCAATCTTTTAACTTTAAGGCGCTTGATCTGATATATTTTGTTTTAAATATTTAACCTTTCAAACACAGTTTTGTGACATCTGTCAGCGCTGTATGACCCACTTTTTTCACTAGTTCTTCAAATGTGAAAGTGACTCTAATTTCTAATCAGTAGATCATTCTAAAAAAAAAAAAAAACGAATGCATATCCGTAAATCACTGTCTCAAAAAATCGACCTTCAGACTTTTCGATTTAAACTCGAGAGGTACGTACAAACAATTAATTTAATAAGGCGTTCACTACTATTGTTCTCGGGAATATAGGAAGATACACCGCCTGGTTTGTAATCAGGCTAAGTAACCAGATGATTGAGTAGGGTGAAGATTTTTTTTGGTGATTTAAAACTGTGCCGAAAAAGGGACTCCTTGACCTGATAATTTTTGCTATATCATTTTTTACCTGTATCTCTTTTTTGAGATTCATGATAAAATGTTTTCTTGAACTTATTTTTTTGTTCCTACGTCAATGTTACCGCTGAAATAGATCAGTTGCCACTTTTTTTTTGTATTGAATGTACAATTTTATCAAAGTACGACATAACATGAATACTTTAAGTTTTTTTTTAAAAAGCAATTTTTTTTATTATTTACCATTTAAATGAACATTTTTATGTTAATTTTATTCTCAACTGTAATAGTCTAAATACATAAAAACGGTCATCTAAGGCTGTCACTCAAAAATAATGATTGGTAAAAATGCATGTTTGTTAACGTTCAGTTTTGAGTGGCGAACAATCATACATCAGCTGATATATATTTTAGATAGACGTCACTCAAAACTGACACTTGACGTCACTTTAAACTGGCATATGTCAAAATCAGTGAAATGTTATTTTTAGTCCTGTTAGTAATTAAGTAGCCCATGTCTTCTCTCTAACCATATAGGAGAGAAATGAGTGTTCTCTGAACTCCTTTATCGACATTAAAAAAATAAGTCTGGTTTTATTTATTAAAATAAAAACGTGGAGCTAATATCGACGTTATAATCGCGACATTTATTGTAAAAATATAAACTTGGGACTTATAGTTCCACCGTGAATAAGTGTATTTGGAAAAAGCTTACAATTTTAACAAGTAACCTAACCAGAATCTGCTTTTTCATTTGTGTTCTCGCTTTAACGATGTCCTATTTCGTGCTAACCACAGTTTCCCAAACAGTTCAAGGCCTTATTGTTCATCAATAAAGGCATTTTACGATGCTCAATTCGTCATTCAAACCATATTTGCCGACATTTTAACTGTTGGGACCACTTTGACGAAGTTCAAAAGATTCTTAAATCGAGTAATTTTTGCTATTGTGATAGAACTGTTGCTGCACATTCTTCTCCTTACCTGCATAAGTCCAATAATCAATCTATTGGCTTTTGCATTTCCTTTTTATTTTTGCACAATAAGATTTTGGGTAGGTACCTCATGGACAATTGCCAATAGGTCTTCCTCTTTGCGAAATTCGTTTTCGAATAGGATTTTGTGCAGGTATAGGGCATGAATTTTCTTTGTTTAAAATCGTTTACAGTTGAGTTCTAATAATTAGAAACAGGTGGACTCTTAAAAATAGTATCAAGGATTTTTAAAAGGCAGGTTTACGTTAAATGTGGATTTCTTCTTGTAATATAGGTCTTGCGTTGAAAATAATTTCAAAATGCACTTGGCAATGGCAGAGACTGAAATGTATTTCCCAAGAAGAGAATCTCCAAACCATTGGTACATCACAATCTTGGATCATGGTGCTAACAGATGAGACTTTCTTTATATTTTAATTTAAAGTTACCGTCCCTCAGACCCTTGCTTCTCTCCATTTGGAATTGGTGTATTCAAGCAAGGCCTTTTGTGATAGTAACCATTTCTGCCATCACCTGGATATTCACCCAGCAATGGCAGAACTTTTTTTTCATTCTTGAGCTTACTTTGATTATTTTCAACTCTGATCTTGAGCTTTGGGGGCTGAGTACCATCAAACGCCAAGGTTCAAGTTGTAAAGTGATTTGATTGGTGAGCCATAGCGTTTTAATCCTAAAAATGGTATCCTCTAAAATACCCCTTTAAAGGGGGACGTGCGTTATTATAGCACGTTGATTAGTGGTGTTGTACACATAGTCTAGCTTTTCTTTTAAATTTTAAAAATGCCCCTCTTTAATGGGTTGGAGGGGTTATTGTTGCGTTACACCTAGAAAACTACTTTGACTAGTGTTCCACAAAGTTTGTAAACCTAAAATAATACACCTTAATGGGCTTTACAAAATTTAATGTTGATAGGTGGTATGGTTCATATGGTCTATCTTTTATAAAATGATTAAAATCTCCCTCTTTAATGGGTTAGGGGGTTTTATAAATTGTTTTGTTGCTTTACAGCTGCGCAAAGGTTTTAATCAATAAGTGTTTTAGCCTTTTTTTAAATGATATAAATACAACAATTAAAGAAGTTAGAGTGTCAATTTTTTTCTACAATTGCGCAAAGTTTCATTGTACAAATAATGTCCCCTAGCATTTTTTTTAATAAATTAAATCTGAGGTAAACACATTTTCATCACATTTTTTCATACCCCTCAAATGCCCCTTTGAAGGGGTGAAAAAGAATCATGTGCATTTTTTGTCTGCTTTACGGCTGCTCAAGTTTATAGTTAAACGGTGGTACAATTTCTGATTTAAAAACCGTCTTAAAGGGGTTAGAATTCATAATTCCTTATTCCTCTCCTAAAATGCAAGAGCAACCTTAATGTTAACGTAAAACTTCTTAGTGAATAAATTAATTAAATTGATAAGTCGGTTTCAGTAGAATTTTCCTGATTTCGATTAACTTTGTCGCCAAAAGAAGGATAAAGGGGTCAATTGTTTTAAACTAGGTTTTGTATAGATGTAGCCCAGACAGATGTATACAACTTAGTCAAACCGGCTAGAATTGGGGGTTAACGTCCATTATACAACGTTTTTATTTGTTTAACGTTCTGAGCATCTACGTCATCGACGCCCTTTGCGAAATCCCTACTAATGAACATTTGTGTACCTAATGTTGTCATACACTTTTGCGTTCTTCAGCTTATTGTACAAAGAAAATAAACCAAAATGTTGAAATATGACATCCCATCCATACAGCAAAAACCCGTCATATATCAGTCAAATATTTGTTGACATTTCAAATTTGTATGACCTTTTATCCACGCTAAATCTCGTTTTTTCCAATAAGCCCACACTATACCCTACCTATCATGCTGATTACCATCCACATCTCAAACTAAAAAAAAACTCCATCCATATCCATATTGCGCGGCGCATTCTTCTCAACCTCCAACACATGCTCTAACTATGTCAAGTTGATCATAAACTTTTTTTTGGAATTCCTTTGAAATACTGTCGACATGAGGTCAAAACTCTGCGATTGACACACTCTCTTGTCTGTCAAACAAACAAAATCTTGATGAATCCATTGTTTGTGGATTGTATTTCTTATTCTAATTCGTGTCATCCATCACTCTTCTTTTTCATCTCGGTCGTGCTTGAGAATTTTTTTTAAATAATTTCAAGATTTCCACTAAAAAGGACCAGTTATACCCTGCCTGTGTGTGTGGTTGGAATAAAAGAATTTCTTCGAAGGATCTGGGTTTTCCCTCCTTCCTTTCATTTTGCCAATTTGTTTTTTGTTCCAACGCAATATACTTGTACCCTAGAGGTAAAGCCGAAAATCCAATGAATGAAACTGAAATGTTCGTCCTAATCCCAATTTCCAAGAAGGTCCTTTTCCTTTATGCACAAACTAGAATATACCTTAACCAGACTGTATAACCCTAACTTTGTGCAATTCGCCATTTCTATTTTCGATTTACGATATTGGTAGCCCGAAGTGGATGATTTTAAATATGTTTACTTTTAGATACAAAGTTTTATGAGATGCTGTAAAAGTTTCCAAACTAAAATTAAAATTTTATTGTTTTTCTTTTGTAGATTTGAAACAACGACAACGAATGACGGTGTTAGTGTCATTGGCATTAGCGGTAGCAGTGATGTTAAAAGGGATCTTTTCTCTAGTAATTTGGTGAGTACCTATCCTATATAATTGGTTATTTAAAAATAGAAGAACTTGTCAATCAATCTAGAGAACAAGTCGTGCAGAACGAACGTGGTTTGTGGGATGTATCTACCACTCCTTTTTGGGATATCGTTATTGTTACAGTTAATGTGGTTGTATTTCGCATAACGCCATTGCAATTTACGTACTCTTCCGTGTAGTTAAATTCACTGTAGCGTACATTTGCTAGTGAAATAACAATTAATACGATCAATAGCCGTGATGTGGTGTGGGAAATTATGTGCATAGATTTGAAGAATCTGCTCTAGTTATGTGTGTAGATACTCGAACAACTGTTGATGAGCTAATTGGCAACATGCTATCGTGTTGATTTATTTATTACAGATGGTTGAATATTTTGCATTTTAATTTTTTCATAGTTGCATCCACTGTTAGATAGTTTCGTGGTAATTGGCCAATTTGGGATGCTTTGGGTGAGCTTGAGTCTGGGCCAATAAATCCAACTTTGTAACATGGAGTAGAATGTACAACCATAAGAGGATCTAAAATCAGCCTTTACAATTTGGAGCATACAACGGAAAATGATGTACTAAAATTGGCTGTAAGGCTCGAATATGTGTAATCGTTAACCAAAAGCAATGGTGTTAATATACAGCCTTGTAGAACCCCATTTTGTTTTTTTTTTTTGTTCAGAAAAAATCGATAGCATATATTGCAGAAATGTATCAAAATTTTGTTCGACTAGTCCTGAAAATTAGTAGATTACTTTAGGCTTATAAACAAAATCTAAAAACTATACCTACCATGTCCGTTTCGCTGTTACAGGTTTTTTTTTTGAAAATGCTATAAAAAAAACTACTGAATATTTTCTCAGATTTCTTTTTTTATTTGAAAGTACAATCCTTCCGGTTAATAATGGAAAATAATGTCATTCAAATGGCTGCCTCGGCTGGCCATGCAGTAGCCTACACGATCGGTCCAATTTTTGAGCACATTATCGATTGTGTGCAGCTGTATTTCACCAATGGCTTCACGAATATTGTCCTTTAAAGCGTCAATTGTCTCTGGCTTGTCGGCGTAACACTTATCTTTTACGGCACCCCACAAATAATAGTCCAACGCTGGCAAATCACAGCTCCGAGGTGGCCAAACGACATCAGCTCTGCAGCTGATAATGCGATCTTCAAAAACAGGGCGCAAAACATCGAGTGTAGCTTCGGCTGTGTGGCACGTAGCGCCGTCCTGTTGAAACCAAATGTTGCCAATATCCTCCTCTTCAATTTTTGTGAACAAAAATTCGTTCAACATGGCCCGATAACGATCGCCATTGACTGTAACGGCCACTCCTTGCTCATTTTCGAAGAAAAATGGCCCAATTATGCCTCTGGACCAAAATCCGCACCAAACAGTGACTCGTTTTGGGTGTATCGGCTTTTCAATGTATGCGTGCGGGTTTTCTGTACCCCAAATGCGACAATTTTGCTTGTTTACATACCCGCCAAAATCAAAATGAGCTTCATCTGAAAAGATGATTTTTTTGGCAAAATCGGCATCTTCTCTAAGTTGATCGCAGGCCCACTTAGCGAAGCGAAAACGCATTGGATGGTCAGTTTAACTCCTGAACCAATTGGACTTTGTATGGCGTCATACCAAGGTCTTTATGCAAAATTCGTCTCAATGATGTCTCCGAAATGTTCAATTGTTGAGAACGAAGGTGAATTGATGTTGATGGCGCTTGATGCACACTTTCTGCCACAGCAGCAATATTCTCGGGTGTACGCACTGTTTTTGGCTTTTTACGCTTTGGTTTATCGATGAGAATGCCAGTTTCTTTCACTTTTTTTACAAGATAACGAACATACGGAGCTGACGGTGCTTCTCTTCTTCCAAAATCCGTACGCAATTTTCGCACACATTCTGCAACATTAACATGATTTTCAAAGTAATGTCGCAATATTTCCCAGCATTGTTCAAGCGTATACACAACCATATTCGTTCAGCGGAAGGATAAAACTAATTATCTGTCAAATCAGACATGAGCTAAGTGTTACCATTCACGAAATAAGCACTAGTTGAAAAAAAAAAACGTTAGATGGCGGACCCGTTATTGGGTGTTATTTTGTTAAGTGTTTTCTAATTATTTTTTTTAAATAAATTGTTTGCCCAAAAAAATAAATTCATGACATTTTTTTTTTAAGTATAACTCCGGACTCCAGGTAACCTCTGTTCAATCATTTTTTCGCACAATTCTGGCCGTTATTCGCCGTTGACACGCTCGTAATGTTATCTTACAAATCGTATAAAGTATTGGGCTTGTAGGCAGAAGCCAATGACGTATCCCCACAGAAAATAGTCGGTTGGCTTCATTTCAAACGTTTGAGGTTACCAATTGATTGGGCCAAAACCAAAAAAAGCCAAAGCTAGCAAACTGCGACGACATTGTTCATATTATCGCGGTATCAATTATTGCACCAACAGGATGCAATATCGCTTACGACCAAGATCTTTATGCAACATTTGTATCTTTCCTATCTTTCTCGTTAGCACGTTATAGGTATTCATATCCTTTCGAGCGCTTGTAAATTATAGAAAACAAGTCATGGACGGAAATAAGTCCAAGTATGTACTCGATAAAATTGAACTCGATAAATTCGGTCGTACGTACTCACTCTTGTCTAGAGCTGGCATTATGGCTTCTGTGCTAACAGTAGCTTAAGATCGTTTAGAGTGTATTCAGTGCGATGTTTACCCATGAGTCGACGAATTTGAGTTGGAATTCCCTGAAGATCAATGATCTTCTTTGCGTTTCATGAATCGAGCCAAAGAAAGAATTTTTTTGACAATTGGGTAGCGTTGATCGAGCGATACCTTATTCAAATGCTAAAAATATCGATTTGACAAACTATAAAACACAGTCACGGACAAAGGCTTATAAACTAACATCCGAAACAATATAGTTGCACTTCTTATACGATAAATGATGGGTTTTTAGTGTTGAGTTAACTTTATTTTATTTGACTTTTGTTGCTAGTGACATCGATTCCCCAAAATAATTGCAACACGGAAAGTGCACCATAAAACCATCTAAAGTTCAATGTTCGTTTAGCAACCGTCAACAAACAAAGCAATCCCATCAAGAGACGAGAAGTGTGTACTCAAGTGGTCGATTCCATCCCAATTCCAATTAAAACAATTCACACTTGATATAATTGTCTAAGCAGGCACTCCAAGCCACTCGAAGTGAATTTCATATCCGATTCATTATCAAAATAAAAAGTGCTACCGGTAGCACTTAAAATCGCAGACAACTTTAAAAGTTAAATTTATATTCCACATGAAAACGCAGCATTACCCCACATGATTGTAACCTTGACTCATTGTAGGTCTTATGCCACATAAACTCATAAATGCATAATGCAGATTGATATGATTTCGAGGCGTACTATTATGCAACATCTGTCGTTTTCATTGTTCTCCTTGGACAGTTAATTCAACCATCACAAAAAAGAAAACCTAATTGGTCCACATTGTGGGTCGAATAGCATCTTAATTATTCAAAACCCGGGGGACAGATGACAAGTGAATACTAGATCCAGAAAACCCACTTGACGAGAAACATTTTTACTTTCAATTTCAATTCATTCACAAACGAACGCATTGCACTTTATAAAAAAAAATTATAAAATGCAAAATGAAAAAAACCGGATCAACTTAAGACCCACCAGACGGACAGACACTATTGGGTTGCAAAATATTGCAGTCGGACATTCCAAAGGAGCGCAAGCCCACCTGAGTCAGACCGACTGCAATAAATAAAAATTTTTATTTGAAGTGAATCCATCGTGTGGCCCAATTTA
Source organism: Rhingia campestris (assembly GCA_932526625.1). Classification (NCBI taxonomy): domain Eukaryota; kingdom Metazoa; phylum Arthropoda; class Insecta; order Diptera; family Syrphidae; genus Rhingia; species Rhingia campestris. The sequence goes on along the minus strand of OW052184.1, from coordinate 55,322,857 downwards.
TTTTTGTCCAGAGTTTGTTTTTACTTTTTTTTTTAATTTTTTGATTAAATATCAATAAACCGTCGGCGTAAGACTGGCTTGGGTAAAACTTGTTTAGCTACAAGTGGTTGGTAATCGAACACTGAAGCCATGAACGAAAAGTGCCTTTTAAGTGATTCAAACTTGAGGCTTGAAGCTGGGGGGGATATTGATCAAAGCGTGCATTGGATTTACATTGTGGGAATTTTTGTAATTTTTTCTTTATTTTCAAGCGTGTGAATCTACATAAGTGATGGTTGTTTGATTAAACGATTCTCATATTTATATGCTAATATTGTTAATTGATTTATTTAATTTTGGATTTGTTTTAAGAATATCACTTTGAAATGACGGTGATGTAATATACGATCCACAGTAAACATTTTTGTGAATGAAAATATTCTGATTCCACGCTTACCTTTCACAAAAAGTTGCTCTTCATTAGATCATATATATTTTTCTATAAATGGTTCATATAATATGTCGCACGTTAATTTAATTTATTTTTGCTTAAAATGGCTGTTACATGGTAAGAAGAATGCGTTCCACAAAAAGTTTTGTTTATCGAATTAGTTAATTTATTCAAAAAGTGATAAAAAAAAACAGTAAATAATACTATAGAGAGTGGTGCCACAGACTAACCAGCTAGTTATATCAATCCAGAGAATGTCTTTGAAAAATCGGGAATATGAGATATGAAACGTGTATACATTTAAAAGGGTTTAAGTCTAATAAATTGAATTGCTCATTAATTTTTGATGAATTTTAGATGAATTTTTATAACTGAAATCCATCAAAAGTTGTAACGGAAAAATGTGCTTTATGCTTGATTTACGGTTATCATTACAAAAGCTATTACAAATTTTCCTTGCCATTCTATGGTATGGTTGCATGCGGAATATATTCATGCGACCAATTGACCCAAGCATTAGAAGCATAGTCAAAAAGTAAGCTCATCATAATTAGCCAATTTATCGATGTCAATATATGACTTTCAATATAGCAAACAACAATTCCAAGGATTTTTGCATGCTTACTTTTTCTTTGAATAAATATTGTTTTTTGAGCTAAAATTTTGAATAGAACTTTAGCATTGTCATTTGGTTCTGAATTCTTGATTGAAGGTGAATATCAGAAAATATAAAACTCTTCTTCAGAATGCTATGCTCACAAATATAGAAGAAATCTACCACTTTTTCTGTATACTAATGTTGCGACAGTTTTCAATATTTCCTTCTTTTACTGATTTCTAAATTTCACCATTTTTTCACTTAAACTTTCAATAAAAACTAAAGACTTTTTAAAATGCTGTTTTATATAATCCCTTGAAGATCGTACCAGGCATATGTTTGGTTTATTTTTTCTGAATTTCATCATTTTTCAGAAAATAGTTAGAAACTTAATACAAATTTACGATGTCTGAATTTTTGTTACAAAATAAGAGTTGCATCCTGAAAATGTTAGTCAAATCGAATCCGCTGATGATACAAGGTTGCTGGATCAATACCATGTCTTAACCGATTGTAGCTGGTCGGGTAAGAAAATTGACGAATGACTTTTTTTTGGAGTTTTGGAGATTGGTGAAGATTCTGCTTCAACGTAAAGTGGATGAATATACTATCTTTGTGTTTGTGTCTTCCGATTCAAAAGATATCAAACGATTATTTTCCTTTAAAAGATCTCAAGATTCCCGTTTTAATGTTTGACGTCGAGTCGTTACTGCCTAGAGACGGTTCATCAGTCCCAGGAGGAACGGCACCAGCATTAAGCCTTTATGAAGACTCGAAGTTTGATAGAGTCGTAGATATAGCTTTTTATGGCATCTGTGCTTTTAAGAAAGCTAGGATTTCTCTATTAATCATAATTAGCTTGCATCTAAAAAATTCTTGCGTTTTATTGCTTGACTATTTGCCAGTTATGGGAAGAGTTAGGTGATATTCAGCCCTTTATCCGTTCGAAAGAATTTCGGTAACGAAAGGCAGTTCCAATTGGAACTCAGTTTGCTTTTGCGCACAATCGTCCTGGGCCCCCTCTATTATTATATTGAGGAAGACTGGCCATTGAGGCCAATACCAACTTACAACCTTCCAGATGATATAGCGCTATCGATTTCACAACGGTCAATTACACCAGCTCTAGATTGTCTTTGCGAACCTCACCGAAGGACATGGATGTAACGTTGACGAGGCTGTAGCAATTATTCAGCACTTTGGGTAGCTTGGACTCCGAAGTGGGAATAATAAGCATTTTACGTTGGGCTACTACGCGCGCGGTCCCTGTTTCAAATCCCGAAAGTAACAATACTTTTCACATCTATTGCGAAAGTCTGACAAACATACAAGAGTATACAAATGTTATGCGAAGCCTTACAAATATGGCATTCGGAATCTGCATTAAACCGCTACATGGTCCATCTTTTTTGGACCAAACTATTTTTTTCCTCTAAAGTATATACACATGCATCGAGCCCGTTGTAATGTTACAAAATTAGCAACGAATGACGTATGCATATATACACAACACATATATGTATTGTGATAAAGAGCAAAGGACTTAATACGCTTCCCTGGTGTACACCAACCAACTTGTTTGGTGAAGCTTGATTTTTGAATTTGCTCACGTAGGTTTCAGAAACTTCTCTGTACACGGGAAAATGTATACACTGTCTTGTTCCGATTCCGTGTAAGTCAGTTTTTTTTGACAGTAGTCGAGTACAAATTGTGAACAAATTTATTCACTCTCTTTTCGGCTGTGAATAAGGCAGCATGAAAAATGGGTGAACCGATAACATTGTTCACTACGGTGTAATGAAAATGAATTAAGTTCACTCAGCTGACAATAATTATTCATTTAGCACACTTAACTCAGAGCATGTTGCGGAATCGCACAAACAACTATGGGTGTACGTAGTGAATGTGAGTTTTGTGAAGTGTGTACACAGGCAGAAAACTCATTTATGCGGATTTTGGCCAAAGATATAGGTTTTCATTTTAATATTACAAATTTTGATGAAATTGCCAAATCAGTGATACGAGTGTGAATGAATTATCCTTACTTCAAAACTCCTTTCACCCTCGGACTTTTATCTTCATAGAAATTTTTCTAATCGAGTGTTGTTCACCGTCACTATGAATAAAAACAACACTCAAAATTGCTGTCATCGCATGCGAACATCCATAAATCAAACTGACAATCAAATGCTCAAGTTCAAAGTCTGACGTAGACATAAGATCCACGTCACTTAAAATACCTATAAGTCATTATACCACAACCAACTTAAGTGTCAGCAAGGGAATACAGTCCAAATTCGTTTGAATAATGACTCAACAAAAATGTCAAAAAAAATACAAAAATAGAAGACCACATGCACAAACTGTATCAGTCGACGCAATGACAGCTTGAGATTTATCGACTTGATTGAAATAATTCTTATAAAGGCCAATGTATTACCAAATGGCGGCATTAAAAAAAATTCATGACATTCCATGCAATACCTTCAACTCTAAGCTTCTAAAAACTGAATGATTTAATTAAAACCTTGTGAAACGCAGCTTCCTAAGTAGTCCTCAACGAAGGGCAGGAAATAGGCATCAAAATAATAACACCCGTAAATTTTCAATGACCCAATCTGAGATAGCAGATGTTCCTATGTTCCACTTAATAATTTCTTCGCTCATCTTATTTTTCGTGCATGAAATTGAATCCCATTCAATGTCCTGAAATCAATCATGAGGTTTTCCTTATACTCACCCCTACAAAACAAAGTAGTAGGTAGGTACTGAACAGAAAGAAAAAAACGATTCAAGATAAATGACAAAAACAAAGTGCTTCTATAAATAAGGACACCAAAAGGGAACTAGTAAATCAAAAACCAAGCCCGGTTGTCATCCTACAGCATGGCGCTAGACACAAGGCACACAACCATCAACAGTGTCGAGAAAAAAATATCAAATGTCATCGATAAAATAGCTTGTGGAACGTATCTATGTTGTGCTCCGAAATAATGGCGATTTATGTGTCTGTTGGGGGATTGAAGATCCTTGTGGTTTTTCTTAGTTAAATCGGGTCAACATCACAATCTGCTCCTTGTTGTCAGCTGCTCATCTTAAAGTGTGCGGTGTGTTTAAATAGGATGACTCTCTGTTCTTTAAAGATAAGACAGAATGCATGTGCACTTAACACTAAAAATAGTTTCCCTAACAGAATGTGAATCACTGCGTTTCCTTCCTTCCTTTCACACAGAGACTTTTTTTTGGTGGATGGGGTACCCCCCCATCTTTTACGTCTTTTGAATTTCCTGCCGACACGATGACTGCTGCCGCCGGATAAGTTAAGAGGAATGAGATGACTATGAGAAATGTTTTACGAGTATTTGCCAACCTTAAAGTATTTCTTGTAAGTGAAGATGCACTTGCCTTGGAATGGCTTGGCTTGGCGCTGAAGATGTGTTATTTTTCTTAGTTTTTTTTTATAAATAGTCTCAGGAATGCATTCCCAATATAGCGACATAGAGACTCAGAGATACTCAGCCCATTTCGAACAGAGAATGGAACAAAAATATCGAAATGAGGTATGAGCGCGCGAAAAATGTGCGTAGTGACATTTTTACGGCGAGATTAAGGGATGAGTTATGGGAGCTGTGGCGGCATCGCTGAAGGCACCACGTAAAGGATGACAAATTACATTAGTCTATGAAATGTAATAATGCATTCGAATAATATTTCACGTGCTTATAGAAATGATAGAAGAACTTCTTGGAATTAAAGTTCTCATGGAAGTGAGTTGGAATGGAAATGCGTGGATTTTAAATCGAAAAAAATAATCATAAAATAAGTCTTGCATGTTTAGAATTAACTATAATAAAATGAGAGGGTCATGATCTTCTTGTTCAGACTCACCGATATGAAGATCGAATTTAGTTGTCTTCGCTAAATTGTCTGTGATAAGCAATTGTGTCTTCGCGAAATTCATTTATATGAAATGTTTTAATTACCCCGCCGAATTAATTTAATAAAAAAAAGGGTAAATGGTTTATGTTAGTAGTTAATTTTCGAACTGTTTTACCATAAATCACACTTCATACCCACTGCAATCATCAAAAAATTCACTGTGGATGGTATATTTTGTTTTGTATTCTTCTTATACATTTAATGGTTGCGATTTATTTACATCGACTAATTCTAACTCCATGTCACCTGCAACTCATATTTTTAAATCTTATGAGATCTTCTCCATGATCTCCTTGTCCAAAAACACCGATAAGGACATAAAATTCAGGTGTCTTCGCTAAATTTTCTTTGACCAGAAATGTGTCTTTGCTAAATTCATGCATATTAAATTTTTTTATTACCCCACCAAAAATCGATTGAATTTAATCAAAAAAGGGTTAAAGATATATGTAACTAGTTAATTATCAATCTGTTTTACCAAAAATCACCCTTCATCATCATTGTAATCATCAAAAACTACACTGTGGATGGTATTTTACTTTTTTTTTCTCCCTAAACATTAATGGTTGCAATTTAGTTCTGGCGACAAGTTGTAACTGCAAATCAGCTAAAAGTCATCTAAATTGTACATCTATTAAAAACAAAATAATCACCATGCCTAAAAGTGCCTTCACATAAATGCATCCTACATAAAACGTCCCTTATCTAATTGGGAACAAGTTCAAATAGAAATGTTAATTATTACAAAGTCAAAGTACCCACATACCTCTCTATGATTCAGAAATGTCAACATTTGGCTTGTTAGTGAAAATTGTTAGCAAATCCTTGTCCATGTCAAGTTTCATTTTCCCTTTAATAACCATGTCTACATCACGAAATACATCAGTCGTCGTACCAATTAGGCGTAGATTTTTATTATTATTATTTTTTTTTAAAGTAAAGCATTTGCAAAAAATAGAGAAAAGAATAACTCATTGCTTCGCTTGACATAAAACCCACATGATGCATATATGTAGAACTAGGACAGCTAAGTGCTTTAGAATATTTTTTTTCCCTCTTAATTCAATTGCCTGGCATTCCACTTGTGTGCGTTATAGGGGAAACATTTATGGGTGAAAAAAATGCAAAATCATGAGAATGTTTTATGATCCAAGGATGCTGAACAGTTTCATTTTTTAGCAGTTGTGAATGCAAATACGTGAGCTGTGAATGATAGGACAAATGATGAATTAAATGACGAAAAATGTGACTGAGAAATGATGTTTAATGACGTGACATGCTTTTATTAGCGCTGAAATGTAGTTGGTCATGTAAGTCATGTACGCACATTTAATTCTGCAGAACAAATACAAGTGATCATTAGAAAATCGCAACTGGAAACAAAAATAACAACATACGATCTATAGCTATTTGAGCAATCTCCTTAATCCACATAAACTGCATAGAAAACAAGGAATTTATTAATATCCACCCTGTCGTCATCATGCAAAAGCAATATTTAATTCATTTTGAAACAAAAATTCTTAGTATATTGCATGAAAAACTAAAATAGTCCACATACGATCCACAAAAACACAGCGAATTTCTTTATACCAATTCACATGTCATCATCCGAATGTAATATAAAATCGGTTTGTCAGCCGAATGTACTATTAAATCGGTTTCCAAACTTTAGAAACGGATTCCTTTTTTCAAAAACACGTAACAAACAAAACTTACGATCCACAATTACCCATTCCACAATGCCTTCTCTTTAAAAATTTTAAAATTTAATTTCCTTATTTCATTCGGATACTAACCCCATTTGACATTTCGCAACATTCGAACCCCACAACATCATTCCAACTACGTTCCACAAATCTCTCCCGCATTTGAATGGAATTTCTTATGCAAATGCATGTCTAAGGTTTCCAAGCATTGATAGTTCGTATTATCAGCAGAGAGTCGTCGCACAAGTCTGGTTGACCGAGAAACCACAATTGATGCCGTAAGTTGAATGCAGCATAAGATGCATGGAGTATACAGCAACCGGAATAAACGCACTCTCCGTTACCAACAATGGAATTTTATTGTTTCCCTATGAAGGTAATTTGATCAATGAGGGAGCTCATCGATTTTCATCATTCAACACCTTGCCGATGTTGATGTTAATGGCATGATGGGACGCAATGTTATTGACACTGAGGCGAGTGTCTTTTATACCCGGCTATGGGTGTCTTCTTTAAGTTCAACGAACATATCAGTTTTATCGATGTAGGGAGACTTTGATGGAATGATATCAATTGCTGGGGTTTTTGGTTACGTTACGTGAAGGGATTTTTTTTTTTGCGATTTACTTTTCCCATGTTAGATGGTGAGTGGAGGTGAAGTAGTTCACATTAGGGATGTTCGTAAGAAAGCTAAAACCAATCGAGTGCTTTTGGGGTTTGTAAGGTGATGCTTGTAGTATGAGTATCTTATGACCTCTTGTGTTGAGGTCAAGATATTCGAATTTGGTACACGATACCAGCAATCTACTTTTATTATCAACACAGAACCTCACTGCAGGTTCTTTATTATGTCCATCCACTAAAATTGCGCAATTCAACCGGAAATCCATACGCAATTTACGACAACATTCAGAAATAGAAGTTTTTACACACCAATATCTGCTGACGAAACCTTTATTTCCCCGAGTCATATACCATACACCCCCGAAGAACCTCATAAAACTTACAAATAATCGCAACGCTAATGAGTTATAAATCATCCATCATATCTATCACCTGTTATCCATACAGCACTCGCCGGTCCTGATAAGAATTCACTTTTCATGTTAACGCTGGCGCTTTTGAGGTTTAGCCTCTCAGTGTCGCGTTATCAGTGGAAATAGTAAGACGAGTACGCGTGTTTTTAATTTTTTTTGTCGCAACGCGCAGACCTAATCCACTGGTCTTATCTGACACTTTTTTTTCCCAAATTTTCGGTGCAAATTTTAATCACAAAAGTTGGATAAATTTATTAGCAAACAAATGAAGAGCATGGTGTTCTCTCGCGTAGTGGATTCATATGGGTATCTAAGACTCCTCGAATTCGATAATACTACAGATGATGAGGTGTGTTAAATTTTCAAAAAATTTAAAGCATAACCCTATACGTCACGACTATGTTGTTAAAACAAAATTTCTGAATTTATTTTTGAATCACAAACAAACCTTGTCGGTCTTATCTATTTGTTATTTGACTCAATTTCATGTTTGAAGTGGTTTGGTGTTTACAATGTTATAAAACAAAATTTCCAAGTAAATGTATATTTATGAAGAAAAAATAAACATTTTTGTACGCGAGTAGAGTGTGATTATCCGTATGTGGATTGTATTTAGAAAAATATTTTTTTTTCTAAAAAAAACAATTTGTCTCATTACGTTGAATGGACTTGAGCTGGATAGGAAGTGGTTTGGTTTTCTGTGTACAAAAATTACTAAGAAAATAATACGAATCACCTGTGTTCAACGTGATTTTTTAGCTGGTATTTATTGGAGTAAATTTGTTTTAACTGAAAAAAGTTATTTCCCTTTCCAACCATACCATTAGTTTAAATATTTATTCGACACTAAAAACGTAATAAGCTAATATTTATTAATTTTGTTCACAAATGTTCCACAAACTTATCTGAAGATCATTACCCTGATGAAAAGTCCATGAGATTTTGCTCATAGATGACAGATGGTGTATATTTTATTTAACGAAATCAGGTGGCGCTACCGTTTGCGCAAACAAAAATGACAGTTTTTTGTATTTACTCCATTAAGCGTCATTTACAATTGCAACCTTTTCAATCATAAAAAAAATCGCGTGTATTAACCTAAAATGTATGCCTACAATTCCCTAGATGTCTTTACACCTTGCTGATTACTGTGTCTTGAATTTTGTTTATGTTGCATTCTTTCTAGATCGGCGTAGGATGTAGTTAGCGTTTTTAGAATTTTCTGAAATTCGTAGGATCTTTTATTTCGGTGACCAATTTGGGTGTAATGACTGGAGTTGTACTCCTCAGGTAGATTCTTATCCTGAAAGTGTCAACATATTTTTACTGCGCTACCCAATCTCTTCAAAAGAAAAACTAACAAGCTGTATAGAGAAGGTAGAAACCTTTCATTGGAAGCTTCTCTATGAACTGAATGGGGACCTGTGTCTAACATCGTTGGCATAATGTATAGAGAATAGTTGACTAGACGAGAAAGTGGTGGAGACCATCGCCCACTTTCTTTGTCAATATCGAGAGCATTCAAATAGAAGAAGACTCCTCTGAAAATCAAGGAACAAAATCACCGTAGGCTTTATATACCATTTTGATAAAATGTGTATTTTTTTCATTATTCTATTATATGTAAGTGTCTAACACCCACTAATTTAATCCGCCATCTATTCGCCAAGACAACAAAAAGACAGCTACAAACGTCTACATAAGGCGGCTTGCTGTAATCTCTATCACGCCACAAAAACTTTGGACACATCTGTCTTCCTGATGAATTCCAATATGTTGGAACATCTCCCTGATGGCCCTATGTGGAAACAGCTCCTTTCCAAAATTTGAAGAAAACAGATGGCGGTGCCTGCTACACCTCGGTGGTAGCGTCGAAAACGAAGCGAAGCTTTTGAGGCTAATAACCGAAGCGAAGTGAGGCAGCTTTCGGGCATAGCATTTGTTCAACCTCCCATGGCAGCGACGAAGTCATCGTTTCTCTTCATCTTTCGCCTAACTCATACAAAGAGCTTAGTGTTGCCAAGTTACTTTGTTTATTTATGTAATTTGACATCATTTTCTATAAAAGTCAGAATAAACTAGGCGTTTTTTTTTTCTATACATGAGAAATAAAACTCTAATCGGTGAACTGGCTGATACTGAAACACGTGCCCGCCAACAGATGGCAGGTTAGGGTTTCAATTTTTGCTTTGTTATTTATTTTTTTGCAAATAAAATCCAATTTTTTCACTTTATCCACTACTAAACTTTTGTAGTGCTTTGATTTTATATTCAAAGCAAAGATAAAAATATTTTCACATCAAATTATATCATAAAACATTGATTTCCCACCTATTTTGCAGTTTTAATATTTTCGGTTGTGGTATCAGCTGATATTTTTTGCAATTTTATCATTTTCGACAACCGTTCTGAAAAAATAGGTTTGGTAGCACATTTTCTATTCAGGCTAAGGGTGTAAGACTGAAATTTTGCAAAATCTATGTAGGCTAAGGTGTTGTTGTATTTTACACGTAAATTGTTTGCTAAGACAAAAACATATGAGAAGAGTACAATCCCCTGTGCGGATCGTTTATTACCCTATCCCATCCCATCCTTAAAATTAATATCTCCAAAAAGTGGGCTTTATTAGCCTATAATATAGAAAATGACATTGTCACAACACATTGTTCAAACAGTTTATCAGAATCTTTTGTTGTTTGACAAAACACATCGTTTTCCTCCTGCATATGCTATGGGGTAGGGTATACAAACGGTTTTTGTAAGAAAAAGCCCTCAAAAATGGGCGTGGGCTAAAATGATCTATGGACGAAATGTTTATATTAATATTACTAACTATTCTGCATCAAATTTTTTTTCGAAAATTTTAAAATTTGACCGTAAAATGTTTTTTATTAAAAACGCCCCCAAAAAGTGGGCGTGGAAAAAAACTTTATATGAACGAACTATAGATATTACGATTGTCTAACTACGCTTTTCAGACACTTTTTCAAAATTCCTTATGGTTTGGCCAAAAAATACGTTTTTCTAAAAAGGGGGCGTGGCAGTGGGCGGATTTCAAAAATGTTTACACTTGTTCTGCTGGGAGCAACAAAGAGCACGTGTACCAAATTTCATCCTTCTAGCTCAAAATTTAAGGCCCAAAAACTGGTGACGTACGGACGGACGGACAGACATGGCTAAATCGACTCAGCTATCGATTCTGAGTCGATCCATATACTTTGAGGTATATGTAGCTAAATTATTTCTCTATGTTACAAACTATGTATCAAAACTAATATACCCCTATGGGATAGGGTATACAAATCACGGCTGATATTATTTCTATAGAAATCTTAGGGACTTGACAACTTAAAACTTTCAGTGTGAACCGACCAATAAACCGATTACCGAACTTTCAATGTCAAAATAGTCAGTAAAATCAACATTTTCATCATGGTGAACTATACGAAGCAACAACGTTTACAAACAATTACATTTTAGATACTACCGACAATCCGAGTCTTTGGTCGCAGCTTTAAGAGCGTTAACGCCAATTTTCGGTCGTAATTTTCATAGTCTATAGTGAATATTATTTGAATGAGAATATTCGCTGCTTGATGTTGCCGTGACAGTGAGACTTGGTTTTGCCCGAAGTGCTGCCGTAGAGGCTTCCGTCGCAAATGAGCCAATTCAGTCAATTTCACGGTGTTCTCAAGAATTGAGGCTCTTCCAAACCACATTATCTGGCGTAAGGTTCTTAGCCTACACCCTTAAAATCAATCTGACTCATGAACTAAAGCCACTCGATCATTGGGTTCTGGACATAAATGAAAGAAATGAAGAATTTCATCGCAAAATCATCTTCAGCGCATTTTTGGTCAAACGGCTTCGCCAATAAGCAAAATATGCGTTACTGGACAGGTGAGAACCCTCAGGTGCTGCTTAATAAAAAACATCTCACCCGCAAAAAGTCTCTGTTTGGTGCAGTTTTCATTCCCTTGGCTTTATTGGGCCGCTTTTTCTCGTCGATTTAAATGACCGTCACGTTACGGTAAATTGTATTCGCTACATAAATATGTTGGAACGTTCTTTGAGCAATTACATGAATTGGACATCAGTCATATGTCGTTTCAACAAGACGGTGCCACAAGCCACACAGAGTGCAACAATCAAGTTATTGAGGTCTCAGTTCGGTGAACATGTTATCTCAAGAAACGGACCCATCGATTGGCCGCCGAGATCGTGAGATTTAACGCCTCTAGATTTTTTTATGCGGATACATTAAATCATTGGTTTATGCCAACAAGTCCACGACGTTAGAGGAGCTCAGAGCCAATATTGAACGAGAAATAGCGGCCATATCGGATAAAATGTGCTGACGAGTCATCGAAAATTGGGTTCAACGTATCGACCGCTGCATCTGAACGAATTCGAATTCTATTCAATAAAATTTTGTTTGAGAATACTCATGTAGTTTTCTTAAAGCTAAAAAATACATAATCCATTTATCCATTCAACAGAAATTGAAAAATTAGCTTTATTGACTTTATCATGTAAAATACTCGTATACCAAACGTTTTAATTTATTTCAACGCCTACTAAGTACTAGGTACCTAAAAATATAGTCGCCGCCAACTATCACAGCTAATTTTGCTGTCTACAACCGATAACACTACAACATAACTCAATTATTTGTTAAAGAATTTCTTTTCAATTCTGATAACAATTAAAGTTGTTTTTATATATTTTTTATTGTCTTTTTTGGTATGTTATCGATATTTGAATCTTGAGACAAAATGTGTTTGATTATTTTATATAAATATATCGTTCAAAGAAACTGCTTTGTTTGTATTTTAAAATAAAGCTAATGATCTGAACGATTTTTAATAAACAAAAGTTTTACATTTTTTTAATCGCAAATTGTTTATTTTTGTAATCGACAGAGTCACGCCTTTTGCTATGATTAGGTGACTCAGAGTGGGACGTTTTTTATTGTTTAAATTAAATTCGATCTACGGAATTCTATCATGGGGCATGTCTTGTTGAGTTTTGGTTCTTTTTTTTTTATTTTAAAAATGCTAGACATGACTCATGACAAATATTATATTATCTATTGTACTGAGTGGGACTGTCGAATGATTTGCTAATTGTTTTTTTTTTGCGATATATTTATGTAATGTATTTATTGCACAAACAGTTCATATCTTAATTGGATAAGTTTTTATGTGCATACTTTAGAAATAAAGAGAAATCTAACATTTGGAAAGTATCACAAAAGCTGATATAATAACATTTTAGGCCTTTTCCCGTATTTTTGCATTAAAAAAAATAAATTCTCAAACTCCTTTAAGTGTAGTTAATCCTCTCTGATAGAGACAATTTTACCAACAAATACCGGAACGCATTTATGTAAATCATTCATTTCGTGTTGCTTTTAAAGAACAAATGCAAATAACACATGTAAAATCAAATGACTTGTCAATTTCTGCTACCAATTGACAATGTACTGATTTTTTCCAACAGCAAACAATTATTTAACAGATTTTACGAAGGGGAGTTTTTTCCTCTTTTATTAGCTCGTTCTTTTATTACTTTTTGCGTACGGGACGGCAATTAGTAAAAATAATATTTCGAAATAGACCTATTTTCAACTTAGTTGAATTTTGGAATTTCCAAATTGTAATTGAATTTATAAACCAAAATGACTGCGAATTTAATAGATAATGTTTATTATCATTTGAAAGAACATTCTTTGGCATTTATTTTTTGAAGATTATGTCTATCAAATGTTGGCCGTTGCTACGTCGCAGATGGTCCATCCGTTGAGTCCAATATTGATCACTCGCTCGAGCATTTCGACTGGTAACTGGCGAATGACACGCGTGATGTTTTCCTCCAAGGCCTGAATCGAAGCGGGTTTGTCGGCATAAGCTTTTGACTTTACATATCCCCACAGGAAAAAGTCTAACGGTGTGATATCACACGATCTTGGTGGCCAATCGACCGGCCCAAAACGTGAAATTATGTGCTCACCGAAATGTTCTCTCAATAAGTCCATTGATTGATGCGATGTGTGGGAAGTGGCGCCGTCTTGCTGAAACCAAATGTCGCCGAGATCACGAGCTTCAATTTCAGGCATCAAATAGTCGGTTATCATGGCACGATAACGGTCGCCATTGACGGTTACGTTCGCACCGGCATAATTTTTAAAGAAATATGGACCGATGATTCCACCGGCCCACAAACCACACCAAACCGTTGTTTTTTTCTGGATGAAGTGGCAGTTCTTCAATCTCTTTAGGTTGCTCTTCGTCCCAAATGCGGCAATTTTGTTTGTTTACATACCCATTGAGCCAGAAATGGGCCTCATCGCTAAACAAAATTTGCCTCGAAAACGTCGGATCTTCTTGGAACTTTTCAAGAGCCCATAGAGCGAAGCGATGTCGCTTGGGAAGGTCGAGCGGCTTCAGTTGTTGCACAAGCTGTATTTTGTACGCTTTCAATTTAAGATCTTGACGTAAAATGCGCCAAGTCGTTCCATACGTCAGTCCGAGTTGCTGCGAACGGCGCCGAATCGACTCTCTACGATCTTCGTGTACACTCTCAGCTACGGCCGCTATATTTTCTTCACAGCGTGCTGGACGTGGTCTATTCGGTCGAATATTATCCAATAATGAATGCTGGGTCTCAAAATGGGTGATGGTGTTGCGAATAGTACGCTCAGTAGGCCGATTATGTTGACCATAAGTTGAGCGAAGTGCACGAAACACATTCCTCACAGAACGGGAATTTTCATAATAAAGTTGAACAATTTATAAACGTTGTTCACGCGTAAGTCTTTCCATTATGAAATGCCAAACAATACTAAATAAAAATAACAAAAATAACAAATAAAAATAAAGGCTATTGAAAAAAGTATCTCTACTTGGATCACCCGTTAGATTTGATGTTAAAAATTGTTAACTTAGGTTTACGAAAAAATAATAAATAAATACTCGATTTCTTGAAAACTCTCGTCTAAATTCGTGGTAACTTCTAACAAATTGATCTTTTCTGGAGACTATCAATCTATTAGTTGCATTCCGTAAATATCTCTAAAAACACAAATAAGTGGCAACTTGTTTTCTTAGTAAATGTTTCAGGAATAGTCAAATATTAAATTTCGGTTGAGTTTTTTAAAAGGTATTCTGTAACTCTCAACTCAAAGTCAAAAATTATTCAAAAACAGTAAAATTTTGCAATATTAAAAAAAATCATAATTGTAATACAAATTTATAAGCTCAAATAAAATAAAAATCTAAACTTAGTTTCTAGATTTTTACTTCGAAACTCTGAAAATTTTCAAAAACAATTTTTCTTTGATTTAAAATATAAAGAAACTTTTACTTAATAAATTAGTTTTGGATTTTTAGTCCACGCGAAATATAATTTTTGCAACGGTTTTTTAAAAGCAACCCCAAGAAATGTCAATCTATGGAAGAGGTACCAAACTAAGAAATTCAAATTTTTGTTTTCAGCGACTGCTGCTGATTAGTATGATATACTGTCTATCCCAACTCATTCTTACTTTGCATAAAAAGTAATTCCCACTCATTTGTTTTATTTGTACTCCGTGTTAAATCATACTTAACTGGGTAGCGAAACCTCACGAAAACACGCCTTTTGTCATCACAAAGCCGTCACTTCGTATAGGCAACAGACAGAAAATGCTTGCTTTTATCAACCCATATGAATCCTGAAACTGGTATGATTTCGCACTGCAAAATTTACTTGGGTTTACTTTAAGTGTGTGCGCCCGCTTGTCACGAAAAATCATTATTATCATGTTTCACGTCCAGCGAACTAAGCAATCGTTCGTAACTTCGTAAATTTGCCGATTCAGTCTTCTAAGGCCAAGCAAACGCCGAATGCTAACCTTAGAAACGACGCTCATTTTCACCTTAAAGGTTCTTAGGTACCGGATGAAGTTTCTGCCAAATGGTGAATAGGGAATTTTTAACTTCTTACCTTAACTACATTCAACTTGACCTCAGAATCTCCAGAATAAAATTATGCAATAATAAAGAGTTCACTAAAATTGATTTTTCAGCTCTTAAGTCAGCTTAGCGATCGCTCTTTTGAAAGTTATATACCGCACTTCTTGTTGTGCCCCCCTCTTGAATGCTAAATAGACTATTCTGGGCTGTTTGGTAATCATGATTGCTTATGTATATAGTCCATACCAAATCAGCTGTCCATTCTACTGCGAATGTCTCTTAAA
Source organism: Rhingia campestris (assembly GCA_932526625.1). Taxonomy (NCBI): domain Eukaryota; kingdom Metazoa; phylum Arthropoda; class Insecta; order Diptera; family Syrphidae; genus Rhingia; species Rhingia campestris. The sequence continues at coordinate 55,306,905 of OW052184.1, read as the reverse complement.
ATTTACTTTACAATATCTTAAATTTCTCTTAAATCCTCTCTCTGCTCAATAGACCGTTGGCCAACTGATTTGGTATGGACTATACACTTGCCTGTCTTCTGAACTCAATGCCTTACTATCCATCACGTTTGATCTATGTGTTTGAAGTTTACTTCAAATAAAAATATGATCGACCCAATGACAAGGAATGTCCATATGTGAGCTAAGACAAGCTTTTTTCGTCACAATAGGTTTGTTAGGATCCAGTGTCTATCTTTTGCTTACAACGATCCATGCATACTGGTATGATTTGTCAGGTCTATGGCCATAAACGCGTTATGGCTTTCTGTATCTGTGATGTTCCGATTGATTACTGTCTATGGGTAGTGAAACCGTGGGATATTAAAAGATAGACTTGGACGACAACGTGCTTACTAACGACCCATATAGGGCCTCAAAATCTTCGTCCTTAAACTGTGTGTGCGATGTTATTCTTTTGTCACAAAGACCTTCTGTTTAACGCCGCGCCGACTCTATAAGACAAATTTGAGAAGGTTCTCATGACAGAGTTACTCTTCGATATTTGTCAGACTTTCGCAAAACGTGCAGCAGTAAAAAAAACTTTGGTGTGTTCACTTTCGGAATTTAAACGCACTAACCCCTAGGCCAGTGCAACTTGTTGTGGCAAAGTTTCTTCAACATCTCAGATTATAAAGAACGGACATTACTTGGTTGGCACGTCCTTGAGAGCACTTCAGTTCGGGATGGACGTAGGACGTTCGGGATAAACTAGTGGATGCATAATTAAAAGCGGACTGAATGTAGCTACTTTATTTGTACAGACTGGATAATGATGACCTAACCATATGATTTTGTCTCTAAGTCTGAAAGCCTTTGATCGCCTTAATTCTGAGATTCAGATAATGAGGATGAAGCAGAGCACAGTGTCACAATACTGTAGGAGATCTAGTTTCTTTAAATCTTATTAATTTTGATTTTAAATAAAGTTCTTCGCAAATGCTTTTCACTTTACCGCTGAGCAGTAAAAGATGTCTGCCAACCGCGGTGTCAAGTCTATATAGCAAACAAACTTTTTGTCGAATGACCAATGTGTCTACGAAGGATTTCTAGCACGCATACATTTGCCTATTTAATAAGCTGTTCCGTATGGTCCTACCCAAGTAGACTTGAAAGGCCTTGTCTGATGCTATAAACCATACGAGTGGCCCTTGCTGCAAGTAATTCTTACGAGCAATCGCATACAAAATTAAGATAGAGTGAGGGACATTGAATAATCCCGCGTTTATACTATACCTCTGTATGTATTTTATTTTATAATAGAATAACTGACCTATCCCCCATCTTCCAACATAAATAAAACCTTCCCCCATGACCTTAACATGATGTTATCGAATTCAATTTGCAAGTTAATCAAAGTAAACGTCCAAACAAAATAAAAACTAATTTCAATTGCATCTAAATACTCCCTAGCTGACGTGCCAACAACTTCCCATCTACCACGACAACATGTCCCTTTCCTCCAACTTATAACAATACACCACCTTGAACTTATATATCGATAGCCAATGCCTATAGAATCAAATCAGTTCGAATCTAAAAGTGTTATCCATAAGCTTTTCATATTGTTAGCATGTAGATCTCTAAATATTTCCCCCACCATATTGCCATTTGGCAAGACTCCAATTAAAACAGCAAATTAACCATTCCCCCCTGTATACTTTGCAGCAACACCAAATACGTGCAGTCTCTAGTCCTTCTCTATCCGACCACCCGCTCGTTGTGAATCCGAGCAACAACAACCAGACTGATTACAATAACCACCATCATCACAACCACAACCACCTACACAATGACAACGAATCCCACCACCAGCTTACATCAATCACCAATACAGTGATCGTAAATGGCCATCGTACATCGGCAGCATCATCCACCATAACATCGGCCGGTGTCCTGCAGAAATTCAAGAGGACTTTTTCAAATTTTAATAAACAGGCGAACGGCGGCGCTGGCATCAATAGTACCAGCAACTCCTCGGTAACGAACACATCACAAGCGCAGCACCAGCAGCAGCAACAACAGTCGGCAGCTCTTCTGCAACAAATCCCGGTGCCAGTTCTCGAGATGGTCGACAACACCGCAAAGTATCGGTTTGGGCCATTGGTTTGGCGGTCCAGCAAGGAGCGTCGAAAGACCAAGTACAATCGTCGTGATAAGTGCAACAGTGGAGATTCTGGCATTCAAATTGAATTAGAGAACGATGAGACTTTTGCTGGAATGGTAAGTTAGCATGACATTCATGTAACCAAGGATTTTTTTCTCTACAGCAAAAAATACTCTTATCTATCGACAGGAAATCAATGGAGCCACACTAACATCAACACCAAAGTCGAGAATACGTCGTGCCAATTCGGCAAAGGCCACCAGCTCACCCACATCGGCATTAACAGCCAAGGCGAAGGCATTGAAAAAAATGGAAAGCTATGACAGTCGTATGGCACCGACTTCGTTGCCAACAAGGAGGTCACTAAGTCAGCCAAGTGGATTGGATCGAGTCACGCGAACTGGTAAGAGAATTTTTTCTTCTCTCAAAGGAAGAACGAACACACACAAGATGAAAGTGCAGAACTAATTTCGATTTTGTTTTCCTTTTTGGTTCGTTGCAGATCCCGATGAGAGTGACACGGACAGTGTATCATCGCATCCAGATTGTCATGAAGGTAAGGACTATTTTTGTCTGTTAGTTGGTGTTCTTGATATATGACCAGGCATTGTTGTGGAGGTGAAATTTAGTTGAACTCGGCTAATTTATTCGGAATTGTGATGGTCATGGGTGACGGCGGGAGTTGACAAAGCTATGCGATTAAGGAGGTGGTAACCTTGAGAGCTGTTGAGACGAGTTGTGGCTTGTGAAATGCATTCAAACAAAAATTGAATTTTTTGTTGCTCATTGCCATTAGAGGCAAACCATTATTGTCCATTAGTCCTCGATAAGAAATTGAATCTGTAAATGCTGAGTAACTTTACGAACCTCTTTTATGCTACCGTGTTATTAGGGCTAGCGCAACCACACTCGATTCGTCGTTTCTCTTATGAGGACTTTAAATCACAGAAATCTGCTAACATTAATCTCTGGAACAACGAAATTCTTGAACCTCAACAATGTTACATCAATCTTCTTCTTGTCTCTTTGGGGACTAAATGACCACAGTGTGGTTAGTACTTCTACGGCATGACTTCCCAAAAAGCTTTAGTTGCTTAGTTCTGGCAGTCATCGTCAACAAATTTGATCACATTCCATGGGTTCCTTATTAAACTGTCCAGTCATGATAGCCATAGGGCGTATGTATAGGAAACTGAAACCAAATTCATTCATTTGCAGGTACATATATCCACGTGCCAACCAATTAATTTCTCTAAGCACCTTAGAACACCCCAAAACTAATCCCATCTCTTTTCTACTTTTTTCAGTTCATCACCGTCCAATGTACGCTGAAGTTCTACACAGCTTCACCCCAGCCAGTCAACAGGAACTCGCCCTCGAACGTGGAAATCTAGTCGAAATCCTCCGCAAAGAAGTCGGCCCCTGGTGGTATGGCCGAATGAAGAATGACGCCGTCATCGAGACCCTATTCGAACCGAATCTCGGTTGGTTTCCTAAAGATTTTGTCCGAGTTATACAGTTTCCCGAAACCGATGGCACCTACAACATCCATAGGCAACGTAAACTCACCTCACCATCGCTGGATGATACGCTCGTCGCTGCCACATGCAGTATAAGTCCAAATAACGTGACCACAATTGTTGTCGATCACCCAACACCAGATGCTAGCCCAAAGAAGATGGAACTAGAAGCAGTATGCCTGCGGAACAACGCTGTCAAAGAGTTGCTTGAAACTGAGATTAATTATGTCAAACTCCTCGGATCACTGTGCACTGGGTAAGTTCAATCGGTACGTGTGGATTATTTGTGGATTGTAAATTAACGTTTTTGGGTCTTCTCTACAGCTACCTCCCTGCAATGAGAAAGCGTATCGATATCTTTTCAACGGAAAGTCTGAATTTGATATTCTCGAATATAGAGAGTATTTGGAAGTTCCAGCAGAGTTTTCTGGACTCCCTGAGGCGTGGCATTGAATTGGATCGCATTGCTCAAGTCTTTTTGCAACATGTAAGCAACAAATTCAAACGGAATCCACATTTCTTGTTTTACTAATCTCATGTTCGGTTTCCTTGTAGCAATCGGGATTTCTAGTATATTCGACATATTGCAACTCATATCCACGTGCACTGATAGAGCTAGAGACTTATTCACGCAGCAAGGAGGCCAAAATTGTCATGGAAAAGTAAGTCACTTCAACGCAGTCGATAAAAATCACCAACTTATGTTTGGTTTTGTTAACTTTCAGTTGTCGCCAAGCCGAGAATCTTCCCGAACTACCATTATCCGCCCATTTACTGGCTCCGATTCAGAGAATTTGTCGTTATCCTCTGCACTTGGCCGAACTTATCAAGAGTTCGTACAGCAGTGGCACAGGAAATGGCGAGCCAATCGATGAGATCGATGCTAGTCTCTTGGATATTGTCGATTCAAAGGAGATGCTCGAGGCATCTCTGAAGGCGATGAAAAAGGTCACCGAAGCTGTCAATGAAGGTAATACACCCCAGTAATCCGATTCATTCAAAATTCTATATAGAATGGTTTTCTTTTTTAGGAAAACGCCACAGTGAAAACCTTGCCCGCCACCAGTCTAGCTTTGAGAGCTTCACCGGTCCACCATTGCACTTCCATAGCACACGATACTTCACACAAATTGACGCAACTCGCGTCTCACCGAATCTCTGGAACAACACCTACACCTTGTTTCTGTTCGATCACCAGCTGATCTACTGCAAGAAGGACATTCTCAAGCGCAATCACTTCATCTACAAGGGGCGGATATTCCTCGATAATTGCCGTATTCTCAACCTCCCCGATGGTAAGATCTTTGGCGCCACGGTCAAGAACGCCCTTCGAATCTACTGTGAATCTCGCAACAAGTGGTTCGACTTTAGTTTCCGCAGTGCGAATCGAAAAAAGCGTTTCCTCAGCACACTCGCCTTGGAACGGCAATTCTGCGGCAAGAACCTCTTCATATCCGAACTGGCTGGCGATGAGGAGGACAATCTCTCCGATCGTGAGTACCACAGTGATTACGAGGCAATGACGACGACCACAATTCTAACGCCAACCGGCGAGAGTCACTACAGCAATGTTCAGCTCAACTGGAAGGAGAATGTATACGATGAGAAAAGCCTTGAGTCACCAGCCAAGCTGCAGAAATACAGCGACACTCTGCCGAAGAAGTCTCGACAAATTAACTCAAAGGAGAGTTACGAATACAACACCGGATCGTTGGGTCGCCGTCGTATCGGCAATTGGTTTCGCAAGTCGAAGAGTACAAATTCCACGCCAAATCAATCGCCAACACACAATCCAAGTGTGATCACCTTCAATTCGGACAGTTCATCGCAAAGTAGTCCCGCCTTAGGTAAGGGCAAAGCCAAGGACTCGTCGGGTTCATCATCGTGAGGAGATATCACTTGTTAGGTGGAGCGTATTCGAGTCGAACTCGACTACAATCCACAAAATCCAAACGTTTGACTTTGAAAACAAAATTATTTACAAAATTCAATTGTGTGTCAATTAACAAACAAATTATGTACATTTCTATAAGTTAATGTGTTATATCTATATATTTCGTTATTTATAAATTTTAAGCACAAAAGGAAGCAGCAAAACAAACAAACCAGAGACAAGATCATTTTTTTACCGGTTTACTTATCTTTTAACCCTTGATTTAGTTTTATTAATAAAAAAAAAATTTTTTTTCTGTTTGTATAGTTGTAAAGATAAACAGTAGTATTTTATGTTTATTGTATATTATATCGTTTTATTTTAAATTAAGGAATTCGTATTCCTTGTTTTATATTTTCGCCGTTGGATGATGGATGATTTATCCACATTTTCTAAGAATAATTTATTTAAATTTAAAACAATGAAGGGGAACATTATTTTATTCGATTAATCATCGTTTTGTTGATAAATTTAAGATTAACCTGGAGGAACAAATGATTTTTATTTTATTTTTTTTGATTATTTAATGTTAATTTTATTTAAAAACTAAAAGTAAATAAATTTTAATTTAATTTTTTAAATTGCAATTTTTTTATGTTTTTTGTTTGTTAAGAGTTGGAGACTTCTGAAGTGGAAGACCTCTTGAAATTAATGGAGTGAATTTATGAGGGCTCTGCATTCCAGTAGTGTGTGTAATGGGACATGCTAGGTGATTGCGTAGTTTTTAAGCTTTGAATTTATATTTCGACGGGGCTGAATTTGGAACACACTAATATGCATCTTCAGATGTCGTTCATGTCAAAACATCAGTGGAGTCGCTTAAATGCGTTGCAGGCCACCACGGTCAGAAATTTATCTTTATCTGGTTAACAGACGCTCCATTGGCCAAAACGTAGCCATAGAACATTGCTTTGTTTTTCTCGGTGAATAAAAGTTCTGTATATGGTGCCGACAGTGGCAGTTTCTCAACATCAGTATCAAATTTAGCCATCGTCGTTAGTCGCCTACTACTGGTGCGGTTGACAACAAATGACTCACTGGCTCTATACCCAGTTCCGAATTGAGTGCACCAAAGTATCAGTATTTTTCAATCTGCTGATTAAAGCACCTGTAGATGTGGAACCTATGATTATTGACTTTCCAGTTTTTGATAAAGAGGCGCTTATTTTCGTTTTACTGCAGAAGAACCATCCCACACTGTGTCCGCCATGATCTTGGTTTGTCCTTGAAATGTTTCGGCGGGATACAAGTTGTGAACGCATTAATCGCACTTTTATTTACTTTCCTCGTTGGCGTTTTTGTTCGTTATTGTGACAAAACTTCTCCTCCTGTAGTGGCTGACATGGTGATACTCCTCGACTCGATGGACCTCCTCGTGATTTTTTTACTTGTAAATTTCCAGGCACATTTTCTCCTACACTACAGATTTCAAGAGCTTTTGCCTTCCATGAAATACTTCAGGATTTGGACTGGGCCTCAGCTCGGCAATGATAAATAGCGGCGCGAATTTCTTTGGTATTTTCTTTAGACTTTTTTTTTATGTCCAAATCGATGATATTTAGTTCTTGTGATTCTATGTTTGTGCAGTTCCTGGTGGTTTCCAATTTGAAGAGACTAAAGAATTGATCACATTTTGATGTACCTCCCCACTGTCTCATCAGGCGATTACTGCTGTTTACGGACTCAACATGAGCTTCTTCGATTCGAATGGCAATTTCCGCTTTGAAAGGTCACGTTTGTGTTTTGGTGGTGAATACAATTGTTTTCGGTTACACGCTTCATTCTTAAATGCTTCGATGACTTCTCGCCAATCTCAGCTAATTATGTCAAGACAATCGAGGAATTCAAATAGTTGCATAGACTTAATGTTCCTCAGAATGTAAATCCTATGCGCTTCAGACAACACTATCAAGCACAAGAAGTCACCTTTCGGCGCATTAGGTTAGAGTGGCTGCTAGCGTTTAAAAGCTCATTTTGTACAGCTTTGGTTCACTATGAAACATACAAGCGGGTAACTCTGTCAAAATGTTAGTTTCGGCGAAGTCCTAGCTGTTATTGACAGAATAGCGAGCATTATCCATCGTCATCCTATACAGATGAGTTTATTCTATATATGTTAATACGATGAATACAAATGTAGAAGTGGTTTTGAAATCGACAAAGATGTGGTGGAACTTTCTAGAATTTTCGAAGTTTGTCCTGAATTTAAAATGATAGAAAGTGACGGATTAGACTGTTGACATATCCTAACAACAAACTACAAAGACCACAGACACGAAAGAAACCACTTACAGTTGATGCCCTCAAAAGTTTGCAAAATACTCTCACATTGAGCAATTTTCCAGTCCTAAACTTAAGACTCAATCAAAATTCAAAATGCATCTCCGAAAATCGAGTTCTGGGGCCATATTTTATAAAACGAATATCGTTAAAATCACTTCGTTCTCGTTGAAATTTGATTACATAAAACGAGTATCGTTCTTGATTTTACGATACTCGTAATTTCTTACGACTGGCATTGGGCAGTCGTATAGCTTTCGTTTTCGTTAAGCTGTCATAAATTTCTCGTTTTACACAATCGCGCTTTGTCGTGACTATCGTTTACTTCTGTTTCGTTTACTTGCCGTTCGTTTCGTTTTATGTAATAGAGCCCCTGTTTTGTAGTTAACCACTCCCATTCCTCTATAAAGTATGCTGGGTATTGATGTTCATGTATCAGCCAATTCAGACGTCAGATGCTTATTTTTCTAAAGGTCTATGTCGCTGTACAGCTCGTAAAGTTCACCGTATACCTATTCTTCGTCTGCAAATGCAGTTAATGAAATTTTGAGTATATATTTCATCTGATTTTGGTCCAGCGCCAATGGTATCATTTCTAAATTGCTTCGGTGTTTGATGAAACCGTAATTAGCAAGAATTCCTTCGATTTCTGGTGTGGGTTCTTAATGTATATCGAATCCAAAGTTAGAAAAGGCACTTACCACCTAAAAATTATAGCTCTCGAATATGATCAGTCCAATTTGCCGTTCTGTCGTCGATAAGTACTAAGTCTATTTTAGTGCCCCTCCACTTCATACGCAAACTTTGCATACATCCGATTTTGCATCTATCCCAAATCCAGCAGTTGCCCCATGCAGGGAGTTCATACTTTGCATAACGATCCTGATCCGATCTGAGTGCGAGTTTGGGTGTATGCAAAGTTTAAATATGCAACCCCCCTGCTCGGATTTGGCATGGGAAAATTCCCCTTCGAACTTACCGCCCGCGTCTGAAACGGCTACAATATTGTAGTTCTATACCTCTTTGGTTATATCAACACTTAAGTGTATGCTTTAACCAAACACCAAGTTGAATTAAATCGTAGACTAAGACCAGGCATTATTCTTTCTCCTTAATCATCTTGATTTATGTTGGCTCTAATAGCGTATTTTGCTAAACGGCGTATAATAGGACTCAGCTGACTAACTACTACGGATATTATTATCCTTTTTTGACACCCGGGTCCTCTAATTTTTGGCAGTATTTACAAACCTCTGTTTGCATTAGTTATGGGTTTCGGTTCAATTAGTACACTTGCGTTATGGTTGATCCTAAGTATTCTTAGAATTAATTTAATCTGTGGTTGTTTGATATTCACGTTGTATAAGGTATTTCGACTGTTTATTTACAGCCTCCGTTTTTTGGACCGGTCATTCTAATCCGGAGCGTCCAACTAGTCTTTGGTTTAGTCACTTCTTTGTTGGTGATTGTCTCTATTTCAAGAATAAGTTTTACCGCGGTAACATGGGCCTATACAATTATTTTAACACCGTATGACTACATAGGAGCGGCCCTAGCACAGATCCTTTTGGAATTCCAGCTAAGACGTCATTAGTTTCATATCTAAGCTTCCTGTTCGCTAGGTAATTCGTTATTATCCTCTGCAGGTAGTGATGTTTTCTGGCTAGTGAACTTGTAACAAATGAAAGATTTCCTAATTTTAAGGCATTTTTATACCCAATCCCATAGGAAAATAATTTCGATAGATATACCGTGAAGTGTATGGGTCGACTCAAAATCGCTAGATAAGTCGATCTAGCTATATCTGTTCGTCCGTCCGTCTGTAGGTGACCGATTTTTGGGCCTTAAATTTAGAGCTGGATTGATGAAATTGTCTCTGTTTCTGAATAACATATTTAGACAATCTTAATATCTGTATTTTGTCCATATAAAGTTTTCAGCCACGCCCAATTTGTGTAGGCGTTTTCCTAAAAAAAGATTCTGTAAAACGTATCCCACAAAAATACCACCGCTTTTTGTCGAACTTTAAGATATTAATGGAGTTTTCGATTGGGATACAAAAAGCAAATTTTATTTTTGCTCTAGATCAATTTTTTCTATCAAAAGAGACATACATTTCTTGCATGAAGTTGTACATTCAAATTCACGAAGATACACCTTGTGTAAGCGCTTACGGGTTGCACCTTGTCTTGTAGCTACAACCATCAGCTACAGACACGCATTATGGGCGGTCCTTAAGAATAAGTGAAAATAATACTACGGAAACAGATCTTATGTTTGTAAAACTTTCTTAAGAGCTAAAGAGTAAAAGGATTAAGGAATTGTTAGTTTCGGCGTTTTAATTTCTGTCTCGTTCTGCGCATCTACTTCATCGACGCTCATGGTTCATGGTGTTTCATGCTTAATTGCCCAAAGCACTAAAGAGGGAGCTAATTTATTAACTTTTAAGATTTTTTTTTCTGAAATTGGTTTGATTTATCTTGTATCTGTTTTGAAGGCTGATTTCTTATATATATAGTTCGATTAACAATTCACAACAACATATGCTTATAAAAAAAAACATTAAACTTAAGTGGAATAAAATTCCGACTACAAAATAACCGAATACAAGCTAAGACTCATTTTGGAGGACTCAACCTCCCATCTTTAAATGTGTGTCAAAAGAGTGTCAAAAAATGATAAAATATTTAAAAAAATGTCTATACAAAAAAATTGGTGATTTAGTGAAAATTATACAAAAATTTAATCAAATTTACACAACAATTTGATAAATTTTCACAAAAAAAATATATAGACAATTCTAAAACCTGTAACCGAAACGCATAAAGATATAAGCTTGAATAAGGAAATATAAAGGAGACTGTCTTACACTATCCAGTTTTTAACAACAAGATGACAAAAATTGTTATAAACAATTTAAAGCATACACAAATTTATAGAACCCACAAGAACATACTAAAAACACAAAAAAATAGAGTAATACCTACACAAAATTGTCTTAGTAAACAAAATCATACACACCTATCCTAAGAACAGAGAAAGCAAAAAGTTTAAAACATATTTTTCTAAAATCCTTAAACACAATTCTTAGCAAACAAAATTCTATTCTAAAAAAAACACATTTACCCCAAAAAAAAATAAAAAAATATTAATAAAACAACTGCCTACAAATGAAGCGCAACACTTTACCATTTCTATATAGAATTATAAGATTTATAGTTACCACTAATAATTATATACACCTAACTATTCATACATATTAAAAACAGAAAATAATTCTATAAAATTAGATTTAAAAACAAAACAAAAATACATTTCTAATTGGAAACAAAAACAAAAAAAACCCTTCGTGAAGAAAGCAAATAATAAGTTTAGTATACTATAATACTGTGTGGTCTAACTATAAGTTAAGGATATCTACAATAATGATATGGAAAAAGGATACTATCGACGATGATGCTTTTAAAGCATTTCACATTTTATTTAAGTGTAAATAGTAATAAAAAAAAATTAACTGAAACAGAAAACAACAATAAAAATTAAAAAAAAAAACATTTACTGAAACAAAACAATATAGATATGAGTTAAATATAAAAATAGAATTAAATGAAAACAAAAAAAAAATAAAATACTCAATTAAATTTCCCACAGAAGCAAAAATAATTAGAAAATGGTTGGTTTCCAGATATTCGCATTATTGAATTGCCAAAAAAAACATTAAACACAGAACTTGTAATTGCCAAAAATTAAATTTTAAAAAGACAATTAAAACACCATAGTAAAGCAATGTACTTTGATTAACAAATAAGAAAAAATAAAATATTAATTTTTAAAATGTGATCCTGTCAAGAGGGCATTATTACATCAAACGCATTAAGTTGAGTGCTATCGAATTTATTTAGTTCCCAGCCCTTGTTCTTTTAAGTCAAAAGGAGGGAGATGTACTTATTTGGTGTTAATCTTATCAAAGTAGAAAAACAAAGGAAAACAATTTATTAACACAAATAGTAGGAGGATTAAAAAAATTTAGAAACACTAAGAAAATAAAATCGTAAACTGTGTATGTAATAATCGACATTATATTATATACGACTGAAATTGATTAAACAAGAAATATAATGAATTTAAATGAAACAATTCGAGCGTTTGTTTAACTTGACAGGTGATGGCATATTTGTTTATGCAGTATTTAGGTCTGTTCCCGTACTTTCGCTGTCAAAATGAGTTTACTCTTATGAAGTAGGGGTAAATTCTTATAGAAAGAGAAAAAAAAAAACAAATTTACGAAAACTACATAAACTACCGGGTTAACTAAATTACCGTAAAATTATTCGCTTCGAAAAACATAGTTCACTTTTAGATATCAACTGACAGATTACTAGTTCTGACCACGGTTGCCACTTCGGTCATTTGCGTCCAAATTTGGAAACTTTTTTTTTCATCTGGTCGCTTGGTAATAATTTTCTACACATGGTCGCTTTTTCTAAGGAAATTAAAAAAAACACGAACTTTAATTTGTATGTTCTAGTAAAATTAAACACACTGCACAGTATTATCCATGCAGACACACGACTAAATACTCATTTTCTTCATTTGATTTTGTCAATTTGTTGACAGATGACTGAAAATTTTAATTATTTTGTATTTAAACAAAGCAAAAGTCGCTCTCGCTGTATGAAAACTTAAAATCAAACATATGAGAAGGCTACAATTCGCTGTGCGGATCGTTTAATACCCTATCCCATCCCATCCTTAAAATTAATATCCCCAAATTGTGGGCTTTATGGCGATGAAATATAGAAAAAATGTTCACAACATGTTGTTCAGACAGTTTATCAAAATATTTTATGGTTCGACAAAAAACAACGTTTTTCTCCTGCGTGTCCTATGGGGTAGGGTAGGAAAACGCCTCCAAAAAGTGGGCATGGGTTAAAATGATCTAAAGACGAAATGTTCATACTATCATAACCAATGATCCTGCATAGAATTTTTTTTTAAATCATTTAAAAATTTACCGAAACACGTTTTTTTACTAAAAACTCCACCAAAAAGTGGACTTGGAGCAGAGCTGAAACCGAATCTCCACCTACGCTCAACATGTTCTTAGAAAAAAGAGAAGAACAATCGCGGAAAAATTTCGGAAACCGAAGGGACAGTTGACGTATAACTTTCATTCTACTAAAAATTTTCGGCCCATCGGAGATCACATACCTAAATCTGCTGTTCATTGAACCGCTTGACAATAAGGTAAGGAATTGAAACTGTCCCAAAAGTGGGCTTGACCTAAATGGAGATCACTGGTGCCACAAATTTACGCTTTAGGGATGAAGATTTAACAACGAATATTAAGAAAATTTGAGGTCCAACGATCTGGTGTAAACCTAGCATTGAAGGCTGTTAATCCTGAGACGTTTAAAGCGTAAAGAAATTAACGACCAACCTACAATATTCTCAACTCAAATCCTTTTGTAATGCAGTACAGAAGGACCATATGGAATGTGATAATTGGAAAATAACCAACTAAACTAAAGGCATTAAGCTAGTGACCAGGCGAAGTTGGAAGCCATATTGATTGGTCCAGCTCACTTCAGCAGTCCCTAGAAGATGATCGGTAGCGTTTTGGCTTCATAGCTCTAGCTGTCTATAAAGGAACATGTCCGACTATTCACAAATCTAGATCCCTTTTCATGTTTTGCAATGTAATAATTAATCGGCCATCCTAAACAAAATATTCCAGTGAAGGTTTCTAAAAAAAAGAAACTCCAACCTAAGTGCATCAATCCAGAAGCAGCATAACAATGACATGATGGTATCTCTTACCAGGAATGTATCTTAATAATTTCCCTACCCCAGAGAAATAATTCAAGTTCCCACCGCATTCGCCATTCCTCCACCAAGATCCACGAGATGATCAAATATTTTCAAATATTTTACAAATGTACCGAAACACGTTTTTTTACTAAAAACGCCCCAAAAAGTGGACTGCAAATATGTTGCTCACACACTTTTTAGAAATTCCTTAGGGTTTAGCCAAAAAATACGTTTTCCTAAAAAAAGGGGCGTGGAACTTGTTTTGCTTCACTGCAAAAGAATTCTTTATACCAAATTTCATTCTCTAAGCTTAAAATTTAAGGGCTAAAAATCGGTGGCATGACTGACGGACAGACAGATATGGCTTAATCTACTCAGCAAGTGATTCTGAGTCGATCCATATACTTTGAGGTATATGTAGCTAAATTATTTCTCTATGTTACAAACTATGTATCAAAACTAATATACCCCTATGGGATAGGGTATAAAAATGGCAAACTTTATGATTTTTGGTGTATCTACTTCATACAACGTTTTCAAATTTTAAGTTCTTTGGTAACTTTTTACTGCGTTTGGTCGCTTTTTCTTAAATTTTGGTAACAAATTTTATTTTCAAGTGGCAACCGTGGTTCTGACCTATCTAACATTAATGCAGTACCTACATCTTTTTACTGGTTTTTATGTATTGGGAGTGCCCGCATTTCACCAATATACGCTCTGACGGAGGAAAATGAGCTCTTCGATAAAACCTGCTTTTCACGTCGCGTCGTGTGGCGAGATTTTAAAGGTACAGTTAAAGCTATCATTGAACAACTTTATTGGAACATAAAACACGAAAGAATTGAAATTTTACTTCGGTAGCTGGTTATAGGAATCATTGGAAAATTCTGATTCATTTGGTGGAATGACAAACATTACTTCAGAAAAATAATTTCATTGAAAAACAAAAAAGATTTTCTCGTGAAAACTTTAATTAAAAATTAAAATAGTTTCGGAAAGTCATGTTTTAAATTGCATAAGTTTTGTTTTGACACCAACTCGCCAATGATTGAATTAATAAAAAAAAAAGCCGCAAGATGTAAAAGAAATTATCAAATAAGGCTTTTCAATGATAGCTATAATTGCACCCTAATGCAAAGGTAGAAAGTAACCATTCAATATTGGCAGCGACAGCGAAAACTATCACCGACCTGACAGAAATAGCGTAAGCAAAAGCAATATTTAAGCTGAAAGTGACCAAGGCTTCAAAATGATGGCCTTCTTGCCGAGGTATATGATTTGGGAAGCAACATAAATCAACGTATTAGTAATATTTGGTCGGATAAAAGTATGCCTGCAGAAAGTTTGCCCGATCCACAAAAATGAGACCCTCTGAACTATTTTACAAATATGTGCATCTATTAGCACACGTCGGCAAGATTAACATCGTTGGTCGTAGATGTCACAACCACGTTTCCTAGTATAAAGAAGGCAAATAATGATTAAAAAGTACATGAGGGCAAGGCCAATTATAATAACAAATTAGATAGACATAGACTGTCATCATTGGCAACTACAACTTTGGCTGTGCTAAATCTCGTCAAAAATCAAACAAAGGATTACTCTTGCCAATCGCTGTTTCATCTGGCAAAGAACGAAATTTAGAAACAAAGCTACGACGGCGAAGCCAATGAAGAAATCTTTGATCGTTTTAAGTAAAAATTCTTTGGGAAATCTTTGGTCACGTTTGTGTTGACGGACTGGATGCAAACCAAGGACTTTACGAGGTTTATAGCGCAACCTGGTTATAGATATATCTAGGACATGTAGAGCGAATGGACACCAAAAATCCGGCTTGCTGAGTCTTCGATTTCCAGTCGAAGGTCGGAAGCAGTAGACGAAAACCCCACTCTAGCTGGCGGCGCCAACAAGTATAAGCCTATACCTCAACCAACTTGAATTCCGCACTGCTAGAAGTTAGCTACGCGGCAATCAGACTAATTGGAGAGGCATGTTGGTTGAGGGCCTTGTTCATTTTAAACGCATGCAACGTCATTACGTGCAAAATTGGAAGTTTGCGACGAATGTTTCGTGAACCCTTCTACAGCTGGGTAAAAGATGTAGTAAACCAATCAATTCAATCTCAATTCAGTTATTTTTATCTATTTTTTAGGTTTTCTATAATTTGACTAGTTTATTTTGTGGATGTGAAAGAATCCATGCACTTAAGGCATCACAATTGGTTCATCTATTGCCAAACAAAATGACATGTTTAAGAGATACCTCTACAGATAATTCTTCTCTATAAAGCCGAAGAACGACCTCATATTGAACACTGTTCTCATGTTTTGAGTTCGTCCTCAAAACATACTCTGAACTTACTATGGACTCTATCCAAGTTTCAAGTCACACAGGTTGTTTGTTTTTGATTTAATTTATATGTAACTGCTACAGTTTTAATGATTAATAATAGTTTTTTCACAGCCGAAATAATATCAAAACGAAAATCACTCTAGTCAAACTGACAGCTATCATTTGTATAACTGTTAGTACAAGGAGGGGTAATTCTGCCGAAAAATACAGAATTGCAAAACTCATCTAGAGATAAAAAAAAATCAATTTGTTTGTCCAATAGAACACAACCACTGTAAAAATCGGTCTTTTGACAGATATAGATCAAAAGATTGATTTTTTTACCAAACGAAAAACGCCATAAGTTTTACACATCTAAACCCTAGGCGAGACTTGCAGGATATCAGTCTCTTTCTTTCAGGTACTTTAACAGCAGATGTTCAAAGGAAAATCAACCAGTTGAGTTACGCTCCTTCCTAACAATAAAGATGGTTGTGAATAGGGAATAAATATGTATGTGGATTGTATATGTGAATGTAAAAATCATGAATTTTGGTATAGAGGATATTCGATTTCCACTCCAACGAGTTATAGAATGAGTTCATAGCTTAAATATTCAAAAAAACAAAATGTTTCATACCACTACAACAATACATTCTACACGTTTAATTGGTCAACTTAATAAACAATAAAAGCATTCCGTGCTCCAAGAACAATTTTTTGAAATTTAAATTAAAATACATTTGAAATTCCGCCGGTCATTCAACTACCCAACCAACAAGTTAAGTTACCTCTATCTTACCGACTCGTACCAAATACACAAACCACTACCAAAATTCCGCCATTGCAGCGGGAAACGTCAAAACCAATTTTGAAGCTGAAATCCATTCGCAGTGCACAACATTTCTATGTGACAATTCGCCCAGACGGTCTATTTCACA
The DNA here is from genome assembly GCA_932526625.1 of Rhingia campestris. NCBI lineage: Eukaryota > Metazoa > Arthropoda > Insecta > Diptera > Syrphidae > Rhingia > Rhingia campestris. The sequence continues at coordinate 55,289,925 of OW052184.1, read as the reverse complement.
CCAATAATTGTAAGTAAACACACAATAAACCCCAAAAAATGTTATATCTACGTTTTTGGCAAATTCTACCCTATCGTTTGGTGTAGACATTCATTTATAAAAATTAGGCACAAATTTGATATTAACAATTTTACTGACTTCCGTTTTACGATTAGCGGAACTGGAAAGCACTTGCTTCTCCATTGTTGTCAAATTCGTTTCGCAGGATTTTTCCTAAAATTTCACTTCAACTTCCAATTTATCGCATAAAATTGCAAGTTCTTGTCAAACAGAAGTTGCAAACTTCAATTTCTCCATTTAGTGATGAATTCTTTACCCAAAATCAAATAAATTTGGTAAAAGTTTGTGTAAAATGTTGCAATTTGTTTGTGGGAAGATATCCGCTGTGTTTTGACAGCAACAAATGTCAAAAATAAAATGTCATCCGCAACAGGGACACTGAATTGTTTTCATTTTAGTTTTCGTTTATTTTCTATTATTTTATTAATTTTGTTTGTGTTTTCAATTAATTTTATGAATTGAAATAATTTATTGCGAAGGGAGAAGTAATTCGCGACAAAAAAGTATGGTGGGAAATAAAATAGTCGCCGCTATTCGGTCGGACGGAAAGGTGTATTCCTTGGAGGATGGCGGCGGTGTTGGCGTCACCAGTGGTAGCATTCTTAATACAAATCATGGAATCTTCGGTAACATGGCCAATATGAAATCGGTAGGTGTTATATTTTACTATGAGTGGTGACATATAATTTGGTTTGATTCTAGCGCCAAAATTCTGGAGGCCAGATCATGAGCGACTCATCGGATATTATCATGACCAACACTCGTATTCAAGCGTCTGTAATGGATTTAGGGAAAAAACTTCTGCAATGCGCACGTGATAACGACATAGACGGTGTAGCAGCGATGATGAGGAAGGGTGCACCATTCGCCTCTGATTGGGTAAGTTGTAAAAGTGCAACCCATCGCCTCCAGTGATGTTTACTATATCCGTTTCAGCTTGGGATGACTGCAATTCACTTTGCGGCTGTTAATAATTGGTATGACATTTGCAAGTTACTTGTGACTTCCGGGATTAATAAAGATGCCCGCACAAAGGTTGACCGAACACCATTACACTTGGCCGCGTTCTATGGACACGAACGTATTGTAGAGCTCCTGATTGAATACCGATGCGCGTTGAATCCTAGAGATATGGTAAGATGTCTTCAATATTTGAGTGTAACATTGTTCATATGCATTTTGTTTGCAGCTCCGAATGACACCGCTGCACTGGGCTGTGGAGAAACGCCACAAGTCTATTGTACGTCTTCTACTTAAGCACAATGCGGACGTGACGGCTATTTCGAAATTCGGAAAGACCCCAATCGCTTTAGCCGTACTCACCGAACAGGCAGATATACTACAGGAATTGGAGACGGCCCGACAAATGCAACAGAGCAAGAAATACAACGAACAACATGAGGTGAGTGGACGTAGTTTCTTGGAAGAAAAAGATCTTTGTTTCGAATTTCCTTGAGTGTGTTGCTAGCATGCGGAACTATTGTTAGAAATGCATGATCAGCAGAACTATTAAGAATATATCGTCGCAGTGGACAGGTATATTAATTTGAGTTAGTAAGTTAAGGGAAGAACTGTTGCTAATCACTGATTCGTTATGAGGCGAACCTTTTACGTTGAAACAGCGCCTCTAGAAAATGGTTCCAGCTGTATATTTGCTCTGCACTTGAATTGCTGTTCAAGGGACCTGGCTTGCCCTTAAGATTCCTAAATGACAGCAACATCTCGTCAGAAATTAAATGAAGAATTACTCTTGCCAACCGCTGTTTCTTTGGGCTAAGAACTACTAAGGATATTCTAAAAAAGACCCTAATCATCCTAGTCTAGCTCTAACGGGCTGAATCATGGACCGTATCAAAAGTGAAGAAGAACCTTCTTCGGTCCCGTTTGCGTTGATGGGCTATGGAGACGAAGTTTCGACCAAGAACTATTCGAGCTGTACAGCGACATGCTCCTAGTCAACAAAAAATTCGCATTGGACATTTAAGATGGCTAGGACATGTAGAACGGACACTAATAATCCTGCTCACAGAGTCTTCGATTCCCAGCCAGATGTCGTTTGGACGCAGTAGAGGACGACCTCGCATTAAGTGGCGCGCACAAGTATAAACAAGTGAGATCGTTTCCAACCCTGATGAAGCAGCGAGAAATCTCACACGGCTTTAAAATCGATGAATAGATGGCGGATAGTGAGTATTAAGCTTGAGCTTAGATATTGCTATCCGCACTTCACTTAAGTCAGGTGGTTGATAGTTTTCGCAGTCGTCACCAATATTGAATGGGTAGTTCTTCCTCAGTCTGCCTCAGTCTGCAGAAGTGGTTCTTCCATATCCTCAGCATCGACTGTGTCTCAACTACGATATTTCCTTGTTCATCTCGACAGGATTCTGTTCGAGCCTTGTATCCTTGGCTTTGACGTTTTACACTTTGGTAAAACTTGCGAACATCGTTCCTGGAGTGGCACATCTTTATATCCTCAATCGCTCTCTGAAAAGCCCTTGTTCTTCCCTTCTTCTCTGCCTATAGAGCTCAATGGCAGCTCTCGTCTTCACCTGCAGCTTAGCATTGTAATGCTAATATCAATAAACCAGGGATGTCTTGTTGGTGTGCGCGAGAATCCTAGTACATCAGTTGTGCCTAATCTAATGGCTTGTTGGCATCGTTGCCATTGTCCTTCGACTGGTGGTATAGTGTTAATCGAGAGGTTAAGGGATACGCGTTCCGCGAAGGCCTTGGCGGTCTCATGCGATTGCAGTCTTTCTATATTAAATTTTTTTAACAGTATTTCTGGTTTGTTGTGTCGTGGTGGATATCCGCATTCTTACCTTAGCTGCAACAAGGTAGTCGACAGAGTCGATGTTAGCCCCTCGGAATGTTTGGATATCCAAAATACTGGATGCGTGCATCTGGTCTATTGCAATGTGATCAATTTGGTTGGCCGTTTGTTGATCTAGAGACCGCCATTTCCCCTTATGGATATCGAGGTAAGGAAACCGTGTGCTAGCTATAGTGGCATTTCGTTCCGTAGCGAAGTCAATTAGCCTAAGTACGTTGCCAGATGTTGTCATGTAGGCTGTGCCTTTCGGAAATACTGCTAAAGATTTGCACGATTTTAACATCGTACCTCGGTACTCGCTCATAGGTTTTGTCAAGGAGCTCGTAGAAGCAATCTAGCTTTATAATCTTTTTCCTCCGTCGGGGCGTGAGCGCATATAAGGCTTATGTTGGTGAATTTGGCTTTGATGCGAATTGTTACAATGCATTCTCTAATGTCTTGGAAATATAAGACTTCTTGCCTAAGTCTGGCACTTATTATAAAAGCGCATCCGAATAGGCGCTGTTTCTTTCTGCTCACTATAACACAGTCCGGAGTAGATGTCGCAGTTATTCACCCTCTTTTTGCTCGGCCTATCCCATCGTATTGCCTGGATTGCAACAATGTTTGCTTTGTAGCAACTTAGGGCTTCCACTAGTTGTTCGTTTGCACATCTTCTGTTTAAAGTAGGTAATGTCGATGAAAACCCTACTTTACGTGACGTATTTGTTTGTACTTCCAGTATTTGAAATACCATTCAAGGTCCCCTTGGTAGTCCAAGCTATTAGCAGTTTAATGTGTGCACCTAGTCATCAATTTCAAAGCCGCATACGACAGTATTTATAGAGACGAACTATGCAGACCCATGTCTAGTTTTGGTATGCCGCCCAAACTCGTCTGTCTGTGTAAGATTTTTTTTCCGTGGCCTGGTGGAAATCTTCATAGACACGATGAGCACGTGCCCAAAGTAGTAAGATTTTTACTCACTAAAACCAAAACATTTTATGTTTGGCAGGTGACTTTCCTTTGAGAGTTCCTGCTTTTTCCGCAATTCATAGCGCGTTTTTTTATTATTACTCCAAGGAGTTTAATGTTGGCACATGAGAGTTTCGACGGAGAGAAGGCATTGAAAAAACTTTAAGATCTTGTTACTTTCAGGACAAGAAGACGGTTCTAATCAGTCCAAGAAACCACTGCATCCACAACGACGTATTGGCGACCAGATATACATCGATAAACATCAATGACCTTGCCCGCAGACCATATGGCAGACAGTAGATGACGACATTGCGCATAAACAGAAATAAATCATGCACCATGTTGAAATAAATGGAAATGCGCAACTGAAGGGAGTTTGCAAAGGGCCGTTTTGTCTGCAGAGGCATCTTGGTTGAGGCTCAGGTTCACTCTGGACTGTAACGCTACATATGTAAATACTATCATAATCCTGTCTCAATTGGATAAAAACGTACTCTTTTATGCACTTTTTACCACCTCCTCCCATATTGACCATACACCCACTGATTCTACTTTCACTTTAAGTCAAGACTGCGACAGGCACACCAAAATGTCTCAGAGTTTGCTTCGCATATAGATCATGAGAGTCAGTTAGTCAAGCCATATTTCTTGCAAGTTTAGATTACCTTAACATATCATTTTGTATGGTTTGCAAGCAATTTCTTCCTAATATTTGATTGTGTTTGTATTTCCTATCTTGCAGCATTTAGCAGGACCTACTTACCAGAAACTGGAATTATCTGAGGTATATTTTTAATCAGATAACCACAATAAACATAGTCTTTCAATTCTTGTCAATTCGATCCCAAGTCTCCATTCAAAATTCCAAATTACTTTCCAACTCGATTTTGTACCGCTTACAAGCCACAGCCTATTAAATCTCTCTCAACGTGTTCTCTTGCCCCCTATCTAGAAAGAAACAAATGAAGCTGTTAACTCAATCATGGGACAGGTTATAGACGACGATGAACCTCTGCATAAGAAATTAAGAATGACACTGGAAGAATGCAAAACATTAGACAGTCCAACGGAACTATCTGTCGATCAGTTCGACAATATCAGCGGTAAGTCAAACCCATGATCGATCCACTTTTAGGTTTCAACATTAATTTCCTTTCAGACGAGAAACTGCTTGACAGCTCGGCGATCAATCTGCTTAAAAGTCATGGCATCTCGATGATAAAAGATGACGACACATCCAATAATCTGCTTACAACAGCACTGCAGAACGGTCGGCAGCTGGTCCTATCCGAGGGTGGAAAAATGCTCCTGAACGAGACACGACGAATGGGTGGCAGCAAAATTACAGAAACAGTCAAAACAACAGCGAATTCTCAAAACAGTATGGCGGTAGCCCCAGTAAAAGTGAAAACACCAGTCCGCCCGAACACCATCTCAAAGCCAAAGGAAGTTTTTTCAAAGGATCCACCGCCAAACAATGGCAATGACAAGCAATACAAGGTGAGGTGTAAATTTTCCCCTAAAAACACACATGTTTGACCGATGATCATCCATTTTAGAACATTCGTATAATATCGCTGAACGATTTTAAGAAACTATATGGTGCTGGCAATCTCAAGGGTTTGCAGAAAATCGAAACATCCCTAAACAAGTAGGTGGCAGAATTTAAGGTGAACGTGCTTTTCTTAATGAAAATCCTTTTCTCATTTTAGATCTCAAGTGGTTAAGATAAAATCGGAGGATAAACATGTTTACTCACGTAAAAAATCCCTCGAAGAGGTAAGACCAATATAGCCTGTCTTATAGCACGATCCTAATTAACCACTCTCTCCCCAGAATGGAGAAATCACCTTCAAACATGAAGAGTTCGAGAATCCAGAAGACGAAGAGGAAAACGACTTACCGCCAAATATAGTCAAAGTGTCTGTGGATAGCGAACAGGAAGACTCCTCGGACGGTGACACCCATCAGATGGCGATTATTCACCCACCGGTACAACCACCGCCAGAACCGCGTCTCCTACCAATGCGGCATGGACCCGCGGCAAACAACTCTCGCCCGACGTACACACGGCCACCTAGCACGGCAAGTACGCATGGTGATGTCAAACAGGAACGCACCCCAGTGATTCCACTCCTTACCATACCCGAGATATGTCGGCAGCTACTCGAGTTACGAAAGCAAAACGATGAACTTCGGAGGAAATACGAAATCGCACAGAAGGAGAAGGAGGACTTCCGAAATCGATTGGAGCGTTTAGAAACGCTTTTTCTGGTCGAACATGCCGAGGAGGAATACTCGGAAATGTAGTACCGCAGTTGTGAATCGTACTTTCGGTCGTTGATTGAAAATACATCAAGATTTGTTTCAAGTATATGTCAAGTCGAAACCACGATAACACAACTGCACTCACTCTGCAAGTAATTTCAAAGAAGTTTATTTGCGAAAGGCCAACATTTCGTTGTCCATGTACATTTAGCTAAGAAGAAAATCGAAACAAAAAGTCTATGTCGGCCGTTGTTAATTTGTTGGATTTGGAGTAAGTTGTTACCTTTAAGAATCTATAGTCTTTACTTATTATATTTTAAATGTTAATACTTTTTTATAAGCCAATCATTGAAGTACTACAGCTTTTCGAAGTAAAACTTTTATTTTTAAATATATTTGTACGGGAGAAGTTTTTTTTTTTTTTGTATTGTCCTTGCGGACTAAAATTAACAAAAGTAAAGAAAAAAATATACGTTTTTATATAACATGTCAATTGCATTTATTCGGGAAACGGGCTAGCTCGAGTGTGACTCCAGCGCCACTGAAGACACCGATGCAACAGCAAAAAGTTGGCCGGATGATAATTCCGATGTTATAGTACATCAACTTGGTATCGTTCCTCAAAGCTGTTAAACACAAATTATTATGTCAAAAAAGTTAAATTGATAGCAACGGCCCTACTGCGACTGGGAGATTTTTACGCAAAGGTAGGAAGAGAAGACATCTTTAGCAGTATTATCGGAAAACACAACACGTCTGCCACTATAGCCAGCACACGGTTTCTTCACCTCGATATCCATAAGGGACATGGTGGTCACCAGATCAACGAACGGTCAACAAAATTGCGATAGTCAAGAGGCACACATCCAGTATTTTGGATGTCCGAACATTCCGAGGGCCTAACATTGATTCCGACCACTACCTTGTTGCAGCCAAGGTAAGAATGCGGATATCCATCACGCCAAAGCAAACAATAAATACTTTGAAAAAATTTAATCTCGAAAGACAAGAGATCGCCAAACCACCAGCATCGAATGTCGAAGAACAATGGCAACGATGCCGCAACTGGGGTCATATTTTATAAAACGAATATCGTTGAAATCACTTCGTTCTCGTTGAAATTCGATTACATAAAACGAGTATCGTTCTTGATTTTACGATACTCGTAATTTCTTACGACTGGCATTGGGCAGTCGTACAGCTTTCGTTTTACCAAAGATTATCGTCCCTAGCGAGGTATCCGTCGGAGCGGAAAATTCTCCGATTTTGTACGATTCCGATGATTTTTGCTTCGAGGTATTCTTCCGAAAAGCATGTCGGAATATTTCTCCGACATTTCGTAACGCATCCCAGCGAATTACGTTGAAGTGCGTTCAGGAGCATTTTTTGTTCAATTTTTGACAGCTAAGTGCAATTCTTTTTCCGATTTCCTCCGACACAAATTCGTCGCGGAATTTGTTTACGAAGTGAAGTGGAGTAATAGAAAAATGTATGTAATTATATAAAACTATTTATTTAAGTAATTTTCGTACTAATCGTTTGAATTTGTGTTTCCAGGGCGAGCTCAATGGAAAAAACCACCCCTGAACAGTACGAGCTTCGTCGTCGCATTTGTGTAGTATTTCTTTCCGATGACAAATACCTCGCATGGAATTTGAATCTCCGACGAATTATGCGTTGCGGAAAATTTTCCGATCCGACGAATACCTCGCTAGGGCAGTATGAATTCTATACAGATGAAGCACTCCATATAAGAAAAATTGTTCTATGGCGGGTCGTGCTGGCACAGCCCGCCATATGTTTTTGTTCTTGTTTTTCATGTGTTTTCATGCACACCGCCCGACCGTACCATGAAGCTACTGAGCAAACATTTCTGTTTTTTGTTCTCAATGCGTCATCTGTATAGAATTCATAATCTTTGGTTTTCCACAATCGCGCTTTGTCGTGACTATCGTTTACTTTTGTTTCGTTTACTTGCCGTTCTTTTCGTTTTATGTAATAGAGCCCCTGATGTGCTAGGTTTCTCGCGCCCACTAGCAAGAAACCCCCGTTTAATGAGGAATGGCGACAGATGCTCGCAGCCAAGAACGATAGGGGATTTAGAGGTGCCACTCCAGGAACAATGTTTGCAAGTTTCACCAAAGTGTAAAACGTCCAAGCCAAGGATACAAGGCTTGAGCAGAATCCTGTCGAGATGAACCGTTTGCCTGATCCACAAAAAAGGAGACCCTCAGAACTGCGCCAACTCCAGAGACATAAGTATCTTCAACATCGCCTGAAACCGTTTCCCAACAACCTGACCGGCCATTATCAGTGTGGTTTTAGGCCAAGTCCACAACTGATCAAATCTTCACTCTTCGGCAGATCCTGGAAAGAACCCATGAGTCCAAATCGATACCCACCACCTAGTCATCAATTTCAAAGCCGCACACGACAGTATTTATAGAGACGAACTATGCATACCCATGTCTAGTTTTGGTATACCGCCCAAACTCGTCCGTCTGTGTAAGATTTTTTTTCCGTGGGCTGGTGGAAATCTTCATAGACACGATGAGCCCGTGCCCAAAGTAGTGTGAGATTTTTACTCACTAAAACCAAAACAGTTTATGTATGGCAGGTGACTTTCCTTTGAGAGTGTTAAATATTAACTGGGAATAACTTGTGAAACACAGGCTACGTTTACACCGTGGACAATAACCAGGACTAAGCCTACATTTAGTGTAAGTCCCATCGGTGTAAAAAACCTCGAACAAATACTAAATTGTTTAGGTCAGTCCACTTATTTAGGTTACCTGGACTTATCTGTTTGTTCTACCTTGCTCATAGATGTCACCATAAATCCATATGAATTGGTATAGTAACTGCTATAATAGGTTATTGTCCACGGTGAAAACGTAGCCATTGGGCAGATCTTGGGAAAAAAAACCATTTAGTCATGTACGGTCTGAACAGAAAATTCCTGGGACTAAATTTTTAGTGCCGGACCAAATGTAGCCCACGGTGTAAACGTAGCCAATAACCGGGACTAAGCCTATATTTGGTGTAAGTCCCATCGGTGTACTGTTGTAAGAAATCCATTCATCTTTTTTTTTTATTTTGTATTTTTTATTATTCAAATAATAACGTCTCGGAAATGTGGTCTGGTATGCGGTGGCGAATGGAAGTAGTGGCTGCGATGTTTTTCGACATTGTGCGCGAACGATCGTATGGCGGACGATGGTGTAGCTGATATTTTTCGCGGAATTCTTGGCGCTAAAATTTTTTGAATTGTCTAGTTTGCTGGATTTTATTCAGAATTTAATAAAAAGTCAACCAAAGATACAGAAATTGGGAATTTGAATTTTAAGATCAATAATCGATTTTTCTGAATAAAATCTAGCGAGCTAGAGGCATTTGAAAATCTCGTTCATAACACCCATATGTTAGAGCGAGACTCACCCGGCGCGAAATGGCACGAGGGTGAGGGTGAGTCCGGAGTCGTGAGTGGATTTTTGCGCAATATCGGCAGAAAGTTGTGAACCGCCGAGCGAGCTTGACGTCAGTGACGATAAGCACCTTGTATTTTTTTTTTGATGATTTATTTTTGCACGTTATTATTTTTTTTTGTATTATCGAGCGAATGTTTAAAGTGGTTTTTTTAATTAAATTCGTTGATGCAAAGAATAGCAAACACATCTAACGCATAAAGCCGAGCGCCGACTACAGCTTAAGCGGAATACTTACTAAGCTATCTCCACTCAAACGTGCGTGCTATCCCTACTCAGACGTGCGTGTCTCAGTAAACGTGGATATATTGCCGTTTATCAGAGCACATGCCTAATTGCCACGAAAAAAAAAATAATAAATGAAAGTTTAACCAACGAGAGTGTCTAACGCATGTCAGGAGAAGGAAAAAAAACATATGAGAAGCTACAATCCGCTATGCGGATCGTTGAATACCCTATCCCATCCCATCCTTTAAATTAATATCCTCAAAATATAGGCCTTATGGCGATGAAATACAGAAAATGACATTGTCACAATATATTGCTCCGACAGTTTCTCAAAATCTTGTGTGGTTCGTATTTCTATTGCTAATGCCTTGGGATGGGGTATACAAATGGTTTTTGTAAGAAAACGCCCCCAAAATCTATAGACAAAATGTTTATATTACCATTTTGGAAGTATTTGCATCAAAATTTTTTTCGAAAGTTTTAAAATTTGGACAAAAAGCGTTTTTTACTAAAAACGCCCCCAAAAAGTGGGCGTGGCAAAAAACTTTGTATGAACGAAATATAGATATTAGGATTGTCTAAATATGCTACTAAGACACTTTTTTGAAATTCCTTACGGTTTGGCCAAAAAATAAGTTTTCCTTAAAAGGGGGCGTGGCAGTGGGCGGATTTCAAAAATTTTTACACTTGTTCTGGTGGCACGGACGAGGATCCTATATACCAAATTTCATTATCCTAGCTCAAAATTTAAGGCCCAAAAACCGCTGACGAACAGACAGACGGACGGACGGACGGACGGACAGACAGACATGGCTAATTCGACCCAGCTAGCGATTCTGAGTCGATCCATATACTTTGAGGTTCTCCCGGAGAGAACCTAGTGTATCATCCCCGCACCACTTAAAACCACGCGGCGCCTAACAGTAGGCTGCAGAGAGTGCCTTGTTGCGGTTAAAACCCACGTTAAATCGACGAGTTGCAGTCCACAACGTGTGCGCCTAACATTAGGCTCCATGGATTGAGTTATCGCTAAAGAAAATAAAGAATCTTCGCGCCGTCATCCACCACGTGTCCGGCCTAATATTAGGCTGTCTAGTTTGCCTCTAAACAAGAAAAAACCATCGTTAGATTGACGCTCCGCAGTCCATCACACCAAAAGCCTAATCTTATACAGCATAAGTGCCATCAAACGGATATATCGAAAAATCGATTATCCGCATCCACCAGGAGTCCGCAGAGAGTCGCCAATGACGCAGCCACTCCATATTCGCCGCCACCACGTTTCCGAACCGAGACGCAATTAGAACAGCTATCCGTACCTAGATGGCGCAAAGAAAAACCCCAAAGGAACAATTTTACGTAGTTATTTTAATTTTTTGAATGAATTGTAAACCATGTATGTTCAAGTGCGTTTTACCTCTCTTGTTTAAAATAGTTTAGTCTCGACCAGCCCAAGCGGGCATTGCAAAAAGTGCAAACGACACCAAGTAAGGAATGCGGTGCACCTCATCCCCGTCACCTTGGAGAGCGGGAAATTAAGTGTATGTAAACCACGATCCATAAAGGGGTAAGTTTTCTATACAAACATAGATTGGTTAAATTAACATGAACTTATGGTTCCTATTTTATATATTTTATTTAAAATAACTACACTTTGAAAACGATCCTCTAAATAAAGTTCCTTAAAGTTATATAAATAGATAATTAAAGTTTATTGGAATTAGAATAGAAAAAGATATATATTAAAGATAACAAAATAAGACTAGAAGAAGAGTAAAATTAAATAATATAAACATAAAGAAAAAAAAGTATTAAACGAAAAGACAACAAATAATTACGATCTATCCTTTTGTATATTTACCATCGTTGACTTAGTACAGCAACCCTTATTTTTGTTTTTTATATTCCCCTATGGACTAGGGTATAACAACATTTTTTTTTATTCATAAGTACAGGGTGGCGCACCAATTGTGCTACAATAAGAAATTCAAATAACTTTTTTTTTAATCGATGTACTGTGAGCGTCAAAAGTAAGTAAACACCCATGCGATTTCCGAAGTTACATGTAATTTAAGCGACAAAAATAAACAAAAAAAGAATTCCAAAAATACAAAATAAAAGCTTTATTCAATAGTAAAACAATTAAAAAAATAAAAATTAAAATATTAATTAATGTATAGACTAGACTAGAAAAACTAGACATACTACGTAATATACGCGTCAAAAGTAAGTTAACATCATGCAACCTCCCATCGTTTAATATTAATCAGTTAGATTTACTGTTATAATATTTAATAAATATTACTGCGGAGGTAAGTTCATCCCGTTACATCACTTCAGAGTGTGCGCTGATTGTGATTAAAGGCTTAATAGCAGTGCAATTCGATTTTTTCATAATGAGGAGTGAAATATCTTTGGAAACGCGGAAAATTATAGTGGATTTGAGAAAAAAAGGGAAATCATATCGGGATATTGGCGAAATAGTAAATAGGAACCATGTGTCGGTGAAAAAAATTATCGATAAATACAAAAAATTTAAAACATTGGAAAATTTCAAACGGACAGGTAGACCAAAAAAGTTAAATAAAAGAGAAGAAAGACAAATTGTAACTGAAGTGAAGAAAAATCCAAGTTCAAGTGCCGTTAAAATAGCGGAAAATCTAACAACAACAACCGAAAAATCAATCAGTGCGAGTACTGTTCGGCGAACACTGCACAAATCGGGCTTACATGGTAGAAGTGCTAGAAAGAAACCACTGATATCTAATGTCAATAAAAAAAAAACGTTTAACATTTGCAAAAAAATATATAAATAATGATATTTCGTTTTGGAAAAACATTTTATTTACAGATGAAAGTAAATTTGAAATTTTTAAAAGCAATACAAATAAAAAAATTTGGAGAGAAAAAAAACAAAGAATTCAGTGAACAAAATGTAAGGAGCACAGTAAAACATGGGGGAGGTTCAGTGATGGTGTGGGGGTGTATGGCGGCGTCGGGGGTTGGGAATCTTGTCTTCATTGAAAGTACAATGAATAAACAAGACTATCTTAACATCCTAAAAAATAACCTGCAACCGAGCGTAGACAAATTAGGTATGCTTAGCAATTGGATCTTTCAGCAAGACAATGATCCTAAACATACCGCGCGGCTCGTTAAGGAATGGTTGCTTTACAGGACTCCAAAACAGCTCGATCACCCTCCACAATCGCCGGACCTAAACCCTATTGAACATTTATGGGATCATTTGGACCGGCAAATTCGCAAAAGGACTATCAAAAGCAAAGAAGACCTAAAAAAGGCTTTAATTGAGGAATGGTCCAAAATATCTTCCGATATTACAAATAACCTCGTCGTATCTATGCCACGAAGACTTAAAGAAGTTATAAAGTCTAAAGGTGGCATAACTAAATACTAACTCCTTAATTTAAGATGATCAATTTATAAATTTCTCTAACTAATTACAGATGTTTACTTACTTTTGACGCGTATATTACGTAGTATGTCTAGTTTTTGTTTCAAAAAATATACATTAATTAATTTTTGAATTTTTATTTTTGTTAATTGTTTTACTATTGAATAAAGCTTTTATTTGGTATTTTTGGAATTATTTTTTTGTTTATATTTTTGCTTAATTTACATGTAACTTCGGAAATCGCATGGGTGTTTACTCACTTTTGACGCTCACGGTATATCATTTTTTTTTATTGGTTAGAAAATTAAATTTTATTTTAAATAGTTAGTTGTTTTTAAAGATTATAGATCGCAAATGACCTCCACGCTCTCCCACGCATATGCGGCACCTGATCAAAAAATTATTCATTGCGGCCTGAAGAGTTGAAGTTGGGATCGCCTCAATTATTGTCGTTATGGACTGCTTTAATTCAGTTAAATTACTGGGCTTCGTTTTATACACCCCTTGCTTGACATAACCCCATAAAAAGAAGTCTGGTGCAGTCAGGTCAGGTGACCTTGGGGGCCAGCGAAGAGTGGAGTTCCTAGAAATTAATTTGTTTGCGAATTTTTTGTTTAGCTCCGCCATAACTGGTCTGGCTATATTTGCAGTTGCTCCATCTTGCTGAAACCAAACGCTGTTGAATGGTATACGTCTTCGGCGCAGTTCTGGGTAAAAAAAACTCCTTCAACATCTTTAAATAACGGTCCCCATTGACAGTAACGGTTACACCGTTTTCTTCAAAGAAGTACGGCCCGACAATACACCTTGATGAAACTGCGCACCACACAGTGACTCGTTCTGGGTGCAGTTCCGTCTCATGGAGCATTTCTGGATTAGACTCTTTCCATATACGGCAATTTTGCTTGTTTACATTGCCGTTAAGATCAAAATGGGCCTCATCAGACATGAACAAACAATTGATCAATGTGTTGTCTTCTTCGGCCATTGATATCATTTTTTGGCAAAATTCCAGGCGAACAGGCAAATCCTGAGGGTTTAACTTGCTAGTAATTTGGACTTTGTACGGAAACAAGTTTAAATCGTCATGAAGTATCCGTTGTAATGACCGTCTACTAACTCCAATTAGCCCCGATAAGTTTCGGGTCGAAACGCTCGGATTGGCCTGTATTGCAGATGCTACTGCTGCGATTGTAGCCTGCACCCGAACATTGGCATCTCGATGGTACGGCCTTCGTGCGATGCTTCCAGATTCGGCAAACATGTTTACAAACCTCATAATGGTCCATCTACTCGGGGGATTACCGCCAAACTCCCGCCTAAATTCCTTTGGACGGAAATGACGGACTGCAAAGCATGGTACCGTTGCACTATCCAAATTCTTTTCTCCGTATCCCAAGCATCCATTTTTATAAATCTAAATAGTAACCTACAAAATAAAAAAAAATATGCCGATTACTCACACAGAAAAAAAGTTACATATTACGTTTTATTTTTGTAGCACGTTTCGTGCGCCACCCTGTATATATAATGCCGCAAGTACACGTACAGTACTTATATGTGATTGTAGTGGAATACATTTTTTTTTTAAATATTGAATAATAAACGGAGTAATTTTATAACGAACTACAAAAAAATTCAATAAGCGTTATTATTAAGCAGGTTGAATGCTTCTGGGATGTTGTTGTAGAAAATTAAGGGAAAACGATACGAATTCTCGTATTGAAGTCGAGTGTTGTTAACGCCTTGATAGATGTTATTTTGGGTGGTTTTTCTTGAGAGTCATAAGTTAAGCCATGGATAGTGTTTAGGAAACTTGAAGGATGTGTCAGGTCGAAGGAATAGGGGCGGATAAGGGGGATTAAGAGAAGTGACGTCAGGGGTATTTAGCTAGGGGTGGGTCCGCTCTAGGAGAAAAATTCCATCTCATATTCTCCACTCATTCTCATTACGGACGATCGAAATGGTTACTTGTGAGATATTTTTAGTCCATTCTCGCATTTCATTTGGTTTTGTTTTTCAGGCATATTAAAATAATGTAACCCCTGTCCAGGTCACGTGGTAAGAACCCACGCGCGTGATTGAGCTACCGAGCAGATTGCTATGCCTGAGCTGCGTGATGGCTGGACACCCGGTCTACTAGTCTACACGGACTGGCCCAAGGGTCCTGTGACCTTGGGTCATAAGGGTGGAGAGAATTAGTAGGAGGGGTTGCCTCGAACTTCGCCACGATGAGAGCTTGCTACGATGAGTGGACTGGGCCTTCTCCAGTACGGGTGATAGTGCCGGAAGAGGTCTAGATTCTTCGGATGAGGCATCCTTGTCAGACATGCCACTCGCTCTTCATCGCGGGGTTCGGGGTACGTTACACTGTACTGTGTAAACAGAAAATTTCTGAGACTAAATTATTTAGTGCCGGACCAATTATAGTCCACGGTGTAAACGTATCCATTAATTAAATTTTTTTTGTTCCTTAATTGGTCCAAGCGTTATGAACATTTCACTTATTAAAATTTTGCTATTCTAACCATAAAAACTATTTTGGCAATAAACGTTATATTAACTTAAGACTACAAAAAATTGACAAATAAACTTAACTAACATAATACAAAGAATAAAAAAAAGGATTTTACGATTAAAAACTATTTTTCCCGGTTTCGAATAACATAAACTTTGTGTTCCTTATTTGTGCTTGCAATTTTCAACTACGGTTTTAACCTAAAGACGACCTAACCTCTCGCTATTCGATTTCCTACCTAACTCGAGTTCGCTTTGGATACAAAATTTGTCTAGCAGGCTTTTCCGCGCATGAATACCCGATAGGGGACTCTCACTTTTGAAATTCTCCTGCTCAGGAATTACAAATACAAAGAACGAAATTCAATTTTTTCTTATCCCGCTAGGAAGACAAAAAAATATATATATGTACAATAGAGAAATAAAAACTTAAGACAATAATAGAAAACTGATGATCCAGCAAACAAAAACGGCAGACGAGTGCAGGGGACCGTTTTCGTACTGTTTCACACAGCACGGTTACGTATGACGGTAACTGGACAGTTGAATTATATTGTATGTGAGGGGGTATTCGTTGTAGGGGTGAATTTTGCCCACTTTATATTTCCCTTGCTTGGAGTAATGTTGTTCACTAGGACGCGTATGGACTTTTAACCCGCACTCACTTTCACAAAATTCTATCTATCGTTTATCTTTCCGATTCCGTACTCACGATGATCGCTTCGGTTTCACTATCAATAAGTAGTCTCACAAAGAACATTTTGGCGGTCATGACTTTTACGTTTTTGTGGTTTATTCTAACTTCTATTTGTCATTGACCGCCTTTCTGTGTTCACTTAGCACTACAAAACAAAAAAATATCTAACCATTTTTTATTAATCTATCTTAATCCTACGAACTTACGACTGTTTCTGGATTATGGCCATTTAAACATTTTAATAGTTTTTAAAGTTTGAACATTAACGTCTTAAAATTGTTTAATGTTAGCACTGTGGCCATTACGACACTTCACTTCGTGTTACTCACTATACTATGAGGCCATCATTCTTTCTTTTGTTCTACTTCATGTTGCCCCCTATTTCTCCACCAGCATTACCACTAACTCTTCTGTTCAATCCAAGATACGTTTCTAGATCGTGCTGAACTGATTGACAACAAAATTAAACAAATGACAAAAAAACAACCGGGCGACAATTTTAGAACAGTATGTGCATTTCTTTGGGTTATTAATATTGATGTTGGGACAGTTACTAATGTGTTTTTATTTTCAGATAACCGCCCTTAAGTATGTGGACATAACAAGGTAGTACGGGACTTTGTCTACCTCGTCTCCGCTATTAACACCGACAACAACATCTCGTCAGAAATCAAACCTGGTTTTGGAATCATTATAATCTCCGCGACCTTCCATATGCTTGGAACATATCTTAATTCTAATACAGCGTTTATGATCTGCGCTAGATGTTTCGGTTTTTTTTTGAGAATTGTTTTAAAATTTCCCCCGTTATTAAATCAAACCCTGGGGCCTTTTTTATGTTTATACCTTCTTTTATTTCTTTGGCAAGTTCTTTAGACGTAACCGGTCGAATTGGTACATCTTTCTCACACGTTTCTTCCATTCCTTGATAGTCTTTATTTTCATACGGTTGGAAGACGCCTTCAAGATTCTCAGCAAAAGTATTTGCTTTTTCTTGACTGCTTTTTGCCCAGTTTCCTTCTCTGATTTTCACTGGTGGGATGTAAGCTGTTGGCCTGTTCATTTTCTTTGTTGCCTTCCAGAGCGAGTAGTCAGTACTTACATCATTTGTTAGGCCTCTAAGGTATTTTTTTAGTGACTCTTTTCTGAATTCAATTATTGATTTTCTGAGTTTACTATTCAGCCTGTTTAGCTTGCTTTTGTCAATTGGTGCCCTTGTATGTTGCCATTGTTTTCTAGCTTTTCTCTTTTCTGCAATAATTTCACATATTGCAGAAGGGTATGAGTTTTGTTTTATTTTATTTTTTTTTTTTTTGGAGTTGCAGGCCATGCAGCTTTTTTTATATTGAGTGTTAATAGTTGCACTGCTTCCTCCATTTGCTCTTCTGTTTGAATAGCTACCATTTGAGTATTTTCTTCCAACTTCTCTCTGAAGTAGCTCCAGTCAGTTAGCTTATTAATTTGTTTTGGACTTTGTTCTTTCATTATTATTTTATCGCTAAGTGTGAAAAGTATTGAAGAGTGATCTGACTGTAGGTCTGGCCCTTCTTCCACATTTATATTATTTGAGGAAATATTTTTTGTTATAAAGAAGTTGACAAGATCTGGGGTTTTATTCCTATCTCTTGGACAGTAGGTAGGTTTTCCCGCCGAATGATATTTACTGCCACATTCTTTAATTGTTTCAAGTAAAGCTCTTCCTCTAGTATTCGTTAGTCTAGAACCCCAATACTTATTTTTGGCATTAAAATCTCCTCCCGCAATAAATTTATTGTGAAATATATCTAGAAGACTTTTAAAGTAATTTTTCTGTATTCTATAGCTAGGGGAACAGTATACTAATACAACTGATAACTGCCCACTGGTGATAAAAAAAATCATATGGTGCCTGCCATATAAAAGTATACATTACCTCAATTTTCTCGAAAACGGCTCCAACGATTTTGATTAAACTTGATATATACTATAGGCATATTAGTTTCAACAGAACTGCATACCCAGTTTTGTTTTTTCAAGAAAATCCATATTACGGATTTTTGCATTTAGGCCATAATGACAATTGATAATTTCTCGCAAACTATTTTGTCAAATGAAATTTAATTTATAAAAATATCATTTATTTAAAAAAAAAATAAAACCTTTAATTTTCTTTTTCGCAATTTGTATGTAAGCAAATAGCAATTTCAACCAGCTTTCAAATAACTTAGGGCCCAGTTATAGCTATCATTGAAAAAATATCGTTAGAAATTTTCTTTTGCGGTTTTTTTTTATAAATTATTGGCAAGTTGGTGTCAAAACAAAGCTTATGAATTTAAGAACATGATTATCCAAACATATTTTAATTTTTAATTGTTGTTATCGCAGAAAATCATTTTTTATTTTTCACTGATCATGATTTATTTCTGTGAAGTAATGTTTGTCGTTCCACCGAAATGAAACGGAATTTTCCTACGATTCCTAGAAGCAGCTATGGGGGTAAAACTTCAATTCCATCATGTTCTGTGTTCCAATGAAGTTGTTCAAAGTTAGGTAGCTGTAACTTAGCCCTAACAAATGCACCATGTTATTTTCAAGAACACATCTTACCCTGTATTATCGACACATGCAGAATATTCATTCTAATAGCATCCCTGATCATGAAGTTCTGTCAGTGTCAAACATTTGAAGTTTATCAACACGTGCGACTACACATCGCCGAAAGTTGACTTGTTTTTGAAAAATAATTTACGCAAAACGCAACAAATCGTTTATTTGCTGTGATATTTAACAACGTACATAATGGTAAATATTACAAAGAAACATTTAACCTTACGCTACTTAAAATTGTATTTTCCTCTATCAACAGAGAAAACCAAAATCAGATGATATTCCCGGTTTTCCATCGCTTGATGATGGCAACAAAGATTCCGACATCAAACCGATTAAAGGCGGTGGAAAAGTAAAGAAAAGCGGTGGTTTTCAGTCGATGGGTTTGAGTTATGATATTCTCAAAGGTATCACCAAGCGTGGCTATAAAGTTCCAACCCCAATTCAAAGAAAGGTACGTATTACTTAAAGGAAATCGACAACTTAATTTATTATCCTCGTTTTAGACAATTCCCCTAATTTTAGAGGGTCGCGATGTCGTGGCTATGGCTAAAACTGGCTCTGGCAAGACGGCGTGCTTTCTTATTCCCATGTTGGAGCGATTGAAACGTCGTGAACCAACTGTGGGTGCTCGTGCCTTGATTCTCTCACCGACCCGTGAGTTGGCCATTCAAACATACAAATTCATCAAAGAAATCGGAAAATTCATGGACTTGAAGACGATTCTCGTACTTGGTGGTGACTCAATGGATTCGCAGTTCTCAGCGATACACACTTGTCCGGATGTAATTGTTGCGACGCCGGGACGTTTCCTCCATTTGTGCGTGGAGATGGACCTGAAATTGAATTCAATTCGTATGTGGGATGGTTTTGATAGTTCCAACAGATTTTGATACTTTCGTTTACAGAGTATGTGGTTTTCGATGAGGCAGACAGACTTTTCGAGATGGGCTTCGGCGAACAATTGAACGAGACTCTAAATAGATTGCCCGCATCGAGACAAATGGTGATGTTCAGTGCAACGCTGCCCAAGTTGTTGGTAGATTTTGCCAAGGCTGGATTAAGTGATCCCGTGTTGATTCGATTAGGTAAGAGGTTACTCAATCTGGTGCGTATTTTCTGATACTAATTTCCATTCGCAGATGTCGAATCGAAGTTGCCCGAAGGCTTGCTTCTAAAGTTTCTCTACTGCCGACCTGATGAGCGGTATACAGCGCTCATCGTGCTGCTCAAGTACATAATCCCACGCGATGCTCAAACAGTGGTATTTGCCGGCACACAACATCATGTGGAACTCATTTCATACGTAAGTCTATCGAATGTTGCCGCAGTTCATTTTTGACTCTCAATTTGATTTAGATCCTAACTACAGCTGGAATTTCGAATGCCCCGGTGTACTCCAGCTTGGATCCATCAGCGAGAAAAATCAACACCGCCAAATTCGTATACAAAAAGGTCTCAGTGCTGGTGGTTACAGATATCGCAGCTCGTGGTATCGATATCCCCAGCTTGGATTACGTGATTAACGTCCATTTCCCAGGCAAACCGAAGTTGTTCGTCCATCGTGTAGGTCGTTGTGCTCGTGCCGGTCGCACGGGAACAGCATTCTCCATTTTCTCCACAGAGGACCAGGCACATATGCTAGATTTGCACCTGTTTTTGAACAGGCCATTCAAGATCAACGACAACAAGGCAATTGGAGTGGTTCCACAGGATCTCTTGGAAGAGGAACATCTAACTGTGGTAGAGTACAAGAAGAGCCATCATATTGTAAGTACCCTCTTCCACTTGGTGACACATTTTTGATGAAAATATCCTTTCCAGAGTGGCGTCATGAGGACTAGTGAGAACGCATACAAGAAGTACCTCGCATCTCGTCCAGTGGCATCAGCTGATGCCAATAAACGTGTCAAGACCATTAAGTTCTTCAGTCTGAAGCCTCTAGAGGATTTCCTAACGTCTGCTGCGGCATTGAACTCCGCATCTGCTGCCAATCCAAAGATGAAATCAACAACCAACGAAAGCGCTGAGGAGGAGCATAGACGATTGGAGGATGCAAAACACGATTTAGTGGTCCAAATGAGAAATTTCCGACCACCAGGGGTAAGCACTAAGATTCTTCAACATATAGAAGGTATGTTAGGTATCCATATTCATTTTTAGACAGTCTTTGAGCTGAGTCGCAACCAAAAGTCGGTTCAATTCATTGTCATGAAGGAGAAGCGTGAGCAACACTCGGAGACGATTGCTAAATTCCGCTCCAAAATGGAGGAAATTGACAAAGAGGAGGAAGAGCGGCAAGCAGAAATCACTCAAAAGGAAAACCAAGTAAACTGCTCCTCGAGTACCTTAAAAATATATTTCCTAACCAGCGTTTCCCTATTTCCAGGCTCAAGCAGAACTCGACGACGAAGAGATAACGAAAACCTTCGACAAAGTCGTTGCTCCGAAGAAACGCAAAAACATGGACGAGCTTTACAAACCCAAGCACAAGAAGAAGAAGAAGGTACATGTTAAGGATACTGAAAATTTTATCCCCTATCAGTCAGCAGACAAACATACCGAGGACGGCCTCGCCATTAACTCCTTTGAGCGTCAAGCAATGAACGCCGAATTCAGTGTTGTGGAACGCTCCTCCGTGCCGGAGGTCAAACACAAGCCCGGTATGAAGAAGTGGGATCGTATTAAGAAGAAAATGGTCCCAGTGCAGGACCCAAGGAATGGAAAAATCCGCACCGAATCGGGAGCTTGGATTCCGGCCAGTTTTAAGACCGGTCGTTACACAGAATGGAAGAACAAGTCAAAGATCGAAGAGCAAATGGACCAAGAAGCGGGTAGCGACGACGAAGGACGTAAACACAAGCTTCTAACGCACGAAAAGCGCTATCCAGTGAGTAGACACGCCCGTCACAACGTCAAGGTGCAGGAGAAGAAACGAATGGGCACGGACAAGGAGCTGCGCACTCCTGATCAGATTGTAAAGAGTCGACTGCGTCTGGAGTTCATCAAGCGCCGTGAAAACGAGAACATTGTCCAGAAAGCAGAGAATCGCAAGAGGAGTACGAGGAAATCACAGCGTGGAGGTGGCGGCGGAGGAAAAGGTGGTGGAATGAGTTCCGGAAGAGGTGGAATGGGAGGTGGTCGAGGCGGAAGAGGTGGAATGGGTGGTGGTCGAGGTGGAATGGGTGGCGGACGTGGTGGAAAGGGCGGTGGTAGACGGGGGAGGAAATAAGCATAGGAGGTTTTGTTGTAAATAAACGTTTTGAATTTACAAGGAACTTTGTTTTCTCTTATTATTATTTGAATGTGTCCAGGCACATCCATGCGGCAGTGCAGAATTGTCACGATCGATGGTTTGCAGTTTTACAAAGGCGACAGAAAAAAAATCCTTGTAAAAAAAATTTAAATAGCTACAAGAATCGTATGGCAATACGAGTAAGCCAACTGGGAAGCTCTAAACGGTTTCTTTAAGAATTTTTTTCATTGTGTTTCCTCAATACTGATGTGGATGCTACTGGTGATTCTAAAACAAACACCATTCTCCTGGGTATGAAATCCGTTATCCCTCATCGGTTAAAGAGTATCAAACCTAAGGCAAATAGGTGGTATGACTCGAGCTGTAAAGAAAGATTTATCGGCCATTTAAGATCAACCGTACTGAGGAAAACCGATTAATGTTCAAACGAGCCAGAAATTACGGCAATTCCCACATTAAGCTCGTCAAATTCTCCCACGAACAAAAGTTGAGGCAACAAATTTTATAATGTCCCAAAGGTAGTAAAACCTTCCATTTCCATATTCGTACAGTCACAAGAGTATTATAAGATCTTAACATTCACAAATCGTCTGGTCCAAAACCGCTGCGTAAGCTTTTCTATCTGTCCTATTCATCAGGAGTCTTCCCAAGTAGATGGTCTAAAAAAGGCGAATCTTCTTCTCTCTCCAACTACCGACCAATTGCACTTACATCCCTTCTTTCTAAGGTCATGGAAACGCTGATAAACCGTCAGCTTATGAATCACGTAAGCTCCTCAATGAACGACAATGAGGTCAAGTTCTTTTGTCAAAAATGCGTGATTTTGGTATCGATGGTACTCTTATCCAATGGGTTAGAAACTATCTCTTGAAACGTTCAATCCAAGTTGTATTGGGCGGTCTCAAGTCTGCTAATCACCAAATAAATGCATGTAATCCCCAATGCTCCGTTCTGTCTCCGACACTCTTTCTCATTTTTATTAATGAACTATTGTCTGCAACTTCTAGTTCTAATCCAATCCATTTTTTGCTGATGACAGTACTCTCAGCTTTTCATATAAGTTCTCGAATCCACACCTTTCACCTTCGGATTCGACGTGGAACGAAAATGGCAAAATATGTTAAGCTCATAAAATTCCGATCTCAACAGCAAAATTAAATGGGGAATGCTTCCTTAAACACAATGCTGTCTTCTGTCATCTAAGCGAAATCAAATCGTCGAAACCGAAAAACATTTAATTCTCGCTATGTAACGACCACATATTCGAAGTCGATAAGAACGCAGCGAAATGTCTAGGTTTCCTTATCCGATGCAAAAAAATAATTTACCCCTTCTGATCTGGCTATAATATAAAAAGCGTAGGTATATACGCCTGAAACTTGAGGGTAGTCACGGGTTGCAAAAACATCAACTGGACAGGAGGGTACAAAAAGCGTGCGAAAAAGCTGATAGGCATTAGGCATAGGAGGCCCATATGTAGCAGGGTTGCAAAAGTCGATACAATTGTACTGTTTTTGATACAATCGGCATTGCCACAGTACACAAATACACTTTTATAAAATTCGATACAATTAATGCTGCACCTATTTTAATAGGTTTTTTTTTTCATCAAAATATGTTTTAGAAACTCAAAACATCACATAATTTGCTTTGTTTCGAATCCATTCGAGTTTATATCAATTTCACTAAACGTACCCATTTTTTTGTCAGTTCAAAATCACTTTCTTTATTAGTGCCATTGTTTTGCCTGTATATAGTTGATCAGCTATTTGATGCTTTATAAGAAAAACTATATCTTATAAAAATTTAAAAATACATGGAACTTCCCAATTGCCTTCCTATTTAAGTATGTGCAATGTATAGACCCATTGTGATGCCGTTGTTGTTAGTACCTTTCCAGCCATCCAGATATTGTTGCAAACCTCAAAAGGTAAGGTTCTCATTCTTAATTGGCTGAGGACATGGCAGTGGCACAGAAAGTGGAGGGTATCCTAGTATATTTCTTTATCACCGCACCCTCTACAAAGGTTATCATCTAGAAGTCGTGGCAGTTTGTAGCATAGTGACACAAAAACGTGTGTCAATATATAAAAATTATCCATTTTTTGCGATTTTTCATTTTTATGAGTTTCATGAACACTTTTGTAAAGTGCTAACTTCTATTCTACTTCACTTAGAGTCACAATTTTTCGTCACAATATAGAAATTCTATATTTTAAGTAAGGCTGCATACCCAGCCCAAAATCGAAAAAAAATGTAGTTACGTTCTTTTGTCACTAAGGCGACGAATTTCTACTAGTGTCGAAACAGATTTCCTGTTTCTTTGAAGTAGCTTTGTCATACTCAGGGCACATCCATTGGATGTTTTCTGTGTTTTCTGTCCCACCCGTGATTTGAGGTCACATAGTGGTACTTTGATAGACTCATCTGGCTGATCAATGCTGGAGGCAGAGCTTAACATTATGTGTGACACCAAGAAACTTTATCTCTTCACGACAACGCTTCACAATCTTAGATTTTATTTCGACAGCAGAGATTGCTTTTAATGTAGCATGGCTGTCAATGAATATGGTGATACCATCTGGTGGTGGCATTGAGATCGCTTTGGCTGGCTCTGCTAGTACCAATATCTCATCCTGGAAGACACTGCTGTGCTCAGGGATACGAAAAGTACTATCAGAAGCTACAGCCCAGGTATCTGTTTAGAATTTAAGTGTGTCCTTCTAAGTTTATTTTCCAGCAGTTGAACTGGCTTATTCTTAGAGCACTTTTGGCTGTATATTCTTGCGGTAGTAGGTTCAGAATGGTTTCCAGTCCCGCTGTTAGAGTGTTTCTCATTGCGTTAGTAGCGCCCACACATGCTATCCTTTGTACTAAGACAAGTCCTCCACATGTTAGTATAGGTCTTACAATAGCCGTGTAAATAATCTTGAGGTTATGAATCCAGTTTTTTTTTAGAATATTCGGTTACACGTAAAGAGAGCTACTGTGGCCTTTTTTATGCGTTCGCACACATTTAGGTTCCAGTTGAGTTCTCTGTCATGATATTTTACCAGATATTTTGCGCTATCGGATTAAGTTTTAGGGTAGTCCCGAGTTCTGTTTCCTTGGGGTTGATGCCAAGCCTACATTGATTTGTCTCCTCGTTGAGAGTTTTCAATGCATGCTCGAGCAGGCCACTTATAGTGACAAATGGATATGTAAGTTTGTTTTTTTGAGCTGTATGAACGTTTCCTTCATACAAAGGATTTATTATAATTGTATAAAATAGGTGGCTTATATACACCAAAAAATTATGGAAATTATTAAGTACACTTTCAATACATTTTGTTTCCAAATTTCAATACATTGCTGAAAAGCAAATTTTTCATCACTGATATGTAGTGATTACTATAGTCTATATCTATATATAATATAATAATATCTATAATATAATATAATATCTATAACTCTATCTAATATCTATAGTCATCCTCGAACGCCGTATCTCCTGCCAACACCCAACACTATTTCAGATTTCACCGCTATTACAACCAGGGATGTCAGATTGGGCGCTTTATCGTATTTTGGGCTATCTTTTTGCTTAAAAAACGATAAAAATTTCTCCATAAGCGCCCAACACAATTTTGGGCGATATATCGTTGAACAAATTGTGTCCTAATTTTATTTGTTTTATTCTTTCACAAAACTAAAAATAAAAAATATTTTCGAACAAACCCACACTTTTTAAAATTGGCAGCACTCTTGCTTGACTGCAACACAAACAGTGCAACATCGAAGATCGAACAGGCCTTTTGATTTGACACAACGACACAAGTCACAAAATGTCAATTGCAGTAAAACGAAAAAACGCGCACTGAAATGGGAAAGTGGGAAAAATATCAAAAAAAATATTTAAGGAGTTGGGAAAATCTGCCACAATTCAAAAGTAAGTACAGTAAGTTTACAGTCACTGAAAATAATGCATTCGTTCGTTATTGCTTAGATTGGATTACGGCAAGCAAAAAAGATGATTTACATGCATATTGCAAGGTCTGCGAAGTGGATTTGCGCGCACAAAAGAGTGACCTTGACCGTCATGCATCAAGAAAAATACACAAATTGAATATGGAGAAAGTTCACGTAAAGGCAACTAAAATAAGTGAACATGGATTTCTTCCACTAGTCAATCCTAAAACGAAAGCATTTGAGTTAAAACTTGCTCACTTTGTTGCGTGTCATTCGGCTCTTCAGAGCATTGATCATCTTGGCGAACTTTTATCGGCGGAATATAGCAATCATTTTGGCGCTGTTAAAATGCATAGAACTAAATGCGGCGCATTGATCCGAAGAGTCATAGGGCCTTGCCTTCGTCAGGAACTGGTAAAAGACATTGGAAAAAATGTTTTCTCAATTATAATTGATGAATCTACGGACATCAGCGACAAGAAATTTTTATGTTTTTGTGTTCGATATTTCTCAAATGCACATACCTGCATTGAGACGAATTTTTTGGGGATATGTGAAGTGGTTGAAACAACTGGTATAAATTCATATGATTCGTGAATTCTTCCGCAACTATTTCGATTTTTCTTTTAAATTTCAGGTGAAGAGCTTTTTAATAAATTGATTTGCTTTTTAAAAGAAAGTAATTTAAACATAGACAATTTAGTTGGCCTGGGTACCGATGGTGCCAGCAATCTGTGCGGTAAACACAACTCGGTTGTTTCTCGGTTAAGGGTCAAAGTTCCACATTTAGTTCTTGTTAAATGCATTTGCCACAGCTTGCATCTGTGTGCCGAAAAAGCAACCCGCTGCCTTCCAGACGAAATCGAGTTTTTAGTATGTGAAACTATAAATTGGTTTTCCCGAAGCACATTAAGACGAAACAAATATAACAAAATTTATAAATTAATCAATAATGATAATGACCCTCTTAAGCTTACCAAAATAAGTCAAACGCGATGGCTTTCTAGATATGAAGCCATCAGTAAAATTGTGAATCAATATTTAGAGCTGGAAACCCACTTCACAATTGCATCCACTTCAGAAAACTGTCATACTACTTCTATTTTAGCCAACCTATACAAAAATAAGCTAAACTATTTGTGCTTAGTTGCCCTAAGGCCTATTTTAAAACAAATTTGTCAGTTAAATATGCTATTTCAAAGCACAAATCTAAATTTTTGTCAAGCACAAGATGACATAAACATGTTCGTTTTATTGCTTTGTAAAATAATATTAAAGAACGAAATATTTGGTTCGTCCACATCATCATCACTATCAATTTTTGACACTTTGTCCTATCTTAATTCTGTTGACAATTATAAAGCCGTAGATGAAATAAAGCTTAACTTTGAGTTCACAGAAATCGAGAAAAATTATTCAACTGAAATTACATTTAAAGTAAAAAGCCTAATAAAAGAATTTGTAACAACATTTTTGTTTGAGATAGAAAAGCGAACTCCTGAAAATTATTCAATTTTAACAAAAATTCGTAATTTCAGTCCGAGTATTTGCTTAAATCATACTCGTCCCGGATTCAGAGACCTTCCGATCGAAATGCTTCCGCTGACGAAGAGGAATTTTTCCTACCTTGATATTTTGGAGGATCAGTGGAATAAATTGGTATTATTTGACTGGAAAATTGTGTTTCCGGTTGAGATACCACAAAATCCTGAACATTTTTGGGCTTGCGTGTTATCTAACGTAAGAAATGGATCCAATGAAGCAATTTTTAAGGAGTTAAGTTTATTTGCAATACAATTGCTAACACTTCCAGTGAGCAATGCTGTAGTCGAACGAGCGTTTTCATTTATGAATTCAATTAAGACCAAACCGCGAAACAGATTGTCAACGGAAGCTCTCGATGCTTTGATGCGCATACGCATCAATTCGACTGTTACAAATATCTGTTGTAAAGATTTTATACCAACATCAGAAATGATAAGCAAATTTACATCAGACATTTATACAGAGGGTAGTGATAATGATGATGATGATGATGACAATGAATATTTTCTCACCGAAGAAAGTAATAATAATAATAACTAATTTGTGATGTATTTGTTTATGTTTTTGTATCATATGGATTTAATGTGATATTTTTTTTTCTTTGTTTAAGTTTTGTTTACTTTAATAAACATGATATATGTGTTATTGTATACCTGTTTTATAATAAAATAAAAGACTTGAATTACATAATTTTAACGATTTTTGGGCTTCTTTTTGGGCAACGATATTGGGCTACAATTTTTTAAGATTTGGGCGCTTTAAGCGAACCAAATTCTGGCAACCCTGATTACAACAACAAATGCTCAAACGAAATATTAAATTTTGGACACTGAAAATTAACGCTGAAGCATTGACCACATGCACATCCACTCTGGTGCACATCACATTTCTTCTATTTTAGGCTACATTGATACAATACTGTCTCTACTCTACAAACCAAACCAATAATTATAAATATTTCGTAATTTCTTTTTGGGCCGATCCCGGCGGTACTGCAATACCGGGCCAACCCGCGACAGAGGTGGAGCAAGCCCCTAGCACTCCGTCTATTTCCAAAAATCAGTTTAACATTTGTTGTCCCCCGATGGGGGATCTATCAGATGTTAAGCTGATAAGAACAGATACTACACTTTGATCTTAGCCATAAGGCCGAGAAGCGATAACTTTTCACAGTCACTTTGCCAGTATATGAGGGTATTTCCAGCACGAAGTGAGTGTGAATACTAATACCGTATCATAAAAATTCCGTGTAAATTGTTTGTGTAATCAATATACACATTTTTGTTCGCTTCGCAATAACACTATAGCAGCTACAGCGCAGCCTTACAGAAATGAGCTGAACATCTTGCTGCAGGGGTTGTTCTTCTTATTCGTCATCGTGTGCGTTTTCAACTTTTGTTTGGTTCTTGTGGATTTTGTTGTTGTACAGTACATACCTAAAAAAAATGTTATTTTCTGTTTATCTGCAGGATTTTCATGGGTGGACATTTGAATACTGTTGATATTTTTACAAGTTAACATTGTAAATGCATACTTCCATACAATTTCATCATTTATAGTCATTTCCGATTAATCATGTAATTTGCAATGTAATAGAATAATTTTTAATGCCAGTAAAGGATTATAGACTTCATATCTTATCTGTGGTCAGGTGCAGGTCATGACTCATGACGTGATGGGTGAACGACTGTGTCGTATGCAATTTTCTCTGTAACACCGAGATGGGCGTTTGATCAAAAATACCAATCATGCGAGAATTTGACGATTTTTATAGTTTGACCATAGTAGGTACACAATAATATTAATTATTGATGTTAAGAATATAAAAATAATGTCGAATTCTGATTGTTTATAAAAATTATACCTAGATACATAATAAGGGTATTCATACAACGTAGTAATTTTATTATGTGCGAAAGATTGTGATTTTACGACGACGTTTCATGAACGACCCTAAAACTGCACCACTAAATAATGTGGTTATCCAATTAATTCAATCTCATTTTAGTAATTTATTTATTGATAGAATTTTTTTTCCTATTGTACTCTTTCCGTTCTCGATAATTTTTTCAGTTTAGCGCCAACGTTTGATGTGTGAAAGTGACTGATTAAATGTCAAAATAGCATTTCAAAAGTTTACAACGTTTACCATCTCAGTTTACGCACCCAATTCCTGTGAGAAAATTCCAATATTGTTGGAAAAGATTTCCCATACAAATTTTGACAGTTCATTTATCACGTCGTAATTTTATTACGTTTACAACGACTTTCCTAATACTAATACCTAATACCCCTAATAATTTCCGTAAATGGCCAAAACTGAAAAATACATTCATGGCTTAAACTAATTACATATGTGGAATTGTTACAAACAATAATAGTAACATATATATTAAATTTCATTCAATTTGAAAAACTAGTTTGCGAGAAAATGACAATTTTTCTTATATGGATTAAATCCGTTGTATGGATTTTCTCGAGAAAAGTGGGTAGGTATGCAGTTTGGTTGAAACTAATATTCTTAATAGTATTATATTAAGCTCAATCAGAATTGATTGAGCCGTTTTCGGAAAAATATAGGTTATATATGTGTAATTTTTTTATGGCAGGTACCATTAATATGATCCTTGGATACGAAGTTTGAAGAAAATCAATCAAGCCGTTTGGGCTGGACAGATGGACCGACGCCGACGGACGGAATTCCCCTATCATCGTAATGTTAGAAACATTCAAAATCTCGAGATCGAACATTGTTACGAAAACAATACCTTTCTCTTTGTAAGAGAATGTTTAAAAAAACAAGGAGAACGAACTTTTAGCTGACTTCACAAAATTTGTCATTTGTCAGTCATCAGCGTATTGGTTTTGTCACAAAATGAATGACAGGTTTGCTTGCTTATATGTATATCCAACTCCTATCTTAGGCGATGATGATTTGACAGATCAATGTCGGTGTACAGGCTATAAAGTTATTGGTTAAATTTCCGGCTTTATAGCCTATCAATGCATACGGAGCCAAATATTTTTAGATGAATTTTGCGCGCAACACGTCAAAGGATTTCTTCAATCTTCATCCGCTTTTGATACGGTCCATGCAGTGCAGTTTCTTATATAGAATCTCATTAGTAATTCGAGTGAGGGCTGTCTTTTTTAAAATGCTTTCTTAGCCCAAAGAAACAGCGGGGGGCAAAGGTAATTCTTCGTTTTTTTGTTTTTTTACGATATATCGACAGAGTTTAAAGCGCAGCCAAGGTTGATACCGTTTTTTACTACCTACCTCAATGTTGTAGCTGTCAATTTTGACGTTCTGTACAATTCTTCGATGTTGTGAATTTTTTCGTGTTGACAGCATATAGATTACGGGTGATTTTTTAAGCGTAGTTTTTTTTTTTAATCGAATAAAACACTCAAATTTGAATCAAATATTCTAAATTTTTACTGTAATCGATAAATAGGCCTTTGCTATTTACGTTTTAAGCATGTTAATGTTGTCCGCGGCTCCTTTTTCGAGCATTTCGGCCTGTATTCAACGAATTACGTGTGTTATGTTATCCTGTAAGGCTTCAATCGTGTTCGGCTTGTCCACATATACTAACGACTTAACATAACCCCACAAGAAATCATCAAGAGGCGTTAAATCGCATGATCTTGGCGGCCAACTCACAGGGCCATTTCGGGAGATAAGCTGTTCACCAAATCCTTCAACATTTCCATTGTTTCACGAGCTGTTTGGCATATGGCACCGTCTTGATGAAACCACATGTCAACCAAGTTCAACTCAGCCAACTGGGGCAAAAAAAAGTTTCTTCCGCGGTCGCCTTTAAAGAAAAATGGACCGATGATGCCACCAGACCATAAACCACACCAAACCGTAGTTTTTTTTCGGAATGCATCGGTCCATCACTCCAGATGCGACAGTTTTGCTTATTTACGTATCCGTTGAGCCAGATATGAGCCTCATCGCTGAACACAATTTTTCGATCAAACAGGGGATTTGCACATTTTTCACAGAGCACGAATTTTGATAATTAATTTCAATAATCTGCCAAAGAGTGAAGATTTGATCCGACGTGGACTTTATAGGATAGGATCCTGAAGAGCCTTATGCCTTTGTAATTGTCATAGTTTAGACGATTTTCTTCTTTGAGGATGAGATCCAGCCATAAATGCTCATGATTTGATATAAAAAGGAATCTGGACGTATTATCCCCCTTTTTGTGTCAAAAAGTTTGCTCCAACTATAGAGGTAAACCGTTTTTATTTCTCCCAGGAAAACCCTTGGTAAGGAGCAGGAGTTTCTCCCAACGGAACGTTTCTTGGTCAGCTGACTTGAACTCATGAATTATCCCAGATCGACCTCCGAGATGTTCTATAGGCCACTGTCACATCAGGTAAACGATATTTTGGAAATTTCGAATGATGTTTTGAAGTGGATAGCGAATAATCGAAATTCATTCAGAGCAAACCTGTTCCTTTCGCTCATTTCATTGCATAGCACGTTATTAAAATCGACGAACGAAATAAATAATAATAATAATGCCATTAAAAAGCTTATTTCAACTCAGCGGTTCTTATTTGGCATAAAATACAATATGGTCCCCCTATTTTGAATGGTTGTAAGAAAAAGCTAGACTATAGAAAAGCATTCTATAAAATTCTGATATTTGGAAACAGGGTGTTTGAGATCGACTATTATAGACGAAGCTGGATCGTGTTACAAAATCATTCATTTTACTTTTCTCATCGAAAGACTGCTACAACACCTAAATCATAGATTCTCAGATTCAAATAAATAATAAAAAAATGACATCGATGCTGTTAAAAATAGATTTTAAATACTCGAATACTTGCAAATGTCACTGTTTGACAGATTTATGACGTGAAGATAGAAAAAAACATAACACAGAGGTGGGTGAATGCTTTTATTCTGCATTTAAAAATGAGCGTGTGTTAGATACAACATGCACAACTGTCGGCACATAAAGGATTTCAATTAAAAACTAGCAATCAACGATTAAAAGGCTCTAAAAATTTCAATTGAAATCCCTGCTTTGATAACCGGAAAAGCCAACAATGCTGTTCATTCACTCGTCATTCCTAATTAAAATGATTATTGTCGTTTGTGCTATTAATACGAATACGAAAGAAAACCCTCCAACTGCCATCAGGGACCATTCATACATTTGTCAGTGCTGTCAACCTACGAGTAGCTGTCATATTCTTCATCTTTTTTTGACAATTCCCCACCAGCATCCTGCATTCGAAATACGGTCCGTATTCATTTCAGCACTCGCTCGTAAGTGCCTGCACGGACCGATTCAACAGCTTTCCATACCAATTAACACACTTCACACATAAAAGAAAGGAAATGCAACTGCAACGTCAACGCGACTTTTTTTTGTTGTATATGTGTTGGTTTTCTTTTATCATCTCATCTCGCTCCGGAAACATTGAATTATTTTTTGGACTTTTGTTTGTGCGCTGCACAAACGAATTTCGCCCCAAAATGTACCCGTCGACGTCGTTTGTTGATATCTCGGAGTGGATTTTTTTTGTTGGATGACCGTTTTGGAGATTTTACAAACACACACCAAACCGATGCGTATTCTTGGATCCCTTGCATCTCTGACATGAGACTCTCAGACTCAGACTCACGACGCGACGCCAAATGAATAGGGAAGAGATTTATTAGGATCACCCCCCTTTAAATTGGCTGGAGGCATGGCACCAAGCATATTTCTCGAGTTTTGACATTTCAAACGAACGGTCCCCTCCGACACTCCGATGATGATGTGGCATACTGGCATAGGCATATCATTAACGATCTCGAAATAAGGCAAGCGGAGTGAGAGTTTTGCTCCCTTTGGAAGAAACTGCGTATTCATGTGGGGTGCAGTAAATGCAGAACGAACTTGTGCGCTTTGATCGAGATGGATTTGAAATCTAAGAAAACGTCTAAAACGATCTTTTGCCGTTCGTTTTAGTTTTTGGAGTTTTTTTTTGTGGGTGTGGGAGCTGACTTTGATTTGCTTTGAGATATTTCTGGAAAGTGTCAAAAGATTTGGATTTGGACGATAAAATGGAAACGGACTAATCTCATAGTAAAGCTAATATTTCATTCTTGGTTGGTTCTGGAACTGTGTTCATTTGATGAGGCACACATTTTTCCTTGTAATGGTTTTTGGAGTTGATTCCGTTTTCTGTTTGATGTTTAAATTAAATCCTTGTACATGTCAAGACTATCGTGTATTTTAGGTTAGGAATAGAAATAAATATCACTCATATGAATCGTAAAATATGGTTTAGGGCAATTGGTTTGTTTGTTTGTAATGTATTTATGATTTAGTGATTGTTTCAGAGCGATTGATTGAGCGATGTGCACCTGCTCAATATAAATTAAGCAGGTCACCTTGTCTAAATTCAGATTTATAGAGAAGAAGTAGTTGGAATGAGCCATCTGCTGGTTTCTTTTCAAATGACATTTATTTTGACACTTGCAGCATCTTCACCCTCAAATAAGCAGCAGGTATCATAGATGATACTCGGATTCTTAGTGCCCGAAAAGCCCAAGTTTTGCATGTTAACGTTTTAATTCAGATCGAAATCGGGCTGGTTTCTCATGAATCATCTATTCTTGAACCATCCGCTGCTTCGTTAAGGATTCGGTCTGCAGGCAGCAGTTGATGGATTATCTGCACTTTATTATGACCACCTTCAAGTCTTTCTCTAAACTGCGCTATACTATAGCCAGCACACGGTTTCCTCACCTCGATATCCATAAAGGGACATGGTGGTCCCAGATCAACGAACGGTCAGCCAAATTGATCACATTGCGATAGAAAAAAGGTACGCCTCCAGTATTTTAAATGTCCGAACATTCCGAGGGGCAAACATCGACACGAACCACCACCTGGTTGCAGGTAAGAATTAATGTCGAAAGACTGCAATCGCAAGAGACCGCCAAGGCCTTAGAGCAATGCGTATCCCTTAACCACAATACCACTAGAATCGAATGTCGAAGAACAATCGCAACGATGCCAACAAGCAATTAGAGCAGCCGCAAATCATGCGCGCCCACCAGCAAGAAACCCCTGGTTTGATGGGGAATGCCGATAGATGCTCGCAGCCAAGAGTGAGGACTACAAGGCTAAGTTGCAGGTGAAGACGCGAGCTGTCATTGAGCTCTTTAGGCAAATAAGAAGGGAAGAACACCGGCTTTTCAGAAAGAAGGAAAAAGAGCAAGAAAAGCGCGCGATCAAGGATATAGAGAGGTTCCACTCAAGCAACGATGTTAGCAAGTTATACCGAAGTGTAAAACGTCAAAGCCAAGGATACAAGTCGAGATGAAGAAGGAAATATCGTAGTTGGGACACAGTCGATGCTGAGGATATGGAAGAACCACTTCTGCAGACTGTTAAACGACGATGACGAACGAACATTCGATGTCAGGCAGAACGAAACATTCAATACTGACGACGACAGCGACAACTACCAACCAACCGACCTAAGGCAGGGATAGCATCTAATCTTAAGCTTAACAAGGCTTCCGGAAATGACGGCCTTCCTGCCGAGCTTTATAAAACCTGCGGAGATGACTTCGTAACTAACATTCATAATAACACATAAGCCTAATCTGGTCGGGTGAAAGTATGCCTGAAGAATGGAACCCCAGCATCGTTTGCCCGATCCACATAAAAGGAGACCCTCTGAATTGCGCCAACTGAAACCGTTCCCAACAACGTGATCGACCTTATCAGTGTGGTTTTAGGTCAGGAAAGTCCACAACTGATCACATCTTCACACTTTGGCAGATCTTAAAAAAAAAAACCAAGAAGTCCAAATCGACATCCACCTCCTATATTCATCGACTTCAAATCCGCATATGACAGAATTTATAGAGACGAACTATGCAGAGCCATGTCTAGTTTTGGTATATCGCCCAAAACTCGTCCGTATGTGCAGGATGACGATTAGGAGTTCTCGCTCCATCAGGGTCGGATATGACCCCATCGACACATTCTCATGTGACTTCTTTAAACTGATTCTTGAAAGTATTGTGCAAAACTTCCGAGCCAACACCAGAGGCACAATCTTCCAAAAATCGGTGCCGACGATATTGATATCATTGGTCGGACTCAACGTGATGTCATAGTATGGTGGTTGGTAGTTTTCGTTGTCTTCGTCAATTTTTAATGGTTAGTTCTGCCTGAGTAGTAGTCAAAGTTAAAGTTCTTCATCCTCATTTTGCACGACCCATGATAATGTATTTCCTGGATGGCAGTTATATCTGATTTGTAATAGCTAAGGGTTTCAGCTTGTTATTCGAATGCACTTTTTTGTTAAGCGTTCTATCAGTCCGGGTGTAGATACGAATCTCAGTTTGCCCTTACTGGGCTCGTCCTCTGGTGGTGAATAGAACCGCAGTAAAGCGAAGTTTCGTTCATTCGTTACTAAGCGATCTGCGACGAAATAGGCCATAGCAGTTTACTGTAAAAGCCCATCGTGAAACATTCTAACCCGACTTCATGTAGGTCCGCATCCATCAGGCTTTTGTTATATGAACAAGTCTTATTGACAGTGTGTTCAATAAGCTATTACTTCTAGATGGTGCATGAAGTTTGGTTTTGCTGCTAATTTCTTACCTTGGTTAGTAGTGACTTAGTAACATCGATTCGGGGCTGGGTTTGCTTAGGAACACACAAGGAATTGGTGCGGAGTCTAACCACGGGAATCAGGAGCCCCTAAGACTTGTCTTAGCCTGATTTTAATGTAGGCCCCCTTGTGGAAGATCGTGGTGGTTGTGGGTTGCCCCGAAGGCTGGGGAGCGTATGGTAGTCGGATAAGGAATTTTTAGAATACAAGAGGTGTAGATGGACCTCAGTCCTTACCAAGGATGAAGTGCATGCCTATATTGGGGCCTTAACCAACACTTTTCTTTGGTTTTGATATGTGGGTAGGCCCACCGTGAGATAAGAGCCGTAAAGGCTAGGTGCTGACGTAAAGAATACTTTACATTATCTGTAGATACGAATGAAGTTTTCCTTTTATAGTTTAATTTTTTCTCAGGTATTTCTTTTTTTTCATTTTTTTTTAGGAGCCCGAGACCCGACTAATCCGTCCCATAAGAAGTTAGATGTTTGAAGAGTTTAAAGCACTATTGATGAATCTAAATGAATCTAAATATAAGAGGCACCTGATTGGGTAAAAAAAAGCAAACCAACCAAATTGATAGGCATACGCATAGCCACACTAATTCTAAGACCATGACTTAAAACCTGTAATGCTGTAGTAGGAACATAACAGAGCACCATGTCCCTATGAGCTGTAGACACCCACTAAAATCTACTCCTATACCTAGGTAATTGCTCAATGTTGGCAGCTTTATGCCGAAAAACGCCTGCGGATAGGATTTTTGATCAACTTCCTTGGTCGGTTATGAAAGTCTATGTATATAGTTCCTTCGTCATTTAAAATTCTTCAAAGACCTCTTTCCACTTTATAAATATCATGGACTTGTCTTCTTGAAACTGCTACAAATGTCAATATCTCGTTGATCCATCCAACTTCATCAATAATAATCATTGCTCCCATGCCGTCATGTACACTGGTATTTGTTGTCCAACTGTCCGCCAACTTCCTTCCCATTCAATTACAAGAAATACGAATTTCCGTTCGACATAAATTTCTCAATAATAGACTTATTCGCGTATCGGATGTGGATGTGAATTGTAGGTTCCCGTCCCTTACCAAACGGATTTGGCTGGAGTATGTGCACTCCAAAGAGGCAATTAGTCATGTTGCCGACGCGACGGTTTGTTGCTTGTTTGTGCTGCATGCCTAAGATCGATGTTTTGCAATTAGCTTCGTTTAACCGCCGGCGCTTCGTGTTGATGTGTTTATGTTCACTGTTTACGAACCATGTGTTTAGAAACCAACACGCTCTTGCTAACGCAGTTCCAAAAACATGAACATCATCGCTAAGCCACAATAAAGACCATGTCGGGCCATATACGAATACCAAGTTCGAATGCGATGCGATAACCAAAGTATCGCCACAATCGCCCATCCAAACAACGCAGATGTTCTCGTCGCTATACGTGCAGTATGTGTGTCTACAATTCTTTGGATTCCAATGCAACTGGGGCATGAATGGAGCGTAGAACTCCAAGCGTATAAATAGGATTTGATTTGGTAAGAGGAAGCGCTAAACTTTTTATATTTTGGATAGACTGAGTGCCCAAGCATTTGGATTTTGCAATTTTCGAATTCCATGAATGAATTGTGTTGATGGCAATTAATGCTGTAATTACCGATTTGGATAGAGCCATTGAATGCATGTGTGGGCAATTAATGCTGGAACATCCGACAGCGTTACATAAGATAACCAAAGTGATGTGAACTTTGATATGTGGGAATTATGGTGGAGTATGGATTTGGATTAAAATTAATTACATTATATCGACAGATGTAAGATGTTTAATGTATCGCTTGCTTCGTCTGTGGCTAGCATAAGAAGATTTGAACCCTTAAGCCTTCGCTTGGTGTCTATAGTATTTTAGCCGATAATTAAGTAGGTATTAACCCCTTTTTAATGTCCTGGTGAAAGCCGATGAGAGCGGAGCTAATAAATATATACACATCTTGCTGAGCACACACGACAGCGGAGGAACTCCCAGTGTTAGTCTCGGCGAAGTTAATGCTACTACAATGCTACTCCGAAATTTTCGGATAACAGGCCATATGGGAATTTCAAGGATAAGTACGTCCCTATTTAAAGAGATGGAGGTGAATGAGTAGAAAGGCCAACGGTAGGGCGTATTTCCCTACTTAATACTCTCGGCCTCGCATACTAGAGTATCCAATAAATTGGAATTGGCCCTCCAGGTTTGCTTTGTGCTTTGGGCTAACTGCCTACTTACATTTTATTTACTGGTCTCTCAAACCACTTACCACTGAGGGTGTCTGCCTGAATCAGGGCAGCCTTCCATCCTCTTCGATTATGGGCACGGTGATTCCAGTCTTTGAAGTTAACCAAGGTTACTTACTTACTTAAGTGGCGCTACAGTCCGGGATGAACCTGGGCCTCAACCAACATGCCTCTCCAATTAGCCCAGTCCTTAGCTAACTGCCTCCAATTGCGCACTCCAAGTTGGCTGAGGTCGGTTTCTACTTGTGCGCGCCACTTAAGGCGAGGTCTTCCCCTACTGCGTCCGACGTCTGGCTGGGAATCGAAGACTCTGCGAGCCGGAGTATTGGTGTCCATTCGTTCTAGATGTCCTAGCCATCTTAAACGTCCAATGCGGAGTTTTTTGACTAGGGGTATGTCGCTGTACATCTCGTATAGTTCGTGGTTGAATCTTCGTCCCCATAGCCCGTCAACGCAAACGGGACCGAAGATTTTTCGAAGAATTTTTCTGTCGAATCGACAAGGATTTCTTCATCCGCTTTTGATACGGTCCATGCTTCAGCGCCGTAGAGCAGGACTGGGATGATCAGGGTCTTATATAGGATCTCCTTAGTAGTTCGAGTGAAGGCTTTACTACTAAATTGTCTTCTTAGCCCGAAGAAACAGCGATTGGCAAGAGTAATTCTTCGTTTGATTTCTGACGAGATGTTGTTGTCAGAGTTAATAGCTGAGCCGAGGTAGACAAAGTCCCGTACTACCTCAATGTTATATCTGTCAATGGTGACGTTCTGTCCAATTCGTCGTTGTTGTGTGTCCTTTCGTGTTTACAGCATATACTTAGTCTTACCCTCATTTACTACTAAACCCATTTTTGTCGCTTCCTTCTCTATACTAGCAAACGTGGCTATGACATCACGTTGAGTCCTACCAATGATGTCAATATCGTCGGCGTATGCTAGTAGTTGCACCGATTTATATAAAATTGTGCCCCTGGTGTTGGCTCGGGAGTTTTGCACAATCCTCTCAAGAATCAAATTGAAAAAGTCACATGACAGCGCATCGCCATGCCTAAATCCTTGTTTTGGTATCGGATGTGTCGGTGAGGTCGTTTCCGACCCTGATAGTGCAGCGAGAGTTCTCCATCGTCATCTTACACAAACGGACGAGTTTGGGCGGTATACAAAAACTAGACATGGCTCTGTATAGTTCGTCTCTATAAATGCTGTCGTATGCGACTTTGAAATCGATAACAAGGTGGTGGGTATCGATTTGGACTTCTTGGTTTTTTTCCAGGATCTGCCGAAGTGTGAAAATTTGATTCCTGGCCTAAAACCACACTGATAAGGGCCGATCAGGTTGTTGGTGAACGGTTTCAGGCGTTCACATATTACGGCAGATAGGATCTTGCTGGCGATGTTGAGCAGACTTATGCCTCTGTAGTTGGCGCAGTTCAGAGGGTCTCCTTTTTTTGTGGGTCGGGCAAACGATGCTGAGGTTCCATTCTTCAGGCATGCTTTTATCCGACCAGATTTGGCTTATGAGTTGGTTGATGTTACTTACCAAGTCATCTCCGCCAGCTTTCAAAAGCTCAGCGGGAAGGCTGTCATTTCCGGAGGCCTTATTAAGCTTGAGTTAAAATATTGCTATCCTCACTTCACTTAGGTCGGGTGGTTGGCAGCTTCGCTCGTCATCGCCGTTTAACAGTCTGCAGAAGTGGTTCTTCCATATTCTCAGCATCGACTGTGTCCCAACTACGATATTTTCTTGTTCATCTCGACAGGGTTCTGTTCGAGCCTTGTATCCTTGGCTTTGACGTTTTACACTTTGATAAAACTTGCGAACATCGTTCCTGGAGTGGCACCTCTCTATATCCTCGATCGCGCGCTTTTCTTGCTCTTTTTTCTTCTTTCTGAAAAGCCGATGTTCTTCCCTTCTTCTTTGCCTATAGAGCTCAATGGCATCTCTCGTCTTCACCTGCAGCTTAGCCTTGTAGGCCTCGTTCTAGGCTGCGAGCATCTGTCGGCATTCCTCATCAAA
This sequence comes from Rhingia campestris, assembly GCA_932526625.1. Classification (NCBI taxonomy): domain Eukaryota; kingdom Metazoa; phylum Arthropoda; class Insecta; order Diptera; family Syrphidae; genus Rhingia; species Rhingia campestris. The sequence goes on along the minus strand of OW052184.1, from coordinate 55,249,187 downwards.
CCAGGGTTTTCTTGCTGGTGGCCGCGAGAAACCTAGCACAACAGTTGCGGCTGATCTAATGGCTTGTTGGCATCGTTGCCATTGTTCTTCGACATTAGATGCTAACCATAAATATGTTAACCCAGGTTACGTTAAATTTTATAAACTGTTGACGCACTGATGAGGCGTCATGCTCGAATTGAACTGCGTGAGCCTTTAGCCATACCCTTTCTTAAAAAAAAATGAAATGCAATGAAAGGATACTTAGGTGGGGATTTGATGTGGTCATCCTAGTGTTTGAAAGAAATAAAGGGTGCTAATATTAATACGAACATTTCGTCTATATACCATTTTAACCCACGCCCACTTCTTGGGGGCGTTTTTATATAAAAAGCATTTTTATACACTATACCCCATAACATATGCAGGAGAAAACCTTGACTTTTGTCGAACCGTCAAAGTGTTTTATAAGCAGTCTGAAGAATTTGTTGTCACCATGTCATTTTCTCTATTTTATCCACATCATGTTTTAAGCCATGCCCACTTGTTGGGGATATTAGTTTTACAGATAGGATGGGATAGGGTATTCAGCGATCCGCACAGCGGATTGACAGCCTTCTCATATGACTTTGAGGTTAAAATTCTGTTCAAGTGGTCAAATCTGGAGGCCTATTGTCGATTTCGGTTTCTCCATAGGGACACAATCTCTTCCGGTAATTGATTGTATCAAGCGATAAGACATTTACTGTTATAAGGCCTAATAATATATTGCACACGTCGTACATGTACACTCCTTCAACAATGTCATGCATTAAGTCAATGTAAGTGTTTTAACTACATGAAAGCCTTGAAGATCGTTAAAAATACATTTAAATTTTACCCCGTTTTCGATATTGTTTTCATGAGCATGTCTTTTATAATTTTCTGCAGTTCTTAAGCAGTATTCAAATTTCGAATGGTCCTTTTTCATTTCAAACTTTGTTCTGGTGCACATCCTACAAACACAATGTTTAAGAAATATGATACGTGAGTCAATTTCATGAAAAACATAACTGTAAACTTAAGCATGCATTTTTTGTTGTTTCGATGGTATAGAAGTCATTTTAATATATATATACACACGGAGTGTATATATATTGAGTACTTTTTGGGTAAAATAAGCGGAGTTAAATTGATTATATCATGCTTAGAAGGATGACGTTCTTAAATTCAATCTAAATATACTCAAAATTAGACTTCCATTTTTTCTCTGTTATATACTTCGAAATATACCCTCAAACTAATAAAACGCTTGTCAATAAATGTCTCCTAATTGGAAATCGAAACAATCTGCCCGCTCTCAAATTTCGCCCGAGGGGGGGTTCTAACCCCGCATCGAATCAATCTCAATTAAACTCGAAACAACATCAAATGTAATAAAAATTCCAAAATACTCTTTTGAGTGAATACTATCGATTGGTAAGCAAACACACCAGAGGGACCGTTATAGGGACGAACAAAAACGTATCGAAATGAAAAGTCCGTTAGAAAAGGGTCGTTATTATAACGCACACACATCGCCGCTTCGTCAAATAATGGGAAATGCACATCATGTCGAGAAGGGTATGCCTGATGCTGTTTCTCTCTAGATAACCGCTCCGATGGGCTGTCGACAGTGGCACTTTTATTAGGGTTCCTTTCAATCCTCCCGTTGTTGCCTTAATTCAGACGAGTCTCACTTTTTTTATGTGAATGTGTGTGGGATTTAAATTTATAGTTGATACCCATATGTGAAAGGAAAATTTATTTTTATTATTACATAATTGTATCTTGTTATTGGACAATAAAATTCCATTCTGATTTGTGAGATGGCTTCTTTTTGTGGCGACTCTGAAGAGGGAGATTCATTGTGTTGGTGCGATAGAACTGAAAAGAACAAAACGTGGGGTCATTGCATCGCGCTGTAGAGTGTCACTTGGAGTGCATAAAATTGCCTAGTATCCGGCTATGCATATGGGACAGATATAGATCACTTAGAATGCGTTTACTTTAAGCTAATTTGCGCGCTGAGAATGCGTTCTCTCGACAGAGCACAGAAGTACTTGAAGTGGGACATCTTGATAGTTCAATCTAGATGCCAATTGAGTCCGACAGATACAGTGTGGTTTGAAAAGTCAAGATGTAGCTCACAATGGAAAGAGGGATTATAAAGGGTGGTTCAACGAAAACTCACGATGTTAATTGTAAATAAAACAAAAAGTTTTCAGAGAGTTATCTTACTGTTTTTAGTATGATAGGAGAATCTATGGAAATGAAATATCGGCCAAATGCTCGCCACAATGGTCCACATTTTCAATGACTCTGAGACATAATTGAGGTTCAATGTCGTTAATGTGCCGAGTTATCTCATCATTTAGCTCTTGAATTGTTCTTGGCTTTTTGACGTACACTTTTTCTTTTAAATATCCCCAAAGAAAGAAGTCCAACGGTGTTAAATCACATGATCGTGGCGGCCAATTAACATCGCCACGAGGTTAGATTGAATTTCTTGCGCAGAAGAGCCATTGTTTCATTGGCTGTCTGGCAAGTGGCACCATCCTGTTGGAAGTACATATCGTACGGGTCCATATCCTCAATTTCTGGCCACAAGAAGTCCGTTATCATCTCGCGATAGCGAAGACCATTTACGGTAACTGCTTGGCCGACCTCATTTTCGAAGATGAACGGCCCGATGACGCTAGCAGCCTATAAACCGCACTAAACAGTCCCTCTTTGTGGATGCATCGGCTTTTCAACAATCACTCGTGGATTCTCATTTACCCAAATGAGACAATTCTGCTTGTTAACGAATCCACTGAGGTGAAAGTATGCCTCACCGCTTAAGATGATTTTATTGGCACGTCTGTAGGAATCATTGGAATGCATGTCAGCAGTGCATTTTCGGCTCGGAATTTGACATTAAAAATGGTGGCTTCGATAATCTTTTTCATTAATTTTTTAATGACCAATGTGCCATTGCACATGAACCCGTGTTGGGTTCATATTAGGAAGTAAAATAACCGGAGATCCAACTTTCAAATTTAGTAGAAGGTGTGGTGGCATGGTAAGCATATCCAGTGATTTGCTCCCAAAATGGCTCTTTTTGCCTTTCTGTGTACGTACATCAGGGAATATGTGGTCAATGAGAGCATTTTGGGTATCAACGATTGTGCAGAAATCGATGGGCAATTTTCATGGACAGCAACCGATATCTAACAATTGTTTCGAGAATATGTTGCATTCATGCCAGATGATAATTTTGCATTGTTTCAGTACTTTGGCCCTCGACAATTGCTTTTTTATGTTGCACACTTCATTTGGGTTACTTCGAATATTCAGAGGCAGCTGGAATATTGAATGAGCTGTTCTGGCTCTGTCCAATAAAGTTGCTGCAATGCCAGGTGATGCAACTTCCAATGTGATGCTATTATTTGATCGTATTTCGGCGGGAATAAGCGAAATGAGAAATATTTTGCCAGTTCCACCTGATGCATCAAAAAAATTGTTACAACGTAACGTAAACATAATCGTCATCTATTATGAAGATGGCGTCGTAAAATCGTTCATACAAAAGGAATGAGAAAATGAACTGTCTTCATAATTTTTTTTTCAAGGATTTTTCGGTAATTTTCTTGGATATTCTTCTTGTTTGGCCGGAGACCAGTCCGAATTGGTGCGAATCTTCAGGCATTCTTGAGTTATAAGCGTAATAACTAAAGTCACTCTCTTTTAAATATATAAAAGATTAAACGGGTTTGAACGAAGTACCTTTTTTTTTTAAACTACAAACGAAACCTGGTCGATGTTTAGTGTAAAAGCTTTTTTTTTAAATATATTTCTCAGTGGTGCGATGGTTAGTGCGATGTACCGCCGCGCAGAAGGTCTGGGTTCGATTCCCAGCCGTATCAACACCTAAATGATTTTTCACTGGCCCTCCTCTCGTGATGAACTGACAAATCGTCCGAGTAGTATCAATTGTCAAGAATAGCTTATCTCAACTTAGCCGTTCGGAGTCGGCATAAAACAGGAGGTCCCGCCATCGTGCAAGAAGTACACACGCACACATGAATGGTTGTGAGAAAGCTAGGCCCTGGGTACTAACGAGCCTGTTGCGCCAAAAATTTGTTTTTATTTTTGTATATTTCTCAAAAACGCAGATTTGGGCTTTTTATGAAAAGCCTATAACCTGTGTTGAACTCTTTGGTCACAGCATAATGTTGAAATCAATGGCATATGGGAATCATATATCTAATAAAATCTCCCTGTATGACGATTTTAAAAGAAATACTCATTCAATCAATTAATTTCTACTACGAGGACCTGATAACTACTCCCACAGAACAGATCGTCCGCTTCTTCGATGTAAACGATCTAAATCTACATGACTAAATTACAAACTTTATTTTTCAGGTCCACATTTTTGATTCAAAAAGTATAGCTGTAGGCCCAAGTAGACCATACGAGCTTGGCGACTTAACCTTGCTTCAACAGCCTACCTATCTAAAGCTAACATAATCCAGTACTTTCAGCTGAGCTTAAGTGATGAAACTGTTGTGATGTGCAATTGATTAGCTCTTCCATATTTGAAAATTGAAACCAATTCACACATCTGCATTTTTTTCAAAAGCCAATTTAAAAATCAAAATAAATCCATTTTCGATGTGTAATGTATTTTTAACCACACACTGTACAGCGACGTTAAATTTGTAAATCCCTAGATTAGCCACATCAAAAGTTCCACTTGCAGACTTAAGACGATCGAGCCGACTCTGGACACCATCCAATGTACTAGACAACAGAGGATCTCTGTTAATAATTTTCATAAAAAAAAACACAAGATCAGAAAAATGCATCTGATTGTCTGAGATGAGACGAGATATTGCGACAGAAATAACTGCGTCAACTGTTGCAGCCGCCCATTATCAGATCCACTCAATTTGGGGCAATAAACAAATTTTTCATGTTGCCTGGAGATCCTCTTCTCGCATGCTGAAAAAAGAAACGATGCGACTCGAAAGGTTGAAAGATGTTACAAACACCATAATCCCGATCACACTTGATGACATTAGAGGCTTGTCGCCTTAGTCTGACCAGCCCCATTTGTGCTTTTCTTTATGATATCTTAAAGCGGAAAGGGGTAAGTTGATAAGCTGGTTATTTTACATATTTTAGTAGGATTTATAATAAAAAGACTTGAGATAGGTACAACCAACTTTTGATTATTTAAATACTTTAAACAGCTTATCTTCGTCTATGATTTATAAACTTTAAAAAATAGTCACCAAACGCTTAATGGCGTTTGATTGTTAACTATGATTTAAAAAGGGTTTTATATGGAGTCTCTTATGGTCCCCTTTAGGTCTATAGTCGGATGCGCTTACGAAACCGCGGTGGTAGTAGTTGCCGAAACCATTGAGTACGTGACACAACAGAAGATGAGTCATGTCTCATCAGTGTTTAAACTGGCGGACTACTAAACAGAGGCCGTCCTCATTAGTAACCTTACAAAAGTTTTGAATCGGGGTAAAATAGTGGCTGAGCACACAAACGAGTCAAAGCCCACAGGTAGTCATTTTGAACAACAAACTTAACCTTAGAGATCATCTTAAGCAGATGATAATGTAACGTACGCTTAACGTGAAAACCCTAGCCATTACAGCTCTTATTTCAAGGTGGGCCTACCCACAATATCAGAACCATAGAAATGTGTTGGTTAACACCCCAACGTAGGAAATCATGTGGTCTTCGTCCTTGCTAAGGAATAGATGGAACCCATCTAACAGATGGGACTTCACAAATCACCTGCTATTACACCATTCGCCCCATATCGCCGTATTACCAAATTACAGGATACTCAGGTTTCTGCGGCTTCCTCTATCCACGACCTGAGGACGCGTCCATATGAGTGAGAAAGCCAGCCAATTATTAGATGGAATGCATAGGCTAATGATGGTTGGATGTTGTAGAACGAGGGTAGACTCTGGTTGGCTTTAACTTGACAAATCCCAGTAGTTGTAACTGTGCTTATTTTTACCTCCAAGTGGTAACCGTCGGATACTGGGCTCATCCAACCGGATTTGACTTGCTAAACGTAAGTGCGAGTGTTGATAACAAGACGAAAAACAGCAACACTATAAGCAGCCTGCTGAGAATGGTACGGAATACTCGGCCTGCTGTCCCAGACGAACCTAGATGAGGTGCTTCGACATATTCGAACAACAGGCTATTTAGGAATCTCAAGGGTAAGTCAGGCCCTTGAACTTGAACCGAAAGACCAAAGGCTGCGCTCAATCCCTTAGTGGATACTGATGGCCCCGTGTCCTAGGGGTATCTAATAAATTGAAACTGGCCCTCCAGTTTGGGGGTTGTGCTTGGGGTTAACTACCCACCCATGGAAAAAACCATATGTTACGAAGCAACCAATAGCCTCGGAAAGACTGATATTATTGTTGACGACCCTTCAAACGAGAAATGGACAACGACGTTTGTATCTGCACCTGGAATGTGAGAACATGAAACAGGAAAGGTGCAGGCGAATAACTAGCGGCCCTTAGCAGCTACAAAGAAGACATTACTGCCATCCAGGAAATACGATGGGGTGGGGCGGGCAAAAAGAGGATGAAAAACTGTGACATCTACTATGGACCGTGTTATATTGAGCAGAAACAGCGAGCCACTGGAAATAACGGCCTTCCCGCCGAGCTTTATATTGCCGGCGGAGATAAGTTGGTAAAAACCATCCACCAACTTGTAAGCCAAATCCGATCGGATGAAAGTATGGCTCAAGAGTGGAACTTCAGCATCGTTTGCCCGATCCATAAAGAAGAAGACCCTCTGAACTGCGCCAACTACAGAGGCATAAGTCTCCTCAACATCTCCAACAAGATCCTATCTGCCTTAATATGTGAACGCCTTAAACCGTATAACAGCAGCCTTGAAAGTCCACAACTGAACCAATCTTCACACTTCGGCAGATCCTGGAAAAAACCTTAGAAGCCCAAATTGAGACGAATATGTAGACGAAGATTCAACCAAGAACTATACGAGTTGTACAGCGACATGCCCCTAGTGATCTGGGTCTTTACAGATCACCTAGTACGCCGTAGTACCGAATGACAGGATACTCAATTTTCTAAAGATTCCTCTATACGCCGCTCGATGGCGCGCCCAGAAGGTGCCCAACACCGTTTGACCGTTTGTTGTTACAGAGACCGTCATTTCCCCTTAAGAATGCGTTTAGTCTTTGTGTGTAAGCAACATTTAAAGAAAAATTGTCCAAAAAATTCGGTAAAACGTTGATTTAATGTCCATTTTCTAATCATTGAAGGGGTGCTAACAATAGGCTACTTTACCAATTCTCTCAAGTGAGACAAACATAAAACCCCAAAACAGCTTCCCAAGATCCTAAAACTCAAAAGGTGGTTAATTAAAACGGAAAATGTGTTTAATAAAGAAAAAATCGTTTTCCTCTCTATGGATGTTTAAAAGGTTACCATGAGCGTTCTTAATTCTATCAACAACAAACATACCTACGACTTATCCCATGAAACAATAGACTTCGGTTCATCCGATTACAGAACCCGGGAAATTCCAAAATGTATCCAAATCCTCTCACAACACGCAACAGCATAAACAATGAATCTATAAACCAAAATCTGATAAGACTTAACGATGTGTCACTTCATTTGAATCCACAAGGGTGCGAGGATAATACTCTTCCCAAGCAGGAAACTCATAAACAATTTTCCCCGAAAAGACGGTTCGAAAACATTTCATCAACTCTAATTATTATCGTTTCACCCATCAGCCATCATTCAGATGAGTATTTTACAAAACTTATGGCACACCCTCACGCATCTCACGAATGCATAATTCCCTCGTTGAAATCTATTACAATTCACTGCCGCACGTCGGCTTTTTATTTAAATTTCCGAACACTCGCACGACCAAACTTGGTTTCGGGTGCTTTCAAAAACGTTTTTTGTTTTTCAAAAGTACGAGCTACGAACATAAGAAGGGTCCTGTACAGAGTACATGCCCTGCCCGTGAATGGGGTTGTTTGAGTTTAAAACAAAAAAAATATCCACTCTCAAGTGGCAGATGGTGTACTGTGTACTCAGCCGACATCGCCTCAACAGCGTATCGTGTTCATGTCAATCATTTAGAAATCGTAAATTTAATGCTCACACTCACGAGTCACTAAACGCGCAATGCATTCAAATATGCAGCAGACCTCCAGCTCTAGCGATAGCCCTGCCAAGCTAATGAGTTTAGCGTACACTACTGGGTACAGTTCGGGTGTTTACAGTTTTCGAGTGAGTAAATTACATTTCGACGACCTTAACCTAGGGGCATGTAGAAAAAGTCAGAAAGGCGTCTGCTTCGCATAATTGTAATTGAAATTCAAGTAGGTGCTGCGCAAGCAGGGTGTTGTTGTGTGCTCGTATTTTTCTATCTTAAGTGGTGGTGGCATATCCTTTCTCGGATAATGCAGATGACTGTTTATATCTGCATTTTGGGTGAATTTCCATGAAAACTGTTTTATTTCTGGAGTGCTTCCTGTTTTTATTGTTATTGTTTCAAATTTTGTTTCTTGGATTTGGAATGGAAAACGTCCTTTAAAAGGATGTTAGGTTGGTATATATCTACTCTTTTTTTAGGAAGTAAGAGTTTATAATTTTTTTATGTGAATTTACACCGCTTTTGTACGCTTATGTAAACTAGATTTTGGGAATGTTGGGTGAGTTATAGTGACACTTTGATGATATCATCGTTTCCGGGGTGTGTGATATGACAGCTCGATAGTGCGTTTTGTAGACTGGTTAGATGTATTAAGGTATTGGAAAAGTGATTCATAAGCATTCTTATTTTGAAAGGGCTTGTTTATATAAGCATACATATTTTATCTTTAAAATAAAGAATAACCCAGAGCCGGTTGATGCACAAGCGGTTATCAGCAACTGAACTATGGACAGCTCTTCACATTTCCATTACCATTAATGTCGTCTTATCGAAAGAATGTCTTCGTAAATGCCTTTAATTGTTTTACTATGCCAAATTCCCAAAATCTTAAAACTGTTTTCTTGATCTAAAACCTTGGGTGATTTGAAATTATCGGATGTCGGTAGAGTGGTTTTCTCAGAATACTTGGTTCATATCCCGAAATTAAAAAAGTCTGACAAACATCTAGGAGTATAAAACTGTCAGGAGAATCTTCTCAAATTTGCACTTCGAAATCGGAGTTGAAGTGGGAGTCCTATTGTTTGCCAAAAATATAACTTCGCACTCACAATTAAATGCAGAACCTTGAGGCCTTGTACATACATACATACTCCAGTGGCGCTAGACTCCGGAATCATCCCGGTCCTTAGCTAATTGTGTCCAGTTGCACACTCCAAGTTGGTTGAGGTCGGTATCTGGGTGGGAATCGAAGTATTGGTTTCCATTCGTTCTACATGTCCTAGCCATCTTAAACGTCCAATGCGGAGTTTTTTTGACCTAGGGGCATGTCGCTGTACAGCTCGAACAGTTCTTGGTTGAATCTTCGTCTCAATATCCCGTCAACGCAAGCGCGACCGAACATTTTTCGAAGAATTTTTTTTCTCGAATCGACCAAGGATTTCTTCATCCGATTTTAATACAGTCCATGCTTCAGCGACGTAGAGCAGGACTGGGATGATCAGGGTCTTGTATATGATCTCCTTAGTAGTTCGAGTGAGGGCTTTACTACTAAATTGCCTTCTTAGCCCGAAGAAACAGCGGTTGGCAAGAGTAATCATTCGTTTAATTTCTGACGAGATGTTGTTGTCAGAGTTAATAGCGGAGCCGAGTTGGACAAAGTCCCGTACTACCTCAAAGTTATATCTGTCAATCGTGACTTTTTGCCCAACTCGTCAATGTCTTAGTCTTACCCTCATTTACTGCTAAACCCATTTTCGCCGCTTCCTTCTCTATACTAGCAAACGTGGCTATGACATCACGTTGAGTCCGACCAATGATATCAATATCGTCGGCGTATGCTAGTAGTTGCAGCGATTTTTGGAAAATTGTGCCTCTGGTTTTGGCTCGGAAGTTTTGCACAATCCTCTCATGAATAAAATTAAAGAAGTCACACGACAGTGCATCGCCTTGTCTAAATCAGTTGTTGGTATCGGATATGTCGGTGAGGTTGTTTCCGACCCTGATGGATCAGTGAGAATTCTCCATCGTCATCCAGCACAGACTGACTAATTTGGGAGGCATTCCAAAATTAGACATGACTCTGTATATAGTTCGTCTCTATAGATGCAGTTGTATGCGGCTTTGAATAGATAAATAGGTGGCGGGTATCGATTTGGATTTGGATTTTTTCCAGGATCTGCCGAAGTGTGATGATTTGATCAGTTGTGGACTTGCCTGGCCTAAAACCACACTAATAAGGGCCGATCGCGTTGTTGGTAAACGGTTTCAGGCGTTCACATATTACGGAAGATAGGATCTTGTAGGCTATGTTGAGGAGACTTATGACTCTGTAGTTATCACATTTCAGAGGGACTCCTTTGTTGTGGATCGGGCAAACGATGCTGAGGTTCCATTCATTAGGCGTACTTTCATCCGACCAGATTTGGTTATGAGTTGGTGGATGTTACTTACCAAATCATCTCCTCCAAAGGCCTTCATTTCCGGCAGCCTTGTTAAGCATAAGATTAGATGCTACCCCACTTTATTAAGGTCGGGTGGTTGGTAGTTTTCACTGTCGTCGCCAGTATTGAATGGTTCATTCTTCCTGACAGCGGAATGTTGTTCGTCATCGCCGTTTAACAGTCTGCAGAAGTGGTTCTTCCATATCCTCAGCAACGACCGTGTCTCAACTACGATATTTCCTTGGCGTACTGAATATCCGCATTCTTACCTTGGCTGCAACAAGGTAGTGGTCGAGTCGATGCTATAGACCCTCGGAATGTTCGGACATCCAAAATACTGGATGCGTGCCTCTTGTCTATCGCAATGTTATCAATTTGTTGACTTATGTCCCCTTATTGTATTGAGATGAGGAAACCGTATGCTGGCTATAGTAGCATTTCGTTCCGTAGCGAAGTCAATTAGCCTAAGTCCGGTTCCAGACGTGTTGTCGTGTAGGCTATATTTTCCGACAATACTGCTTAAGATGTCTTCTCTTCCTACCTTTGGGTTAAAAACTCCCAACACGATTTTAACATCGTACTTCGGTAGTCGCTCATAGGTTTCCTCCATCGGAGCGTGAGCGCATATAAGGCTTATGTTGGCAAATTTGACCTTGATGCGGATTGTTACAATGCGTTCGCTAATGTCTTATACACATAAGACTTCTTGCCTAGCACTTCTAGCACTTATAACAAATCCGCATCAGAAAAGTCGCTGTAATGTCAGTAATGTCTGCGCTTTGTAGGAATTTAGGGCTTCCGCTAATCGTTCGATGTACTTCTCCTGTTTAATGTTCTCACATTCCAGGAGCAGATACGAACGTCGTAGTCCTTTTTCGTTTAGCAGGGTCTTCAACAGTAAGATCAGTCCTTTCCGAGGCTATTGGTAAGGCTTCGAGGCTTCGTAACATATATTTTTTCCATGGGTGGGTAGTTAACCCAAAGCACAACCCCCATCCTGGAGGGCCAGTTCCAATTTATAAGATATGCGTAGGAAACGGTGTGTCCAGTGTCAGTGTCCATTATTTCGTCGAAGTTCGTCGTTAACTTCAGAGGTCCGTGAAGCTGGCGCAAAAGCTGCACCTGGTAACAATTGAAGGAAATAAAATTAGAAACGATCAATAAAAGTGAAGACTTCCTCACAAATCTCATCCTAAAAATAACACCACACGCCCCTCTCATTCATGCTAAATGGACACCTCGTGCAGCTCAATTAACCTACAAACTGCTAATTACAAAACCTCGCCTCTCCACGAAGACACATGACCATGACGAATCATCATGTCCGTAAACAACCCACGTACTCCACGCACATACGAATATCCTCATTGAAAATTCCTCACGATTCGTGTCCAAGAATTCCTGTCAAAGCCACAATACGCAGTCATTTAGTCATGTAATTTACCTTAAAGTCCTCTTGTGGTGGTTTTTAAATTGTCCTCCCTGTGTGCCCTGTTGCGAAAGGTAATGCACACGACACCGACCGACCGGCACGCTGCGGCCGTGTAATGTGAATGCGAGTGTATCCTTTATTTTCTGCTCTGATAAGCTCCGTCAGGCACGTGAGCAGGAAAGTCACTATCCACTATAAATTTGGGTCATCAATCACGGAAGATGTCATTCGGGACATGATGTACCAACACACGTAGGCAGTTAGTATATGCCCACGAGAGGAGTTAAAGTCCTGGGTGAATGGAAAATTATAAAAACCTATGAACTCCAATGCGTCCAAAGTGTGACCGTGTTGCTGGACCATCACGAGACGTCTTGGTATCCCTATGTAGGTTGAAGTGATAATAATCCTATTTCATTATCCTCATTTTTTTGTTTGGAAATGAAGTATCCTTTCAAAGGGTGTTTTCTTGCTGCAAAACGAACCCTCGTGTATAACAACAGCATGTGTATGGTGACTGTACCGTTTCATGAAACACATGTCCCGCATAATGCCAATGTCCTGTGTGAGTCGATGGATCTATAATTGCTTTAGAATCCTGTGGCTTGCACCTCAATTCCCTTTCACAGGACTACCAATATGGGATGTCTATCTCCCTGACTGTATATGCTCACGCTGCGACATTGATGCTTAGACGGATATGCTCAACCAGCTCTGTCTCTGTGTTCCCCTGCTCATGGAGTTTGTATGCGAGGTGAGCGCAATAATATGTGTATATTTCCGAGGATACACAAACGGAATAAGGATAATAAATGTTATTTTCCGTGTGCCGATGCCATATAGACTTTTATAGAGTTCTTAGCGGGAAGATTTAGATAGAGCACTGAGGGTCGTATTGACGACGACACGCTGCACAGGGGATTTGGAAAAATGAACACGCACACACCCTGTTTGAAGGGTGCGCTGAAGCTCCTCACAGCTGTACACAGGCTCGAGCCAACCCGAATTCAAGTGCTACGCAGGAATTTCATTATTTTTCGAACATTTTCTAATTTTCCTTTGAGAGTCCTTTGGGTGTGTTCGCTATGTGGGTCAGGCGTATGAGGGATAATACCGTAAAATGTGTGTTTGATTGGGAGCAAACGAGCTGTTTGTGGTCTGGTCTTCCCGGGTTGGTCGCCAGGTTGAAAAGGGGACTTGTTCGTCTCTGCCAAAATGAATTATTAGCTTTTATTAGCCGAAGAAGGAAGGGATGAATTTCATGTTGTGTTTGTGTGACGGCGTATGGTCATGGGCTGGGATAATGGCTTGGAATCTTTGGATGCGGGTATAGATAGGTAAATGGTGGGCTCGTTGAAATTGAAAATTTGTCTTTAATTACTTGGTGGTGGTTTATTGGGGTGGCAATTGGAAAAGTTTGTTTGACTAAGTGGTTGCGGAAATTAATTTCTCTTTTGAAATTGAACAGGAGGAAGCGATGGGCCTTTTAGTGGTTTCTGGAGCGATATCAGGGTAAGTTATGATGTGGGAAGGTCGCCTTAAAATATGAATGAGCATTTTATTGCGTGGTTTCGAAAGAAGAACGAAAGTCGTGCTGATTTAAGGCAGCTAAGGTCTTGGGGTAGGACCACACATTTTAAGAGGATTTACAACTCAAAAAGATGTTCTACTACAGCTTGGAACAGTGTTTCATTTTTGCATTCAGTGTCGCATTCTTGCGTCAAAACTGCCTGGAAACCTCTTGTAAGTTAAGCGACTATTTTATATCTTCCATGAAGATCTATACGAATTAAACCTCGTCAAAAACCAAGCATTCGTCGCCAGTGGAAGACGAGTGTTAGCTGATAAACCTCTCATGCAGAGTGTGAAGGTTATGACCAATGGCATCCGAAAAGGCATTGTCGATACCCGATAACTAGGGCGCTTGGTAGTGTTTCAGTTTCTTGTAAGGACCAAGCCATCAAACTTCTTGGACGACTATGATGCCTGTTTTGTCAGCCTTAGTCCTATACGAATTGTAAAAAAAATACTAAAGAGGGACCGGAAATGGCATATAGCCTAACACAACAATTTACAGAACTGAGGACATCTGCGTTCGAAGCTTCTATGCTAAGAAGAAAGCCTAGCACGTGCGGTTCACTGGTGAAACGATGATATCAAAGCCCTTCGATCAATTTGTCTGAGTACCAGGTGAAAAGTGGAAAGCTCTATTGGCAACCGAAGTTCAATCAGAATCGCGAAACCTTCAAAAACGCCAGGAAATCTTTGAAAATGGGCATACAAAACAGTAAAAGCACCAGCTGTTATTTTAATAACTTTTCTCAGGAGAGAAAGAATCTATAACGCTCCAGAAGCACCCTGATGAAAAAGACATAAATCCACTCGGAACTGCATATAGGATTGGTATGCCGAAAGTGAAGGGCCATAGATCACCTCAGCTTACGTGTCCAGGCATTCTATAAAGAACATCGTAACGACACTCTTCCCGCAACGGCCACCGACATAATTTCAAGTTGTAATTGAAACTTCCAACAAAGATTATCAACAAGTTACACAAGAGGATCTACTGTCGACGTGTAAAACGTGCAAAAAGACAACGGATCCAGATGGAATCCCATACAGAGCACTAAAAACGGCAATTAACTCTAGACCTGACATTCTCATGAAATTAATACAGAGCTTTCTAAAGGAAGGGACATTCAGATTAGTGCTTCTTTGTCCTACCGTCCCATTTGCCTTATGGACAAAAAGGACAAAATAGCAGAAAAGCCCATCTATAATAGACTAAGAGCAATAGCTGAAGAGAGGCACGCTTTATCAAACTACCGTACCACTTTAGATTTCGAAAAACTCGTTCCACAGGAGATTTGGAACAAAGGAGTAAAAAAATGCCTTTAATTCCGCAAACTGATCCTACACCATGATCATGATCTCTTAAGTCAAAACGAACGTTCCCAGCTTCATTGTAAGGATACTCTATAAGTACTTCAGAAACAACTGCACAGAGTACTACAACGTGTCATGCAAGTACGCGTGGGAGATCAAACAATTCGATCGACAACAGAAACTCAAAGGCCCACCTATACTTTTTTTTTGGAAAGAAAGCGGCGAACCTTCAGTCAACGCTTGCAAGTATTCTGTCAGTGGACCGTAGAGGCAGACGCGCAGATTACTTTTGTTTAGGGATAAAGTGCATAGACTTAATGCTTTGAGAACTATTTCCGCTTTTAGATCCGTTTCAGAGAAAGGGGCGCTGATATTAGCCGGAATAATGCCCTCTGAAAGGCTAACCTAACGGCAGTCCCGCGGGGAGAGTGGTAGACAATTGTACGGATGTGTTTTAGTTAGGCGCATTCCTGAGTTGATTAGTCCGGAATGAATGCAGCATGTTAAAAGAACGAGCTATTAGCATCATTAATGATCTCACATCCTACTACGATATTCGCCTCAATGGCTCAAGGAGCGCCCTGAGAAGATGCGCGCAGATATTTTTATTGGTCTTAGGGAAGACAAAAAAACCGTGGATATATTGAAGATGCAAACAATTATCGTTAAAAAACGTCTGCCTTCTTGGATTTAACATCATTCTACCATCGACATAAACCCTACACATGACTATCGTCATTCCATTCAAGTCGAGTACTTTACAAGACGACTACTTTAGACCTTTTAGACGTTCGTTTATATGCAATTATTTCCCAGCCTTTTATAAAATCACTGTCAGCGTCCAGTCCACACCTAGTTTCCCCTTGTAATTGCAATGACCCCAAGTGGCATTCTTTACACCAACTCTCTCTCTCTCCTCTCTCTCTCTGCCTCTTGGGGTATCATAATAACTTTATTTAGGACTTGGCAATTTACAATTCACTCGAAAATGATTAATTGCCATTCAGGCCGAGTGAGCGTTTTCATTTAATTTGCAGACAACTTCACTCTCTACGGACATAACGGGCCACAACAAACACAATTTTTGTATTTCTACGTACAGTCGAGTACACCCAAGTACAGCAAGCATTTCAGACTCAGTGTCCTTGGCCATTTGCCTGATTGTCCCAGAGGAATGATACTCAAACCCTCGGAGCCTGTGATATTCCAATAGCATCCAGCACTACAGCAGCCGAACACACATCTCATTCCACTCGTCGGATACAACTCATGCACAATGTGCCCATTGTTCGTAACGATGAAAGTAAAATTGCATTCGTTGCGGTACTTCAACCCCCCGAGCACGGTTCGAGTTGACATTATCTGGGGGAAAGAGGATGTAAACAAAAACCTTTGGCCTTTTTCGTTTTCACGAATAAGGACTACATCGGAGTGAGGTTATGGTGCTTTTGTGTTTACTTAAACACCCTCGCAGTAGCTTTTCAGCTGGTTCATTGACAATTCCACTGAAACCATGCGAATTGAAACTTATTCCGCAATAAATTGGTTTTTATGGACGTATCGATGACTCACACACGCATTCGGGGATGAACATTGATGAGCATGACCGACGGACATACCCTTCTATGCAGGGTTGGCCTTCTATTGGTTTAAATCATGTTGTTTTTGTAGTCCATCTGGGGATTGTTGTTTGGATTACTTTCGTTTGTTTTCGGGGGTTAGTAGAGCTTTAGGGGGATGAGTGAGTAACACGTGTCGGTTATGGGTGATTGAAGAGGTTCTATATGAAGTTGAATTCCGTAATGTCTAGGGGGCGGGTAAGCAAATTAGCTGATCAGGATGTTGTTACTAAGGTCATTGTTAGATGTACCAGATTGGAATTTGATTTTTGTGAGTTTTGCGCCAACCTACCACACGTGTTGAACCATCTTGAGGTTTACATTTTGTTTTAAAAGTGTCAACATCCTATATTGCCGCTTTAAGATGGGCTACCCGAAATCTTATTGCAAAATAACTCCTACTGTAGTTGCTCAGTACGACAGAAAATACGTTTACCAATCGCCAGACCACCAAGTCATTGTAGGACTGGTATCCCTTAACCACATCACCAGCATCAAATATCAATGAACAATGGCAACGATGTCAAAAGACATAAGATCACCTGAAACTGATGTGCTAGGTTCCTAACGTCCAAGCAGGAAGAAACTCCTGGTTTGATAAAGAATTCCGGCAGCTGGTAAAAGCCAAAAATGAGGCATACAAGGCAAAACTGCAGATGAAGACGAGAGCTGCCGTTGAGCTCTATAAACAAAGATGGAGGTAAGCCCATTGCCTCTTCAGAAAGAAAAAAAAGGGACCACTGTCGAAGATAAAGAGAGGTGTCCCTACAAAAATTATGTTCGCATGTTTTACCAAAGTGTAAAATGTCAAACCCAGGTATAAAAGACCCGAACAGAATCCTATCGAGATGAGCAAAGAAAGATCGTAGTTGAGAACAAGACGGAGATGGTGCGCAGTCTTCCGCTGCTATGCAGAATGAGCTTTTCAAAATTGGCGTTGGCAGTGAAAAACGGTGCCGTGAAATAACGCCGAACATTTTTTGTTAAATAAAGCCAAATTCAGAGCGATGGGGGTTAGATTTTGCACGGGGGGTTGTTTTTAATGCATCCAACCTCACACGCAACCCAAATCCAACAGTGAGCCCAAGCAGGGGGTTGCTGGAAGGCACATTGACCCCCCCCCCCCCAAACGTATTTAAAGTTTCCAAACACCCAAACTCGCACTCGGCTGTATGCAAAGTATGAACCCCTCTGCTTGGGCTCAGTGTTGGATTTGGGATAAGGCCGACTCGGCTTTATAACACTCTAGAAAAATGAAATAAGGTTAGATTAGAGTGGGTTCCAGCGAGTTCGCCAGCACACTTAGACCATTTTTAGTCCATTGTGGTACAACGTGGATCCTGTCCATTTTCCTTGATATCTGTGAGAAAACCATTATGAGCGTTTAATGAAACGGAGGAGGCTTTTCGCCTTCATTTTTGTCAAATCACTGAGATTTTGAAAATAGTTAGCTCCAAGATGGAGCTTTCTTGTGTTTGATAGGGCCGGGCAGTTACAAAGGTGATGAAGTATTGTTTCTTTTTTCTCTTCGTCCATGCAGCTCATAGAGAAGACGTTTGAGTAGAGGCCTAGCCTTTCTGCGTGCCTGCCTATTGAACAGTTTCCAGTGATGACACCTATGATGGCGGTAATGTATGATCTATCTAGCGAAATCAGTCCCAATGATCTTCTCAAATCTAGCTTTGGCCAAATTTGTTTGGTTATGTTGTGCTAGTAAGCTTTTGCGTGAAGCGATAGGAATACCTAGTGTACCCGTGGCAGGAACAACTGTTAATTTAGTCCAATGTCTGGCGAGTTCATGAGCCTTACAGTTCCCTGGAATGTCACTATGCCCAGGCACCCAGCATAGGTATATGTTAAAATGCTCTGACATCTCCTGCAGAGATGATCCGCAATCTAGGGTTGTCTTTGAATTTGTTGACACTGATTCCAAAGAATTGATCGCCACTTGGCTGTCCGAGAAAATGCTAATATCCTTGGCAGATATTACATTCTCTTTCAGCCAGGATAAGACTTCTTTGATCGCCATGCGTTCCGCTCGGAACACGCTGCAAGGATCAGGAAGACGGAAAGATAAGCTGAGATTTAGCCTGATTTAGCCACTTCGTCATTTGTTATGGAGCCATTGGTGTAAAAATGGGTCGAGTCATTTAGCACCGATTCGTTACCCTCCCATGACCATCTGTCTAGGATTGTGACCCGGAAACTCTTATAAAAGTTTAACCTGGTAAGGGTGTAATCGGTGTTTTCAGGAATCTTTTCATGTTCGTTTAGAATTCCAAATTTACCACTGTTGAATGGCTTTAAGACGTATGACTGAGTTAGCTGCCGTTTTCTTGATGGAAATACCTAGGGATAGTAGGTGAAAAAAGAATGTCTAGTGCTGCTGAAAGTATTTTACGGGATGCAACACCGATACACAGACACGCAGTTCTTCGCACCATGGCTGTTTAAAGCTATCTCTTGCGCTGTCCACCATACTACTACTGCATAAAGAAATATCAGTTGTATAACCGAGATATAGAGCCAATGCGTGATACCAGGGCTCATTCCCCTTTTCATGCCTGTGGCTTTCTTGCAGGAATAAAATTCGACTTTCGATTTCTTTACTCTTTCTGTTATGTTCAGCATCCCGTCCAATATAAGTCCCAGGTATTTTGCTGTGTGTCTTCTCAAACAAAGCAAAATAGTTCGATTCCGTTTAGTGACGGGGAGAATTTTATATTTACTAGAGAACAGTTCAGTCTTGTGGGGGTTAACACCCAGTCCACAACTGACTGTCCTTTTGGAAAGTTTGTGTATCCGTGGCATCCCTCTGCTTCCAGGATGAGTAAAAGCTCGTCCTGTCCCCTCTTCTCTGGAACTTAGTGGTAAGTTCCAGAGAAGAGGGTACAGGACTCCACGTTGCGGGTTCCCTCTACTGATATGTCTTCTGGTCGTAGCACAAACCAGTTTTGTGTTGATAATTCGGCTATTTAATAGCAAATTAATCAAAATTCCAAGAAAGTGATCGACTTTCAGACAAGCTAGCGCCTTAATGATCACTCCCGAATTAACGTTGTTAAAAGCAACTTCAGTGCCCAGGAAAGCAACCATAGTATACTCTTTGCAGCATAGCAGCATAGTGTGTAGGGCTGTTTCTACAGTATTGCCCTCGCAGTACGCATGTTGGGAAGCAGATAGCTGATTTACATCAATGTTGCTGCGGAAATGAATACTTACTTACTTACTTAAGTGGCGCTACAGTCCGGAATGAACCTGGGCCTCAACCAACATGCCTCTCCAATTAGCCCGGTCCTTAGCTAACTGCCTCCAGTTGCGCACTCCAAGTTGGTTGAGGTCGGTTTCCACTTGTGCGCGCCACTTAAGGCGAGGTCTTCCTCTACTGCGTCCGACGTCTGGCTGGGAATCGAAGACTCTGCGAGCCGGAGTATTGGTGTCCATTCGTTCTACATGTCCTAGCCATCTTAAACGTCCAATGCGGAGTTTTTTGACCAGGGGCATGTCGCTGTACAGCTCGTATAGTTCTTGGTTGAATCTTCGTCTCCATAGCCCGTCAACGCAAACGGGACCGAAGATTTTTCGAAGAATTTTCCTCTCGAATCTACCAAGGATTTCTTCATCCGCTTTTGATACGGTCCATGCTTCAGCGCCGTAGAGCAGGACTGGGATGATCAGGGTCTTATATAGGGTCTCCTTAGTAGTTCGAGTGAGGGCTTTACTACTAAATTGCCTTCTTAGCCCGAAGAAACAGCGGTTGGCAAGAGTAATTCTTCGTTTAATTTCTGACGAGATGTTGTTGTCAGAGCTAATAGCGGAGCCGAGGTAGACAAAGTCCCGTACTACCTCAAAGTTATATCTGTCAATGGTGACGTTCTGTCCAAATTCGTCGATGTTGTGAGTCCTTTCGTGATGACAGCATATACTTAGTCTTACCCTCATTTACTGCTAAACCCATTTTCGCCGCTTCCTTCTCTATACTAGCAAACGTGGCTATGACATCACGTTGAGTCCTACCAATGATGTCAATATCGTCAGCGTATGCTAGTAGTTGCACCGACTTTTGGAAAATTGTGCCTCTGGTGTTGGCTTTGGAGTTTTGCACAATTCTCTCAAGAATCAGATTAAAGAAGTCACATGACAGCGCATCGCCTTGC
The DNA here is from genome assembly GCA_932526625.1 of Rhingia campestris. Classification (NCBI taxonomy): domain Eukaryota; kingdom Metazoa; phylum Arthropoda; class Insecta; order Diptera; family Syrphidae; genus Rhingia; species Rhingia campestris. The sequence continues at coordinate 55,228,474 of OW052184.1, read as the reverse complement.
CTAAATCCTTTTTTGGTATCGAATGTGTCGGTGAGGTCGTTTCCGACCCTGATGGAGCAGCGAGAATTCTCTATCGTCATCCTACACAAACGGACGAGTTTGGGCGGTATACCAAAACTAGACATGGCTCTGTACAGTTCGTCTCTATAAATGCTGTCATATGCGGCTTTGAAATCGATGAATAGGTGGTGGGTATCGATTTGGACTTCTTGAGTTTTTTCCAGGATCTGCCGAAGTGTGAAAATTTGATCGGTTGTGGACTTTCCTGGCCTAAAACCACACTGATAAGGGCCAATCAGGTTGTTGGTAAACGGTTTCAGGCGTTCACATATTACGGCAGATAGGATCTTGTAGGCGATGTTGAGGAGACTTATGCCTCTGTAGTTGGCGCAGTTCAGAGGGTCTCCTTTTTTGTGGATCGGGCAAACGATGCTGAGGTTCCATTCTTCAGGCATATTTTCATCCGACCAGATTTGGCTTATGAGTTGGTGGATGTTACTTACCAAGTCATCTCCGCCGGCCTTATAGAGCTCAGCGGGAAGGCCGTCATTTCCGGCAGCCTTATTAAGCTTGAGTTTAGATATTGCTATCCTCACTTCACTCAGGTCGGGTGGTTGGCAGTTTTCGCTGTCGTTGCCAATATTGAATGGTTCGTTCTGCCTGACAGCGGAATGTTGTTCGTCATCGCCGTTTAACAGTCTGCAGAAGTGGTTCTTCCATATCCTCAGCATCGACTGTGTCTCAACTACAATATTTCCTTGTTCATCTCGACAGGATTCTGTTCGAGCCTTGTATCCTTGGCTTTGACGTTTTACACTTTGGTAAAACTTGCGAACATCGTTCCTGGAGTGGCACCTCTCTATATCCTCGATCGCGCGCTTTTCTTGCTCTTTTTTCTTCTTGCTGAAAAGCCGATGTTCTTCCCTTCTTCTTTGCCTATAGAGCTCAATGGCAGCTCTCGTCTTCACCTGCAGCTTAGCCTTGTAGGCCTCGTTCTTGGCTGCGAGCATCTGTCGGCATTCCTCATCAAACCAGGGGTTTCTTGCTGGTGGGCGTGAGAAACCTAGCACATCAGTTGCGGCTGATCTAATGGCCTGTTGGCATCGTTGCCATTGCTCTTCGACATTCGATGCTGGTGGTATGGTGTTGATCGAGAGGTTAAGGGATACGCGTTGTGCGAAGGTCTTGGCGGTCTCTTGCGATTGCAGTCTTCCGACATTAAATTTTTTCACAGTATTTCTGGATTGTTGTGGCGTGGTGGATATCCGCATTCTTACCTTGGCTGCTACAAGGTAGTGATCCGAGTCGATGTTAGCTCCTCGGAATGTTCGGACATCCAAAATACTGGATGCGTGCCTCTTATCTATCGCAATGTGATCAATTTGGTTGACCGTTCGTTGATCTGGAGACCGCCATGTCCCCTTATGGATATCGAGGTGAGGAAACCGTGTGCTGGCTATAGTGGCATTTCGTTCCGTAGCGAAATCAATTAGCCTAAGTCCGTTACCAGACGTGTTGTCGTGTAGGCTATGTTTTCCGACAATATTTCTAAAGATGTCTTCTCTTCCTACCTTTGCGTTAAAATCTCCCAGCACGATTTTAACATCGTACTTCGGTAGTCGCTCATAGGTTTTGTCGAGGAGCTCGTAGAAGCAATCCTTAGCTATATCATCTTTTTCTTCCGTCGGAGCGTGAGCGCATATAAGGCTTATGTTGGCGAATTTGGCCTTGATGCGGATTGTTACTATGCGTTCGCTAATGTCTTGGAAACATAAGACTTCTTGCCTAAGTCTGGCACTTATAACAAATCCGCATCCGAATAGTCGCTGTTTCTGCTCACTATAACACGGTCCGTAGTATATGTCACAGTTTTTCATCCTCTTTTTGCCCGGCCCATCCCATCGTATTTCCTGGATGGCAGTAATGTCTGCTTTGTAGCAGTTTAGGGCTTCCGCTAGTTGTTCGCCTGCACCTCTCCTGTTTAATGTTCTCACATTCCAGGTGCAGATACGAACGTCGTTGTCCTTTTTTCGTTTAGCAGGGTCGTCAACAATAAAATCAGTCCTTTCCGAGGCTATTGGTTGCTTCGTAACCATGTTTTTTTCTGTGGGTGGGTAGTTAACCCAAAGCACAACCCCCAACCTGGAGGGCCAGTTCCAATTTATTAGATACCCCTAGGACACGGGGCCATCAGTATCTACTACGGGATTGAGCGCTGCCGTTGGCCTTTCGGTTCATCCGCCACCATCTCTGTTCAAGGGGCCTGACTAACCCTTGAAATTCCTAGACAACCTGTTGTCCGAATATGTCAGAGCAGCTCATCTAGGTTCGCCTGGGACAGCAGGCCGGGTATTCATCCGTGCCATTCTCACCAGGGTGTTTATAGTGTTGCTGTTTTTCGTCGTGTTATCAACACTCGCGCTTATCGTTTAGCAAGTCAAATCCGGTTGGATGAGACCAGTATCCGATGGTTACCACTTGGAGGTAAAGATAAGCACATTTGATGTGTAGTCAATGCGGAAATGAATATCAATGAATATTTCCAGGGTTTTCAGAAAGAATGATGATGAGCTAATCGGTCCCAGGTCTTTCAAATTGACGTGAGAATTTTTATAAGTTGTAAGTTGCCGGTCAATGGATTGGTTCTATTGATGCCGTCTTGGAAAGCTTCCTGTGAGCTGTTAGACTTCCTCAGTTCCTTTTTGTATATTGATAGGGTGTCTTTGTAGGAGATCCAGTTGGAAGATTCGTTTAAGCTTTTAGCTTTATTGAATAGTTTTCTATGTGCCTAAAAGGTAAAACATCTTAAGTCGACTTAAGTCGTTTTACCTGTTTTAAGGTTTTTAAATTGCATTCCCCTTTAAGCTAATCCAGGTTTCACCAATTTAAAAAAAAGGGGGAAGTTATAACTATTTATAAAATAGCTTAAGTCATCGATGTAGTTCCCTACATGAGGTAAAACAGCTTATGTTTATTTCAGAAGGTAAAGCGGCTTGTGCACCAATATTTTTTAGGACTATTTGAAAAAAAAAATGCGAAAACTGTTGCAGTAAAACATCTTATGCCTGCATTAATTCCCTAACAGACAAAAAATATACAAATTTTTGGCGCAACAGGCTCGTTAGTATCCAGGGCCTAGCATTCTCACAACCGTATTCATGTGTGCGTATGTACTTCTTGCATGATTGCGGGACCTCCTGTTTTATGTCGAATCCGAGGTAAGCGATTCTTGCCAGTTGATTTGTCAGATCATCACGAGAGGAGGACCGGTGAATAATCATTTTGGCGTTGCTAAGGTTGGTAATCGAACCCAGACCTTCTGCGTAGCAATTCATCGCATTAACCATCCCGCCACTGAGCCCCCTAACTGACGGGACGGTACAAGTTGATTTCCCAAATCGACATAAGTTTTCTAAACAGTTAACTAACGGAGTATCCGGATACCCGGCAACCTCCGGATTCCCCTGCCTTGCCTATAGAGTGCGGATCTATGTGTAGGTGTACCGACTATCTCCGCATCTCTTGGGAACTATAATGAATAAAAAAAAATACACCTAACAAAAAAATAGACAACAAAAAACGGGAGGTTGGTCCTCCAAAAAAAAACCTTTTCCAGCACCTCGGGAATGACACCTGGAAGCACTGTCGCAGTCAAGGCAAAAATGAATTTGGGAAAACCTGGTCTGAGCCTAGCAGGCAACTGTGGAAAGGAAGTAACCCCAAAAGCTGCTGAGTGCACTTCTGCTCCGAGGGAGACGGTGAATACATTGGTTCTAAAACCTGGTCCGAACCCAAACTTTAGACAGGCGTTGCAAGGGGACTCTCTTTCGCAATCAACCCAAACCTTAAAATTCCAACCGTCTCTTCGGCTTCGAGCACACACTGCGTTGAGACCCCGCACCTACCGAGAATGGTTCACCCACTTATCCGACGCACCCCTGGTCCAGCATACTGGTTTCCTCTCCCCAGCAGAAATACCGCCGCTAACGTAAAGACTCTTGGAAAACCTAGTCCAAACGTAGTGGAAGGGTGTGCCAGGGAAGGTGTAACCTCTATGGCTGTAAACGCATCCGAGTCATAGGGGAAGACATTGGAAGACTACTTCTTCGATAATCTAGGTGATCTGGCTGAATGGTTCAATTAGGCGTACGAATATAGGGTAGTCGAAGGATCCACTGTACCACAACGGACCTTTTTGGTTTAAGTGTGCACGCCCACCGCATGTAGGCGCTTCAACCTTACCTAACCTAGTTGTTGAATTGGAAAGACATCTTATCTGTGATTTAGGATTAAAAATGTACTCATATTTAATTTGATAAAACGATTTAAGTCAAAACAGCCTAAATTTGTTACTTAATCTATTACAAATCATTATTTTTATTATATTTTAAAATAAAGTTGCTATATTTCCCCGAATGAATTGTCTGTTTCCGATCGCTAATTTTTTTTCAAAGCACCATTTAAAATTACTTTCCTGAAAAGTGTACAAAATTGAAATAAGATGTTTGACCTTATAGGCACAGATGTAGTCGCCGCATGTTTTTATTTTAACGCTTGATATTTGTCGTTTTGGTGTTGGTAAATTTGTTTTTTTTTTTTTGTAAATAAAACTTCAGTCCAACCTCTTTTTGTATTATGAGGATGTGGGGTATTATATATTTTGTAAACTATATTCAAAATTTAGCTTTACATTTGTTTTTCTCAAGCCCAATGTTTGTTTTTGATTGGATAGTGGATAAAATTCACCCAGAAAAATCCTATAGTGAAAATTTAAAAATACCATCGAAATTCATCAAATAAAATTCAGATTGATATCAAGACAATTATTATGACTGTATGTCATTAAACCCAAAACCAAATTATATACAATTTAACCCCATCGAATATCCCTTCTCAATGAGCACTACTATTCCCAATGCTGTCAAACTCACAAAATACCCACCACAAAATTCACCACAGCAAAAGGCAAAACAAAATCAAATATCCCATTCCATTTTCGTCGCATTCCCGCGTTTCCTAATCCGCACAAGGGAAATTATCGCCAACAAAAAATTTCCCCTCACAAATTTCCAATCGAATTCCAGTCCAGCGAGGTCGAATGGGATTTTCTGTCGTAGTAATGGCTGACACGAGCGCAGTGAAAGACGCAGCGTTAGAGCAGTCGTCCTAGTATCGCGGAATACAGTTTTCTTTGCAAAGTCTATTCTTTATTTTGTGCACTCTCCTAATTGTGTTTTGTTTCAATAACAAAATAACCGATCAATCATCTATCGAAAAATCAAAACAAAAGTGACCAAACTCAAGTGGATAAGTTTTATATCGACGAAAATAAGAAAACATCGTCTCAACCAAAAAAAAAAAAAAAAAATAGTGAAAATATATTTCTTTCCCACTCGTTTCTCTTTTTATTAATTTACAAAAAATAATTCTTCAATATTGTACAATAATTTTCTCCCAAAATCTTTCTCCGCATCCCGTTCGTTGATCTGTGCGTTATTTTCTGTTTGTCTATCGAAAAAAAGTGAAAAATTCTACCAAGAAAAGTGAACAAAATTAAATCCAACAAAAAAATTGTTTTTGTGATCGAAAAAAGTGTATTTTGTGCCAAGTAACACACGAATAGTAGAAAGTTCAAAAAGAAAAAGAGCAATAAAACAAGTGAAACAAATATTTTGTTTTAAAGAAAAAGCAAAAAAAAATAAATATTTCCTTCAAGTGATTTCCCAACTGTGTACCGAACAAGGATATAACAATAAATTCCCTGGATACGATACGAGTAGTCACACACATATACACGGTTCGTCGAGAAAAGGAAAAAGGAGTGGCGCTTGGATTTTTTCGCCTCCCACTCTTTACACATCGGTCGGGCGCATTGTTTAATATTTGTTTGCTGTGGTGTCTTCCTTTGGATGGATTTAATTCGATTTATAAATTAAGGTGAGTCCCCAGAGCATTGCAAATACAATGCACTTGTATTTGTAGTTCGTGTCTATGGAACAGAGATTGACAGGCATTTTTGTTCTTTCTTCGTAAAAGGACTTTGCCTTCGTTTTTTTTTTTGTTGGTGTCTGTTTTGGAATGGGATAGGAAAAGGGCGCTACCTCAATCTCGTTTTTTTGCCTTTGCTTTGCTTTTTCCATTGTTGGTGTCTGTCAAAAAATATCCCTCTCTCGACTTTCCAAACGATTTTCCAGTGAAACTGAGCGCAATCAGTGTTGCCGAGGAAGGATTTGTGTTTGTTTATTTTTGCGGATTTTATCGGTGTTTTGGTTTCAGGTGCGAGAGAATTTGGCAGATGGATGTATGCAGGAGATCTATATTTTGTATGATGGATGTGAAATTCGTAGCTCTTAGATAAATCGGTATTCATTTTGTTTTTAAACATTACAAATTTTGGAAATAAAAAAAAAGTAAAATCTTTCCTTTTGGCAAAGTGCACCTTCGCAAACACAAATGGAGAAGATAGGTTTAAGACTTTTTATAGGCCGTGCTTGTTATTTTCATTTAAGGTATATAGTTTCATAAAAATTCTTTTACCTGGTTAAAGCCGCATTATAAAGTTTTTTTTTAGAAAATGTGTGCAATGAACAAAATGAAAAATATTCAATATATATAAAGCCTCTTAATATAGTCCATCGTTTTTTAATAGAAGTCACTTTGAATAACGTATTTGTAGAACTAACCGTTGATTAACTGTCTGAAATCTACCAGAAGACGCTTGAATAGTTTAGTGCATTCGCCCAAGTTTGTAAAATAAACGCTGTTGCCATTCATAAACATTTGCCTGTTGCAGTTTGTGAAAGTCCGTTTGCACTCATTGCACAATTATTGAATTATGCTTGGAATATATGGGCTTCATCTGAAAAGTGCATCACTCTAGTGTCTATAGATTTCGTTATGACTGACTATCTATTCAGTCCTATGCCTTAAGTCTGGATTAAATGACAAAATAGTAAAATGGTATCAGTCATAATCACAGGGCCGAGGTCGAAAAAATCCCTTACTACTTTAATGTTCTGTCTGACAATTGTGACGTTCTGCCTTATTCATCGATGTTGTGTGTCCTTTCATGGCTGTGATATCACATTTAGTCCAACCAATGATGTCAACGATTTATGGAAGGTTGTGCATCTGGTTTTGATTCGAAAGTTTTGTACAATCCTCTAATGAATGATGTTAAAGAATTCACACCACAATGCCACCTTGTCTAAATCCTTGTTGGTATAGAATTTTTTGGTGAGGTCATTGCCAACCCTTATGGATCAGTGAGAATTATCTTTCTTTAATATGCACAGACGGACGAATTGGGACAAAATATCAAAATTAGACATGATTGTGTTCGTCTCTATAAAATCTCTTAGAAATCGATGAATAGGTGGTGGATATCGATTTGGAATTCTTGTTTTTTTTTCAGGATCTGTGTGAAGTTTTGATCAGTTGTGGACTTTCTTGGCCCAATAGCACACTTAGAAGAGCCGATCAATTCGTTTCAAACGGTTTCAGGCGTTGCAATTTAACGACAGATAGGATTTTGTAGGCTATGTTGAGGAGTCTTATGCCTCTGTAGTTGACGCAGTTCTAAAGGTCTCCTTTTCTGTTGATCGGGCAAACTATGCCAATTTGTTAATTATAAGATGTTACTTTCTAGATCGTCTCTACCGGCTTTATATATCTCGACAGAAAGGCCGTTATTCCCAGCATTGTTGTTGAGCTTAAGTTTAGATATTGCTTACTTCAATTCGTTTAGGTCGGGTGGCTTATAGTTTTCGCTGTAGTCAGAAATATTGAATGGTTCATTCTACCTGACAGCGAATGATTATTCGTTTTTGCAGTTTAACAGCTTGAAGAAGTTGTTTTATTGATATAATGTTTAAAATTTGTTTTAAAGAAGACTAAGAAGTCTACGTGCTTTGGTGGTAATCATTGTACTCTTGTGTCCATTTTGGGATCAACTCAACATTTTCTTTTCTCTTGTTCAGAAAATCATAAATGCACCAAAAAATATGTTATGTGTGCTTATTTCTGACATTTGACAGAGTTAGACAGACGTCAAAAATACATTCAGCCATATTAAAATGTTTGTCTTGAGTTTTCCATTGAGAAAAGGTTTTAATTTCCTATAACAAATAGAATTTGAAATATCTATGGACCATGTTCTGACTTATTTGTTGGATAGAAAATCATTTCGATTGGTGAGAAATTTTTTTAAGAAAGAACTATTTGCAAATATTCCATTATATATATATAATTCACAGAAAACAAAAACCAAGCTTACATATTGATAAATTTCCAAATTTAAATAGTTTCTACGTTAGCACTTTCCAAAACCGCTTAGTTTTTGTTCCCTTCAAAAATATCAAAACATACAATCGCTCAATTTCAATTGGTTACCACAAAATAATAACATATCCGTAAATAATAATAGATATGAACATTGCATCACATTTTAATTGAATTGATTTTCTTGTCTAGTGAGCCGTATAAATGACATTGAACTTCTAAAACCTTGATCCAAATAGAAAGCAATAAGTTGATTTTAAGATTGATTGTAGAAATAACCTGATAACAGTAATATACCTTTTACCTTTTATAAAAATAAAAAAAAAAGTGTCATACCTAGTTAAGTGGAAATCTTAACTAATAAACAGCAGTGAGCTTCTGCAATCAATCTTTGATACTCGCAATTTCACTCGTATTACAAAGGCATATCAGAAAGTAGAAAGATCACATATAGAGCATGCCCTTTGCAACTTTTTTTATTATTAAAAAGAGCTCTTAGTTTTGAAGTGCGTTCTGTTAAGCTTCTTCGTGTTTATTTATAACTGACATAGTTGATAAAAGTTGAAAAAAAAAAGACTGGTGCACATAGTATATAGAAATAGCTGACTTGATAAACAAAATGTCATCTTTCTCTGCAACTGACACTGAAATTAAATGGAATTAGTATATTACTTCCTGTAAAAATCCAAAATATCAGTCGCAGAAACATCTGAAAAATTGTGTCTCTTTATTGTTGTCACTCACTGTTCTTTGGCTGCAATTTTTTTTTTTTAATATTCTGCAAATAAAAATCAGACTATACCGCGATATTTTTTTTTTCGATATAACTAAACAAAAAATACTGCCAAACAACATCAGTAACATAACTACCGAAATAAATGCCATTCATCTAGTTGAAGAACCGATTGAATTTTGTTATGGATTTGCTTTAAATTAAATAAATAGACTTTCAAGATAAGCTTATAAATATAGGACTACATGCACCAATGTTTTTATTTGATTAACCAATAGTTAGTTGCCTAAAATATACCAGTCCTACAGGTAGTTGTATAAATAAGTTGGTGCGAATCACCCTTAATGACTTCACTTTTGTATTGCGTTATTTCAATTGAAAGTCATTAATCAATTATCACATTGCAGTCCACTTCAAAATGTTTACGGTTTTTTTAAATTATTTACACTTATCTAACACCAATAGGTCGATTTTTTTTAAATCATAATATCTTTAAAACTACGTCAACCGTAAACACATAAATAGCAGTAATTTCTGTCAATAAAAATTAAAAACATTTTTTATTATTTTCGGTTGGTTTTGATATATGTATCTATGACGAATTGTCCATAATCGGATTTTTTTACATGCTTATAATGGGTGATTTTTTAAGAGTTAAGTTTTTCAGGTTGGCAGCACTGGTTAATAATGGCGTCCAAATGTCATCTGTCAAAGTGAAGAGTTTTCAGTATACTCTGCCATTTAATAATGGAAAGACTTACAAACGAGCAACGATTGCATATTATTGAAATTTATTATCTAAATTCGTGCTCTGTAAAAAATGTGCAAATCCGCTATTTTATCGAAAAATTGTGTTCAGCGATGAGGCTAATTTTTGGCTTAACGGATACGTAAATAAGCAAAACTGTCGCATCTGGAGCGATGAACAGCCGCATGCCATACAAGAATAACCGATGCTTCCCGAAAAAAAACGACAGTTTGGTGTGGTTTATGGGCTGGTGGCATCATCGGTCCATTATTTTTCAAAGACGACCTTGGAAGAAATGTTACCGTCAACGGCGAATGATATCGAGCCATGATACGCGATTTTTTGCTGCCCCAATTGGCTGAGTTGAACTTGTTTGACATGTGATTTCATCAAGACGGTGCCACATGCCATACAGCTCGTGAAAGAATAGAAATGTTGAAGGATTTGGTGAGCAGCTTATCTCTCGAAATGGCCCTGTCAGTTAGCCGCCAAGATCATGCGATTTAACGCCTCTTGATCATTTCTTGTTGGGTTATGTAAAGTCGTTAATATATGTTGACAAGCCGAACACGATTGAAGCCTTAAAGGATAACATAACATGCGTAATTCGTGGAATACAGGCCGAAATGCTCGAAAGAGTGACACGAAATTGGACCTTCCGAGTAGACCATTTAAAACGGAGGCGCGGACAGCATTTACATGAAGTTGTCTTTTAAATGTAAATGGCAAAGGCCTATTTATCGATTACAATAAACATTTTGTATATTCGATGCAAATTTGAGTGTTTTATTCGATTTTAAGTTCATAAATAAGTGTCAATGCCAGCTTCTATGTAATTTGTAATTGAAGTGCTTAGAATATAAAGGGCCTAAGCGACAGTTTAAAAATTTGAGGAATCAGCGTTTAAAGTTGTTTACCTATAACTCTTTTGATAAAAACAATAAAAATTATAAACAGATATTTTGAAGTAAACAAAACTGAAGTGTTTTATAATGTTAGTAACATGTTTTTTATTGAAAAGACAGGAATTGCGAAATATTTGCAGGCATATTTAAAAAAAAGTGTCGCTTAGGCTCTTCATCTTCTAAGCGCCTCAATTGTTAATCTAGGAATTATATGGAAAGTTTACTCACCTTAATTTACATGATTTGTAAGGTGATTTTTTCGGAACCACAAAAACAGCAATAATTTCTAAGAAATACCACATGAGTCTTAAAAATGTCTTCACGCATTTGACATACTTTAACCTGGTAAAGCAACGTTTCGAAACACGACATTTAAAACCTTGTAAAGTTTCCAAAAATTTGTAAAACTTTTTAATTTCCCTCGATTTATGTGGTAGTGTTGGAAAAAAAGTTTGACAGCTGCACTAATTGCGTTTTCATCGATTAACAAAATTAAACAAAAAAATGGAAGTTTTACTGAATCATTTAAGTTCCATCAACTGTGAAGAGAAAAATTCAGTAAGATTAAATCAGTAACACACTGACAATCTAATAAATTTAAACCAAAGCAGAGCATGATTGTGTTACTGAAATTTCAATTCGGCATCTTCGACAAGAATTGCAAATTTCAGAAAGTTATCCTAAGGGTATAGTCCCTAAAGATCAGCGTCTCCATTAACACAAGAACCGAAGTATGGTTCTTGTCTAAACTGTAATGGTCATGCATATCGAAGAGAGTTTCTTTGAAGGATCAATAAACAAGTGAATGATGCTGATTTATAGGCAAAATCCATCCTAACCAATTTACCCATTTTCACCTTGATGACATTGTTAATCGTCAAAATCGCCTTATGTGGGTTTCAGAGAACCCACGTTTGATTTAAAAAAAAAATGCATCCGCATCTTGTCACTTTTTTATGCCGATTTTAGACTTTCTGCCCTCAAAATTTCTCAATTTAACACCACTGGTCAAAGGTCTATGCGAATAAGTTCACAAACACCAGTGGATTGCAGAAGGAGAATCAATGGTACTTAACGAATTTCAGAAAGAGTTTTTTTTTTTAATGGTCATGGAAAATACTACAAAAGAGTGCATCCGTCTTAAAAATATATATTTTCTATTTTATTCAAATCTTGTGTAAATGTTGGGACAAAATTAAATAAAATTTAAACTAATTAATTTAAATTTAACGTGAAAGTGTTTTTTTTTTAATCAATTTTGAAGAATCTCGATTTAAAGCTAGATTTAGACCTACCTACTACCAAAGATTATAAGAAAAATTGTTCTATGGCGGGTCGTGCTGGCACAGCCCGCCATATGTTTTTGTTCTTGTTTTTCATGTGTTTTCATGCACACCGCCCGCCCGTACCACGAAGCTACTGAGCAAAAGTTTCTGTTTTTTGTTCTCAATGCGTCATCTGTATAGAATTCATAATCTTTGCCACTACCTACCTCAGTGTGAACGTTTCTTATATATTTGCTTTCTGTAAACTTTTTTACATTTATGAATTTGTTTATGTTTATATGTGTCAAGTGAATATAAAATATTTTTGATATTTTCGTCATTATTCAAGAATATATCCCAAAGTAAAAATAACAAATAAAAAAGCAAAACAATTGATAACCGCCAACCGAATCATACCAATTTTGTACTCTCAGTCATAACTAAAATTTTCGATATGATATTACTAAATCGTCTACAATCGGTTATAGAAGAATATCACTCCTATCGAGGTATCCGTTAGAAAGAACATTTTCTCCGATGTGTTCGAAATCTTAGAATTTTCTACCGATTTATCCATTCCGATGAGCATTTCGGACATGTAATGCACATGATCTCCCATAGGTGATATAAATTAATTTTATTTATACTAAATTTTCATAAAAAAAAACTTTATTTAATTCTTGAACCGGCAGCGATTCTGCCTCTTAAGGTAATGAACAAATTTGTCTTATAAACTAGAGCTTAAATACTAATCTTGATGTTGCTGAGGCGATGTGTTCCCACAAGTACTCATGGATTACACATATCGTACGTGCAGGAATGCGGCTATTGTGGAGGGGTTTCCGATGTCAGTCTGAGTTCCGATATCTATTTCGTTGATGTGCTGGATGTTGAATGTTGCGCGTGGAGGTTTCGGGTGTCGGTGCTTGGTCTGTGCTGGATGGAGTATGGAAATGTTATTTGTCTTAACTCTTCCCTTCTTAAAAATCAAACGACCTCGTTTGATGGTACTGCTCTTATGAGATGTGGAATATCATCTATTCCAATGACTATGGATGCTGCATTTCTGGGTGTAGGTGTAGGTTCTATTATCGGTTGTAGTTCATGGATCTCGTTGACAATCTTCGTTTGGGGTATGCTCTTCAACCAGAAGATCTTGATTGCGATAAGCAGGATAAGTATGGTTACTGTTGTAATTACTCCTATGTTGGCGAACATGTGGGTTTGATGTTTGGTATTCAGGCGCTTGATAATTTCTGTGTTATTAACGTGTAATTCTCTTAGCATTTCCATTGAGAGAAGTTCTTCGAAGTTATTTACGTTGGATACTGGTTGTGCAAGGGCTGGCAAAGGTTTGTAAGTTGATGCTATTCTGGACTCGAATGTTTTGTTATTTATGGTTACTGAGGAGTTCTGAATTTCGATGATGAATGTTCCCGTTAAGTTAAGAAGTTCATCATTCGCTTGAATGGTTCCATTAAAGTCGTTTAGAAGTAATATACCGGGTAGAATCTCTTCGACATCTGGTATGTGGTGATTGTTTGTCTTAGTGCAGTTCGACGGGGTACTTCGTAATAGGTTAGGCACGCATGATGATTCACTTAAATCTACTAAACTGTTTCTATTACATATTGATATACTATTATAGGTTTTACAGGCTGGACTTATTCCGTATGTTTTTTCATTACATTTTAATATATTTTCAAACTTTATTTTATTAATATAATTTTTCTGTTTTACTGGTTTTACAAGAAGTGTTTCACATAATTCTGAATTGGTACTTGGAAGGCTAATAATATAAATAATTGTGCTCTGATTTGTAGCAATTTTTATGTCTGCAAATTCTAGGGCTTCGTCTGTATTTTTATATGGGAATTCCTCCCTTTCTAATAATTTTTTTACAATATCAGTTTCTCGGGTGGATAACAAGAAGGGATTAGTAATTTTACTTTTTGCCCATAGTATGGCGTACTCGATATTCAAGAGCTCTTCTTTAAGTAGTTTAATCTTGTATTGAGTGACTGCAACAAGGTCAATCTCAAATAATTTATTATTTTTTAATTTTTTTAATATATCATTCGTTATGTTAGTTAACCTATTGATTCGGTCTATTGAAATTTTATTTATTATTACCTGCCTATCGTTATTTACTAGCACATTGTCAATCTTGTCTTTTAGAATTATGAAGTCGTCATGGTCAGGATTACCAGCTATCCATTTCCAAGCGCTTCCAATGAAGTCTAGAGACCGTTTACTTTTATGGGGTTGGAGGCGAGATAAAAGGTTTTGTAGCTGGGATAATTCTTGTAGGAGGAAAGGATAAGTGGGATAATTGTTGTTTATTTTCTCGTGGACCAATGTTGATATGTTTTCGATCAGTTTCTGGTAGACCCCTAGTTCTATTTCGTGAATAATTTTGACGTTTCCCGTCTGGATCTTAGCCATCCCTGTGTTAATTGTAATTAGCTGTGTGTGGGTGTAATCCAGTATTTGGACGTCTGCTACGCACAAAGGCAGAAGTAATCTATTGGGAGAGAATTTTTTAAGTTTTTATCAGGCTCTTATGTACGGTTTTGCCGGACTTAGTTATTATGGTTGAATTTTTATTTATCCCTACGACTTCTTTTTTGTATCTTGCAGAAAGTTTATTTCCTATCCTCTTATTAGTTTTAACATAGATGACGTCTCCTGTTGAAAAGTTCTTGATAAGGTCTTTTTTCCTATTGTGGTAATTTAGGTCGGCAGTTTGCTTGTCTTTAATTTTCTGAACAATATCTTGTCTTTCTTCTAGAAGTTCTTCTGGGTTATTGATTCTATTTCTGGCAAAGAATGTGTCTATTGGTTTTTTATTTGTGGTGGAGTGAATTGATCTATTATATTCAAAAATGGCTTTATCTAGTAGTTCGGAAAATGTGCTATACGACTGCTCAGATTTAAGGCAGCGCAAAAGTTCAGATAAGGTTGAGTGGAACCTTTCCACTTGTCCGTTTACTGAACTAACGTAGGGGGGTGCTTTGAAAATTTTTATGTTGAAGAAATTTTCTATCATGAATACAATAGAGGCTGAGCTAAGGGATTTTTCGTTGTCGACTACAATGAATTCGGGGACGCCGAAGGCTAGTATTAGTTCCCGGAGAGGTTGTTTGATATCCTCTGATGCTCTAGATTTAATTATTCTTGTCAGGGCGTACTTTGAAAATTTATCTATTGCTGTGAGAACTATTTTTTTATCTGTGAAATAAAGGTCCAAATGTAGAATTTGGCCAGGGTATTGAGGAATTGGTGTTGGTTGTAAGATAGGTTTACTTGGATGCCTATCGTACTTGTGCTCCTTACAGATTTTGCACATATCTGTAACCTTTTTGATTTTTGCCTGCATCTGTGGGAAGTACCATTTTTGTAATAATTGGGTTTTATTTTCACGACTGTTCCTGTGAGCGCGATTGTGCTCCTTTAAAATTTCTGTTTCTTGGCGATTTTCGTCAGTTAGATCTATGACCATATTTCTGGCATATCTTACTCTATATTGGCGAAAATGTAAAGGGAATATGTCTTGAATTTTGCCTAGGATTGCTTCTTCCGTTTTTATTCCGTTAATTACTGAAGGGTTGAGATATTCTTTTAGGATATGCATTAGTTTCTCCCGAGAGTATTCGGGTTCCACTATAGTATGGCGGTGGTACGTGGGAAATATTATCTCGAATCGGTACGACGGTGTATCACCTATACTGAGGAAAATTTGGTTTTTGAAGACATTTATTGGTTCGTTTGCTATTGGTACTAGATCTCGTTCGGAACTTTCATTGCTATGCTGGGTTACTGTTAAGGAATTAATTTGATTGTTTTTCGGAGGTCTTGACAAAGCGTCCGCAACAACGTTGGCTTTACCGGGCTTATATTTTAGTTCGTAGTTATACTCTTCGAGTATAGCTTTCCAACGCTTCATTTTATTGTTGGTATTTTTGTTGCTAAGGGCATATGTCAAGGGTTGGTGGTCAGTGAAAATTTTTAAAATTGTAGGGCCATACAAATAATTTCGAAGTGTACTTAGAGCCCACACTATAGCCAGCATTTCTTTTTCATTAGCGGCATAGTGCTCTTCACTTGTGTTGAGTGTGCGAGAAATAAAGGTTATAGGCTTGCCATCCTGAGATAGTACGGCGCCTAAGGCGTAATCTGATGCATCAGTGGTAAGATGGAATTCTTTGTTGACGTTAGGGTAAGTAAGAACTACGTCTTCGGATATAAGTGAACTTCTGATTTTGTTAAATGCTTCAATAGCTTCGTCGTCTAAGTGGACGAGTTTTTTGTTTGACGATTGCTTAGAAACTCGACCGTCCTCCCCTCTTAAAAGGGCTGTCAGTGGTTTGGCCAGTTTGGCGTAGTCTTTAATGAATCTACGGTAAAAGCCTGACAGGCCTAAAAAGGATCGCAAATCTTTGAGTGTATTTGGATATGGAAATTTGGCTATTGCTTCGACCTTTTTCGGGTTTGTTTTTATCCCCTCATCGGATATAATGAACCCAAGAAACTCTACGCTATTTTTTAAAAATTCGCACTTGTCCATTTGTACTTTTAAATTAGCGTTTTGAAGGGTTTCGAAAATTTTAAATAAATTCTCAAAGTGGGAATCTACATCTTTGCTAAAGACAACTATGTCGTCGATGTAGACGAAGCATATCTGACCTATGTGTTCGCGCAAAATGTCATCCAAAGCTCTTTGGAATATGGACGGCGCGTTTTTTAGGCCAAATGGAAGTCGAACAAATTCGTACTTTCCATTATTAACTGAGAAGGCTGTCTTCTCTATGTCATCTTCGTGTAGTAGGATTTGATGGAATCCGCTTTTGAGGTCTATTACTGAAAAAAATTTGTTTTGTCCAAGTTGTGATAATACTCCATTTATTTCAGGGATCGGATATCGATCTGAAACGGTTTCAGCGTTAAGCTTTCTATAATCGATTACTAATCGATATTTCTTTTCGTTTGAGGCGTCAGCCTTTTTTGGTACCACCCATACTGGTGCGTTGTATGGGGATCGAGAGGGTCTTATAATGCCATCGGTGAGGAGTTGATTTACTTGTTTTTCCACCTCTCCTTTCAGGCTCATTGGATATGGGTAACATCTCGAGTACACTGGTTCCTCGTTAACTGTTCTAATTCTACCCTTGACCGTGGTAGTAAATGTTAGCTTCTCGTCTGGGTCGAGAAATAGATTAGGGAAATTTTTAGTTAAGGTTCGCAACTTATTTTTTTGGTCTTGTGACATGTGTTCGTTTCTGATGGTTACATTATTGATTGCATCAGAAATTTGTTGTTTGAGCTTGATTTTTTTGTTATTAACAAGCATATAACTTTCTTTTGTGTAGATTACGGCTGACAGTTCCTTAAGACTGTCATTACCAAGTATGCCATGGAAGGATTTGAGTGTAGGAAGTAAGAAAAACTTAATTTTCTTATCTTTAATACCGAAAAGGTTAGTGAAAGTGTGATGTGTAACTTCTACATTACCACCAATTGAACTGGCGAAAAAACATTGTGAATTTGGTAGTGGTTTTGCAACCAGGGCAGGTTGAATATAATTTCTATTTGAACCTGTATCTATGAGTATTTTAAAAATTTGTCCACTCTCCGCTCTGCATTCCACATATGGTAGCGAAGAGTCGTTTATTCTAAAAAATGTATATCGGTGAAGTCCAGGGGTTGTTCGTGTTCGTTGGACTGTTCGTGTTCCTGTGGTTGGTCGGGAATATCCATATATTCCTGCAGAGATTGTTCCTGGGAGCTATCTGCTTCGTTCAGTGTTTGATAGTAATGATCTATTTCTTCCTGAACTGACTCTATGTGGAAATTTCTTTGATGAGGTTTTGTATCTTGGTAGTTAGTTCGTCTAGTATGGTGACTAGGATGTGGTTCGACTTTTACGGGTGGTTTCCCGTTAAATTGTCTATTAACTTGGTAGTTCTGATGTTGTGGCCTTATTGGATGATTATAACTCTGTTGGTTGGCCATGTTAGAGTATTGGGGATATTGTGGCTGTATCGGCCTTGGTAGATAATTCTGATTTTGGTTAGCTGGGTAGGTAGAATATTGAGGTTTTATTTGTCTGGGCAAGGAATTGAGAGGCGTTTGGCTTTGTGGATATTTACCAGGCCAAGACTGGTGTTGAAATTGCTGTCTATTGGGTGCAGCTTGGTTTTGTACACTGTATCTCTGAGGTGGTGTCTGAGATGTATACTGTGGCTTTCTCATATGACTACTACTGTCGTGGTTAGATCTGAAGTTTTGGTTTTCTAGCCTTAAACATAAGTTTAAAGCATGAGGAAGATCAATAGGTTCCTTAATACCAAGGAGTCTTGGTAAGTCTCCTTTAAGACCTCTGATAAACGTGTCGAGAGCTTTTCCCCGGTACGTTTGTGTAAGCAATTTCATAGCTTCAGAGCTAATGTCCATGCAGGATACTTTATTTAAGATTAAGGAAAGATGAGCGTAAACAGTTTGGTAATATTCTTGAATAGTTTTGTTTCCCTGTACTAGGGAGCACATTTGATATTCTAAGGTGTTTGTATCTCGCTTATCTGCGTAGTGCATTACTAAGCATTTTGAGATACAATCCCAGTTGAGTGGAGTGCTATATGCCTCCAAAGCAATGTCAGCATCGCCAACAATTTTATTTCTTATTACGTTTAAGATAGCGTAGTATTTTGGGGTGCCTTTTATTTGCTCGTAAATTCCAAGCACTCTTTCGATACTTTTTCTCCATGAACCAAACTCAGCTGGTTCGCCAGAGAAAGTCTTAAGGCCCTTTACTATGTCAGGGATCTTATCCATTTCGGATATATTCTCCCTAAATTGTGGCTCTATGGTCTGATCAGTTTCTTGGATCTGACCGAAGTTCGGATCGACTACACTTTGGATCATAGCTCGTCCTTGGGTTTCTAATATGCGACTAACGATTGATGTTATAAGACTATCTAACTCAGGAGTTGTCTGTACCACTGGCGTATTCGCTTGTGAAGTATATGATCGAAACGATTGGTCAGCGTTTTCTCCGGTTTCGGATTGAGCAACATTTGGCAATGGGTTAGGTACGTCTAAACTGACCGATGCGGCGTTAGCGTCACCTGTACCGGAGCGGGTAATGGGAGCCATTTTGGTAGGTTTTAAATTTAATAAATGTTTAAACGGGAATATAAGAGGACAAATTGTAAAGGTTTAAAAAGAAAATAAAGATATAAAAATAGAAATATATGTAGGCTTCACTAGGTTAACTTTTGATTTAATTCTAGCGTTTGGCAATTAATTATTTAAATTTTTAAAACGTATTACTAGATTCACGGTTGATTTGATTTGACTCTTGGCAATCAATTAGGTATTTAAATTTTTAGAACTTATTATTAGATTCACGGTTGATTTGATTTGACTCTTGGCAATCAATTAGGTATTTAAATTTTTAGAACTTATTACTAGATTCACTTTAGATTTGATTTAGCTCTTGGCAATTAATTATTAAAATTTTTGAACTTATTACTAGATTCACTTTTGATTTCATATAGCTCTTGGCAATTAATAACTTAAATTTTAAAACTTATTAGAATAGATTGATTTATACTTAATATTCTTACAGAGCTATTGTTGCGGCGAACATCCCTGCGCTGGTGAATTTGATAGGGTCCTTTTTGCCTCTGCTACTCGGGTATCTCCTTCACACTCCCTCGCAGTTTCCTCGATCTATAGATCTCCGATGATGTCCTCCTGGTTTGTGGGGCGGCCCAGATCACGGCGCACACTACAATTTGGAATGTTTATTTTTCGTACAGTCACTTCGCGGCGAGCTACTTAAGGTCGGCTTATGCTTAGTTACGGCGAGCTACTTTAGGTCGACTTATGTTTGATTATTTACTAAACTTTCCCGAACTGTTTCGCGTACTAATTTTCCGTGCTGGGCCCACGTTGGGCGCCAATTAATTTTATTTATACTAAATTTTCATAAAAAAAACTTTATTTAATTCTTGAACCGGCAGCGATTCTGCCTCTTAAGGTAATGAACAAATTTGTCTTATAAACTAGAGCTTAAATACTAATCTTGATGTTGCTGAGGCGATGTGTTCCCACAAGTACTCATGGATTACACATATCGTACGTGCAGGAATGCGGCTATTGTGGAGGGGTTTCCGATGTCAGTCTGAGTTCCGATATCTATTTCGTTGATGTGCTGGATGTTGAATGTTGCGCGTGGAGGTTTCGGGTGTCGGTGCTTGGTCTGTGCTGGATGGAGTATGGAAATGTTATTTGTCTTAACTTATACGTTAAGTCAACAATTCTTTGACGTTTGGGAAATAGTTCTTAAAGGGCCGCCCAGAATGCGTATCTGTAGCTGAACCTTGTATCTGAGTGAGAAGTTAAAAACAAGGCAACCCGTAAGCGCTTACACAATGTTTATCTTCGTGAATTTGAAGTTGAATAGAGGGCAACTTCATGTATCTCTCTTTTGACAGCGATGCAAGATACAAGCTACAGATATGCATTCTGGATAGGCCTTAAGTAAAAAAAATGCATTTTGGTTTTTTGATTGCGATGAAGATGATTTAATGTTTTTTCTGGAATTAAATTTCGTTTTGGAAATTATTCCGAACGGATATCTCGATAGGGGTGAATAATATTATCCCTGACCACAGTGTGCACAGAATTACTGACTTAATCGATAATTCATTGAAATAAAATAAAAATGATATGCTCCAGCGTATTCCTGGACGCCTCGCAGGCGTTTGATAAGGTGTGACATTATAACTTAATTACAAATTACGACAAGTTCTCTTAGTTCGCCTATATGATATCCTAGAATCATATCTGTGGAATATAGACTCCAATTGCTGTGCACGGTGGCGAATCGATTCATTCGGGTCCTCTTCAACACAATGCTCTACAGCATTGTTTCTTCGGTGCGCACTGTTCGACGTCTCTGCGGATGCATTTTATCACATAGAGTAAACGAAGTGCGAAAACGATCCATGGTTAACCGAATTAATTGCTCTGATGAACGATTATGTCGACCATAAAATGGATGGAGCTTGCGGTAAACTTCGCGAACTGCACCATTATTTTCGAAATAAATTGTTCAATGTTCATTTGTTTGTTCAATGAAATGGCAAACCAAACTGACATTAGAATTGCCCGATTTGTCTACAAATTGTCATTTTTATCTCTTTTCGAAAAACCAACCTCTAAAAATAAAAACACCCTTTATATCGTCGACGATTATCGTTTTGAAAGTTACGGAATGAGTACCCCGGTTGCCGGCTACTCGGAAAATATTCCCAGCTCAGTACCGAAATAACCGTAGGTGTGGACCTACGGTATACAACTTTTGGGTTGTACCAATGAAACAAATGCCAATATTTTGCAAACCTTTTAAATGAAAGTGCTTAGAGAATTTTTCTATGTACTGTTGTATAGTAGAAACGACGATAAACATAGGGATCTCGGAAATCCGACTAATCAAACATCAACAATGCAGTCCTACAAATTTTGGATCATAGCAATTTATTGCGCCGGCTACTACAAAGAACGACACTATTGGACTTGGCGAGAAAAAGATTTTCGCACCTAAATCCGAAACATTCAGGATCTTTTTCTGGAAAGTAACCTCACAAAAGTTTTAAATTCGTGATTTAGCTTTCTTTTAGTTGCAGTGATAAATAATTTATATCGAAGTGTAGTGGTTTTTATTCAGTAAGATTCTGACAATGCTACGAACACGTGCTTGCTACTCTCATAGTGTCTAGGAAGATTTTCAACAACCCTCGGGGAAAAATTATTACAGATAGAAAACAAGAACCACACTCGTTTTGGGAATGTACAAATCTGAAAACCCGATCCAAAGCGCTGTAACACAATACGAATGCTGCAACAAGATTCGATTTAAAAACTAAAATACGAGTTAAAAATGCTTGCTCACAATCACAATCCTGCCCATCGGCAACACTGCTTCCACAACATCTGCCAAGTACTTTTCCTCTAATCCTTTTTTGCCAGGCCTTCCATTTTCCACGACATCCTAATTTCCTATTCCGCTATTCGTTCATCTGCATTCTGCACCCATATTTATTACGTATATCTCTGTACCTAAATTTGGGAAATATTTTCCAGGAAATTTGCGTTTCCTTTCCTCTTTAATATTTCTCTTCTCTCTGTGCATCACCATCAACATGTGGAAGAAGTTGTATAGCTTGTGTCTGTGCAAAAAAAAATATTTGTGCATGCATTAAATGGAGTTGTGGATGGCAACATTTTGGTTGGGCACACCTTGAATGGACGACAGACAGTGGTTTCTATTTTCGCTATTTCTTGTTTCCTCTTCTTTTTGTTTGTATTTCCTTTTTGTGTCTCACGCCTGGTTGATAATCTGCTTAAAAATGAAAATACCTACGTACCAACAAAGTGGAACAAACAAAAGTAAAAAAAAATAATTTCCGAAGGTGACGAGCTAGACACAAAATAGCCATCCGAACAATCACTGGTCACACAGCCAAGTACAAGTGACAACAACTGACAAGCAAAATAAAGCTGACATCATCTCAAGCAAAGTCGAGCAAATTCAAATAATTTCCCAGCAAGTGGACACTGAACTGTTTATTTTCCTTGCAATTTTTGTAATTTATTTAAATTTTACATATATTTGTTGTTGATTTTCTTTTTTTTCGTTTTATTTTTCACTTTAGAGTTCAAATTCCATTTTTCGTTTTCCCCTTTTGGAAAATCGACCTGTCTCACTCTAACTTGGTGAAGCAAAAACAGCCAACATCAGCATGATCATGAGATGAGATCGCTTCCAAGAATTTGTTCCCTTCTCTTGTGGCGTTGTCTCTCTTGCTCATCAATATGGCGATGTGGTTTGTTCACTCACTGTGTTGCAATTTGGTGTTTTTATTTACATTTTTTATTGTTGTTGTTTGTGTGTGTGTAGATGAAGTGGAATGTGGGATTTTTTTAGGGTAATTTAAATTTTCTGTTTTTGTTTTGAAGGAATTGGGCTTAGGTTTCTTATTCGGTTTGTATGCGCGCATTTTTTTAGGAAGTGATAGGTAGATCTATCACGCGAGTCTCTTTGATGATTGATGAGTGGATAAAAAAAGTATGTAGGTCGTTTGTAGTAAAAAAAAAATGTAATGTGTGCGCCGGATATCTCATTTCACACCAAAATAAGTGGAATGTAACGAACTTGTAATAAAAGTGGAATTCATCAAACGCTCAGGGACTGATTGAACTCAAGTCAGATTAATAGATTGTGAGTAAGGAAATAACTGACAAGACGTTCATTTGTCGGTTTCCCTTTGAAGTGCGACGATTATTTTAATACTGGCACTGAAAATATTCACAGATATAGGTCAAAGTTTTGACATTTGAATCGAATTTAATTATTTAAATGAATATTTTTGGGACTGACATTCCATTCGACTTCAGATAATAAAATGATATGAAGATATGAATAGATTGATGCAATTTTATTGAAAAACTGTTTGTTGAGTCTGGTAGGTAGAATATGTGTAAAAATGGTTAACTATGTCAAATTACAGCAGGAACAGATATACATATATATAACGGGTGTTCCAAATACAAGTTTCTTTTTAAAAATGCAATCAAATGAACAAATCTAGAGATCTATATTATAACTACCTACTATAGATAAAGAGGTTTTTTAGGTTATACCTAACAAATTTGCTGATTAGTCCAAATACTGATTTCGATTCCTTAAAGACAAACGACAGTCAGTCTTACGGGAGTTTTTTTTTTTTAGATCGGGCTATAGTCCCTATTTGCATTTACCTCTACAATGTCTTTCTATGATTTTTTTTTGGAATAAAGGTTTTTGGAAGCATGAAATCAAAACATTGAAGATCTTGGGAGTTTTATATAAAACGATTTACATTTTCGATTTTTAATGTCAAAAATATATCGATACAGTGGAACCCTAAAATTGTCTTTGCTCACTTACTTAACTTACCTAATAGGCTCCCGATCCGTTGGGTGTCTCTGTCTGAGACAAAGCAGCCCCTCTTTTATCCTGAACATTTTTTTTTAAATTTTTATTTCAGGAATATTTAAGAGATTAATGAATTATGACATTTCAATATTGACAACATGAGAATTGATTAAGGGAGTAAAATGTGGTCCATATGCAAAATGTTCTATTGAGAAGAAATAAAGAAAAAATGCATACCTAACCTTAAAACATGATCTATTATTACTGCGGAATACCTGTAATGCAGTAGGCGTACGGATCCTTTTACGATCTCCCAAAAATCTACCATTCCTCACTTAAAAGAAGGGATTTTTCGCAATATTGTGAGTCTATTTTTGAAATGTTCATCTCAGCTGGTCATGAATAAATTTTCACGGGAAACTGTTCCCATTCAGCAATATGATTTACATTGCTGACAAGGAAAAACTATTTTTTGGAGATACCTTTTTTTTTTATGTTTCATAAATGGAATTCATCACTATCATTAGTTGGGAAGTAAGGAAACTGTTATAACAAATGTGCCATGGAAATTTAAAGTTTACGCCATTGAACGTATGCTTATGAATGATATCAATTGAAAAATTAAATACTTTCTTTCGTGGGTCTTTTAAGTAAACCTCGATGTCGCTAGCCAGGAAAGCATCAACATTTTTGTAAATATACAAAGTAGTCTAGCCAGATGCAAAGATATTTAACTACACTTCTCACCGCCAACGGTTTTCAATGTTGTCCAATAATGGCAAATATTTTATTTTTCTTGGTATCTCCAAAGGCCTCAGAAATAGTGTTCTTATGAACATTGTTTCCGTTTTTTTGTAATGTTCACGAAGCCTAATTGAATTGTGTCGGAAATAAGTGTTATCCGTAGGCGTTCCTACCATGTTCAAGGAACTACAGTTGAGTCTCCAATCAACATCCTATCCATGATGTTTTTGGTGCACCTGACCAGATGTGGTCGTTGAACTGATGGGGCGTATTTACGCTTTATATATTGAGGCCAGATCAGAAGGGTTAAGGACATTTCACTAAATTCCATCCTATTAGACTTACCCCATATATCTATACTGACGAGGTCGAAATTCAAGGACTTTAACATATTTTGACGTTTTTTTTCCACATCCGAAGGTGAAGGGTGTGGATACGAGAACGGATATGAAAGACTGATACTACTGTCATCAGCACAGAAATGGATTAGATTGGAAACTGCAGTCATTAATAAAATGATATATAGATTGTCGGAGACAAAACGAAGCCTTAAGAGTCGCAGACTTGAAACCATTCAAACCAACTTAAATTGAACGTTTCAAGAGGTAGTTTCTAATCCATAGAAGAAGAGTTTCATGGATCCCAAAAGCACGCATTTTCGACAAAAAGCAGCAAGCAGATTGATATCATTGTAAAGGGGAGATGAAGATGAGGTCGTATTCTATGTTTTTTTTTTTTTTTTTTTTACAAACGACCTAAAGTTTTGACTACGATTGACACGTTTAATGTGAGCGTTTAAGTCGTTTCTGGCTCGTTTGAAATTTATTCGGTTTTCCTCAGTAGGATTAGTCTTATATGACCGAAAACATAGCTCTTTCAACCCTTCAGCCTCTTTACAGTTTACACCCGTTTGTCTTAGGTTTGATAAGCTTTACGATGAGGGATAAAGGATTTCATACCCAGAAGAGTGGTTTTTGTTATCGCATCAGCAGTAGCATCCATGTAGGGGAAGCATAGGACAAAATTCTTAAAGAAATCGTTAAAAGAGGGTTGTGTTGTCAACTTATTTTAAAATTAAAGAAAGGAAAATACTTTCTCTTCTGAAAGGCACCATCAGCTATTTATAAGAAAGAGTCGTGAAAAGATTCACTTTGACTTAAAAAAGAGTTTTTAAAAATCACTTATGGTCTTTTAAGGTTTCTTTCTAAGGGCTGACCTCAGACCTTACTCAACACACAAAAAATTAACCTAGGTTCTACGAACACGCTACGCATCGTTGCTGTGATATTTTAATTACGTACAAACGATGTTCCCACATTTGTTTGTCATTAAATCTTCCCTCCTGCATGAATGCGTGTCCAAAACCCAATTTATAGACCCTGCATTAGTTTAACGCATGCATGGCTTTCCTTTGACGGTCCACCGACTTTTCCACTGCGTCTTATCAACCATACGATATCCATTCCAGATTACAATCACTCCTCCCTTGTATATCTAAAACGTGTTGCATGTACTTGTTCTTCTGTATAAACAGAAAGAAAATTAAAAATATATTTCAAATCTAATATTAGAAGCGCACTTTGAAATCTGTTTACATGTGACCACAGAGTGTCCCCATGTTAGGGCTTATCTCCTCCATTTCAAATCGCAATAAACGAACACAAATCAGCTACACAGTTCCTACAATTTGTATGTATTTGTGTGACGTAAACACACAAACAGGCAATGTCATATCTGAACGTGGGAATGCCACAGAGCCTTGTGAGTTTGTTAAACCCTAAAAAACAGATCATATACCTACTCCTCAGTAAAAGTTCAAGTGATAGATGTTTGTGTTTGTTATCCGTTTCCAAGGTTAGATACGAATCAGTGAATTGGATTCAAGTTCGACCAGCTAACGTACTTTTCAGATGTCTAATTGAGTCAAGTGTGTGTGTTAGTAGGCCCAATGCTGTGTTAGAGGCAATAAAACAGTGAGCGGTAGCAGCAGCAGCAACACCCAATGCCAATGAACTATTTCAAGATCGAACACAGCCCAATTATTGTTAGGAGAACATGCCTGTGATGGTGTTTATTTGAAGTGAGACAAGTCTTAGAAAGCCCCAGCCCACAATTATTGTGAACCGGTGAACTGTCGGCGGAAGTCGAATTCGAAATGATAAAAATATACCAAGCACGTAGTCGTTCCGGTGAGGTAATAGATGGAATTGATAAGTTAGACGCGAGAAAGACCTACTAAGGTAAGGTTTGGTATTGTCTGTTGAACGTGATTGTTTAGTATGGTTTAGCTTTTCTAAGCTTCCGGCTTTAAAAGTCTTCAATATACGGAAACAATTGACTTCACATACTCCACTGACAATAATCGATTGGAAGATCTTGGTGAACAAGATCTGAGTTAGTACTTGGAGCTAGACATTCTCTGAGGATACAGACTAAAATGTGTTCAAAAAGTTGGAAGGTCCTTAGAAGAGAAGGCGCCAGGTGGTTGGTGCCTTTTATGGTTGATACCAAATTGCTTGGAGAATAAAAGCCATCGTGTTCTAGTTATGTTTATCATACAAAACTACTTGAAGCTCAAGAAAGTATCAGTTTAAGAGGAGTAATGGCGAACTGGCTAAAAGATTATCTGTTCAACAGATTTTTATGTGCAAAACTCAATGACGTGTACTGTGAAAGGAAACATATACACTATGGAGTTCCTCAGGGGTATAAAATAGGCCCGATTCTTTTCATCTTGTATACAAATGAGCTTCTTCGTACTTTTTAATGAGCATACCGCGATAGTGGTACGTCGCAGGTCTCTGGAGACGTTTGGGGCTGTGCCTCAAGAACACATATCCAAAAGCTTCAGAAAGCATAAAATCGAGCGTTTAGGCAAATCAAATTCAGATATTTTCCCGATGTTAGAAGCTTTAAGGCACTTGAGGTGCAACATATCTTCAAGATGACGTTAATACTTGAATACTATGACGAAAATCGTTTCAAAAGGCCCTCAACCATGAGGTTAATACCAGAAGTCGTGCCATGCTTCAAGTATCGCACAACTATGACAAAAGACAGTTAAAACACAGCCCACAGTCTGGAAGTGAGCGTCTATCAGCAGAAACATTTCTTCAGATTCTATGTAGGTACCCTTTGGGTCATGTGTTCACTTGGTACATCTAAAGATTTGAGCGTTGAGCTTCTCCAGTAGAGCACTATGTAAGCCTTGTTGAATCGCCAATCCCTTTCAAGGGAGCTTCGATAAGTTAAACTTTTTGCTGGTTAAAATTCAATAATCCTGAATGGATTGGCAGATTACTTCATGCCTACGATAGTTACATTTCGTTGCCTCAAAGCAACGTAGATCTTAGTGTAATTGTTTAGGCTTAGTAAAATAAACTGCAATAGATGAGCTTGTAGATCAGCGTTCCACTAAAGCGTGAGTTGTACTTACCTAGCAATGGGACAGCGAAGTCAGCCAAGTCATTGTTTAGCGTATATAGTACAGATTGCTTAGTTGATCTAGCTTAGATTGCGAACCAGATGGGGCGCAGTCAATTAGCCAAAACAAAGTCATTGTGACTAATCCAATCTGCCTTTCCACGGTTGGTGATGATTTGTTTTGAACTTAAGGCATCTGTGATCCAACTAGGCCGGTTCAATGGATATTTGCCATTCTGAAAGCATTCTTTGGTTATTTTAAAACTCAAATCTTGTGTTCAGAAGTTTTAGTAATGAAGCTATTTCCTCTGTTACAGATTACGAGAATATTACCTACTCACATATAGGGTTGCTATCTGTACTTCCTCAAATGTTGTTTTGTGCATTAGCTTTGATGAAGCCTGCTAGACACCTCTACAAAAACCTTCTTTAGGTGCATTGGTGGCGCTGGTTCCCGATTGGCGAAGCTTAAATACTCAAAATGTTTTCAAATCCTTTGGTGGCATACGCTTCAAGCTTGGTCGGGCTGTCTTGATAAAGAAAACTAAGATTTAGCTTTCGTTTTTTTTAGTTTTAGCTTAGAATCCACCTCTGGTTTTACATTTAATACCTGCATGGGTGTTGTAACAAGTGCGTTAAATTAATAGAGCCTTCAACTTCTTTTGTACAGCCCACATTACTTCTAAAGTCTGACAAACATCCAGGAGTATAAAACTGTCATGAGAAGCTTTTTTCTCAATTTTGTCGTTCGAAGTCAACGTTAAACTTTACGTCCCTCTCGTTGTGAAAAAACATAACTGAAGCTTATGTTTGCAGCGCCGGCGGGCTTTGAAGGGCCGTTAATGTCTAGTGCACTCAATTCATCAATTTGGCCGATGGGAGTCCAAGTAAGAGAATTCGTTTACACTCCAAAAAACGAAGTAACCAGGAGAACGTCGTTATCAACTTAGATGACGTACAATTAAATAATGTAAACAACACAAGTCCATGTGTTCCAGCTGTTTTTCCTATTGATGTCGATGCTATTTCAATAAACAATGTAACTACTGTGCTGGCTGAAGAAAATGCACCGCTCTCCGTCTATTATCAAAACGTCGGAGGAATGAGAACGAAAACAAACGAATTTTATTCTGTCGTCTCTGACTGTTCATATGCTGTTATCACTCTCACTGAGACCTGGTTGAATGATACAATTATGACAACTGAACTCTTTGGAAACCAATTCAACGTGTATAGATGTGATCGATGTTCGAGTTCTACTGGGCTAACTAGAGGAGGTGGTGTACTGATTGCTGTTCGATCGCAGTTTGTGAGTAGGCAAATAACTCTAACAAATTCTTCAGGTTTAATTGAACAAATTTGTGTACATTTAGTTTTGCCAATATGTAATAATGCAAATCAATCAAATGACAAACATTTATTTTTTCGTTTCGTATATTCCTCCGAATTCCGAATTCGATATTTACAATCAGCATATAAACAATATTCAAATGTTTGCAACTGAATTAGATAATAATTCATATGTTATGGTATTAGGAGATTTTAATCTTAGTAATGTTAAATGGCTCTTTTCTGAGGATGATAAAAAATTACTTCCATTCAATGTTGCTAAAGATAATGAAATGATTGTATTGGACACTATTTCGGCACTAAATTTAATACAACAGAATAATGTAGTAAACTCAATTGGTAGATTACTAGATTTGGTTTTTGTAAATGAAGATTTAGATGTGGTTATATCGGAAGAAGAATTCCCACTTTTAAGTAATAGCATACATCCTAAAGCATTAGGTATATTAATTAATTGTAATATGTTTGATATAATTAATAGTAATTGTTCTTTTGTGAATTATAGTTATGATTTTATTAAGGCCGATTACAATTTCATCAATAACTATTTATGCTCAATAGATTGGGATGTACTTTTAAGTCATACCGATTTATTATCAAATTATTGTTCATTTAAAAGCAAAATAGAAGACATATTTTCAAAATTTGTTCCTTTAAAGCGGGTAAAGCAAAATAACAAACCAGTTTGGTTCACCAAAAGTCTATCGCGCTTAAAAACTGCAATGACCAGATTAGGTGGTAAGAGCAAGGTTGATTCAACTTATCGTAGTGAATATTGTCGTTTACGAAAAGAATATATGTATATTTAAAAAAACTTTACGCATAAGCAATATCTATGGTCATTGGAATCTAGAATTAAAAATGATGCAAAGGCCTTTTGGCAGCATATAAATGTTAAAAGGAAATCATTTGGGATTCCTGCTAATATGTCGTATAAAAGTAAAGTTAGTAGCGATCTTTCTAATATATGAAACATGTTTGCATCGTTCTTTCAATCAAACTTTACTTTGGATTCTTTAAATTCGATAAATGCATTGAATGTCTCTAAAATTGTTGACATTGGTTCAATAAGATTAACAAAAGATGAAATTCTCAATGAACTAGGTAACTTAGACACCAATCTTAGCATTGCACCGGATAACATTGCAGCTATGTTCGTAAAGATGTGTAGGTTTAATCTATTAAAACCTCTTGAACAAATTTTTAATGCGTCTCTAGATTCTGGGATATTTTTAGATTGTTGGAAGTTTTCTTTCATAACGCCCATACATAAATCAGGATCCAAGCAAAACTACAGACCCATTGCCAAACTACAATTGATCCCAAAGGTCTTTGAATCACTTGTCAAAAAAAGATTATATATTATGGTTCGAAATCACATTTCAATATTTCAGCATGGGTTTATGAGTGGAAGATCCACTTCCACAAATCTATCCCTGTTGACAAATTTTTGCACTAATAGCATGGAAAATAGGAAACAAGTAGATGTTATATTTACGGATTTTTCTAAAGCTTTTGACAGAGTAAACCACTCAATTTTAGTTCAAAAACTTAAAATGCTAGGTTTTCATTCTAATTTATTAAAGTGGATTGAATGTTACTTAACAAATAGAGTTCAGTTTGTTAAAATTGGTTCAAGCAAATCTAGAAAAATATTTAATTTTTCCGGTGTACCTCAAGGTAGCCACCTGGGACCTCTCTTATTTCTTCTTTTTATAAATGACTTACCCTCACAAATAACTTCTTCAAAGTGTCTAATGTTTGCCGACGATGTTAAAATATATAAAATGGTAAATTCCTTGTCGGATTGTATCGCCCTACAAAAAGATATTAGTAACTTATCAAATTGGTGTGATATAAACAAATTGCCATTTAATATATCTAAGTGTTCTGTCCTTACGTTCACAAGGTGTCATTGTCCTATTATCTTTGATTACACGATCTCAAATACTGCTCTTAAAAGAGTTTTTAATCAAACAGATTTAGGAGTAATTTTAGATTCAAAATTAGATTTTAAAATGCATTTTGATTACATTATTTCCAAAGGAAATTCTATGCTTGGGTTCCTTTTTCGAAATTCAAATGATTTTCGCTGCCCATACACATTGAAATCGCTTTTTATTAGCTTTGTAAGACCTATACTCGAATATTGCTGCGTAGTTTGGTGTCCATGCTATAATAATAGCATGATTCGTATTGAAAAAATTCAAAAAAGATTTACTCGGTTTGTTCTTCGTAAGTTAAATTGGTCTCTGCCTTTGCCACCTTATGTAAATAGATGCGCTCTTATAAAATTACAACCTCTTTATACAAGAAGGAAATTCTTCTTTATTTCACTTGCAAGGGATGTTGTTACGGGTCATATTGATTGCATCCCCTTACTATCTTTGTTTAATGTTTATGTTCCAGCACGTCCACTTAGACCTAGGCTGCAGTGTTATTTTGCCATACCAAGACATGAAACAAATTATGGTCGTAATGAACCTGTCACAAACGCATGTCTTTATTTTAACCAATATGCAAATGCAATCGACCTTAATTTGAGCAGAAATGCTTTTAAGATTAAGATTTTCGAAGCAATTAAATAATAAAGATTATGTATTACTTAATTTTATATATAATATTACTATATCATTCTAGTCTAAGAAAGTAAAATGTACTTATAGATGAAATAAATAAATAAATAAATAAATAAGTATATATTTTTGTCTACTTGGTCGATAGAATGTGGATTGGTTTTTTTCATGCCTTGGAAAGCGGTCCTATTGTTAGTATCCTCTCTCTCGCCTCTTCTGATATAGAAAGGTGGCATTTCTACTATGTTCGAACGAAACTTTAGAGTTTGCTATGCCTTTGTCTCCCATAAGATTTTTTTTTTCGCACGCATTTGTATGAGCTTTTTTTAACCCAAAAGCGTTGAACTTTATTTTGGGGCGTTAAAATATTGTGCACAGATTAGAAGGGGTGAGTTATTCGATTTAGAAAACATAGAGAGTTTTTAGAGATTTTGAATTTTGCCAAGGCCATTACTTAGACACAAATTTCGAATACCTTGCTTCCATTCAGTAGAAGGCTTATTGACTGAAGATAAGCTGGGCTTGTTTTGTCCTTTTCTTTTTAGGGATATGATGTACCACTGCCGTTTTCCAATGAACCGGATAAAGTGCATTGTTAAACAGGGTGGTGAAAATATCGACTGCTTCTATGGGCAGATATCTCAATACGACGTTTGATATTGATGTCAAGGAGTTCATCTTTTTGTACGAACAGCATGAAGCTGTCCGTGATTTTGCCGACCTTTTACAGTTTCGGTGCGTGATGTGTAGGACTCAATGGTTTAATGGTGGCAATGACAGAACACAATTGCAACAGAAATACTTTCAAGTATGGCCGCAGTTGGCTGTCAAAGTTTTATTTTAACTTCCGAATGACAATTTTATGTTGTATGTTCTTTTTTTTTTGGTAATATTACCCAATTTTATTGTTTTTCTTCAAAAGTCGCAAAGACAACCACCGAAATGAAAAAAAAAAACATTTAAAACCGTTTAAAGACCACCTCATAAATCTACTTAATTTCTGAAATCCTATACAACTGTCACAAAAAAAAAGTAAATACCCATCTTGACAGTTGTCACTCTGTCAATATTTTTTGCAAAACATTTTAATTTGCTATTTGCCATCAACAAGACCATGTTATCAGCATGTTGCCACTCCAATGTCTATGGTTATTAATTTCTCAAAAATGTCACTTATCAAACAAAAAAAAAAATGTACCCAATGTATGTACTTATGCAATTTTGACGTAAATACAAAAAGCGATAACATTTCGAATTAAATAATCAAAAATAGAAAAAAAAATTGACAATAAAAATGGAAAATACTATCGCAAAATCTTTCGTTTTCTGTCGTTTCATATTGCCTTTGTTTTACTTAATTGTTGCCATTCTCAGAGCTATTTGCTGTGTGTTATCTAACACTGATCGATATCAGAGCCAACAAAAACTTTTTAGATAAGGTAACACGCACCACTCCATGCGGATATTTTGCATTCAGTATGCAAAGTGACAGCGCATGGTTTGCAACAAGCAGTCTCTTGGTTAATATGGAATTCCAAGTGCGCATTGACCTCCTTTATTGTCATTTCCTTATTCAAATTGCTTATTTTTTTCTAGAAAAAAAATGCTTTTAAACCGAAAAAAAATGGTAATACCCATTGTATTGTTGCCTACAGCGAACATTAGCAGAGGCCATTTTTTTTGCTTAATTCATGCAACGCGTGTGAAGATAAATACCTCGCTTTGGACATACCAAAGAAAGTGAAAGTGAACAACAATTAAAGAGTTTGTTCGCAAAAAAAAAATTGTAATGACACCAGTAAACAAGGCAATTTACAAGAAAATTGGTTGTCACTCTGTGACTGGCTAAACAGACTGATTGTCAGTTAATGGATGACAGTTTGTATTCATAATACTCGTTTACACACAGTGAGATTTGTCTTAAATTGTATCTGTCATAAATTTGTTAAACGCTTGTTGTTGAGTTTTTAACGGGTACAGTGGCATGATGGTTAGAGTGATGAACTGCCGCTCAGATGGTCTCTAGGTACGAGTTCCAATCATAGCAACACCTAAAATATTTTTCACTGGCTCTACTCTCGCGATGATGTGACAAATCGTGTGAGTACTATCAATCAACTTAGCCGTTCCGATTCGGCATAAAACAGGAGGTCTCGCCATAGTGGTAGTAGTACACACGCACACATGAATGGTTGTAAGAAAAAGCTAGGCCCAGGGTTCTATCAAAACTGTTGCGCCGCAAATTTATATTTTGTTGAATTATGATTTGATTGCAGACTGTCTTGATGGGTAGTGCACAGGAAGTTCGTAGCGCAAAACGGTGTAGACATATCTTTTGCTGTGCCTAAGATCTGTATATACCTTCGTATATTCAGTTTACTTGGCGAAAGTGCTTTAACGGGTATCTATAGAAAAGATGTATAGAGGTTCTTCAGCCGAAATGATTTTCAAAACATTTTTAAAAATATATAACGTCAAAACCAGAAATAAAAGCCCCGTATTGAATCTCGTCGACCTACTACTTCGGTGTAAAGCGGCTCCTCAAACAATATGTCTCTCCAGTCATAGCCTGCTGTTGTGCACTTTGAGTTCGTTGAGGTAGGTCCTGGTATAAAACCTGCCTTGAAACAGTAGTCCTGTGTTCTGTGTAAATGAAAAATCGTCTATCAGGCGGTCTTCAAACATAAAAACAGAATTCAAGAACTGGTCGTACTTGGGCTTAAAATATATCGCAGCCCTGTAAATTAAACTTAGTTTGGACGCTGTTGATTTGGCAATAGAGGTTACATGTTGTTGCCATGATACATACCAACGAATTTCAAGTCGAATCTCACATCGTCAGGAGCTCTGTATGGCGATGGCCGAATTCGGAAAAACTCCTTCGAACTGTTTCAAACATCACCGGATTTCGACAAGGAGACGCGCTATCATGTGACTTCTTCAATCTCGTACTGGAGCAGATAGTGCACGGGGCAGGTGTCAACACGGAAAGCACTATTTTCAACAGGTCCATGCAGCTGCTGGGCTATGCAGACGATATTGATATCATCGGTCGCTCCCAGCGTGCCGTGATAAAAGCGTTCACGGCGATTGAAGAACAGGCGAAATCCGTTGGGCTTGAAGTAAATGAGGACAAGACCAAGTACATGCTATCAACAAACAAACAAGCATCTGTCCACCGCCTAGGAGAAAACGTCACTATTGATAGAGGCAATTTCGAGGTAGTTAAGGAGTTCACCTACCTCGGAGTAAACATAGACTCCACATCGAGCGAATGGACAATAATGCTGCAACTAAGAGAATCTTCGAATCCCAGCCCCCAGGTTCAAGAAGGCAAGAACGGGATCGTAGAGGATGGAAGGCTGCAGTGTCTCAGGCAGAGCATCTTCACTTGTCGGGAGCCCGACAAGTAAGTAAGTACTATTTTGACTGAACTCGTTTGATAATTTCTATCTAACGTCGTATAGAACGGTTTTGCCAACAACTGGTTAAACATTTTTCAATATTTTTGAAATAATACCCAAATGAAGCTAACACTTTCACTGACAGAAAAAAATAACAAAATTTCAGATAATTTATCCGTCATATATTTTTACCTGACAACATAAATTAACCATAATGCACTGGTTGAACCAGTGATATCAATCCCTTACGTTAATTCTGCGTTTTTATAGGTTCTAAAAGTTTTGTTTCAATTAGTGTACTCTTCAATACCACAGTCGTAAATAAGTTGACACTCATGGGACATGATCTAAAGTTTATTGTGACTCTCGAATTAGAATTTCGAGACCGGATCAAGTTTCTTGAAACAACTTTTTTCAAGGTGACCACTTTATAGATACCCTCTCACTAATTCTCTATATTTTATATATTCTATATATATTCCTACCCCAATCAGACTCAAATTTTATCGTCTGATAAAAACTTTTATTACCAGCACTTGTATCAAAATGTATTTCCAGCCAAATCACCTCAATTAAACTCTGGCGGTTCAATCAAAGTTTACGATGGTCATTAGCAGCGGACATAACTCAACCCAACCATCAAAGCCGTGGATCATAAAAGTGCCCAACAACTTGAAATATGAAAACCGTTTTCTTTTGCTTTGAATGTTAAATATTAAAAAAAAGAAATTAATCTTCACACACTTTCCCAAGCTCAATTAATAAAAAAAAAAATCGAAACACTTTCGGTTTCATCCGCCACCCTGCCACATGAAATGGGTAATCTTATCTCAAGCTAAACATCGAGCCTATATCTCTCAACTCTTAATTTAAGCAAAAATAAACAAAAAATATGAACATGTGTGTAGATGAAAAAGAAACTCAAAAGCCAGAACAGTTAATAGTTGTAATAAATTAGAAGAAATTTAAACGAACACAAAATGAAATTAATTCACGCAACCCCATCATTTTCACAACATACCTCTACCTAGCCATGTATCTCTTTAGCTCTCCGAATGAATAAAATATAGAAACCGCGTATCTGTCGGTAAACCGTGGCACGTAGTTACGAGTTACCCAGAGGCCGTTGTTATAGATGAAGTATCTCATTTGAATATATTTTCGTTTGTTTGTCGGCAGCGCTTTCAACACTCGTTTTGCGGTGGTGGAGATACACAACTTTTACTTTTATCTTAGCGTGGAGTTTATCCATTGCTAAACCACCCCTTTAAAAAAATAACAAAACAAAATTGAGAAACAAAAAAAAAAAACATCATGCACCCTAATAACCGAGATACAGCTGCACGGATACAGATGATTAGGATGCTGATACTGTTGATGAGGTTTATCACGATGCCGTTGGTGATACTATCATGACGTGGGTCGGTGCTATTTTTTTATTATTCAATTTAACCTACGTAACGTGTATCTATGTGACGAGGTTCAAGGTGTTTCTCGGTCATTTATATGTCTGTGCGTAATTTATAATTTCGCATCTATCCATTTGCTGGGAAACTCTCTAGGAAGGGGCAGCTCAGAGTAGTCGAGGCATGGTAGCAGACACTGAAGGGGGGGCAAAAACCCACGTATTTTTGTGTGTGGTTCAGTTTTGCTTGTATGTATACACCAGCATACCAACATACGGATGTGTAATAAAAACTGACCATGGATATCAAAAACCAAACACAAACAGCTAATTTTTGTGAATTTTCAGAATGAAAACATTTTGAGGGAAATTTGTATTCTTTTTTAAATAAATTTTTATTTTTACGAGGGTGGAAGTGTTTACTTTGAGGAGGACTCCTGTTGTTTTGTGGAAAAAAAAAGAAAAATAAATCTTGCACAACGGTTTGGTTGAAAATATTGTGATTTCGAGAATATTTTCGCAGCGGAATTGATGGGAATCCCATAGAGCATGGATTTTTATTGGCTACGGGATTGTTTACAAAACGGAAACTAGGGTTGTAAGTGGCAGTGCCAGTGATGCCAATTATTCGATCGTTTGTGGGGTAATTTTTTCTCTGATTATGTTGGGTACTGTGACAAGGGAAGGAACGCCTAGAATATGAAGGTTCAAAGATTCCTCGGTTGGAGCATTATTATTCATTCGTTTTCTACTTACGGATCCCTCTATTTTTCATATCTCCGTAAGTGGAACACAATTCCTCAATTGGCAAACCGGAGATTTTCAGCAATATGCGGAGATTTTTTTTCTGATTAGCCCCTCATTCATTCTGCTAAAATAAAGCTGGTTATTTTGTATGTACCATGTTGAGGGAATTCCTAGCTACTTCCTTAATTTGTGTATGCGAAGCTTTTTTTTTTGCCACAAAAGGACCTCCTGTTTATCGACGAAAGGCCAATTTGAGAAGCTTCTCATGGCAGTTTTACTCCAGGGATCCCAGCATATCCACGATAATTTTTTTAAGCTGCTAAGTAAGAAACAGCTTTTTTTCACAGAATAGGTTCCCCTCTACTGAGAATGTTGTTTCACTGAACAAAAAATCTCAGCGGAGGGATCCGTTAGTAGAACTCGCTTGTGTAGTCGATATGTTTTTAGCCTTTGCATCCACATCATGGTAAAGCTTATAAAGTTCGGAGTTAAATCTCCTCCTCCATTTGACTTCCTCGCATACAGGACCAACAGTTCGGAGATGTTTTTTTTTCGTTTGTGGAGCTAAATATTCAGCACTCCGCGCCGTGAAGTAGGACAGTTGGGATTATGGTTCAGTAGAGCAAGCATTTGGACTTCTGAACTTTGATTTCAATTGCGAAATAGCATAGGTTTCTAGGATCTGTCCAATTTTGACTAAGTTTATGCATCGACAGTACTTCGTCGACTGTTCGATGATATCATATTCTCGTTCATTACTAGATCAACGTGCTTCTTCATCAATTGCTGTAAATGCTTCTACAACGGCATGGTGAGCACTACCCTGCCCTTCTAACTATCTGTTTCAGCACGAGATTGAATAAATCGCACAATAGTGCGTCTTCTTGTCGAAACCCGGTACATGTTTGGAAAAGTTCAGATGAGTTGTTTCCAAAACGAACGTTGCTCGTTTGTCATCCAGTGTTAGATGACGCAGCTGTGTCAGTTTTGATGGTTTTGATGCCCAACTCTGCCATCGCTCTATAGAGCACTAGGCGGTGAAAAGCTGACATTTCTTCTCTTGAAATTCGTTAGTCTTTTTCCAAGAGATTTTTGCATTTCAAAAACAAAAGGTTTCCTCCAAAATATCTACCCATACGTTAGGCTACCGTTTTGATTCTCGCTTATGATATCTTGAACATTAGCCCGATGACCTTTGAAGGATCTACGTTTCAAGAACTGTAATAAAAAGCAAGGGACTAACGATGCTTCCTTGGTTTACATCAACTTTTACCTCACTGTATCTTATACTCGTGTGGGTGCATATGTTCATCTGTTGAATCCCATGCACATGGGGAAAGAAAACTAACATCAATTCTGGAATTTATAAAATCTAACTACATAGTCTTAAGCTACTAAATGCTTATAAATGTAGCTTGATATTTTAAATACAATTTATAAACTATTTTTAAAAAAATCTAACTAATATATCTTTCTCTTCTAGGTAATTTTGCATTCAACTATTCATTTGGATAAAATTAAATCCCAACATGGTAAGACATTAAGTAAAGTTTGCAACAAAAATGAAAAAGAAGGATAAACCAGACAGACCAGTATCAATGCAGTTTGTTGTGTGAAATTAGATTTTTTTGCCTCAACGAATGGGACCTCTAGCTTTAAGCTGAATCCGAACTTTGAGAAGCTTCTCATGACGGATATAATGTTTCTCAGACTTGAAAAAGGGTTTGGCAGTAAAAAAAAGTGTGTGACTTCAACCACGGGTCACTAAGTAGTCCAACAACTATACCATTGCTCGACCTGCATGAACTACTTGTTAATGCAAATATACACCACATACATTGGAAGACTGTTCATAGCTAATCCCAATTTTAATAATAAATATTTCGGAGCTTTAAAAGCAGGTCCTCTCCTCTAAACAAATCATAGCTCGCCTGGAATGCCAACTTTTCAATCATTCAGTGAGATGAATTTCGAAACTTTGTTTTCAGCCATATCTGCCGGGTAAAGAATGCATACAGCCACGGCTTGGAGGCTGCTCAATATCTTCCAAAAAAAGGTGGCTGATAAAGGTTCACTGATGTTTGGTTTGACTTTCATCCAAAAACCGATGTCGATGACGCACGCCATTTGGCGAGGATGGGCACATTCGATCCGTGTACTATGTTCATAAGTTTGTTTTGCTTAGGTCATGTTAAGTTAACAAAGTCGTCAATAGTTCTCCATCATATATTTTCACTGGCAATGATCGCACAATACTTCCTTAGGCAAACTAGAAAATTATACGTGTTCTTTGTGGAATTCAGAGCTTCATTTGATTCAATTGACCGAAACGCTCTCTTCTAAATTTTCGCAAAAAGAAATTCCAACACCAATGCTAATAGTCCTAAAAATATCCCAATGGTTTAAAACTTCTAACAAAATCCTAACATAATTTATTAGTACTGATTGTCACCCCACATCAGATGCAAAATATGTTTTTTTTTTTTTTTTTTATGAATCTATGTCAAGTTACAGAATGATCATTATATTTGTTTCACTTTCCTTTTCTATTAAGCACATTTCATTGTAATTAGCTTTAAGTTTGGTAACAAATAAAACTATAAAATAAAAAAATAAATATAAAAAAAAACTAAAAAACTAAACTGGGTTGCGTGCGAGGTTGGTTTCATGCAAGTTATTTATATACCCTATCCCATAGGGGTATATTAGTTTTGACATTAAGTTTGTAACATTAATTTCAATAGATATATCTTAAAGTATATGGATCGACTCAGAATCGCTAGCTGAGTCGATCTAGCCATGTCTTTCTCTCCGTCCGTCCGTCTGTATGTCACCGATTTTTGGGCCTTAAATTTTGAGCTAGAGTGATGAAATTTGGTAAATGGACTCTCTGTCTGACGAAGCATAACACGTTTAAACATTTTTAAAATCCGCCAACTGCCACGCCCCCTTTTCAGTAAAACGTTGCTTTTGGCCAAGCGGTTAAGAATTTTGAAAAAATGTCTTTAGGAGAGTAAGACAATTCCAATATCGTCCATACAAAGTTTTTTGCCACGCCAACTGTTGTATTAAAAACTTTCGGTGAACATTATTCGAGAATAATAGTATGAACATTTCGTCTGAATAAGATTTTAACCCACGCCCACTTTTTGGGGGCGTTATTCTAGAAATTAAAATAAGGTAAAAAATAGAGAAAAGAGTAATAAAGCCAAAATTGGAATTTGGTCGTGTTTCGTTTGGCCTTATTTCACGTCACCCCCAATATCATTATCTCGCATACTTCATATAATTATCTCAGCATAATTCTGGAGCCCAACATCAAAATAACGCATCATCTTAAAAATAAGTTATCAGCATCTAAAAGCCTTATAAAAGCTTCATGGACAAATATAATTAATAAAAATGAAATACAAATCACAGCCAAGTATTGTGTGTTTGAAGCGATCATGCGTTCAGTTATGTGTTATAGCTGTTCCAACAATATGAAAAAGCCGAAAAGCTTCTTCGGTTTTTTATTTTTATAAACAAAATTATTCTACCTTCCCATGAACACTGCTTATTACGTTTTAACTCTAGAAACAGGTCTCCCAAATCGTTTAAGTCTTACCCTGAAATTATATTTCGACTATATACTCAAAGTGCTTAAATATCCTGCACATAGATATTCTCGCAAAATACATTTTTGAAAATAAATTTGAATCGATTAATCATTGGGAAGCTCTGGCAGATAAATTCGAGAATAACCAGAATATTCAGTATACGATGATCTATCATTTCTGAAGCAACAATGCTATAATCTTTTAAAGCTATCTGACATCCACAATCGAAACTAAAGCATGACTCAAGCCACATCCTCCTTAAACAGATTGATATCCTCGAACTAAACTACGACCTGAAAAGCAAACATTATTTCTATAATTGCCACAGCCTGAATGCGATATCCTTGATTTTTGGAGCAAGATGTGAAATGTTGAATTTAACCGCGTCGCCTTTCAAAAAATTGAATCAAATCTTTTCACAATATACAATCTTAAGTCAAAAGAAGATACATTTCATTTTTGGCCAATCTACAAAGATATACGATCTATTTATTTTGGAAAGAGATCATTTACAATGGAACAAACTAAGGTCATTCTTAACGGGGGGAAATTATATAATTTATATTATAATTTATAACTATGTAACGGGTGTTTTTTTTTTTTAGAGGTATATAACATTAAGTTGGCTACAATATTTTAACTGGCGGCCATTTTGTCAGATGTCAAGTGATTTATTTTGAGTTTGGGTCGTCCTGAATAGACTGACGTCTGAACAACGCTTTTTTTATTTTGAAAATCATGGTTCTGTTCGAAATACGTATCGCGCACTACGTTCATTTTACGGTCAACACTTTTGGTTGAATGGATAGGTCAATAAACAAAACTTCCGTGTATGGAGTGATGATAATCCTCAAGTGTGTGTTGGGACACCTTTACATCCACAAAAACTGACTTTATGGGTTGGTGGAAAAATTGGTCTGCATTCTTTAAAAACGATGCTGGCCAGAATTACAATCAATGGTGACCGCTATAGAGCCATGATTACTGACATGTCACACAGCTCGTGCCACAATTGACTTGTTGAAGAAAACGTTCGGTGAGCACATAATTTCTCGGTCCTGTGAATTGGCTTCCAAGATCGTGCGAATTTTGCTTATTCTAACCGCCTCAGAAGTGTCTATGCAATTTACCATCAAGAAACTGTCATCTTCGATTTCTTCTAGCAGTTGGCCAGGATATCTTGAGCTCCTGTCCAGCTGAACCGAATGTTGTTGATAATGCGGACATGATTTGCGAAATTGGTCACTTCCAGCGACAAGGTACGACTACAGCCGGGATCAGCACTCGGCGGTAGACCTCAAAATCCGGATAATCGGATAATAAACGAGTTAAATCCAAGGCGTTAAGCGCAAATTTGAATCTATGTTAAGGAATCGATTGATTTCAGAAATTATAAAGAGAACTGAGCGTCCATAAACTAGCGACTCTATTAGAAGTAATCTAATGAGACACTTGGTATTGCTCGAAATAGTAAACCCGCCGATCAAAAATTGACAACGTTATAGGGTAGGTTGTAGTGGCTGCACGGCATGCGCGTGCCCACTTAGACCAAAATGGTCCGTTGTGGTACCACGTGGATCTGTGGACTTTCCCTATATTCGTTCGCCATATTGAACCATTCAGAGCTGACTATGTACCATAGGAGGTTTCCGACACTGATACTAGCCAGCTTACATATATTCTCGAAGAAGTAGTTTCCCAGTTCTAAAGCTGCCAACCAGGCTTAAGGCACCAAACAGGAGTATGGGTCTAATGATAGACACGTAAAGCCAGAAAGAGATATGTTGTTGCATACCCCATTTCTTTCCCATTGCCTTTTTACAAGAGTATAAGACTACGGTGGCTTTCTTAACGCGTATTATATATTCAGCTTCTCATCCATAACCAGACCCAGGTATGTGGCTGATTCTGCGAACTTAAGTTTGGGAGGATCAATGTGCGCGATTTTGTATTTCCTGCTGAGTCCACATATGGTGGTCCACTTTGAGAGTACAGGGAGACCATTTTGTAATAGTTCTTTAAGGGTATCAAGGTATTTCCCTGATACAGCTTTTTCCACGTCATCCGCGTAGACAAAAAATGTGCATCCTTCTCTTTCTAGATTTACTAGTAGCTCGTTGACCTTTAATAAAGCTCTTGGCATTAGCTTGGTTTTAAGAGCTC